>JAAGVU020000002.1:26417357-26472024 GCA_011763525.2 Mormyrus iriodes
GTATGGCTGCAGTAATTGAAATATTGTGGACAATGTAGGAAATTTAAAATATTACATTTTGAGGGTGCTTTTTAAAAATGGTAATGTATAAAGGTTCTGTTCAAATTAAAATGTGTATTCACCTTGTGCCAAGATGAGTAAAAATATACTACTGCTGTTCCAAAAAAGTGCAATTATCTGTATGTGAAAGAAAGCAGGAAACTTTTTTTTTCTTTTTCTCTTTTAAACATTCTCTTTAGAAACTGTTGAAGGTCTTAAATATTTGGGGAAAATAAAATGCAGTGTTTTTACAGCTGTAAATGCAAACTGGTCCCTTCAACAAAAAACAAAATATTGCATATTACGATATTTTTAAACCAATTATTCCTCGCCTCCATCAGCTACCCCATGAGACGCTTGCTGAACAGTTTGATTTATTTAGCTGTGAATTGTGGGAGTCTGTAATGGCACAACCGAAGCTCTTGTGTTGTTTACAACCAGTAAGACATACTGTTGGGGTTTAACACAGAAAAGTTTGCATTGAGAAACTGTATTGTCATCCTATATCGTGTTTTGAAAATATACCGATGTACCATGGAAATTCAATGTATTGCCCAGGGCTAGGCAATTTGGAAAAAGTTGTTGGGTGCATGGCGGAGATTGTGTTGGTTTTTTGGATGAATGTCTGTATTTAAAAAATTGGCCTCGGTGAGGTATTGTAACAGCATTACATAGTATGTAGTAGGGCTGTCACTTTTTTCAAAAATCAAATTCGAACGAATTTCAAATGTCGTACAATTTATTCGAATACCTGTGGTCAATGTTTGTGTGTGCACTTCACAGTCACTAGCCCAGCTGTCTTGCTTAAAGTAACTGGCAGTGAATGGACACAGTACGATTAATAAATGTATATAAAAACACTACAGTTGTGTGCTGTACATTGCCCCATAGTTTAATGCTTCAAGCACACTTTACAGGACGTCGGCATTATTTGGGTGTATCCTTGCCATGATGTTGCAGCAAATGGCAAGTGGGCAAGTATTGCAAAGTAACTCTTCAAAAAAAAAAGCGGGGGCTTTAGGGGCTTCATAGCTAAGAAACAATAATATTGCAACAAACAATCTAACGCACTTATAGGCTACAGTGACACTAAAATTCGAATGGGTTATAGTTCGAATATAAATTTCACATGATTGAACCAGATGTTCAAATCTGTTAAGTGACAGCCCTATCATGTCGTTACATGTCACAGTGATATATTTCCTTAGTGTGAACAACAGTACTGTTTGTATGAGTGTTACAGATGAAAATGAAATAAAATGATGGCTCAATGTAACTCTGCATGTGTTTTTGAAATCTCAGGGCAATTTTTGCTCTCTTGATCAGTTTTCCGGGGCAATCTGAGATTTCTAAGGGCATTTTTGTCCCTCCTGTTAATTTCTGATGCTGATCCTCGATTTATTTGCTGCTTTTGGCTGGTTTTTATTTTTGTTCCTTGTTTCTGTCTGAGAGAGTCTGTTGTTTACGAAAGTTTCAGTATATTTTTTTCTTTTTTGAATGTAAATTTTGACTGCATTTGCAAAGTCAAGTGCTGGATGACCTCTAATTTATGATGAAACTGAAGTTCTTCTAGTTGGTTTACGTTCATTGCTCTGCCTGACATGAAAATTGATGTAAACGAGATGCTCAACAACAGTCCATAATTTACGTGCAATTTTTATCGGTCTCATACCTTTCAGTCCCATGTTAGCTGTACCCATGTTTGGTTCAGACTACATTATTGATGACATCATAGCATTGCTTGCTTCTGTCCCTTCGTTAGTGTTTGATACTGAAATACTAATCCAGGCTTTCATCTCTACTCACCTTGACTATTGTAATGCATTATTGGCTTCCCTTTCAAATATTTCAACAAACTATAGTAGTTTAAAACTCTACTGCCCATTTACTTGCATAGTCCAAACAAATCCACTCTTTACCTCTGTTCATGATTCTGTTAGATATATTCATTGCCAGGTACTTTACATTTGATTTTCAAAGTAGTAATTATCAGTAACATAGCTGTTCATGGACTTGCCTCTTCCTATCTGCCTGACCAACTTCTTTATCTACACACAGGCTTGTACATTATGAACCTCAGGTTCCAACTTTCTTACAGTACCTAGGTGCAGGCTATCCTCTGTGAATGGCAGGACATCTAGTGTTGTAGCACCGAAATTTTGGAAGGGGCTGCCATAGTCTGTGATGTACAATCTGTTTCGAACTTCCAAACTTCCAAACAAAGTTAAGAACATGGATTATAACATTCCTAAAATGGCTGTACGGTCGGCTTTGTAAGGTTACTTTGTTACTGCTGTTCTTTAGGTTTTTGTGTTGGGCTGTATGTATTTTTAAGCATCCTTCAGTATGAGAGAGGCACTATATAGATAAAACATTTAATATAGCTTATTTTATATGTGTCTAGTTAGAACTGTTTTTGTAGTTTTGCCTTAATGTGTATAAATCTCATTTTGTTTCTTCTCTTCTGTAGCTCCTTAGTGCACAAGCTGTGTCATCAGTCCTGCTGACTGAACTCTCCTTAACTCTGTTAGGAGGCTGTCCAGCCATAAAAAGCAGGTCTTCGTGTATTCTGACAAAGCCAGTATCCGAATGGTTCCATCTCATTACTTTTAGTCAACACAGATATCCATTGCAGTCATGGCCTCTTCCCTAGACACTCTGGCCATGTGAGCCTTAGGACCTCACGCCCTCAACACCCACTGAATAGCAGAGGTTATCTGTATTCATTATTTATTTAATCAGTCTCTCTCAGGAGGCCACACCCACTGCTGTGGCCCAGGCATGCTTGGCATAATCCCATTCCTACTCAGAATCACCATGGAAATGAGAAGCCCCCTCTCTGTACTTCTTGCTTAGCCTCTGGCCTTTTTCTGCCTTCTCCTGGAGTAGATGAACATCTTTACAGGGAATGCTGGTGCCTGTTTGGCTCCTGTGTGTGTACTCATTTTAATTCATCAGCTGTGCAGCTTTTAGATGCACACCTGATTCCTAAAACCTCTTCAACCTATCTTACTGTGTGTTTTGCAGATGGACTGGAATCAGTGCAAGCAGTATGTGGGCACTTTGGCAGGAGACATTGCAGCAACCCTACTATGACAATTTTCTACTGATTTTAATCTGTCGATTATTTTATTGATTTTGGTCAATCTAAACTACTTTTCCTCCAGAAAGTCACCTTGACAGTTTATTTTGGCAAACCTGAATGCCGTTGCAGGGCTTTAGACAATGCTTTTCGGCACTATACGCACATATTTGACAAGCAGATTAGTAGCATGCCTAAAAGATTGAGATGCATATTGTGATGCCAAAAAGTTATATAAATTTGGTGTACCCGCATGCTTAATAAAATAGGTTAACTGTGCACGCCGCATGCGATGTAAGCGATAAGCATTGAAGTGGCGATGAAGGGGCAAATAAGCAGCCACATCTTTTGAAAGAGGAGATACTGTGGTTAAACAAGGTAAAAAGATGTGTCGAACTTTAATCTGTAAAGTACCGCCACTTTTTTTGTAAATATGGTTTTCATTATTTCAGTTCACTAATTTTAGTGTCAGTTTTCATTCTAGTTTACGATAACTACACTGGTGCCAACAAGTCCATCGCGCACAAACACACACACACCGTCAATCAACGTACAATAAGCCCAAATTTTAGCCTTAACATTTTCACACTTATTCGATGAAGATTCTAATGTAGTAAGTAGACAATTTTATGGATTTAATAATGAGTGTATTTGGCAGCTGCAAAGACAGAATATATTAAAAGCTCACCGTTCTAATGCTAATTTATTAAACATGACTTGACGGCACTTAAGGTGGTTTTGCCTACTCTGGTGGTCCATCGTCCAGAATGGCTCCTGTGCGTTTCCACTTCAGGTGCTCCTGCATAACGCTAGTGCCACTATGGTATGCCATCGCACTTTGCACAGTGTAAAACCATCTTTTTGTTTGGTTAGCATTTGAACTACGCCCATAATTACGTAGTGATATTAAAGGAAACGTTTGTTATAATGAATTTAAGCATTTCAGAAATCAAAAGTAATTTTATTAAAAATAAGAAAAGAACGATGCGTCAATTTAAAATATTGATGTCGACGCATTTTCAGCGCCGACGTCATCGATTACGTCGACTAATCGCGATAGCCGTAATGGCAGCAATGGTTTAAAATGGACCGATATTTTCCGCCGATAATTCCCTTTAAAATTGTGACCGTACTGTTTTGCACACATGTACTAAACAGAAAAAATGTCTGCTGTGTGGTGTTTTAACGTTAGGGAGAACATTAAAAATGTGTTTTTATAGACATTGCTCTGCTGAAATCCGTTCCAGTATTGAAGACTGCAGGACTGCTGAATAACGCTACTCCGTCAGTAGCGCAAATGTGTGATGGCAAACGAAAATTTGGTCTAGACAGCGTGTCCGAAAAGAGATTACTCGGAAAATTACGGAGTTTATCACACCTGATCAGCCCGTCTCTGTAGTTGAGGACACTGGCTTTCAGCAAGTAATAACACAGCTGTACGTAACGGAATGCTTGGAATGTGTAGGTGAGCGTAGGTACAGGATGTTTTATATTCCACGTGTTGGTAGCAGTTACTGAATATATTTTTTTGTTTTATTTAGTAATATTTTTCATTTTGCATTGTGTAAAGGTAACTGAAAACAGTTATTGTTATATGATGCATACAGTTGTAAAATATGGCACCCTGGGGCTGTTGTATGCTAGAGTTTAAAGCAAAAACTATTTTTTTCAGATTTTTGGAATGTTATTTATTTACTTTTACTTGGGTGGCGTGTCCCTTTTAAACGTAAGCAGAACCTCATAAACAATTGGTATCTCTGTCCAATTTCAAAATAATTGGCTATCTGTATCGGCTAGAAATTTTCCTTATCATTGCGTTTCTACATGGGACAATATACAAACATTTGGGGAAAATTTGTGCTCACAGTGCAGAACATAGACATTGCAGTATAAGACACGGGCACAATCACAGTAGTAGACATAGTATGCCCAAAATACAAGTTTTGTACTGAATGTATGACGAAGCAATAAAAATAGAAAAAAAAATTCAGTTACTGGGGGAAGATGCTGGTTAAGCAAGGATACAGCATCAGAAGAAAGTGTACTGCTGTCTCGTTTTGTTTTTATTACTGTAAAATCTTTCATGGAGCTAAGATTTTTAAATTATAATGAAGTTAGGTCTTGTGGCACCATTTGTTTAGCTTTAGATTTGTAAACCATGGCTGGAGGTGGAAGGCTTCACCAGTCACCTTCTCAACCCATCTGATGTGCTGCAATGGATATTTGTACTGTGCTGTATTGGACAATCATATGTAAACATCATAGATGTAACAGTTTTCTAAAATGCCACCTCCTTGCATCCAGTGAGGCAGGATACACAGGAGACTGGTGGCGATATTTATGTTTAGGAGTGGTGATGTTTTCCATAAATTTAGCTGTTTGCCAGGACCTGAATTTCTACCCCATCCATGTGTGTACTTGTTATAGTCCAGTCAAATGAATAAAATAAGCAATATGTATATTTAAATTTTTTTATTTAAATTGGACTTACCCCCGCTACTGTTTCTAAATGTCACATTTTAGAGTTCATTTATCCTTTGACTGCCTTATTCAGTTTAGTTTCACACTGTGCATTTCAACAGAGCCCTAGGTCGCTCCGTACTGGGTCTTAGCTCTTGTGATGAGGTTGTGGTTTGGTGTTCTTATGCTGCTGGACCTTTCCTTGTTCATCTCTGACTGTAAAGGTGTTGCCTGCTTGTTTGGTTGCATTCCTGGTGTCCCTTAAACTCCTCCAGTATTGTCAATTAGTGGTTTATGCCATGCAAATTGCGAGGTGTGTGTGTTTCTTTGAAACTTCAAGACTGGTCCCCAATTCATACTTATTTTGTGAAATCGGCTTGAAATTTAAAAAAAAAAATTAAATGAAGTGGTGTCTTTTCCTTGCTAATCGAGTCTCAATCAAGGTTAGCTTGAGATGGAGTTTGTCAAGGAAAGACCAAAAGAAAGACTGCCAGGGGGTACAACAAGTGGTCTAAAGCATTTAAGGGCCATGCGAATGTGTTGTGCATGTTTGTGTCTGTGTTTATGTTCCCTCCTGAACTCTCTTTAATAATAACTTTCTTCAGAATCTGGAAGCCCCTCCCCACTACCCCCAGTTTCCCCATTAATTCCTAAACTCAGAAATGGCCAAAGTGACCAGAGAAACGCTCCAGTGTGTGGAAGGTGGGTGGGAGTTCAGAGCTGTAAGACAAAGACCTGTTTCCTGTTCAACCATGTGGAAAAGTGGGCAGGGGTGAGGGTGATGTGAGGGCTGCCAAGGGGGTGGGCCCGATTGTGCTGTTTGCTCATTACCAGTGAAATACTGATTTTAATGGACTGGGGTTCTTGTTTAACCTATCGTCGATAAGCAATAATAGAAAAGGCCTGATTTTTATGTGGAGCACATGTTGTTGTCAGTGTGGGGTAGTTGGGGCCTTGACAATAAATAGTTTTTAAATCTTATTTTACAATGGACTTTTTCTGCCTTCAAATAGCTTTACATATGTGTGTGTGTGTGAGAGAGAGAGAGAGAGAGTGAGTGAGAGATTGTGGGGACCATTTTTTCAGTCCCACCAAGGGGAAAATCAATTTTATAAAAATCTGTGCAGTTACAAATGCCTAAAGTCTTGTATTTGGTTATTTATGGTTAAGATTAGGACTGGATAGGGGTTAAGGTTGTCAATGTTGGGATTAGGGTTCTGCCCATAAATGGATGGCCGCAACAAAGGTGTGTGTGTACGTGCATGGTTTATTTAAATTGTTTTGACTAAATAAACTATATGAATATGACAAATTTTAAGCTATTATATATAATTTTAAAGGGGGTCCAAAAATATGTTGACTAGCATTCTTTGCTATCATCATGTTCAGTCATTTATTTGGCTGGATCTTCACTAAAGCAGGCCAGTAGAAGTGTTTTTGTCACTGTCTTTCACATACAAAGGCTCCCTAGAGGGCATTAGAACTGTGCTCCAGGTCTTTTACCATAGCAATGATTTGTTTATGAATTTTTCATGGTATGATCAGAGGTGACCATAAGTGGGTATAAGGGCATGACCTTCAGATTGTGGGGCTGGCAGAGTTTTCTGACTTACTTATTAATTAGAATCCCTTCAAAATTGTATCCAATTGGCTAAGGTTTTAAGTTTGTATAGAGAAGAGTTTGTTTTTTGTTTTTTATCAACAGCCTGTGGGTACAAAAGATGACTGACCCTCTTCTGGATGTCATGATATAAACAGCATCTTTGTCTTTTTTGTTGCTTGTGTGTTTTTATGTTTGGTTCTGTTATACATTCCTGTTCTAATCATATGGCTTTGACAAAATGGGGGCTGACAGTGCTTTGATTCCTTCTCCCAGGTACTGCTGATTGGTGTGACTGGTGGACAGGGTAAGGAGGGTAAGGGTCCTTGTGTTTCCTCTTCTGGGGCTCTTCCAACAGGCAGCATGGGGCATCGAATGTGCTGCTGCAGCCAGGGCACCATGTTAGATTCCACTGTTAATCTTTGGTGCTGGTAATCAACCTAAGCAGGTAGACTTATGAGATTCATGACCACACAAATGAAGATGTTTTACTAGGGGGTTCAGCCCTAGGAGATCTGGGAGGTGTTGGTGGGTGTTGCTCCTTAAATTCCTGCTGTCTTCTGTATATGTGTCTGTCGTAGGAGAGCAAGGCGGGACGGGTGAACGTCAAATTTTGTTGTACTTGCTCTGGAATTTGTTGCACTGGTCAAAACAACGTATAGAGGGGGACGTACACACACGATGACTTTTGACTTTGACGCCAGGCCTGGGGTTGCGCTGTAGAGCAAAGCTGCTCTTACTTCATGTTTATGACGTGTGGTGTGGATGTTATAAGAACTGAATTTTAATAAAACTGTGCGCAATGTAGTTACAGTACATTTGGCAGGGTTGTATTTTACCACCAAACATTTCCAAAAACTCTAAATTAGATAAAAAAAAAAATTACAACTACATGAATTATAATGCTTCTGAAACCAGCAAATAGTCAAACGTCATGTACTTCCTGTTAATATTTTGAAATGTTTCTTAGCTAAAGTAACGATTTATCTTTGAGACTCTCGTGCCATGCATTTGAACCCTAGAAATGACCAATGGCAGCACATCGCAACATTTTGTAGCAACCAGCAAAGTCCTACTTGTCTATCCCTAGAAATAAAATGACTAAAACCTTAAGTAAAATATTTTGAAATGGATTTCTAAATAAATTTCTATATAGAAAAAATAAAATTTTAAATAGATTTACATCTTTAAAAACTAATGAAACCACACCTAAAACTAAAACAAGATTTCAAATTTAAAAACATAAAAACTAAAAAAATCAAAACGATAGCAGTAACCCAAAATGTACACGGGTATATGGTGCTGCAGTACAAATGTATTTTAGTTTGCCACCTGGGAGTTTTTAATCCTGTAGCGAGGAACTATGTAGTGTGTGTGTGTACACATACACGTATATACTGGTATTTCTGGGCTTTTTTGGTCAACCATTCTTCAAATCTGCTAGTCATATTTATCATTCAGATCCTAGAGAGTACAAAAGGTGTTTGTATACCGTCTTTGTTCCAGCTACTTTGAGTTGAGTCTGGTACTTTTCAATCGAGATTTGTTTGCATCATGGAGTGGAGTCTCTGCATTGAACCCTATAATGTATTTCTATCCCAATAAGTACACTTTCACCCCCACTTTACTGAGAAAATAAATGTAGATGGGAGTTCTCCACACAAGTGACTTTGCGTTATGTCCAGAGACACACTAATAGGAGTCTGTCAGTTTGTTGTTGCTGTTGCTGTTGTCGTCACCCAAATGTGACTTTGCTCTTTTTGTTAACAAAAGTCCCAACCATTGCAAAACTGAGTTATGCAGAATATTGCTTGTGAAGAATGAATGAATGCTGTTTAACTTTTAGTACAAGTTTATTACTGGAGCCTGAGAGTCCATAGTCTTTTTTGTGGTTTTGTTTTATGGTTTTATGTAGGACATTTTATTTTGATACATTCCAGTGTCTGAATACTCTTAAGTTTTATTGCTGTTTAAAAGAATCTATGTACATTATTATATTAAATCAGTGGCATGAAATGGTCTTAATAATTACAACAATTTTGGGTACCATATCGTCCAACAAAAGTAGTTAAGGTTGACTGGCCTATTATCATTACAAGAACACTGGCAATGTAGCCTTCAAGTATTTAAGACAATAGTGTGCTTACAATAAACTTATGATGCAGCATTACAATTTTAGCACCAAGCCGATACATGAAGAATAATATGGAAATGGATATAATACACAAAACGAAACTATTAACATTACAAGGACAGTGTGGTGTACATGCATATAACTGCTTTCTAAAAATAGGATAAGCCACAAATGGAAAGTGGAAGACAAAAAACAAAGGTAAGGCATTTATTTACACTTATTTACAGTTTTCAAGACTGGGGCAGCTGGATGGGCTGTAGGAATATCAAAGGTTACATTGCAAGCGTGTCACCAATCACAGCAAGCTGAAAAACAAATGTAGGTCATTAACTTTTTGAAGAAACATTCAGGACAGTCAGCAGGCTAAACAAAATGTTTTTAATAACAATGTAATTTATGGCAGCACAAACTTTACAGTAAAATAAAAGATCATGGTTGCTGAGTGCTGACGTGCAGAAGTATGTTAGTTGCCAGCGCTCTGACTCAGTAACTAGAGTTCCAAACTATCTCTGGCATTAACCCCAGCACAAAAACTATGTGCCGGGAGCTTCATGGAATGGGCTTCTATGGCTGAGCAGCTGCATGCAAGCCTCACATCACCAAGCACAATGCCAAGTGTCAGATGGAGTGGTGTAAAGCACGCCTCCACTGGACTCTGGAGCAGTGGAAATGTGTTCTGTGGAGTGACAAATCACGGTTCTGTCTGGCAGTCTGATGGACAAGTCTGGGTTTGGCGGATGCCAGGAGAAAATTACCTGCCTGACTGCATTGTGCCAACTGTGAAGTTTTGTGATGGAACGACAATGGCAAGGGGTGGTTTTTCAGGGGTTGGGCTAGGCCCCTTAGTTCCAATGAAGGGAACTCCTAATGCTTCAGTATACCAGTTCTATGCTTACAACTTTGTGGGAAGAGTTTTGGGAAAGCCCTTTTCTGTTCCAGCAAGGTCCATAAAAACATGGTTTGGTGTGGAAGAAGTTCACTGGCCTGCACAGAGCCCTGACCTCACCCCCTTTGATCACCTTTGGGATGAATTGGAACAGAGATTGCAAGCCAGGCCATCACGTCTAACATCAGTGCCTCCAAAATCTTGTGGAAAGCCTTGCCAGACGAGTGACAGATGTTATAGCTGTAAGGGGGTGGGGGCAGCTCCATATTGATGCCTATGGATTTAGAATGGGGTTCCTGTAGGTGTAATGACCAGGTGTCCCAGTACTTTGGTCTGTATAGTACATCTAGTTATATAATAACTCTGACATTCTGAGCATCTGAGGAAAAGATTATTGTAAGTCATGTGTGTATACAGTGCCCTCCATAGTGTTTGGGACAAAGACATATTTTTCTTTGATTTACCCCTCTACTCCAAGGTTTAAAATTTCAAATGAAACAATTCAGGCATGATTAAAGTGCACATGTCAGACTTTAATATAAAGTCATTTGCATTTATTTTGGCTTCAAGATGTAGAAATTACAACAATTTATACATAGTCGTCCTATATTAGGGCACCATAATGTTTGGGAAATGGCAGTGGTGTGTATATTAAAGCAGACATGTTTAGTACTTTGTTGCACGTTCCCTGCATGCAACGACTGCTTGAAGTCTGTGATTCATAGACATCACCAGGTGCTGAGTATCTTCTCTGGTGATGCTCTTCCAAGCCTCTGCTGCAGCCATCTTCAGCTCCTGTTTGTTCCCAGGGTTTATCCCTTTAAGTTTCCTCTCTGGCACATGGAAGGCATGCTGAATTGGATTTAAATCAGGTGACTGGCTTGGCAATTCAAGAATTTTTCATTTTTTAGCTTTGGAAAAACTCTCGTGTTGCCTTAGCAGTGTGTTTGGGATCATTATCTTGTTGCAGGATGAAGCACCATCCAATGAGTTTGGAGGCATTTACTGGAACTTGAGCAGATAAGATGTTTCTATACACCTCAGAATTCATTGTGCAGCTTCTGTCAGCAGTTACATCATTAATGAAGATAAGTGAGCCAATGCCTGTGGCAGCCATACATGTCCAAGCCATAACACCCCCACCACCATGTCTAACAGATGTGCTGGTATGCTTTGGATCTTGGGCAGTTCCTTTTCATCTCGCACTTTCCTCTAAGGTTAATTTTGGTCTCATCTGTCCATAAGACCTTTTTCAAAATTCTGCAGGCTCCAAGTACTTATTGCCAAACAACTCTGGCCATTCAGTTTTTGTGGTTAACTAGTGGTTTGCATCTTGCAGTGCTACCTCTGTGTTTCTGTTCATGAAGTCTTCTGCGGACAGTAGTCTCTGACAGACACACCTGCCTCCTGAAGACTGTTTCTGATCTACTGTGGAGCAGAGGGGTAAATCAAGGAAAAATGTCTTTGTCCCAAACATTACGGAAGGCACTCTATATTTATTTTACAGTCCAGTCATTTATTTGCACAAACCTATAATCCATAGACCTTCCCTCCCCTCCTGTTATTGACAGACTGTAGAGGTGAAAGAGACTATAGAGGTTAAATCCACGGTGGGGGGGGTTGGGTTCTGGGTCGTTGCTTAAATGTGTTGTGGGTCCTCGCATATATGTGAACTTGCCAGAGCTGTGGGGTCTCTGCATAATTAGTTTTTCTGTGTGTGTATGTGTGTGTGTGTGTGTGTGTGTGTAAGTAAATTATATGAAGTTCCTGTGTGCTTATGCTGATACAGTGGCAAATGAAGTATCATCAGAATCCAACGCATTCAGCCGTACCATTTCAGTCATTCTGAATTGGTCCCTTTACTGGCCACAGATACTAAAACCCTACTCTCACTGTAGCTTAACTCTTTAATCAAAACCTTAAAATGTGTGAAGCCTTCACTTTCTTCTCTCCTCTCCCTTCCCCCTCTCAGCTGCGTTGTCAGAAAGCAGCCTGTAGGAAGTCTTTATTTCTGGCAGACTGGGCCTCTCGTCTTCCTCTCCCCATCCCAGCCCTTCTTATGCTTGTACCTCCCACCTGCTGGGTTCCTGATCCCAGGCAGAGCGGGGCTTTGCGAGGGGACAATTATGGCCGGGTCCAGCTTTGATCGCCTGGCCACATGGAGGCACAACAGCTGACCGCATGTTTCAATAGAGGAGGCTGAAGAAGAAAATGAAAAATGGATGGGGGAGAGAGACTGGCAGCCCACAGCTGCACACTGTTTCCATTTTGTTGTTCTGGTGAGCCTGTTATGGTGTAACATGGGTATTACTCCGTGTTGGTTACATGCACTTTCATTCGCAGCCTTACACCTCTTACGATCCAAGCCTATTTTTTGGACTCCTCAAAAAAAAGCATAATCCAACCATTTGGGCCCTGACTTCTAAGAACCTTGCTTTGTATTAAACTTTTGCCAGTTAGTTGGGAAGACGGGCCATAGGAGACAGGGTTTTAATATCACCACTGTTGGGCAGGTCATCCTGAGGACAGGAGCTATAGCTCGTGACCCACCTTTCATTCCTAGTTTTGGCTTGAAACTCATCTGCAGTCGAAGGCAGCCTCGTGTCACCAGGGAACTGCTCACCTGCGTCAGCTTCTCATACAAAGTTTCAATATAGGTTGTCTTTGGCCTAAATAAAATGAAGTAAGATGGAAACCAAGTCATGTTTTGGAAAACCTTTTGTGTGTTCTTGCCAAACTGAGACAACCAGACTAGCACTCCATGGCTGTTCTAGCCAGCATTTGTTGATATTGGCAGTACTGTTAATTCTCTGCCAATCTAGACTGAGCAGCAGGAAATGGATTCAAAGGAACAAACTTCTGTTATTCCCTAAAATTTCATTCCTTTTTATGCGCCGTCATCAGAACAGTTTTATTGAAGGATATTTTTTGCGACATTGTCTGTATTTGCACTTAATTTCACTCAGAACAGACATTATATGTTGGGCATATGATATGGTGAGTTATTGACAGTCAGAAATGACCCCTTCAGATATTTTGCATGAAGAAATTTGTACGAAACTGCCTGGAGTAGATTGAAATGGACCAGGGACCCAACCAAGGAGGCAATGCTATGTGCCAGTGTGTACCAGACAGTTTTACCACACGTACAGACCACGAAGGGTACTCCTCTCTCCCGGGGAATGATCAATGACTAGATATCAAATGTGAATGCTCTGATTGTGCATTGTTCTGCACACTGAGGACTAGCAGATAAGACAACACAAGCTAATGCACAGAGAGATAAGCACTCATGTGGAAAAACCTGCTATGTGTGGTGGCCATTACTTCAGGTGGATGCAAGGAAGTTTCAAAAATGAGATTCTCAAAGTCCAGTGTTAAAGAGCCAAAATTCACAATTTTATGATGAAGTATATAAACTCACCCACTCCAATGTTGAGAAGCATAACTAGGCTTTCTAGTGAGTGAGCAATAAGAGGAAGGAAGTGTTTAGATGTGGGTTTCATAGGAATGAGAAGCTAACTTTTCTATAGACTTGTTCATAATGCGTCATGGCACCCCACAGAGGGGTGTAACACATCACAACCCGACCTCTCAAAGTAATACCAGTCTTGGGCAGAGGTCAAATAGCATGGAAATCCCTGTTTGACTGTTCTGGGTTACACACATATACCAAAGTGCATTATTACGAAGTTATAAAGGACGCTGAAGACTGAAGCATGATGAGTATCATATGTTTTGTGTGTACAGGCAGTCCCCAGGCTAAGAACGAGAGCCATTCCTTAAGTCTATCTTTGTCGAATTTTGTAGGTAAGTCGGAAGAGTATTGCAGTACGTGATTATACAGTAAAAGTAACTACAGTACTGTACTATACCTCAAGCCAAGGAAAAGCAGAAGCCACGCAATGTTTTCATGAGTGTCATAAAGTGGTATGTGTTGATTATCACGAACATTGTATTTAACCCAAATTTTTTAATATGTAAAAGGCTTTTTGGCAGTTCATTCATAAGTACGAATTGTCAGTAAATTGAATGCTCTTAACCCAGGGACTGCTCGTATATCATTCTTGCATGTTTATGGTTGAAAAAATACCTTGCAGCATTTAATGCAAAAATGCTTTGTCATTTTTGTTTAGCAATGCCATACAAAGGTTCCTATACATTCTGATGGGAAGACGTTACATTGAAATGGGCACCTGGTAGTGACTGTTGTTTAGCTGAAGATATTTGCTTGTAAAATCTTACTTTTCTTCTGGTTAGGTGATCCTGTGGACCTGGGGCTTTATCTAACCCCTGTTGAGGTTTCAGAGGAGTCCTTGATCATCTTTATTCATTCATTCATTCATTCATTCATTTCACCAACACCAGTATTTGAAATTTAGCAGTCAGGTGGATAACACAGTGCATTATTTAAATGTACCTTAAGAAAAGATGAAGCAGTTCAGCACAGTTTTGGGATGGTCCTCATTATTCTCTTTGGTGTGGAGTGTGGTCCTTCGAACATAACAGCAGGTAAGTGCTTAGAAAAGTAAAGGCCAATAGCACAGTCTGACCTACTGTGCTTGACTGACATTTTCTTTGCATTCCTGTTGACAGGAGCTATTCAAGGACATGCCAAGTGAGTTGTAAATAATTCGCTTCAGCAGAATTGCTTGGCACTACTCCGAAGTATGGTATCTTAACCGCAAATGTAGGGCGTTTCACTTTACCAGCACCCAAGTGAGCTTTTACAAAACTGTCAGATTCCGGGTCAGTATGAAATGAAATGGGCTGTGTTTATGTCTGCCATTTTAATTGAACCTACAAGATTACATAAAAATGAAAAAAATCACCTCTATTACTTGAGTGTATAACAAGTTGTGTGTTAGCAGACATTAACAACAGTGTTAAATAAGAATAATAATATTAATAATAGTGGTGATGGTAAGGGGTGGCATGGTGGTGCAGTGGTTAGCACTGTTGCCTCACACTTCTGGGATCACGGTTCATGTCTCCGCCCAGGTTTCGTGTGTGTTGAGTTTGCATGTTCTCCCTGTGTCCTCGTGGGGTTTCCTCTGGGCCCTGTGGCTTCCCCCCACAGTCCAAAAACATGCTTAGGCTGATTGGAGTTGCTAAATTGCCTGTAGGTGTGTGTGTAAATGGCTTGTGAGTGTGTCCAGCGATGGGTTGGTGCCCCATCCTGGGTTGTTCCCTGCCTTGCACCTGTAGGCTCTGGACCCCCCATGACCCCGTATGGGATGAGCGGTTACAGAAAATGGCTGGATGGTGATGGTAGGTCAGCACTTTGCATCATACTTATTCTCTGTGACAATAATACTTGAAAAATAATTATTCCCAAGCAGAAAATGTGCCCAGTAGTGCTTCTTAGTTCACTGGTGGAATGAGCCATTGGCAAAAGGTGCTCTGAGAGAGTCCCCTGTGGAAGGGCAAAGTTGTTCATGATGATTCACAATTTTCCCACCAATCTCTTCTCTGCAGCTTCCTCCAGAGCATCCAGGGTCAGTCCTGTGATGGCACTGCCTTTCCTGCCGCTGTTTTTCAGGTTTGTCATCATCCAAACTGATCTTGCTTCCTTGGCAGTTCCCAGCATAGAGAAGTATGCTGGCCATTAATGGACTGATAAAATGTAACTTTCTGTACACATCAAAAGACCTGAGCCTCCTTAGAAAGTAGTCTGCGCTAGCCTTTCTTCTACAGTGTGACTGTACTGTCTGCTCAGCCCTGTGTGCTGTTCAAATGGATACCTAAGCATTTGGACCACTGCACTGCCTCCATTTCCTCCCCCTAGCTGGTGATTAGTCTCAGGGAATGCTGAAAATCCTCCACCAACTCCTTTGTTTAGTTTTTCCAGTTCCCCCAGGCTAGATGGTGTTGAAGGCACTGGACTCAAACATGATTCCAACTGTGGTTTGTCCAGGTGGTAGTAAGCTCTATGGAGCATGTAGATAAAATATAAATGCCATCCAACAGCCTTTGAGACTGAATTTTAAAGTCATGAAAACTAATGTCATAGACAAGTGTGTTAGGTTTAGACTTGTCAAACTTGTCTTGCCAAAACAAGTGCCTATGCTGGTACACAGTGTTACAGCTGATCTAGAATCCAGTTCACAAGTGATCTGGCACTGACGATCGTCCTCCACCACCACAGCCACCCCCAGATGGTTCCGATGTCTAATCATCCACACACAAAATCAATTTATAAACCTACTTAGGATTACTAGTCAGTGCTTCTATACTCAATCTTAAACTTCTTGTTTCAATTTCCCTGATTGTTCTTGGTTCTGGATCGTTCTCTAGTGTCGTCTAGCTTTGGGTCCTGCATTCTGTTGCTTGCCTGACCCTGCATGGATCTGTGGTCTCGCCTTAGTTATGCTCGTGCAACGTGGCACTCAAGTCCAAGTCTTCATGCACAAAGCAGAAGTGAAATGCAAGTCCCCAACTTAATACTGCGAAGCAGGAGTGTTACCCATTCTCACCTTGTCACCTATGATGCACATCTATAAGCATATTTCTACATAGATCAATACACAGGTATGTTCCATAATTATCTTCCATCTTTATGGTATTTTCCATTACCCAAAGCCAAAAGGAAAGGGACTGAATATCAGAGTTATATAGAGTAGGACATGAAAGTGCCCCCTATTCTCTGTACCTCTGACCTCCACAGCACCTATGGGTTCAGCATTATGGCATGCTGAGATTTTTATGACTGGAGGCCTCATTTGCTGATTCCGTCTGTGTCTGAACCACCATACCTGAGCTTTCAGCTGAACCGCTTCATAATTTATTCACATTTTTATGTATTTCTTTGCTTAGAATTCACTCCTGTACTTTTTTGGTTTACATGTCTTAGTTGTTACTCCTCACAGTGGCGAATATTTATTGACCCTTCTAATTTTGTGGACATTCATGTAGTTAAAACAGCAGTGATTGGTTTCCTGCTTAAGGCATAATCATTTGTTCACACATACTTCTTTGCCATCAACTTGGAAAATGTTCCTTTTGATTTTTGGAACCGTCTCAACACTTAAATATTATATAGTAGTGATGTCACAGTTCTGAAACTGCAATACAAATGTTCACGATCTCATTGTTGCGGTTCCCTCCCAACCCACTGCTGCTGGTACAGCCTGTTGAACTCTTCTGTTACTAATGTCATTTCACAACCAGCACTATAGAACGCAACATTTTATTATTCTATTTAAAGTTAGGGCAAGCTGTATATTTTGTAAGCATTATGTATCACACCTTCCACCTGTGTGAAAACACTGCTTTGGTCCGATCATGATTGAGTGACTGCACCTGTGCTAAAAGCTTGACTAGTTTCATAAGCTCAAGACTGATGATAATCCTGAGATTACAGGCCTCCGGGCACATTCAAGTCAGTGGTGTGGGAACATTTTGGTTATCCAGTAGGATATAGTATAATTTTTTGTTTGCGTAGTTATTTTATGTGAATTTATTATGTTCTTTAGTGCTCTTTTAATTAGCAATTGAATAAAACCTTGAATTGTTTTTTTTTTTAACTAACCCCCCCCGGCCGAAAAAAACCCAAGATATGAAACAAACTGTGCCTCACATATCAAGGTCTGAACAGAACAGAGTTGGAGAATCATTACGTACTTGTTTTATAGGCATTTATCTAGGAATTTACTTTTCATAGTTTTGACAGATGAATGAAAATTGTAACTACGGCAGTGTGGAGATCCACAAAGTTATATCTATGTTGAGGATGTGTGCCTGTAATTGATCCCCTGCCAGAGTCTGTCTGTTCTTTCATCTTGATTTCAAATGGGTTTTAGCAAAGAGAAAAGCTGAATCAATGCTTTTCACCATATGAACTTTTACAATAATAAACCTGTACATGTATAAGACAATAGTTGAATTATGGATTAGGTAGATATTGCATGTTTACTGTAGTACAAAACACAATTAAACAGACAGACTGTATACCCTAATAATAAATAGAAGTCTAACAATGCAAATAATTCCAGAAAAAAAAAGTGGAGCACATTGAAATCTGTAATAATGGCTCAGACATAAATGGTATTGCACAGTAGGCTGTACAGTGAATGAATGATTGTTCTGTGCTTTGTTCAGTGAAAAGTGCCTAAGCGGTTCAGATCCATTCAGACAGTTGTCAGTCCCCTCCTGCCATAGGGTTATTCGTAGAATCTAATGGCTGAAGATAGGAATGTCCTTGTATAGAGATCCTTGGAGCAGGGGAACTGTCTGTCTTGCTCAAAATGCTCCTCTGTTTATCAGAGGATGAGGGTCTTTAGTAGAGCCAGCAGTTTCCTGGGTGTCCTCTGTTCCACCTTTGTCTCCAGAGAGTCTGGACTGGCTTTTATGAGTGATCCAGCCTTTTTGATTAGTTTGAGCTTTTTGGTATCCCCTGCACTTATGCCATCATCCCAACACACCACCGCATAAAAGACTGCACTAGCAGAAATGGACATGTAGGACTGACCTTCACATGCCAAAGGACCTCTGTCTCTTCAGGAAGTCTGAGCCGACTGACCCTTCTTGCACAAAGCCTCCATTTCAGTCTCATCAAACTGTACCCTAATGTACTTGTAGTTCTTCACCACCTCCACATTTTTATCATCAGTAGCAACAGGGGACAGTGAGGATTTGGCATATATAAAGTTACTTTTATTATGCTTTTGGTCATATGTCCTGCATGAAGCTAAATGCAGTCTCCTGTTGTACAGTGCAAACCACGGTTTTCTTTTGTCGTTCTGTATTTCTAAGTGATGCTTAAAATTAATGATCGCAACTGAAATCAGGCGAATATATTTTCCTGTTACCGTGTTATAGCAGCATTCATTCATTTTTTTGTACATATTCAAGAATGTCTGAATGATGGTAGCGTGGCATTTATTCTTGCTTGCACCATTACTGGATAATGCATACGAAAGCACAAAGTACACTGTCAGAAAGAGGGTACAGCCCTGGTGCAATTTTTTGTTCCCCAATGTACAAGCAATATTAATGTACCCCCAGTGGTACAGAACATGTTCCTCAGAGTCCATTTCTCTACCTTTCTCTACCCTACAGATCGACTGAACAAACAAGCATACATGCCAAAAATGAGTAACTTTACCTCCCATGACATGGGACTTTTGAACTCATGAAACACACAGCGGCTCTAAGAAAATTTAAGTAAAAAGCATCAGATATGGTTTGTCTACTTGTGTGTCTTCCTCTTCCCAGGTGGGGAACGTAACTGCTGTTGGACGCCATCGTCTCCATATAGAACGGACTAAAAATCTAGTAAAATCTTCTGTAGAAAAATTATGAAATAGACTTTCTAAATATCAAACAGTTAATGTGCGTCACATTTGGTCCTCATTTTACTGCTCCAGTTTAAGCAATCGTATAGCATTCTGAAAATAACATTCCTTACGATTTAATCCAATAGCTGCTCTCTGGCAGAATTTAAGATACTAAAATCTCAAAACATGTTGCTTGGTGGTGCTGGCCGAGTAATGACGTTTCTACATTTGTTGTTTGTACTTTAAGCACTATTGTATGCATGTAAATGGAAGTGCAGGCGTAAACCTTTCTGTTGCTTAGCATCTGTGCCCAGTTAATTTTCTAGCGTTCATAGGGGCAGTCAGTGCAATTTGACTACTCTTAATCCAGCGTGGAATTGTCTCCCTAGGCTTTTATATTTGGTGGTATTCTGCAAAACACATTTTAAAGTTTTGAAAGTATTTGTGCAATCATTATGCCATTTAAGACACCCTCCCTGGTTATGTTATGGACTGAAATGTCTGTTTGCCGGTTCTGCGAGAGACGAGGCAATGAATTTAGGGCCTGAAACATTTGAGGTCATTTTAGTCTGGGTTTTAGTTCTTGAAATTGTTTAATTTGCATTTTAATGCAGTTAATTTAAAAAATGATAGAAACTGTGTTCATGCATAAATCATCTGATGCTACAGGTATTGTCAAATTTTTGGAATATTCGTGCATTTGGCTAATTATTTTAATCTCAATCTCAATCTTTAATATGCATTTGTCATGTGTGTTTCAGCTTTTTTCAGACTACGGATCTGTGTTGTATTCTGTCCTTAATCAAATTTATACCAAAATGTCATTGCCTTTAAGATTTATTATGCAAGCAATCTCTGTAGGGTTTTGTTGTACGTTTGATTTAGGGATCTCACTGAGGTGATTGAAGTGATTTGAAGTGTGGATGAGCTCAGCTTATTCATTTTCATTCGTTCATTGATTCATTCACTCATTTGTTAATCCATCCATCCATTCATTATAGTTTTCATCCTGTCCAGGGTTTTACCTTTCTCTGTGAAATGCGCCGTCTGCAATTAAGAGCTTTTCTGTGTTTTGTCATTAATATTCACTGCTGAATTAAAATCTTAAAAGATGCATCACAAGAAAACGCATGGAGCTCTGCCTTTAACAGTCCCTTGAGGCATGCAGTGTACACAGTGGGACATCTTTAGTACCAAGCAACAAGAGAGGCAGCTATTTAGGTGCAAACGTTGTCCCGTCAAGTTTTACAAATGCCAAAAACTTAAACCAGTCAAAGTTAATAACTCATTACGATTGTCAAAGGGGCATAAAACGCGGATTGAGTGAACACAGCGTGGCATGCATTTGCATATAAACTTACTTCCTAATTCTATGGTTTCATAGGCCTACTTATGTAGGCCTATAATATATCCAGCCGCAAAACATTTTTATCACATATAAAATCATTAGCCAATACCGAACAATTCCGAATATACAAGTATATGACAACGAGGAGGAGGAATCAATTAATCTTTCGTTAGTGTTGTTAAATCCATCAAATGACAAATGGGAATTCTGACGACGCTGCTCGTTTTATCGTAAAATCTCCATTTAATGCTCCGGGGACCCATCCACGTAGTGTTCATGTATTATCTTGGTGGATATATTAATCAAGACACCTTCCCATATGATATGGAATTAAACTGCTATTCTCGTTTGAAGTCGAAATGAACAAAATATAATTTAGAGAACATAAACTGGTGCAGTACCATAAGAGAAACAGCCTTTACCAGATGCATATTAAACAAAAACATAAAAGATTATAGTTATAGTGTCTAGTTTTATTTTTATGTTAAAGTTAGTTCGGATATATAATTGTGATATGTTATGTCCTTCCTGTTAAGGTGGCACTGAGCAACACCTAACAAAGGCGTTAGGGGTACCCAAACTTAAGCTCCTAACGAGGTCTATGGTGTATCGCTTACCGTACTCTTGTTACGATGACCAGGATTTTTTTTACGTAATTTAAATATTTACACTTAAATGTTGTCATTCATGCTTCTATCGGTGCTTTGTTGTCATTTAAAGTAAATTGTTTTCCGATCACTTGTGAGTGACATGGAAGTGTAAATTATTCTCAAACGCTCGATCGACCTCACTTTGTTCTTTTAAGTACGCCAAAAGTTTCGTTGTCCGTATTACTTTCCATTACAATAGCAATACAACACGTTTCAGTAAAAGGATAAAAAAGGCAAATCTAAATGTTCTATTTTCAGACCTTAGGAAAGAGGTGGGCCTTTCCTAAAATAGTAGAAAACCATGAAAACTGTTTATTTTAACTAGCTATTTACAAAACCGACGGACAAGAACTGAACGGTGTTTAAAATGGGCCAATTTAATGTTAGTTTCTATTATCCGCGACAGATTAGAAACGCAGTGACTAATATGAAGATTAATCATTTTTAAATAGTTGGGGGTAAAATCGTAACTTTTTCTGTTACACAAATTAGCCTATTCGATTACATTCAATATTATATGACGGTTGATATGATTATCAACTATTTTAATTACAAAAGAAACTACAAGAATTTTAAAGCATATTAAAATATGTTTAGTTACATAAGTAGCATACCGTTCGACTTAGCTAATTGTTTGGACTTATACTATGTGAAGGAAAACATAAGAACAGACCACGGTTTTTGCTTTGCGAAGCGTGCTTTGTAATACCTATAGACAAGCAGCCCGCACCACTGCGCCGGGCGAGCGCCGTTTAGTCGCTTGCTTCACGGGCATGTACGACCGGGGCTGTGTGACAGAAAAGCGCTGAATCATACATAACTCGGTTTATCCGCTTACAGTTTGGATGCTCGCTTAGCCAGCATACGTTTCATGTTTCTTTCAGTTTAGCAGACAGTCAGATATCCATGGAAAATGGAATCAGAATCAACATTCGCGTTCATAAGGCTAGGTTGTATTCAGAAACATACATTAGAAAACAATACTGATACTCAGTAACTGGATACGTATACATAAGCTATGAATAAATTTAAAATTTATAAGTAAAAAGTAATTGCACACTTTAAATTTCACTCATTAAATGTCATTAAACCTATCACTGTCATCGCAAAGACAATCCTACTGCTTAAATGACACTACATGTAGCATACCCCTTACAAATGAACAACCAACTCATTTAAAAATATTGTAACCTTTCTTGTTATCCTCCGTTTTATCGCTTTTTAGGAACAGGATCGCCATCTTTGGATGCCACGAAGTTGGTAGGGAAGAACTTCAACTGTTCGGCTGAACGGGAAAGCCGTTCGAGAAGAATATTTTACCACGCATGCGCAGGCCATAAGCAGGGGATCGAAATAAATTCTTTACACGATTCGTGTTTGAAATGCCTGGGATTAGCCGGAAAGGATGACAGCCCACTGACATATGTGAAAATTGTGGTCATGAGTAATTCGTAATGGAATTTATAAAATTTTAGCTCACGCATGTTGACGTGTTAATAAAACACAGCAACGCTGCACAGTTTTGAGTCCGCTTATGCAACGTAAGACTCTGCAGACAAATGTGTCCAACGGCAAAAGCATCCACCTTTATTCATATACAATAATTAATGTTCCATATAAAATATTTTGAAATTAAGTACAAGGTGGAAAATATGAATAAAAATAGGTGAGGTTTTACCGTTTACTGTTGTTCACACATTCTTGGGAACACTAGAATAGTTTTTCGTTTTGGACTGTTATTCAAGAATGCAAATTGCAAAAGTTGTACTATACAGTATTTTTTTTATTTAATTGATGTTTATCAGCTTATTAATTTTATATAGGAGAATTCTTTGTCCTCTACCAACACGGAAACAAGCCTGTTAGAAGTCATACTAGTAATGAATAATGAATAAAAGTTAGGGATTCTGTTTCCATTTGGCTGACACTTTAACATACTCTTCCGCTCAATTCCACATTTATGCTTATAAGAAATTAAAAAGCAAAGGGTACTTTCATCATATTTGTACAGGAAAAAATACACTAAGTTTATTTTTTTCCCAGCTGATCCTGCCGTCACAAGTACTGACTGATAAAAGTTTTTCACCCTTCCGGTGTCCCTATAAGATATTAAGATGGCGCCTTGCGAAAACTCGACTACCATGATGACATAAATGTCTAACCGAGGCCAATATTGAAATTACCAGAAAATACAGTTAAAACGGCGATGTCACAAATAATCCACATGGGAATTTTTCAGGCTTTTAATTTCAATGAATTTTTATGTTCACATTTCTCCATAAATAGTTTGTGAAACAAACATATCAACGAATAATAAGGCTAGTTCCATAAAAAAGTACAAGGGACCTTTTTTTCTCGTTCTGCTGAAGTCGCAGTAGGCCTTTCTGTAGTATCGTCGGCCTAGAACGTGGCACAGTAACACAGTTAATCAGTTAAACATTTGCTTTTCAGGAATAAGTTGATGCGTGACCCATTTCCCCAGAAAGCGTTACAACATCACATTCTAGCTGCATTTTAATCAGAAATACATTCCGATAAGTCTCCAGGGCATATAGGATTTCAAGGCAATTAAAGTAAAACTTTATATCTTTTAAATTAACGTATAGAAAATAGCATATAAAACATTCAGTAATTCATATAAATAAGCTTATTTTATATATCACTTAACATGCGAGGTACTATTTCATATTTTGAAAGTAGTGCTGGTGGTTTGAAATCATTTTATATGCACAATATATTTTGTGAATGCATAATGTTCAATTCGTAAAAATAGGTTACAATGCAATGTTGTAACTCTGTGTGCCACGTTATCACATTTCCCTCATGGTATCTAATATTCTTCAGGCTATTATATTCATACAAACACGTTTTGTTCAAAAAGCTTATTCACATAAAACAGACTAATGTTTAATCAAACCGCCCTATACCACAGGACATAACACGCTCATTTTCACAGAACTACAATTAAACAATGCAAGCAGACATACAGAAACTTTCCGTCTTCGTATTATTAATATCATATTGAAAATATCAATGTTGCTGCTGTCGTTAATAATGCTCTTATTGTTCTGTTTCGTTCATTTTTTGATGTCCCTCATACCGAATTGCAAACGTAAAGCTAAATATAAATGTGGTGTCTGAACGATTGCATTTTTGTATTTGACCCCAAAATACTTATGTATTTATGGCTCAAAAATATATGTACGCGCATAACTGGAAAGCTGTTTGTAGTACAGTTTGTGTAATCTGTATGGTTTGCAGCGAGTGCCTAAAACTTGCGAAGAATAATCGAATCTTACAAACTGTACTGGTACCAGTTGTAGGCCATTAAAAGTAATTATTTTGCCAAAATAAGAAATATTATAGTAGGAATGTTTTCAATTATTTGTCACCATGAACAACTGAGCATTGCAGAACTAATGGGACTTAAGTATAACATTATATATGATAATATTATAGCATAATTAAGGAATACATGTATATATCCTGTAATATTATCACATAGCTGACGGTGCGCAGGTTTATCAGTGCGTATGCATACTGAAATAGAGCGAATGAAGAACAAAACAGCATTAGGCAAATCTGTAATATTTAAATAATCGAGTTCTTTTAGACCCAAATAAGACACGTTATTTAAAGTAGCCTACAATCGCAATATTTGAAGGTTAAATGTACTCTTTAAAAAAATTAAGCTGGTCATGACCCAAAACTGTACATAGTCTTGTTAGAAAACATTTTCATAAATATAATTTAAGTTCAGAGCTTTCGCTGATAATTAAATTACAAATCGATAAATATGGCATCGTTGATACGCATGTACATACTTATAAACAAAAGGCAACTGTTTATTCACCTGTAACAATCGTATTCTAATACCACATTTCTCCACCGGAACACGGACGTTCACAACAGATTCGACCCCATTAAACAAGCAAAATACATTCACGAATATATAGTGATTTATTATTTTTGTTGTTCAAGTTCAAGACAAAGACTTTGGCACATTTCTTAAGACTTTATCAATTTCAACAATCGATTCAAAAGCGATTAAAAACCCGCTTAATTATATATAATATATATAAAATATTGATTCAATATTTTTTCTAATTTATATTTTGAGAAAAATACACAAAATGAAAAATAAAATAATCTGAAATCTGAAAGTGGAGAGAGGAAACCTTTATGGTTTTAAAGAAATTCTTTTTTTTCCTTCAGACTTTTCAGAAGAAAAGTCAACTTTGAAATCCTGAGAGGGACGAGGCCTGTTGGCGGACGGTCATGGCATCACACCTCCTTATAGTTGCTCCGATTCCAATCTGTACACCTTCGTGAAAGTTTGTAAGGTCCATAAACTTACGGGCCACACTAGAACCCCGCTTTTTTCGCTTCAGACATACCACTCGTTGAAGTTAGTCGGAAGTCCGTCACTGTGAGCCGAAGTGTTTTGCACGCCCGACTGAGGAGTTTTCGTAGGCTCCTCGGTGCCGGCAGAGACAAGAGCTGGTGGAGTGGAGGATTCGTATCCAGAACTCGCAGCAGGAGAAGACTCTGACCCTTGGGACTCATGCACCTGTAATAGTAACGGTGACGCATCAATTAGGATAGTTTTACGCAATCCAGAAGACCAGTTTCTACATTACTTTGTGGAATAACGCCATTCTTCAAACACCTCATCAACTTTCTTACAGATGAGAGAATAAGTAAGTAAAAGCGTGCCCACACAAAATGAATTACCTTCATGTGTTTCCTGAGGGAGCTCGGGTGTGTGTAGGATTTGTCGCACACTTTGCAGATGTATGGCTTGTCTGAAGTGTGGACATGCATGTGCTTCTTCCTGTCGCTGCTGTTTGCAAAGCGTCTGTCGCACCCTTCGAACTCGCACTTAAACGGCTTCTCACCTGTAAGGAAAAAACACGTTGTGCACATAAAATCTTCCCTATAATGACTGATCAGTGTTAAAATTACATTAAAACTTGTATTAATAAGTTCGAAACAAAATTAATATTCTCCAGCGACTGTCCATACTAATTACCTATAGAAAATGTCAATGGTAAATGTATTGTCCTGAAAAGTGGTCAAGAGGAGCTTTGGTAACAGAATATGAATTAATTAAAACATTTGAATATAATAAGTTATAGAAACAAAAATAGTCGGTATACTTAAACATATGAAAATTTTCTGATACAAATAGACTTCCGTGTTACAAGCACGTGTTTACTAGATGTTTATAGAAATTTATCCCTCGGTCACATAAAGTGGTAATGGAAACGCCGATAAGTTTCGTGATTAGGCCACAAAATGTCACCCAAAATATATTTTAAACCAGATCAACTACAAACTCAGCCTGGGCTGTGCGGCCACTAATTCTCTTAATTCTCGTTTTAGAACATAACTCTGATTGTTTTACATTTCCTAACAAGTTTCCTCAAAAATGATTTTTTCTCTGTATTGCCGAACCCGCCATGTTACTAAGTAAAAAATAAAAAAGACGAACGTTAAATAAATCACGGGGCCATGTAAAAAAATACATTAAATGGAACACACTTACCTGTATGAGTTCTTTTGTGAATTTTCAAATTTTCTGACCTTGCAAATATTTTCCCGCATCCAGGGAATGGACAAGGAAACGGTTTTTCTCCAGTGTGGACTCTGATGTGATTCACTAGCTTGTATTTCGCCTTAAAAGATTTCCCTTCCCTGGGACAGTCTTCCCAGAAGCAAATGTGGCTACTCTGTTCGGGTCCTCCGACATGTTCCATAGAGACGTGTGTCACCATCTCGTGCATCGTGCTGAAAGTCCTGTCGCAGGTTTTTTTGGGTCGGTTGATCTGGTTCTCGTCTATCCACTTACAGGACAGTTCTTGCTTAATGGGCTGCCTCATATACCTAAAGAAAGCGCCGGGGCCGTGGTGTGTCGGTACGTTCATTCCCATGTTCATATTGATTGAATGGTTATAGTTATGCAGTTGAGCAGCGCCATAAGGATCCGTTCGTGGGCTGGCGACCGTGCGATATGGGTCAGGTCTTCCAAAAATGTCCCCGCGTAAACCCAGATGCATTTGACTGTTGACTACATGTCCTCCTGATGAAGCGTGGCTCACCGTTTGCTCATGTAGTCCAGGAAATAAGATGTGCCCAGAGTTGTCGGCAATTCCAGGCGGTCCGTGCAGACTCCCCGCCGAAGCAGCAAAGATCCCATGCTGGGCACTGCTAGCTGCGGTATCCCCAATGCCAGTGCTCCGGTTTCTGAACAGAAATTCTCGGGTGGAGTTAAAGGCGCCCCCGCTGTAAGAGCCCACTTGGCCGCCGTGGTGGTGTCCCAAGGCGGCAGCGTACCCGGTGGCTTGTGGAGTGAATGCAGATGTCTGGCTGGATGCTAGATCGTGAGTTACAGGGTTAAGTTTGAAAGCTGTAGAATGGGAAGTATCTCCAAATGGACTTAGCCCCAGTCCGGGATCTCGGTTGCCTATTTCATGGTGCCTCGGTGTTCCAAAGCCCCCGACTCCAATCGTAGAGAACTGCGGACCGCTTTCAAGGAGCATGGTCATTGTGACCAAATGACAAAAAGGGGAAAAAGAAAACAAATTGAATTTTAAAAATCCAGACTAACTGGCTAATGTTGACCACCGGACAAAAAAACTAACTTACTGTTTTGTTGGGGGTTAGTTCAAGAAAGCAATGCACAACTTAAAAAGATCAAATGACAGTCCGTCTGTCACTGAACGGGGAGGCAGAAACTCCCGCAAATGGGATCCCTGCATCTGAGGAACAGACTTCCCCCGTTTCCAAACGAATGATGTCCTTGGACTGATAAAGTCAATCACTCACTCCTTGGAGATAAATGAGCTCGCGAGGCAGCGCTACGATACCCAATGAGAAGCTCGCCACTGCCTTGGCACGTGACACAATAACGGGCCGTTAATTGGCTAGTTATGCGTTGATTGGCACAATTGAGTATTGGAAATGGCAGTTTATTGAAATAGTTGAATTCCATTGGTCAGTGAGAGCATTATTTACAGGTAAGGATACTGGACATTATCTACCCTGAATAATAATGCTCCCTTCACCGTTTTAAGCTGTAAAATGTTCTGAAACTTATAACCTAATTATAGCCATCCACGTTTAGTTCGTATACAGGCTCGTCTAAATGAGCAGGCGGCAAAACGAATGTTTACTATATAGGAGTGTAACTTAAAACAACGCGAAAACACACATTTCCTCGCTATGTGACACCGTGCCACTTTCTTAACTTTCTGTTAGTCGGTTGTGTTCAACAGTGTTGTAAATGGTCTAAGAATATATTTTATATATATGACAAGCACGGAGGCTTTGTTTATATTGCAAGCTCTCAAATCAAAGTTGAAAGTGTGTAAAAATTGCAATGATGCCTTTAACAAGGATATATGTATACCATAACGCATGAAATGATAATATTGAATGTGGTAACGCACATCACGAAAATTCGTGCTTGGAACGTAACGATCTATCAAAATCGCTATTCTTCTCTTTGTTTGCCTGTCTGTCTAAAACTTGATTTGTGAATGTGGATAATTTTATTATTTCCTTGCCTTAGTATTCTATATTTGGCAGAGTTCCGAAATTCAGCTTTATTCTGCCGCGTGGGAAGGGAGGGGGATTTTTCCAAAGCACTATAGGGTGTAGGATGCTCGAATAAAAGACAGAAAGAAAGATGGCAGTAATTGTAATATCCTGAGATTTTTTCACTGAACCAAAAAACTCCTGCTATTCAGCGACTTTCACAGGGCCGCCGCCGAATCGCTGCAGGAAACATAAAATCTGATCAAGTTCCGAGACGCGTTGAGTGCTTCAAGCGGCGCTTTGTAATTCCGTCTCCTCTCCCCCATTTTGGCCCAGGATGGAGTTCACATTCTTTATTTTACAGATCCTGGGAGAAAAAGAGAAAAATCTTCATATCACTGAACTTCGAATTCGTTCTTCTACTCCGTTGTAATTCCTCCCAAATTAGTACTATAAAATGTAAGGTGAGTCAACCGAAATATTTGATATTGATATGTGTTTAAAACCGACTTTTTGGAAATATGTAATTGTAATGACAGATGTTTGCCATTTAGTTGTTTATTTTTATCATCTAGTTTTAAGTAGAGAGGGTGCGGAATGTTTTGCTGGTGCTGTATAAATATCACCCACGAGAAGTCTTAGTGGGGTACGTTTTATATTTCTATATACTGGTCTGTAATGCAAAATAAATTGCGATTTATTATCCGATTATGGAAAGTAAATATGATAACCACTTCATATAAATTGTGGAGTCACTAATCACACCTACTATGCAACTGCATCGGTCTCGCTAATATTTTAAAAGAAACATCAGTAGCTATGTCGTTTCCCCGCTAACAGTGAGAGAGAGCGCTGGAGAGTTTAGCGATTAATACGCTTGGAGCTGTTAAACTCTGAGATTTATGGTGACTTGTGTGAACTTTCACAGCTGACAGGCAGTTAAGTTTTCTTAACTTTAGTCTTCGGTATTTTATTGCCCTATTGTATCTAATCTGCTGGGAGAGGTTATTATACCCAGTATGTTCGCAGTAGGATTGTAACTTTAAAATAATTTGCGAGCCTAGGCGCGTGCATAGTGGCCTCCGTAACAAACGCACATCATTCACTTGGATCATCAGCTGACTGTTCCGTTGTACTTGGCGTATGAAGTTGCGGACCACCAGGCCAAGGAGGCACACTGACCTTTGGCCTCAGAAATGAGAAATGACCTCATGTTGTACTAGGTTACCGTCTTAAAAAAATCTAAATCAACTGTTGCAGGTCAAAGAGACCCCAGCATGAATTATGAGACATAATAAGACTTCATTTTCTCCCAGTGTTCTTGATTTTCCATAGTACAAATCCCTCAGATGTAGGGGACATGGCAGTTCTAGAAAAAGAAAGTGCCTGATAACCTTTTTTCAGCTGTACTAACAGGAGTCCTCACTAAATGTGTTTTGTTTGCAGTAGATTCTTTTTTGTTATGTTAACTGTTCTAATAAAAAGAAAGCAATGGTATTACATAGAAAAGTACAGGTGAAATTGTCCTTAAATGCTACTTAATGAAAATTGGTATAACACAATGATATCCTTTCCTCCCATAGATTACATCAGTTTCCCTACAGGGGCATCCGCTTGGAACATAATGGTTGTTCCTTCGGTCTAGCAAAGTACTTTAACTCTCCGGTCCAACAGCATGTTGGAGTTACAGTTTGCCGTACTGAAAATACTAGCAGTGGTAATTCAACGACAGACTGTACATTTTCTGCCAAAAAAGTGTTTATGTTTAAATAAAGGCCAACCTTTATTTGAAGTTTTTCTTTAGTGGTTGACTTTTTGTAACAGTGTCCCTTAATAATTTAATAGAATATGACAGTTTTTGAGAACATACATTGTATTTACATTGTTAAAAACTCGAACGCCTGCACTTTTATGCAGCCATGAGCAGTGCGTCGGCAAACAGACCTGTTTCATGGAATTACCTCCCCATATGATACATCTTCCATTTTGTATAACTTGCCTTTTGACAGTTTGAGTTCAATTTAAATATGCACAGAATTTCTTTGTTCAATGACATGGGAGTTTCAAACACTCCTGGAGGCTAATTAAGGATTCTTACAAACACTGGCCCTGTGATTAACATTTAAGGACATTAATCTTTCTGTAGCCTCAGAGTGGCTGGCTTCTCTGTGTGTGAAGTCCTGCTTCGCCTGGGTATGGGTGGAAGCCTCACTTGAGGAATTACTCGTAGACTGTATTATAAATGATGTAACTGTAGGTATGATACATGGTGGTGTACACTACATGGAATGACCTGTAATAACTTACTTCAGATCCCAGATGTGGATCAAAATGTATCTAGGAAATACTACTAGAGTACCGGTTACAATAGCCAAAACAATATAAAAATACTCATCTTTAAATATATGGAGAAAATGAATAAATACTCCAACTTTATCATAAAAAATATGGAAACATGTTGTTTCCAAATAACTGGTGAAAAGTATTAAATATGCGGAGAAATTTTATATTTCACCTGCAATTAAAGCCCTGTAATAAAATTATACTGTGAAAAGTTGTAAGTAAAGTTTTATCTATGAGAACTACATGAATGGTGTGTAAAGTGTATGAGCCTCCAAGCATATATTTCTACTCCACATTTAGTAAGAACATGTCTTAGACCTTCCCAGCATGTGAAATAAAGTAAAATACGACCACCTCTACTGCTGCTGTGACTTACTGCTACTACTGCTCTACTTCCATTAATAATAATGATAAACATGTAAATGTATTATTAAAACTATTATTAGACAATTCTCTCAATGTATCATATATTTATATAATGGGCAAGGGTTAACTGAAAACTATTAATCCAGACAGAAATAAAAAATGACTTGCAGAGTTACAGGACTGGTCTGAATGAATATGGTGTTTTTCTGTCTGGCTTCATGGTGATATTATTGTGCTGCTGTTTCTTGTGGACTTTCTCTCTGTCTGGCGCGATTCGTCGCCCAGCACACCCGTTCTCTCTTAGGCGACCTGGGGTTCCGTTACGGATTTGTGTGGGGCTGCAGGTAACCTCGCTGTGACCACCTGTCACTGTGGCCTTTCCTGGTTTCTTCCTCTCCTTTTTTTGTATCAGCGCTGTGTTTTGTTAGCTGCACCAGCTAACCATTGCTATGTATTGATAATTAGGGACTCTGCAATGCTTTTACATTACAGCTCCCTCAAATCTAAGCGGGTGTTTTACTTACTTCACTAAGCAATGGAGGAGCTGAGTCTGCTCAATGAATTAACACTCAACTGTTGAATTAGTTTTACTGCCAAAGTTATAACTTAAATGCTTTGAATCTGGTTATTACATTTAAGGTAGTGTCGTTGTGTTGTGAAATACATCAGTATTTATTTATTTATTTATGCACCACAGTTCAAAAGACCTCGCATTCTGTCTGCGTTCATTTTAAATGTTTTTAACACAATGGACACGCAGGTACAGACTCACATCCCAACGACACAAAGATTTGGACATAATGCGTAGTAGGCCTGTTAGTAACCTAATTAAACTGTGTGGCCCAAATTTAATATATGAAATAAAATGAAATGTTGGTACGTTAATATATGGCTAATTGGTTGTTTTGTCTTTGCAGTAGGGCAGACGTTTTGGGGCTCCTCAGCCAGTGAGAGAATAATTTATGTATGGTTGATATCAATTACCCAATTAACCAATTATCAGGTGATGGATTACTCGAAGGTCCATATATTACAACATATTCATGTCAATTTGGTTTTATTGTAAATGTGCAATGCTAAATATGTCATATTATAGTGTCCCATGTATATGGCACTAGCGTTGAGTGTGCATGGAAATTTGTTAAATGCTGTGTCCTAATATGTTAGGCATATTTATTAGTATATGGATATGTAGCACTTATATTCCAGTTTCCAATGTTCGTTATACGTGTGCTGTATTAAAATCAAATTTATGTTGAAAACTTGTTTCCGGCACCAGTATCTGACCTTTGATCGATAGTCTAAACTCCCCGTTATATCATCTCCGCATCAGGTGAAGATTTTTTTTAATGATTCTGATTATTATTTAGACTTTGGACGCGTCGCTTTGGGCTTAGCATCACTTCCCACTCCACAGAAAGATGTTTTAGCTGATAACTTAAAACGGAGATACTTTCAGTCGAACTCATAAACAATAATTTATTCAAGCAATATCTATGAAGGATGACTGTGTCACCACGCTTTTATACATGGATGTTCAAATAATAACAAGGACAGTTTTAATGAAAAATATCAAAATACGTACATACTAAATATTTCGTGAAAGATTAATGTCGATGAGTACAAAATCTTTAAACTAGATCTAAAATAATTTTGCCCTCCTTTTTCCATGTATATGGCGACATTAATAATTTGTTATAGGAATGGTCAATTTTTCACGCACTGTCCACTGTAAGGTTTGATGACCACCTAATTTTTATGCCTTTTCGCTTAACATTATTTTGTCCTAGGAAATATTTCCAATATGACGTTAAAACATATTCACCCACAATGTATTTTATTTTAGACATACAGTCTTTTTATGAGAGACTTACAACATGTGCACAATTTAAAACATGTAAAATCTATAAATTGCTGCCCCACACGATTGTATACCTGAAATTTAAAATGACTTTAAAATTACTCATTCTACGTGCAGTTCAAATTGGGCGAAAACAAGCACAATCAATGCCTTGGGCGACAACATTAGCAGCCCGAGCAAAATAGGTTGCATTATTTTCTAGAAATCTTAGACTACGTTTAAAAAGAAATGTGAATATTTTAGCGTGCGAAAGTAGCTTATATAATCAACTCGACATAGTTTTCCATATGCATTCATTAACGAATTTCACCATGCGCAATTCACTTGTATAATATTTCGTCTGTTTAAATATTATTTAAATAATTTAATGCCATTGTTTATACGACAAACTAAGTGAACATGGAGACTGCTGAAACACTATGAAATATATTCGGTCATTTGACGGAGGCATCTCAAGAATCGATTGAATTACACGCGTTTTCCATTTTAAAGGTCAGTGTATGTCTTGTTCTTTTTTTCAAATTACTAGTTTAAATACAGAACATTAAAATGTAGATTTTCGGGGTATACTCTTTTTCCCGTTAGCTCGTGTACTGTAGTGAATAAATGCCATGATTAAATAGCGCATCTGATACTGGTACCACAAATGGGTTTGACGCCTACATACTATACCTGTACTTTAACATCAAAGCTGGTCAAGGAGCTCCCTTGGCTTTTGTCATTGGGAAATGTGGCTTGGTTTTCTGTTACGTGTGGTTTTACTGAATCATTATATTACCAAATTAGGATGTCTGATCGCTCTTTTTAGGACAAAAATATTTGAAGCAATAAAAATTATTTAAAGAAAATGAAAAAAGATTAAAAGACAAAAAAGTAATCACCCAAGTAAATCGGAGGAATTTACGTAATCAAGTGGATCAACATAAAAGTTGGAGTGGATCAACATGAAAGCTAATAACGCAACACATAACTATATTATCCGTTTATTTGAATAAACATCACTGGTGTGTATCACTTTTATCATGTGCAAATGATTTTTGCCAATCCCTTACCGGCAGGATGCATGAACGCGTTTGTGTATGGCGAGTCTGCGCGAGGTGGATTAGTTTTCTGCTCCTGCCTGCGGCTGCTAAGTCAGAAGAGCATCCATTTTATACACCGCTAAGTTTACCGATTGCTTTATAAAATATGTTAAAAGTAAGTTGTATTCATAAAAATATTGCATTCTTTCTAAAACCGCTTGGATCTTAGAGAAGCATTATTTTAACTAATCAGGAGATATACTAATAATGTCTCATTTCTAAATAAAACAATTTAGTTTTGCATTCTTCATAATGTTTTACCTGCCAAATTATCTGTTATTTTTAAATTGTGACATTGAATGCTGAAATGAGGTTGTATGATTGGTTAATACTTGTCAAGACGATACTTGGCCTCATTGGGATGTCCAGGTTAAAGTGACGAGCCTCCATGTTCTTACTTTGAAACTTAACCGGTCCTTCTTTTTTTCTGATGCAGCGTCTGGAAGTCAAAGAGCGGCCAGATTTGGCACTGCATGCGCGGCAGATTTCAAAGCATTTTCTGTAGTTTTTTTTTTTTTTTTTGAAACGGAGTCTTGCAGCGAACGCATGCGTGTTCCTTTTAAAACAAACCCTAGCCTCCATCAATCATACAGGACTCCAGCCAATCCCAAAGCGCTCTATTTTAAAAGCAGTTCTGCCTGCTGTGCTTTTATATTGCACCACGGCCTGTTTCGGGCAGTTTTACTACTATGCTTACTTCCACAATTCACAAGAGCAAAGTGAATGGCATGAGGCGCATACCAACTTCTAACTCACTACATCTTGTTCAGCTTGCGAATTTCACACGCAGATAATATATAGCAGGGATAAAGGGGATGGGACTGCTAGGTAAATTCTTAAAATAAGATGGTTGTTTTTTTCCAATTTCACAGCCAAACTAACAACAAAACATGTCAAGCCTGTCGAGGTTTAGTGGATGCCCTCTCTCTCACTTATACCCTGGGGAGAGCAATACTGAAGCCAGCATGATGCTGCCACCTTTGGCAGGGGGGCACACAGGACACCCCACTGGCACTTCCTTAAAACTCTGCCCCGCACAAAATTTACAAGACGATGCTGAGGCAAGATACAGTGTGTATCTTGACTATTTGGGTCCTCGATCTTCACATTCTGGATACACTAGTCGCCGCTTACAACGCAGCTCTGGGGGTATTATTGGTGGACCAGATCTTTCTGGAACAATCATGTCACCAGTCACTGACCAACTTGCACCAAGAGCTACCCAACATGGCACCAGTGGAAGGTACCGTGACCTTCCCAGCTCTAGAGGCAGGAGCCATGCATTTTTCACAGCGTATCAAGAACATGCCCACGGCTCCTCTGACTCAACTCAGAAGCTCGGCGGTCAAATTATGGTGACTCTGCCTGGGGACATTCTCTCAAGAACGCACCCTTACAGCCAAGCCCTGAGCGGCCCCAGGGGTCACAGTCAGCAGTTTGTCACCCAGTTCTTGAGTCTTTACAAGCCTCTCAATATGGCCATACATGGAGGAAGTGACACTCTTCTAAGATACTCCAGGGAGAGCCCGAAGCTTGACTTGGTCTGCAGGTGGAGTGACGGCCAACAGGGGGCTGGAAAGAACCCCTGCATGAGAATCTTCGCCAGTATGTATGAACTGGTGACACACGTAACCGTGGAGCACGTCGGAGGACCTGACCAGTCTGAGTATATATGCTACTGGGAGAGCTGCTCTAGGCTAGGAAAGCCCTTCAAGGCCAAATACAAACTGGTGAATCATGTCAGAGTCCACACTGGAGAAAAGCCTTTCCCGTGTCCCTTTCACGGCTGTGAGAAAGTTTTTGCCAGGTCAGAAAACCTCAAGATCCACAAGAGAACACACACAGGTCGGTAACAATAATGTTAAAGCAATTTATTAAAGCAATTTACCATGAATGCCTCTTAAAAATCATATTGTTTCGTTTTTCTGGTTAAAAATAATATGCTTTTAATTATTGAACTGCATTAAATTCAAAAGTGCAATTTCTTTAAGGGTTTTCAGCTAAATTGCACTTACGAGCTGGTCATCCTAAGGCAACAGTGGTCAATCTTATCTTTATGATTAGAAGATATAAATATTAATTTATATCTATTAGCTTAAATAATGGTACATTACAAATTTAATTTATGGCATGGTCATGTATTTTCATAAAACTTCCACATAGGCGTTTTAGTATATGTTCAGAAATGGATTTGCATTCGCTACCTACAAAAAAATTCTATTTCCAAATGCTTCTGTAGTCGGTATGGGGCGGCATGTACCCTTAATCTGTACGATGCTGGCTTGCGACAAATTCATTCCATATACAACCATTTAAAAACGGGTTAGGAAGCATTAACCTACAGTGCTCAAGATTTTTATTATGGCATTCACTATTCGTGATTAAATAGTCATTATTAAAAACTTAAATTATAATACTATTTGCCGAAGTTACATGATGGCATTGGTAGTAAACGCAGATGTATTCTGTCTTGTTTAAATATTATCAGCTGTACAACGAATAGTCACGACATTATACATGACATACAGTCAGGGGCACAGGAACCAAGGGGAACGGGGGGATGTGTACCCCCTATTATTTAATTTGGTTTCATTTGTCCCTCCAGAAAATATAACTTTGCATTTAAATTATTAGGTTCCCTCCCTCCAATATGAAACTCTCGTACGCCATTGAATATAGCGAACTTAGCGAAAATCTAGTATATGACCTTCTTTCATAGGCTCTATATACGTATATATGTCACACTTTTTGATACCAATGTGTAACCGATAACGTGGCTTCGTGTAGATGTATACCCTATTTCCTCTTTCATCCCTGCGCCATTACTTGCAGAAGATGAGTAAAGTGTTTTTCCGCACACTCATAGGTTAGACTGACAGCATAAAAAATGTCCGATTTTGGTCCCCTCCCTTCGTCAGAGTTATAAAATAAATAAATAATGGCCGGGACACCGGAGAGCTGTGACGTAGCTGCACGCCCCGGAATCCTGCGGGAAGCTCCTGCTGCTCTGAGGAGCGGCTCGGAGTATTAAAGCGCGCGCGATTTCGTTATAGTTACACGTTATGAGCGTAGTGGAATCTTTAAGAATGGGTTTTAATTTGTGATGAACTAAAGTGTAAACCGTGGAAGTTAAGACGCATTCGTTACCGCCAATATAAATTGCAATCTAGTATTCCATAATCTACATTACGAATACAAATAGCTGCAGTTGCAAAATGTGAAATTTGTAGGTTTCAACTATGCAGAAATGCGAATGTTATTGTAGAATTATTATTATTATCGTTTGTAAAATTGGCAATATAGATTTATTTATGTTCATATTAATCTTTGGAAATTGATTTTATGATTTGCAGAAATTCTTCATAGGCCTATCTGATCGGTGCAATTAGGGGAGGACCGGAAATGGCTGACAGTGTATAGGTAGAATCGTGTGAACAATGGGACGGTAACTTGCGCAGAGAGTCACTCAAAACCCTCAAATGATATTTGCCCAGAGATGTTGCGGGGCTCAACCAGGTGTATTTAACTCTCTGGTAATTATGAATCGTTCTGTCAGTAGTACTTAGAAAATGACAAAACGAACGCAATGTAGCCGTGAGTTTTTCTTAAATGTGCATCAGTATAGCAGTCTTCTTCACATAACACGCGGTCATTTCTCCCCCCTTTTTACGTTTAGGTGAAAAACCCTTTAAATGTGGGTTTGATGGCTGCAGTCGGAGGTTTGCTAACAGCAGTGACCGGAAGAAGCACTCCCACGTGCACTCCAGTGATAAACCCTATATGTGTAAAGTCAGAGGGTGTGAGAAGCGTTACACTCATCCAAGCTCACTCCGCAAGCACATGAAGTTACATTTCAAGGGTTACATGGCCAAAAGTGACGAGGGGAGTGGGGAAGACGGGGAGCACCTTGACAAGGTCAGGTTGTCCCACGAAACGGATCGTCGAGGCATTTCCTCTTCTGAAGTTGCCCCGTCCAGTTCACGGTCCGTGCGAGGCTCGCTATCAGCAGAAACAAGAAATGGGCCAAGTTTCTATACACTCGACCGAAGCTTAGGGTATTCTGTGGAAATGTCCCAGCCCCTGTTGGACCCAGTGCTAATTCAGAGAGGCGATTTTAGGACTGATTCAGGTCAATATAGCACCAACCACCCAACCCACATTGGTGACCAGAGTAACAGGACTTTGCACGGGTCCACCTTCCAAAAAAGTATCGCAAATGGATGGTACACTTGTCATAATGGCCCAGTGGTCCTCTCAAAGCAGTGTAACGACGATGTGTGAATCTTCAGTATAGTATTCTGTATAATTTGTTTTGATCATGGTTTCGCAATATATGAAAGTAGTCTGTAAAGCTTGACAGAGTAATAAAATGGGCGCTTCGCTTTTTAAAAATGCTGTTATTTAATCTTTGCGTTTTAATGTGAATTAATGTAGTGCAGTCTGGGACTGACAATCTTTAAATTATGCATATTACTCTGTTTTCGACTCATAATGAGGCGTTTGTGAAAGTTCATGACCATCTTTTAATCCCGTTCCTCTCATGCAAAAATATAACACCTTCCTTGCTCTTTGGCTTTTAGATTTTCTGAACTTGTTTTCAGCATAATACTTGTTAATGTCTTGCACATTTAGCCTTTATGCTTAAATTATGAATCTTTGTAATAGGCAGCGTTTTTCTTGCAAGAATTTGAATGTTTATTGAAGACGCACCGCAGTCTCGTGTAATAGTGTGGTATGCAGAATAGTATCATTAATCAAGGTTTAATATGAACTGGTATTAATTGGACCAATATTAAGATGGCGTAATATTGAAAGAGAGGTTCACTTTAACATTTAAAACGGGTTTGTCTTAATTTTTTATGGGAAAAAATTGCTTAGTCCTATATCAAATGTAACTCGTGAAGAGTGAAATGCAGATATAATCATATTGTGTGTAATTTAATTCAAAATGACGAAATGTATAATAAATTGAGCTGTTTGAAGCGCATCTGTGTAATTCATATGTCGGTATTTGTATTTTGAAAGCCGTGCCACCTGTTGAAGTACATATGCATCTATCTGTACGGTCCGTGTCATTGATATATTGAAGCTTGATCTGTGTAGGTTTCTCCTGCTGTCTTTGGATAGTGTGGATGAACTCACGAACGCCTTCGACACACAAGGATTTGCGTCGAATATATGTGTGGAGGAGGCGGGAGGATGCTAGTGTGTAGTAAGTTGTCTCACACGCTCTCTGCGTCCCGCCCTTTTCACCCAGTCCGTTTATATAGGTATGCCTAGTGTGTTTGATTAAAAAGTAGCTGCCATCTTCATGGTAAGAACTGATATTTAATTAATATACTGTATATACTGTACTATTAATTATGCATACAATATTCCATTAAAGTGTTTGTATTCTCTTTGATCAAAACGGTTGTGATTAAGACCAATGTGTTACATCAGGCACGTCTGGAAGCTCCTGTTCCTTGTTTATTGCAACACTGTCAGATTTTGCGGACCTTAAATCCAAACTACCTGGAATTAACTTTCCATTTAAATGAAATTAAATATATTGTTTGACTGAAAGCGAGTCATTTTGTCTTTGCCAGTATACATCAGCCCACGTAGCTTACTTGATAGGCCTACAGTTTAAAAGATTAAAGTAACGTCATAGTTGAGTGCGACGTGTTAAAATGAAACATTATTAAATGATTTTAAAATCATTACAGTTTTTCATGTGTTTAACATGTTAGCGGTTCCAAAGGGCACATAGTTGAAAGCGATGGTAAGAAAATAAAACTATTTATGACTAAATAACGGCTGAATAAAAATTTGCCGGCAGGTGAAATAAAGACAAGAGCCTCTACATTTACTCATATGGAAATCTCAGGACAACATTAATCAACTTATTGACTTAACTTTTTGGACTCAGGTGCAGTTATAAAATGATGTTGCGCATGTTCTTTCCGCAGTAAGGACCTACTGGAATATTAGACAAATCGGGTTATTTTATAAGGGAGCAACTTGGTTCTGCTGCAGAAAACGGTCTTACGTGTTTTACACGTTTTGTAATTTCATTTTGTAAATTGAAGCTTTGATAGTGTGCTGGATTTTCCAGTGGCGTGCAAATATGTTTTAATAACGAATCCTGGGCCCACTGACCAGCGGCAGAGAAAGTGAAAATAGGCTGCAGACTGCGGATCAGAGGGCCACCTGCTCTACATTATGCGTGATCTCACAGACGGCACCGCACTCAGTCAGGGATAATTCACTGCATGCTATTATGTCGTTTTATTAGCGACCAAAAGACGATTTTGAACAGTGACCCGACACTTCTAAATGACGACGTACAGCAAAATGAGTTAGACTAAAATGTAAAAAGCAACTTTCCTGCCATTTACGTGATGTTTCTTAGGATAAAGGCTAATTTACTAATCTTAAGAGATCTGTGGTGGAAACTGTACTCAATTTTTATGCTTAAGTAAAAAAAAATACTGATATCACACCAAAATATTGCGTAAGTTAAACTAAACCAGTAAAACACCACTCAAGTAAAACAATTAATACTTGGTTTTAATGCAAAAAGTATATATATTCAAAATATTCATCTTAAAAAAAGCAGTCTATCCTTTTAAATTCACTCAAGACAGGTTTGAATGTATCATTGTAAGTTACACACAATAAGGAAAGGCACAATAAGGAAAGCTGAGTCGCACTGTAAGTGGCCAAACTTACAGAGCTTGATGGCGCAGATTAGTGGATTGATTTGTTTTTTATTCTTTGGAAAACGAAAGCTCGATCTATGGGCTAGAGTTAGTAATGAATTATACACATTTCCCTGGCCGGTACTTTTTAACATCTTCCGTCTCGTTTAGAAGTATAGGCTCACTGTTCAAAGTTGTGAAAATCGAATGAGCCGAGAAAAATCCTGGTCCTCCACTACGGAACGGCTGGTTAGTCATCGCCAGTATTTCAGTATAGTAGCTTTAGCGCTTATTGTTTAAATATCGGATATATTAACCGATATATCGTGTATCTCTGTGTTGTTTGTTCTGTCTTAATAAAGACCATGTGTAGGCCTAATGAATAATAATAATAATAATAATAATAATAATAATAATAATGATAATGATGATGATGATGATGATGAAAGAAAAAAATGAAGAGAAACATCATCTTCAAGAATAGTGGGAGAAGAGTGCGAGTCTCGACTCTGAGTCTGGAAAAAAATCGTGATTTATATTCTATCCAGGTTCGAGTAGCCTTGTGAGTCAGGTTCTCTGCATGCAATAGTAGTTTTTTTATTATTATTACTGGGTGAGTAACGGTGATCGCGCAGAATGTGTATGAGTAAAACGTCGTCATTTGGCTCAGAAATGTAGCGAAATGAAGAAAAATTTGCAATAACTTAAAATACTCAAGTAAAGTACAAATCCGGGAAAAAGGTACTTAAGTATACGGTAATGAAGTATTTGTACTTAGTTACTTAAAGCCTGTTTAAATGATTTATGTTATTGGACACATTTGAAACGAGTCCAACTTTCAAAATTCAGTTCGCAAAACCCGTAACACGGCCCTGTTGCTGCATTGGTATGTCATCTAATCAATTAAATCAATTATATAATATCCTCAAAGGGCTAGTGTGGATGCAGGTTTTTAGGAAAACCTTTCGGTAGGCTGTTCAAACCCAGGTGTGAAGACTCTTCAGCCAATCAGCCCTCTAATTAGTAACCTAATTATTAAATTGCAGAGAGAACCCACATTCCCAACAGCCAGTTCTGGATAAGATTGCCCACCCCTGGTATGCTCTGGATGGGTTGGATGGATGGATGGATTGAAGACTTTAGTCAGATCTAAGGACTGTTTCTTGCAAACCATTGCTGACCTGGTTGTTTCATTCTCAAACAAACAACATGATAATATTTGGTACACAAGCAAACTTAGTTTTTGAAGTTATTTCTTAGAAACTGCACACAAGTCGACACACAAAATGCTACAGTTGCGAAGGACTTTGTTCATCTTCTGAGTCCCTTAATGTGAAGCGTTGGCATAGTTATTTCTATTATGGGCCTCCAGGAGGTTCAGAGGTTTGCACTGGCTTGAGTATGGCAGCAGGCTGACATGGGACCAGGAAAATTGATCATTTACCCATCTGTACAAGTTTGCTCATCAGGTTACAGGAAAATTTTGCCACTGCACCAGTGTTTGAAACCCCTGTAGTGGTGTCAGGAGGCTGTATCTGCTGCTTGAAAGGTGGTGTTTTTTTTTGCTGTAGTTTTCGTGACTGATGGATTTGGGTTAATGCCAGTATAGCCTCACGTTGACTAACTGTATAGCCCCGTCCGACTCCCCCTGCTCTCTCCCCACATCTTCAGCATGAGATGAATGATCCCCTCGTTTCCCCACCAGTCACCATCCTCCTTTCCTGCTGTGCAGTCTCTGCCTAGCAACAGGAGCTAGTGGGCTATGTACTGCTGCAATTTACAGGGCTTTGGTTGCTCTAACCCCGCCCCATCCACACATAAATGGGCCCAAACCATGTAAGACATAACGTGCACATTGAGTGGCTCAGGGGCTGTGATTCCTCACCAGCTGTGTTGAGGTCTATTGTCTCTGACAGTCACACCGATGTACATCCACCTTGGTACCTTACAACGGCATCAACACCAGCTGCATTTGCTTGGTGTGACATTTCTTATAGTTGTGGGGCAGAATAGGAATTTATTTGGAGCCCTAATTCTGTCAGCCCCCCCAGATCAGGACAGTAATGTGTCTGCTCTTCCCCTTTTCATGTACCACACTCCTATTTCTCACTTTATCCTCTCATCGTTCTCTTTTCTGGGGTATTTTCTCTTTCCAAATCCCATGGGTGGTCCCAATGAATCATTAGGTCCCACCTTTGTCCTTACAGACTGCAGTCTATGTGAACACGTCCGTCTTCCTGGACTGACAGTGGCTCACATGCTGCCAAGTGCCCATTCTAATCCACGGCACTGTCTAATGAGCCACCACTGCATGTCACATTTCCCCAGAGTTTCCTTGAACTTTTTTGTCACTCCTTATGTTCTTCAGATTTTTTTTCAAGATTCCCTAAATTAACATGGACAAAAGCTGAGATTGAAATATAATGCTATAGAGTGCATTGTGATATATTTTTATGTTTGAACCATGTTTTGGGGCAAAGTAAAAGAAAAAGGTATCAAAAAAGCAGCGCACAGACTTGGAGTTGCACCCCCCTTGTCATGTGAACTCATTCCACTTACATGTCAGATTATGGCTTACATTCCAATGTAAATATAACCTGAGTTAAACATAAGAGACATGTCAGTCCCCAACAGTGCAGGAGGAACAGCATGAAGCAAAATCTGCCTCCTCCTCCCATGCACTCTCCGTTCTCCATCTCTTTTGAAGCATTTGTGGGTTTCCAAATCCTCCCAGTAGACACAGACAGCTTCTCTTTATTTTCCACATTTCCTCAAAGCGGACCAAAGATCTCTCTGACAGTTTTTGATGATTTGGTGCATGTGCGGTTGGGGAGTTTGCAGTCTGCCTCGCCCCACTGTTATCATGAATGACCTCATAGTGGGGTAATATTTAGATGCTGGGTCTCAACTGGGAGCGAGGGGCCTGGGGACAAGGACTGGGCTCATGGCTGTTGACACTCCAGCCTACAGAGGACCTAACAGTAGTTCCAGCACTAGGGCTAGGTAAATAGTTTGAATTCAGCCAGCATTGTTTGCTCTGGTCTGCCACTGAGACCATTACCTTGAGAGCTGGAACTAGATGTTAAGGTTTTCCAGGCCACTGCTGTTTTGCAGTAAATACTGCACCATCTCATCTGGCTGTTGTCTCTGTGGCATCGCATTTCAATTATCATTTGCATTTGTTGCATGACAATGATTTTTCTTCTTCAAATGAAATCCATAAAACTGTTCTTTTGAAGGAGAGCTGAGATACAGACGCACATTGATCAGGGTTCAGCATATTTCAAAGCAACATGCAGTCAAAAGGTTTTAGTTTATCGGAAGCTGGTTGCATACTAACTTGGGGTGAAGGGTTTAATGTAGTCAAGCCTTTGAACTTAAAATGTGAAAGGAAAACACCACTTTTAATTATTCACGTTTTCTGCATGCAGTTTTCCTGACATTCCAGATCAGGAGTGGCCTTGATGAATTAATGTGGCTGTATGTAGTCACAAGAGCACGCTTTGGCCCCAAGTGACCTGAACAGCAACATGCTGTTACACCAGTGATGGTAAATGTGCAGAATCTCTACAAGCAGCTTTCATATTGGGTATTTAGATTAACATAGCTCTATCTTGTAACAGAATAGATGACAACATATATAGCTACTGTTAGTAGCATTTAATTCCCATCGTTATTGTGTGGGGCTGCTGTGAGATATGCTGCAAGACAACCTGAAAGTCTGCTGTTACAACAGTGTTCCTAGTTTCTGGAGACCTTGCTGTTAGCTAGAAGCTAATGGGTCTCCTGTGCTGCTGCAGTGATAACTGCAGACATCTATAGCAATGTGTATAACCCAATATAATAATGAGATTAACATTGGCACTTATTGCTACATTTAGATGAATCTGCAATACAGACTAACCCTGATGGTCCTGGTCACCAAGGAGAACCCTGATGGTCCTGGTCACAGAGAAGGACCTTGATGGTCCTGGTCACCGAGGAGGACTCTGGTGGTCCTGGTCACAGAGAAGGACCTTGATGGTCCTGGTCACCGAGGAGAACCCTGATGGTCCTGGTCACAGAGAAGGACATTGATGGTCCTGGTCACCGAGGAGAACCCTGATGGTCCTGGTCACAGAGAAGGACCTTGATGGTCCTGGTTGAGCAGCATCACTAATATGCTTCCAGAAGCTGACGGCCATATGTGAGGTCAGTGTTAAAGAGCACTAGTAGCGTTTAAATTCAGCTTTTAAAGTGTCCTGGGTATCTCAGATTCTTAGCAATTTTCTTTTTAAAAAAAAGAAAAACAAAAACAACTATTGACAATAATGAGGTTTTGATCGAGTGAAACAGACTGTTAATTAAAGATCCTTTCTCCCCAAATCATTTTCTTAATCACAGCTGTTTCTTTTATATCTGATGTTATTAATGCATATTTTACACTGTTTATTTTTCTCCCTTTTATTCGTTATTTCAAAGGTCTCTCTGACCTAAATATTGTATTGCACAAAAAATATAACAGTAATGATTGTACGACTTCAATTAAACATTAAGTTCATAAGCTAGTAACGAGAATGAAGATGTAAGGCAGAATCACAACCCTATGGTGCCAAAAATGATGACACTAGGGCGAGCAGGACCCCAGTCAGATGAAAGACACCTAGACATCAGTTTATTCTTAAAAAAATCCAGATTTATATAAATCTTTCTAAACTTAATTGAATTAAGTTGTCTGTTGAGAAAGCAACAGATAATGACAATTAGCATCATAATTGCTGTGAATGAGATGGAGGTGACATGTACAGTGGCAACAATAAAGAACTGAATTGAGGAGCCCAATCAGGTGCAAGAAACAGGATGTGAAAACACTGATTCTGCATTCCGAAATGGTTTTTAAAAGGCTCCGGCACTCAGACGAGTTATCAAAATTAGAAATAAAATTGTATTAAAATTCCATTTCTAATTGGATAGATGAAAGAAGCAATTACTTAGAGGGGTAAGTTTTCTTCATCATTCTCTTCCTTTGGTAATATGAGGAAAACACACTGTTTTCACTTGCCGCTTTGATTTATTTTTACACTGAGATAAATTGTATTCATTTTTCCTAGATGATACTGTCTTTTGATCTTGTACATCCATATGTTTGCAAAAAACAGCAATGAAAGAAAACTGAAATTATGGGATCACTACAATGACAAGTTCGATGAAACTGAGCACAGTGGAGACATGGTGCCTTTTTGAGGAAAAAGCAGCTTAGCAAACAGAATTAAATGTAGAAAACGAACTTTCGATATCCATCTGTCAACCACCAATTAGTGGGGGAGGGGTGTAATCCTTTCCTAGGCGCACTGCTAGGGTGCACCTCAGACAGGATGCCAGTTCATTGCAGGGCAAATACGTGCACAATATAGGCAAATTAGAGACAGCCTAACTGCATGTTTTTAGAGTAGTAGAGGAAGCTGTGTCAGTGGGAAAGCATGCAAACTCCACGCACAGTGCGGAGATGGGAATCGAACCTCCAGCTCTGGAGACAAGAGGCGACAGGGCTACTACCTCCACCAGCATGCCATGCACTATTATTGTGTCACAACCCAAACATGATTATAAGTTATGGCAATCAATGTTTATTATATTATGATATAAACAAAACCAAACAGTTTTGTTTCAGTATATAAACTTTTATTTAATGTCATTTTCACATTTCTGTAGAAGGTACCAGTGTAGAATGTCTTCTGAACATTAAACCTGAATTGACAATGGCTTCGGAAAATAGATTAAAAATGACTTTTGAAAATTGCAGCTTTCACACGGGATCACAATCAGAACCAAGTTTACTTGGCAGTTGTATGAAGACTTATATGTGTTTTTGGCTCAAAACAACACAGTGGTATTGACCGTGAAGAGACAGCAGCATGACAAAGGAACTGCAGCAACTGAGTAAGCATGGGAATAGTGTGACAGCAGTTCATTTATGGCCGTTAGAGTTTCACCCTACTTCTCATACAACAAAACATTTTGGAGATCAAAAATTACTAACAATGAAAAGATTGGTTTGTGGTCCACAGGACACGATTATTGGAGGATTGAAGCCAGGAGACATCAAGAAGTTAAACTGAACGACTTACAAGAAAATCACAAACTTAACTCTGCCAGACTCGCAAAGTCATGAGACCCAGGTGACTTGGGTTTCTTTTCTGGCAGACATCCAGGGAAATCTTTCTATACCTTTGACAAAAGCAGGTACAGGTGAGTAAAGGGGTGGTCCCCAGACCTGGCCCCTCCCCCAAAACATGTACACCCTCTTTCACAATTACAAAATATTTGACTTATTTGTGAAATGTTTTGCATTCATTGTTCTGTAAACCTTTTATTTGAACTATAAATAAAAAAAGGCTCTTCCTTGCTACCAATCACTTTAATCATTCTATATTGTGTGTTCTTCGCCACAATGTCACTGCTTTTTAAATGTTACTTAACAGACCTTAACATTTGGTCTGTGGCAACTGCAATATTAAAAACTTTGCATAGTGCATATTCTGGAGCTTACTGCTAGAAAATGTTGGCTGGGACTGAATTAATGGAGCACAATATTTATTATCTCATATTATCACATATGCCTCCACCTTATCACATAGCTGTAGCTTAGGACTCAACTCCTGTGATCGGCAGGTTGGTAGTGCAGGCCATACCATCCTGAATATGCCTGATCTTGTCCGATCTCGAAAGCTAAGCTGGGCCCAGCCTGGTCAGTACTTAGACCTCTGTGACTGTGATCAGAAAATCGTCTGACTGAGCCTTGGCTGAAACCCCATCTCTGTTGGGCTCTTGAGGAAATCCCTCAGTTTCCTGAAATGCTCCAGGGCTGCTGGAGAAATCACCTGACCCTGCATTCAGAACCTAAGCCTTGCTGTACACATGTGTGTCTCAGAGGGGAGCAAGATGGGATATGTGCAAATAACAGCATTATTAACAAAAAAATCATTTGAAACCCATGGTTGTCCAAGTGATAATATTGACAATTTTCAATCACTGTTTTTCGAGCAAATATTACAAAAAAATTCTCTTGTTTTGAGCTGGATTTAATAAATGGACTGGATGTCAGCCCCCCCCCACAAAAAAATGATCAAAATAATCTGAAAAGTGCCGCTTCATGTGTGATCTTGTGAAAAACTGGGCTGTGGATTTCCAACAGTATGTATATTAGATGTCCGTTCATCCATCGATGTCCAACTACTCATCCTGGATAGACAGCATAGGGCACATTGGGGGGGCATTCCTGACAACAGATTGCAATACACACACACAGACACCACAGGAAATTTAGAGGCACCAGTTGCCCTAAATGCATGTCTCTGGACTGTGCAGGGCAACCAGAGTACCCAGAGGAAGCCCCTATGACATAGGGTGAACAAGCACACTCCACACAACAATAAAAGCAGATGTGGATCCTTGGGGCTGTGACACAGCAGTGCTGCCCACTCAGCTGGTGTGCCGCCCACAGTCACAGATTGAGTAACAATGTATTCATCACTACGGGCTGCTTGTGTCTGCATCAGTCAGAAAATGACTAAAATATATTTAAGTTATTAAAGTAGAAGCATTACAGAATGCAGACATTTGTGTTTCAATTTTGTGCAATTTTAAGGAATATAAAAGCCTAAAACTATCTTCAAATAACCAGATAAAAGAATAATAAAAGACAGCTGCAAGCAATTGTATAAAGCATAGCAACATGTGTTACTTCCATAAGGCACGTCTGGTGCGACGGTTTCTTCAGTACTGGCATTAAGATGCTCGGTACTCCCGCGAATGGAGCCAGAGATCTGCTTGTAATCCAAGCTGTTTGTTATTCCAGGTGATGGACGCGATCCACCAATGCTGCTTGTGCCAACGTCTTTGGCCCTTCAGTCTCTGTCACTTTATTTAATGCCTTTGGCGCGCCGATCGCTGGACTAACTCGGTTCAGCCCTTTTTTGTTGAATTTTTTATGACGTTGTCTTTTCAGTGTATTTATAGGCGGACAGCGCTTTGTGACTAGTCCTCTATTTATTTAATACAATTGTACTGTGAACAGGGGAAAAAATAAACAGACGAAGCCAACATACGATTCGTCTTTGGGCCGGTGAAAACCCTGTGTGTGGACACAAAGGCGGCGCATTCACCATGGAAAGTAAATTCTTCTGAAGTGGAACTAATCATCTGAGGGATACTTGGCGTCGTCCTAACAACGCAGCTGAATCGGAATGAGCCTCCGTTTTTGTGGCAGATATGTTTTCTTTCATTCATTCAAAACTGATGATGATACTAGTTTCACGGGCTGTCCTCCCACATTGTCAGCCCGAAGTTTTGGTCGGAAAGCCTTTAGGTGAAGACGCCGAGCACACGGCGGGTGACTCCTGGGCTCCGACGCCCTTCTGTCCACCCTCTTTATGTTTTATAATGCCCTTACCCTCAATGGAAAATTATCTCACCCCAAATCATCCTCACCAACTTAGTTCATGAATAGAGGTCTTTATTTGAATCCTTCACTAATATTCATGCATCGGCAAATATTATCATGAATGTATGCACCTAGGTCGGGACCTACAAGAAAAATGCACATTAGTTTGGAAAGTAACGATATCCAAATCTGTTTAAAAAAAAAGAAAACTAAGCGTAAATTGTAACAGAACCGTACCCGGTCTGGGCACCAGGATAATGACGAAAATGGACACATACAAAAGTCTGTTTGATCAGATTTAGGATTCACAGTGTGCCTATAATTTAATTCAGTTACTTATATATTTTTCGTATTACTGATGAATGAATCATTACTTCAATACTGTTACTCTTTAAATATCCTATTTGGTTTAATAATGACGTCTCTTTAAACAAAATTAAGCTATATTAGTTTATATTTAAAATATCCATATTGCATATGTTAAACACTGAACATTTCATGCAGGGTATTTTTCTCATGTTATCTTATACGACAATAGCACTTCAGCACAAGGCGGTCTGGCCAAATCACTTAAAGAGACATAACATATTATAGAGTTACAAGTAAGTGAAGGATTTTAGTGTCGCCTTGCGGGGAGCCGAGGTCAGGCGGCAGGAGAATAAATGCACTGCAGACTTTAGAGGGGATCTTTGCGCCTCACCCGAGAGCTACATACAGGATTTTAATATAAAACCCAGCTAACTGGTATTTTAGACACGGATGATGTTTTAATTTAAATTCTTAATCATATTCAGTATGTGGAAATACAGTACACACTGTATTAAGCATGAAGAACTGGTGTCTATATTTTGTGAGAATTCCATTATTTAAGTTGCTATAATCAAGCTGAAAGTGATATATTTCAGGAATCATCATCCGATGGAAACTGACGGATACCCCAAGCATCACACAAATATTCAAAGTTTTCCGAATCAGTGTTGATTTAAAAATGTTTGAAAGTGTTGATTTTCCAGGAATTTACAAGGAACTTAACAAATTCAGCTGCCATGCTTTTCATCAAGGCACCTCTCAGCGTAATTAATATGATAATATGTAATTGACAATTTAAGATAAGCCAGATAATTATCTTAGAATAAAAAGGGTTTTAAAAGATGTTTTAACATTTTTGTTTTTCTTTTCTTCTTATGTGTCTTATGTTCACATTTTTTGGTACTTCTTTGGTTACTCATGCTGTCCTCAGGGGAATTGGAGAGGCAGGGATACCCTGGAAGATTTAGGGGGGTCAGCACTTTATTGGGGCCCTGAAATGTACTGTTGCAGCGCTCCAACTTGGCTAAATCAACCTAGGGAGACTCCCACTCGCTCAGCTGATTCTATCTTTGCCAAACGTAGCGAGAGGCCGGTGGTGACATTTTGTCAGGAAGCTCAGAATTTCTACGTACTCCCCTGGCTGACCAATTATTAAACCTGGCTGACAACACTAATGTGAATGTAAGATAAATCTCGAGTGGTAACGTATCGAACAGTGTGCTCTGTCATTTCCGGCATTGATCCTTGTCTCTGCCAATCATGTCGGAATACTGATCAAAAGCTCGTATTCCCCTTATTAAGGCCCTCTCCGTTCCTAGTACGGCTTTGCCCCTGTACATTGCAGGAAGCCAGCTTTTTGAAAGGTAAGTGCTACAGGTACATGCCTCTGAGAGTGACAGTATCCTGCATGTTTGCAGTGATGACATGCAGGAAATGTGCTACGAGCCTGTGACTGGAGAGAAAATGGCATTTTAAAACGAGAAAAAAAAGTCAGGACAGATAATGTGTCCCACTCAGGGAGCAGCAGTGTGACAAAAGCCAGCCTCCAGCTTGATGTTATCATGTGATTCTCTCAGATGTCCCGAATGCCCCGTTAACCAAGCAGTGAAACTGTGCGTCCCGCACCAAAGCTAGTTTAATGGAAAAATGACACATGAGTATGTTGTGCTCCATGCTCAAATAGGTACCTGAAATTAAAGTTAGACCGCCCACTTCTCCATCTCATGTCCTTGCAGTTTAGTTACTTGTCATATGGCTCCGTACTGACCTGTCAGAGAATGATGCGTTTCCAACACAAAAGCCGTGCTGTGACGGTCCTCTCTGCAAGCAAAGCTACCAAATTTCCTTGGCGCGCAGAGATTTTCCTCCCTCGTACTCGCGCGACATGCGGTAGCTGCTTGTCATCGTCGCCACGACAGACGGGCGGCTGGCAGCCTGCTCGTGCCAGCTGGCTCCTGGTCTGAAAACACGACGCCGTCGCTGCGCTGATCTTAATCGGGCTGGACGTGCGGGTCATTCGCGGCACAGCTACAGTTATATTTGGTCATTACGATAACGTTTTGATCAGGGAATATTTTGTCAATATGGACACATACGAATCAGAATAGAATTTAAAACTGTTTTTAGTCCTAACCCTTTTTAAACCTGGTTTTAGCATGGACAGCACGGTGCTTCAATAGTGGTATGCGTCTGAGGTGTCAGCTGTGTGTGTGTGGACAGGGTGCTCCTTATGTGTGTTCTGTTTTTACTGGGATAGGCTACAGGTTCACTGTACCCTATACTGGACACGTGTTAAAAATGCCATTATGTTGTAATCTTCTGGTTTAGTTGGTCCCGAGTTACTATGAGAAACTAGACTCTACGCAGGCCATCCTGTCCATCTTGGTTTTTTCCAAGTTGTTCGAGTTTCCTGCACCATGCATGTGCACCCTGCGATGGACTGGTATTTTGACCGAGCTGTACCCAAGCCTTTTGCTCTGGGATACGTTGCCTGGGATAGGCTCCAGGCCGCCCATGTGACCCTGACCAGGATAAGTGCAGGGAAGCCTTAAATCAGGGGTCACCAATATGGTGCCCGCGGGCACCAGGATGCCCCCAAGGATCACACGAGTCGCCCGTGGACCTGTTCTAAAAATAGCACAACTCACCAGTGAGCAGCATCTAAAATGTAATTTTATCCCGTTGATATGATAAAATCATAAACGTGGTCAGTGTCTTCACATAGATGAGTATAATTAATAATTAATAATAATATATAACTAAAGGTAAACGGAACAAATTTGTTATTTAAGAAGAGTGTATCAAACTGATAGCCCTTCGTATGGCTCAGTACCCGTGAAGTAGCTCTCAGTTTCAAAAAGGTTGTTGACCCCTGCCTTAAATGTTGGCCAGACAGCAAAGACAGTTCATTTAATAGCCGAATAAGCATTTGCAATGAGCTGGACCTGTAATTCTCTATGTTCAGGACAACGTGGGCTTGAGAAATCACGTCTGTAATGACAATTCATACAGCTACTGCAGGCCAGACATAGGTTTTTATTTTTAAATATATATATGGCTCTGTAGATTTTGGTCTTTGTACTTTTCTGCTTTCTTTGATTTCTGTATTTCATTTAAGTGTTTAGACATATTTTTTGTGCAAATGTCTGACATCACAGGAGAATATTGAGTCGGGTTCATTTGCTGGAACTTCATGGTACTGCAGCTTCACTGACCCCTGTGTTCTTTGCAGCCTGAGCTTAAGGTCTGTTTTTGTTACACTTTTGAAGGGAGCCTTGGTTTACTTCTTTAGTGATTGCTTTGCAGAGCCTGGCTGCAAGTCACAAAAATCATTATCTCTTTTCTCTTTTTCTTTTGAGAATGTCTTCTGTACGTCTGTCTTCTGTAAGGCTACTGCACAGATACATTGCAGTCTCAAAAATTTATTTTGAAAATGTTTTTGATCTTCCCGTCGACCGCAAATACTTTCGGCTGTGTCCGAGTCTCCTAGCAACGGCAAACAAAGGCTGGGAGAATTTCGAGTTTCCCGCGGAGAGTCTGGTCGGGCAGCGACTTTGATCTGGGACAGGGACAAGAGCTGAGTGGGCATTACACCCTCTGTCCGTGTCCTTTTCCTAATCCCAAGTGATTTGAAGCCGCCAAATCTTCATCTGTTCCAAGAATATCCGGCATAAAAAATGTGACAGCAGCGTTCCTCGATTTATTTACAGTTATGTATTCTGTGCCTCATCTAGAAGAGCCAGCAATACATATATAACTGTATACACATATATACATATTTATATATGCTATATTAAGTCTCTGTATAAATGAAATGTAACTGACATCCACCCTGACTGTAAACCTTCCTTTTGCCCCCTGCTGCCTGGAATAGGTTAATTGTGTGCAAATATATTTAATCACATTTTGTATTTGGCCCCTGCTTTAATGACATATATGTCTGTGTTCCCTGATATTTGGGAAATAATTCATTAGAACGTTCATACAGAAGCTCATTAATCTTTGTGTGTGTGTATGAGTGTCTGTGTGATTTTGGATAGAATTTTTTTCACCTAAGAAATTTCAGGTGCCTGGAGACGCGTTTTTGGGTCTTGGGGCTGTAATTCCTCCCCATATACAATAAAAGTAATACAACACATATTCTTAGTTTTTAACTGTCACAGAACCTGCGTTCTTCCACTGTGGTCCTATTGACGTCTTATGAGTGCTGCTCGAAGCCCATGTGGCGCCCCAGGCCAGCTTCACTGGCCAATTTCACTTTGCCTAGGATGGTGTACACCACAGCGGGGGATGGGGGGTGCTGGCGGTGAAGCTTGCCTCGATGACGCTGGTTTGTTTGCTAAGTTGGCGCCCCCTATGTCACCTAATGCGTTGATCGGCACTGGGTCCTACAAATGTACAGGTCGTATAATAGCAGCACTGTAATGGTCCCACTACATTAGCACAGGGTACTGCAGCCTCCCAGAGAACTTTACGCAAATACGAGCTTAACCCTTACATCCACTTCGGGGGTCCTGTATGACCCCAATGGGGTAAAATGGGGTGCAGAAATGTGAAAAAACGAGCTATCAAAAAATGCTGACAG
>JAAGVU020000002.1:26472124-26484676 GCA_011763525.2 Mormyrus iriodes
TCTTTGGCCATGGACCTTATATGACCTTAGAACAATTTCTTGTCATGAGCATGAGCTGCCTGTGCATATTTTGTATGAGCATAGCTAGATCATTCTATTTGTCAATTTGTCAAGATTGATAACTAAGTTGGAGGGGTTTTTGCATGCACACGGTTGGGAGTATTCATAAATATACACACATTTCGACACACAAGGATAAATCCCATTCTAGGCATAAAAATGTGTGTACCTCCCACAATAGATTTCACCAAGCTGTGAGTGCTGGTTTAGCCACGATAAATCTCTCCAAACAAAAATGCTACAGCATACCCAAAATATTACTGCAATAAGAAAATCATCGACCCACAGTATGAGAATCACTGACCTGTACAATGCTCTTGGGAATTTTGAAAAATATCTTTTAAGATTAGCAAGATGGCTTCCAGAGTCTCCCTTTTCACCCTATGCTGCCGACCAGCACAAAGTAACAATGCACCAGTAGCAGCACAGTTACAAAATAATAATACAAGTGTATAGTTCAAAACATATTACAAGCAAGAATAAGGATATGGGGTATATGTCTCTGAACGATTTCCATTTATCCAACACATTCTCCAATTGAACAGTTTGAGGTGTGTAATGTAGAAGTTATATGCTCATATATGGTTCATTGGGGACGTTTCTTTATTTGAATTAGTCTTGCCGTGCATGTGCAGTCATGTTTAGAATGCATGAGATTTGTCAGCATTCACTTCATACGGCTGTTCGTATGCACGAGTGATACATACCAATTTGCCTGTGCGTACCCTTGCTTTGTACGCACACATTTACAACCTGTTTTACGCTGACTTTGATAAATGAGACCCCTGATCTTGTGGATGGTGAAGGAGGACATCACAACATTCTGAATGATGGGTGAGTAGAAGTTCAGCAAGATGCTCTGAGAGATGTTTAGCTTCTTGAGTTGACATAGGAAGAATAGTTCTTTCTGGACTTTTTTAGTGATAGAGGTGACTTATATGTCTCACTTCAATGTGGTGGTGATGGTCAAGGAATTTGATTAACTCAGTCAAAGAAACGGCCTGGCCATTAATTTCCAGGGAAGGCAGGCAGGGTTTTAACAGCAGAAGTCAACTCACATTTCCATTTTCTCGACCACATTAAGGTCCAGGTTGTTGCTGGCACGACATGTGGCAAGATAGCCCACTTCTGTGTGGTAGGGGATTTCATCATTGTTGAAAATGAGTCCTACTATGGTTGTGTCATCTGCAAACATTAAGATTTTTCTACACTTGTCTGCAGAGATATAATCATTTGTGTAAAGTGAAAACAGGAGAGGTGAGAGAACACAAGCCCTGGAGGAATCCTACACTGATGGCCATAGGATCAGGCAGGTGGGGGCTGAGCCTTAAATACTGCTTACTACTTATCAGGAAGCTGGTAATCCACTGACAGATGCTGAGGGTACAGCTAGCTGAGTCAGCTTACTGTGGAGAAATGATGGAACAATATGATAGACAGCTGAACTGAAGTCCACAAATAGGATCCTGACATATGTTCCATATTTTCCAAGTTGAACATTAACTTGTGCATTTAGGTTTCACCCATGTTAAGAAATGTATTCATTCATTTCAGTGTAGGTTCTGAATCAAAAATAATGTGATGAAAGGTACACAACAAGTATGTGTACTGTTACATCCCTTGTCTTAACTTTTCATGTAGACCTGAAATGCTCTTCAGCAAAAACAATTTTAAAATTTTGATATGTATTGAATTGTTAAAAAATATCATATCAGGAGGTCAACTTTTGTGTAAAATGTGAAATTTATCCATATTTTCAAGAGCAACGCTATTTAAGACTAATCTTGCCAAGCTTTCAAAATACCACAATATACCTAAAATACTACGGCACACCATATTACCATAATACCATCCAAGCCTAACACATGTATCATGGCACAAGGGTTTACAGAAAGAATTACAGATACAATGGAACTGCATAGTTTCTATTTGTCAGAGTGCTGCATGGTTTACACGCTTGAAGCCAGTTAGATCAACATTATACAATGATGTGCTACAATCAGCACTAACTAATGGCTAAGTAAAGATACTACTTATTGGATGTTTCAAATTTGCCTTTCTCACATTTTCATCTTATTTTTATTTGTTGATGAAAATGTCTGTACATTTCATCTATTTCTGGAATCATAATTTTAATTTTGTAATCGTCTTCAGTATCTGTTTTCATCATCAACAAATAATTTTTGTCATAGTTTTTGTCAGTGAAATTAACACTGGCTTCTTTACGCCCCTCTGAAAAATAATATTCATCATATTGTTTTACACTGTTTTTCTGTTTTACTTTCCTAAACTAACATTTTGTATTTTTGCCATTAATCTCTCATCGATTGTTTCCAACATAACTCTCCTTTTTTAGTTTTTTTCATTTCTTGCCTGAGTCTTTCTATGTGAATTCCTGTTGTGTCTTAGCTATTTTGTCCTCTTCCGCAACCCATTTTTGCTCAGTTACATTAAAATTTTTCTTGAAAACTAGACTTCTATTGTCCACTTTGTTCTTAATTATGACTCATTTCTCATGTGTAACTTAGCAAATCTCTCTCTCTTATTTTCAATGATTCACCTGTGCCTCCACATAATTAAGAACCACAAGGTGAGTCAGTTTATACACATATATACATGAATAAGAAGGAGATGTACTGTATATTATATACATATATAATGCAAAAAAGAAGGAATGTACTTGCATTTAACCCTTACGTCCACTTTGGGGTCCTGTATGACCCCAATGGGGGTAAAATGGGGTGCAGAAATGTGAAAAAACGAGCTATCAAAAAATGCTGACAGACTAACGTTTCGTTTTGCCATCTTTACAAGGAGAGACCGACCATTTCAAAACCATGCTTTGCTACTAAGAACAGTAAATCAAAACATCAGTGGGGAGCTAAGGACCCCAGATGGGTCAGTGTTCGTTTTGGGCTTGTGGATGGAAGTGTGACAAGGCAGTAGTGGAAGCACAAAGCACATAGACGGCATCTTTGTTGTCAAAATAATGCTATTTCTTAACATCAGCAGCAACACAAGGTGCAGCTAATACATTATACAAGTTATAAGCATCATTAGTTTTTCTTGAGTAATAGTGAGGCAAAGTGGACTCCTAACAATGAATATTCTTTTTCACAACATCTTTACCACAAGCCCAAAATGAACACTGACCCATCTGGGGGTCTGCACCCCATATACCCCTAATGGGGTCCTAAAGAACCCCAAATGGATGTGAGGGTTAAACATATTGTAAGGACCAGATGGACATGACGGGCCGCGCTATTCACAAGGGTTGCAGTCATTATTCAATGGGCGTGCGGCACAAGCTCTTGGGTATTACAGCATCACATCGTTGCACAAATCGGGGAACAGTCAAGGTGATCGGGCAGTGTTTGGCTCATGGGTTAGCATACTGTGCCTGTGATATGAAGGTAACTGGTTCAAACCGGTTCACTGTTGGGCCCCTGAGCAAGGCCCTTAACCCCCCAATTGCTCCAGGGACTGTCTAACCCTGCCTTGTCAATTATATGTTGCTTGGATAAAAATGTCTGCTAAATTAATTAGATGTAATTGAGGTGTACGTGGGCCTGTGATGGCTCATATGAGTGGGAATAATCTGGCTTACTTAGCTTTCCCTGTAGCAGCGTCACACTCATGTGGCTTGGGATTGGAGTCATACTGCTGCATTTACCCCAAGTGTGAAAAGCTCAGGGCATGTGTTGCACATCCACTTATGCCATGCAAGGTCACGGTGAGCCTGGAGCAGATTCCAGGAAAGCCGGGACAGGGGAATCAATGGGCTTGGTGCCAGTCCATTACAGGGCACCCGCCCACACACACACAGATGGCCAATTTAGAAACACCAATCCATCTAACCTGCATGCCAGTCGGAAGACACTTGGGGGAAGCCAGAGGAAACCCACATAAACATAAGGTCAACATGCAGGGCCTGGACATGAGGAGCCAGTGCTGCCCTAAAGGATTAACACAGATTTTGCAAGAAGAATGGCAACATAGACAGTAAATACATCTGAAAAAGCCAGGAGAAAGCAGATTAGAAAAGGGAAAATGGGGAACCCCTGTAACTTATAACTGGTCCTGACTGTGAGCTGTCATGTCAATAAGGTTAAGCATCTGTCAAGGACAGTGCTTGTATTAAAATATGAACAGGTAGAATCTATATGTACATATGGCTACGCTGGATGCTGTGAAGAAGGTGACATCTTTTATTCTGCAATATTAGCAAAAATCCATTTGTCTGTCTGTCCTTCACCCATTCAACCATCCGTCTATCTATCCTTCTATCTATCATTGCATCATCCATCTATCCATCCATCCATCCACCCATCCATCTATCTAACCATTCATCATCCACCCATCCACCCACAGAACCCTGGGCCTTCTTGAGACTGAATGCCAGTGTCCTTAATGGGCCACGTAGTGGTTCCGTCAGTGCGCAGCGCACTCGAGGCTGCATGACTCTGCGCATCTCGTCTTCACTCACACACTCTGCTCTTCCAATGGTACAGAAGGAGTGGGGGTGGGGTGCCACGTCTCCGAGCTCTCCTTGGGGCTCAGACGGGCTCCTAAAATGTCCGCCATTGTGTTTTAGTGCTGCACGCTTTTTATTTTTAAAACAGCGAAATCTGTTCAGGGACCCCTTGATTTCTGAACCGTTGGAGGGTGTCGTTCACAGGAGAAGAAGAGAATAATAAAGCCCACCCCCAATCCTTCTGTGAAAGACTGGTGGCTTCCAGGAGTAGTGGGGGTGGGGCTGAACATCAGTGGTGAGTTCCTTGAGCAGGCCGGGCCCCCAGCTCCCCCATGGAGGATTTGCCTCCTCATACTAACCCCTCCATTTTCACTTGATTTCTGAATTGAACATTACCAGTGCAGATAGTAACAGGAGATACAGGCTTTCCTGCACGGCTCTTTTCCTAAAATGCGCCTCCTTCTCTATCTCGGGGGGAGTGCAGATGGAGTGGCGAAGGATAGTGAGCAGGGTGTGGGTGTCTGCCAGGAGAGGTCCCTGACTTGGCGCTGTTTCCTGCTGCAAAAGCGCATCGTTTAATGAGCAGGAGAAGGTCTCTGTGTGGCTTCCCTTCACCATCCCCACACTCCCGTAAAAGCCATCGCCCCCCAAAGGCGTTTTTGTGGGGTGGGGTCAAAGCACATGGAAGGGGTCGGCCATTTTGAACTGTGTGATACGTGGTACTCGGACTCTGCCGGTTGTTGTTTTGGTGTCTCTTCCCATCAGTAGTCATCGCTACAGGTGCTCTCAGAGGCTTTGAAGAGTCAGTGGGGTCAGGTTTTAAAAGATTGGTTTGTAGCCACAGCGTCCGTTTGGTTTGGTTCTGCACAAATCCATTCCTCATACGATAATTTCAAATCAAAGAGCATCAGCATAATATGCCGTAGGGAACATTAAGCCAGACTGTGTCGCTTTCATGTGCGTTGGAGTAGCTCCTGTGGGCTTTGATCTAAACTCTATATTAATAATAACACACCACCTCACCCGGCAGTTTGCAGTTGCAGTGTTTGGCCGCAATGTTAGTCCTGATGGATGAGATGTCACGGCCTTAAGATGGAAACATGAACGATGCCTGTGTGGCTTCAGGGCGACAATTCTGTATGTTCTCATGATCTGAAGAATCTGTGAAGAAGACAATTGCTTCCAGCGAATGGCGGCTTCCTCAAACCCCAAGCCTCAGCGGTGATGTAGGAGTCTGTTCTGCCCATCTGCCTGCTGTATATATGCACATACTGAGCATTTCGGAGGCACAGAAGGTGCTGGGATTGGACCAATAAATGCACCCCAGCCCCCCACCCCCCACTGCTGGCCCAGAATCAATGAAACTCCAGTTGTAGTGGTATCCTGTAATGAGTCATTAAAATGCCTCTGTTCAGCATTAGTGTTGAAGGGGAAGAGGTTGTTTTATCCAGATATTTCTGTTTCTGTCATATATAGTACCATTACTAATCATAGAGAGGGTCAAATTTATCTATACCATAAATGGTGAATGTTTATTTTTGCCTTATATATAACAAGACCACCCTTGTTTGTAAACTATGTGAACTGTACACTGTCACAATGCACTACTGCTGCAATTGAAAATAGGGAAAAACTTTCACTTGTTGCTTCCCATCTTGGTTCTCTGTTTTCTTCAGACAAAGGATTCACTTTCTTACAAAAATTCCCGGCTCTTCAGAATGATCAACTGTTACGCAAACATCTGACTTGAATGTAGTTTGAAAAAGGATCCGGGCTTGGCCCCGGTGGACTGACCACTGAGCCCAGCCCACCCCCGCCCCCACCCCTGTTAATAATGATGGCTTCTTTACGTATTGTTTAAAATGGTTTCTTTTATACATTGTCTTCCAGGAATACTTCAGGACTGTCTTCTTTGGGGTGGGGCAGCATTTTAGATTGATAAACACCAAAAAAGAAGACTTCATGCAGACTAGCACTACCCCTCACCAACACTAGCCATCAGTTGGAGCAGGTCTATGTTTTGAGCAGAATGATAAAGACAGGAATGACCAGACCACTCTGTCCTGATGAGATTATATGATCTGCATTTTGATTGGCTGTTCTATTTTTAGAACCCACCTATGTGGGGTTCCACACCAAATCAGATGGACTGAAGCCCAGGTTGGCTGTGGTTTTGTGTTTCCTCTGTGTCTGTCCCAGCAGCAGGACTATCAGACAAGTCATCACCCTGTCTTAGTGCATGCACAGCCAGCCAGGGGTGGGGGACACCTGGCATTGCGCCCTCAGATCTTTGGCAGGATCAATGGACTGGATCCGTCGGAGCAGAATGACCTGGGTCGGCATCAAAGACTCCCTGTTTGAGTCTTGGACACCTGCCGCTCGACTGGGGTCATGAGGACCCCCTTGTAGGCTGACCGTCAACACAAGCCAGAAACATGGACCCTGTCTGATCTCTTGTCCCCTTGACCCCAGTTGCCCTAAGGCTATGGGATCAAAGGTCAACCTCATCAGACCACCACAGGGGTCAGGAAACCCATGATGGCGCAAATTCATCATTGTATTTGGGTTTCTTTGTATAAAGTTCCTTCTGAGCCTTTTACCTCTGTTCCCTTTTTGGGAAATGCAATGAAAAGATGTTAGACATACAGTACAGGTAAAAACATTGGACACATAACCAAGCAGTGGCCAAAAACACACCACAAGGCTTACAAAAGCTGTTTTCCCAAGAAGTTGATGACTTGGTCTCCACAGCCACCCAACCTCAACCCAACAGAGATGGTACAGGATGAATTAGATCTGAGAGTGAAGGAAAAGCTGCCAACAAGCACTTAGCATATGCCGGAACGCCTTCCTGGCAGCTGGAAGAGTATCCCAGGTGCCTGCTTCATGATGTTAGTTGTCATCAAAGTAGAGGATAGCCATTTTGAAGAATTTAAGGCATACATTTCATTTAGTTTGGCCACTGCATAATTTCACATATGATATTTTATAATTTTGCTTTTTTTTTTAAATGTAGAAAACAGTTAAAATATAGCAAAACTCTATAAGTATGGTTTGTCCAATCTTTGTATGTGTATAACTAAAAAGGTAGTAGCTAACAGAGTTTGTGGATTGAAGCTACTAATATTATTCTGTTTGAACAAAAGTAAAATTAATGAACATTTTCTCTATTGTTGTACCCTCCGTTTTATGGAGTTGGTACATATAGGTCACACACAAATGCACGTATTACGTAGCGACACATATTGACTATAATGACTATGAATTCCGTAAGCCAGGTCTATTGTCAAGAACCCGTCATCCAGACCACCAACTGCTTTCACTCCTGCCGTCAGGTAAATGGCATTGGAGCGTTGTCTCATAGACAGACAGACTCTGTAATAGCTTCCATCCTCAGGTAGTAAGGCTACTCAGCAGCCAGTCATGCTATGAGTATGAACAATTTGCACATTTTTATATTGGTATAGATTTTTAATTTATATATTTGTATAGACTTTTTAAATTTTGTATATTTTTATAGAATTTAAATAGATTATATGTATATATTTGCATTTTACTATTATTTACTATAGGGAGCTGTTGGGGAAACTCATTTCATTACCTGCATCCCACGCTATCTGTTGTACTGCTGTGCATTTCATAAATTTTGACTTGATTTGCAAATTTCCAAACTTTCCATAATAACTCATACATGGATGGATAGTGGCAAGACAGTAAGACCCAATATGAAATTAGAGCCTCAACAGCAAAACTCACATGGAACATTTAGCAAAGAAAGCCCAGTGTTGGTCCTTCTGCATTATACCCATAAAAAAATGACTGTGTAACAGCTCTGGAAAAAAACTTCAACATTCTGTTCGTTAGTTTTGGCCAAGAAATGAAGTTTAGGTCAATTTGGTTGTGAAATTGCAACTTATCTTTGTATCACGTATAGGAAGGCACTAGGATATATTAGCCGGGGTACCTGAATGTGTTTGTAATGGGTAATAGGGTCATTCTTCATTTTCACTTATTCCTACAGCTATTAATACTCTTCTGCAATTGATTCCGCAATATGCTGTTAGCAAAGGTGTCATTTAATCCAATTTGTGTTTTGAATGTGTCAGTAATATTCTGTGCAACTGCTTTTCCACCCATAAACTTCATCGTATCTGAACTCCTGGGCCATTTTACTATTCAAATTTATTTTAAAGATCTCAGATCTGGTTTCACCAAAACCCTGGTGAACAGGAATAAAGTGGAGATAGAGGATTGGACAGAAAAAAGGTCTGATGAAATTGGCAAGATCGGGATGGAGGGGAGACAGATGGCGAGGAGTCTGCATCTCTGGCGTGGCTCTCATTGTGCTAAAATCCTCCTCTCACACTCCAACAACTCCAACCGAGCCCAAGAAGAGCCAGCCACACTGCTCCTCAGATCCATGGGAGCGTCCCCTGTGTCCAACTCGCGTTAAAGGAGAGTGCTTGGGAAAAGAAGGAAAAGTGTGTGTGTGTGTGTATGTGTGTGTGTGTGTGTGTGTGTGAGAGAGAGAGAGAGAGAGAGAGACAGACAGACAGAGAGAGTGTGTGAGTATTCCTGGAAAGATGCATTCGTTTTTATAAAGATACAAGACTCAGAGGAATCACGATCTGTCACAGTGGAGGGTGGGGCAGCCTGACAGGCCGGGGTGACCTCAGTGAGGCGTAAAATCTCACCCCTCCAATACGGGGCAGCAGCTCAGGACCCATCTATGTTAGTAGAAGGAAACACAGTGGTGTTTTCAATTAGTGTCAGTCCCTCCAGTAGGAGGCGCTGCCCCACATACGGGCGGATGGCCCCTCCGTTCGGCACACCCGTGTATGTTTATACAACACTAATTTAGCTTGTGAAAAATTAAGGAAGCGCAAATACGAATTCTGGAAATCAGTCTGTATTTTTTAAACCTCCGATGGCGAGGGGTTGTGTGTTGTGCTGATGACAAGGTTGCCCATTATAGGGGCGCGTGGGAATTTCCACAATGAGGCCAGACCCTGCTGTCTTCATGGTACCCCTCACCTGGCACAGGCTGTGTGACGCGCTGACTCTCCTGGAAGTACAGAGTGTCATATGAGTGTGTGTCTGTGTGTGTGAGAGCTGATGGTTGCCTTCTGTTTATACTGATATGCTAATGAGTACTTCTTCGGGGAATATAAGAGGTCAGCTGAGTCTCAATGTGCATAATCTTAATTGTTGTTGATTATAAAAGGAGCAATCAGGGCAAAACCAGTCTTTAATGCTTTACACTGCTGTGCTCAAAACCTCCTTTCATACAACTCACAGCTGTTGAAGGTCAAGCAGCATTTTGGAGGGAAATCTGTAAAGTGTAATGCATGGGTTTATTCTAGCATGCTTATGGCTGGAATAGTACCTCAATGTGTAGCACTGGTGCCTCCTACCTCTAGTCCAGGGTTCAAACTCTCTCTGCTCTGTGGGTTGAGTTTGCATGTGCTCCCTTTTTTGTGTGAGTTCCCTAAGGGTTCTCCAGTTTCCTGTCCAGTCTCAGAACTTGTAGGTAGGCTAACTCTGGGCTGCCCAACCCTACTCCTGGAGATCGACCTCCCTGCTGAGCTTAGTGCAGCCCTAATTTAACACATCTGATAATCAGGTCCTTCAGTGGCATCTCAGTATTAGAGTCAGCTATGTTGAAGATAAGCTATGTTTTTTTCCCTGTGATGAACAGGAGTCCTGTTTAGGCTGTACCCCTGCCTTATTCCCTGCACTAGGCTTTCAGCCCTCTCAGGTTCCTGATCAAGATTAATAGTGAAATCTTGCAGTTTTTCTTGAAGGTGCTGCTATGTGTTTTTCTCGTTGGTTTCCTTTATTCTGGAAAATGACATGCTTAAAGTTTCACACCAAGTCAGACAGGCTCTCATTCCTGAATCCTTTGGGCTGGACAAGATGCCAGCCCATCACAGAGCACACACACACACACACACACACATGTTTGTATTCATATCTTTGTGGGGACTGTCCATTGATTTCTATGGGCAAAACCCTAATCCCAACAACCACAACCTTAACCCATACCCAGCCCAAACCTTATCCGTAGGTAACCAAACAAAATTTAAGATTTTTGACTTTTTAGTTTTTTTTTTGTTGCAGTCACAGATTTTTATAAAGTCGAGTTACCCCTTTTGGGGACCAAATAAATGGTCCCCACAATGTCCAGATAACAGGTTTTATATATACACCTGACCCCTCCTCCACACCATACCACACGCCATCTCCATGGGCAATTTAGAGACAGCAATTTTCTGCATGTTTTTGGGAGAAAACCCTCGTAAAACACAGACAGAGCAAAGGTGAGATTCAAACCACAAACCCCATACACAGGAGATGACAGTGCCACCCACTGAGCTGCCCTATCAGTAACCTCTATTACACTAATGAATCACCCAGGCAACCGTCTGGCTTTTGGAAAGACACAGGTTTTCCATAAACAAGCAACAGCTTCAACAATAATAGTATTAATGACAATAATAAGAAGCGGGTAGTGATGGTGGCTGGAATACGGAGGGGTGATTTCCGCATGAGGAAACATGGGTGATCCCCAGTGCTTCTCCCAGCTCATGTATCTTATTACTTAAGCCGGGGCTGTGAATTACCAGCCATGACAGTCACACCTCTGCTCTATAATTTTTAGGAGGTGCGGTGTGGTCCGCCGCGTTCGCCTCCTCTCCATCACGGCCGGCTCCGCGGGTGGCACCGCTTTCGCTGCCATCTGACACATTATCCGTTTTATAATTGTCTTTTTAGAGGGGGCCTTCATTGTGGAGCCCCCCCCCCCACACACACACACAATGCTCTCCTGGAGGAAGATCGCAGCTCCCTGCACACAGGCGGCCGCGGCGGTTGCGTAATTAAACTAAATTGCGTCGCCAAAGGCGTCGTTTTGCATTCAGTCCTTCGAAGCGTGGAATTGGGAGCACGTATGTTTTACATTAATGAGGCCAGCACTGGCGCGGGGGCGGCACTGGGTAATTGCAGCACTGAACACTGTGGAGCTCTAGTGCAGAAATTGATTTCTCCTGTTGGGATGAGTGTGGGCTTTTTGAAGTGAGCTGTGTCTGTGTTTGCATCTGCATATGCTTCTGTGTCTGCATTTGTTTCCGCGTCTGCATCTGCACCCATGTTTGCATCTGCTTCTGTGTCTGCATTTGTGTCCGTGTCTGCATGTGCACCCGTGTTTGCATCTGCTTCTGTGTCTGCGTTTGTGTCTGTGTCTGCATCTGCACCCGTGTTTGCATCTGCTTCTATGCCTATGTGTGCACATGGATCTGTGTCTGTTCGTATCTGCATTTGTGGCTGCATCTACTTCAGGAAAGCAGGATCAGCAGGAAAGCCTCATGCACGTGTGACAGTGTGTTGCCGAGCTGGGCTCTCCTGTTCCGCCCAGCTTCTGCATTTGTGTGTGTTGATGGATAAGTGTGTCCCTGCATGTGGTTTTTCTCTATCCAGCCACAGGGATTTCATCCCAGCAAATGGGGCAATTTCCCTTTGGAAACAGTGCCTGCAATTAGAGAGCATGCCATTTGCTATCAGTCGCCTTGACATTAGTATGCAAAGCCGGCAGTCAGCTAATCTCAGTGAAAACGTTTGTTTTCTTAATTGCCCTCTAAGGACAAAAGTGAAGAGAAGAATAGAATGGAGCAGAATGTGAACATTTAGAAGGCGGAGCAGAGTCACGATAAAGTGACGCACCCCAACGCAGCTCACCCTGCTGCAGACGAAAGTGCTGCATGGACATCCATCCGGGAATACTCTCATAGATGGGGAACTTTGCAGCTGCTTTGTATATGTAGAGAGGACAGGCACTACAGAGGAGGCTCATGAGCACTGCACATCTTTACCTGCTCTGCCTTTGAATATTGTTACTTGGATCGGTTTATAATGTGCCACTTATGGCCTAGTTATACTATATTTCTGTTGTAGTTCTTGCAATTTCCCTCTGAATCTATCTATCTATCTATCTATCTATCTATCTATCTATCTATCTATCT
>JAAGVU020000002.1:26484690-26550768 GCA_011763525.2 Mormyrus iriodes
TCTATCTATCTATCTATCTATCTATCTATCTATCTATCTATCTGTCTGTCTGTCTGTCTGTCTGTCTGTCTGTCTATTGTCTACAAGAAAAAAAAAAATTCTTTTCAGTTGGAGTGTTTCCCTAGAAACAGTTTAAGAAATTTACCTCAAGCGTCAGGAAATCCCTGAACAGTGGACCAGTGGGTGGGCCAACAAGCTGGTGCCCACCTCTCACACATCAAGAGGCATCCTACCACCAAACGCTTATCTCCACCAAGCATTGGGATCATATCCACCAAAAAAGCTCTTCTCATGAATTTTAATTTTTAATTTAAATTATCTTTATTTATATCCTGCTTTTTCATCATCATAAGAATCAAGTTTATATGAGACTTCTTCCAAATTATTAATGAGACACTGTAGGTATCGCAGCAGCATGGAAACAACAAAAACATGAGCAGCTGTATTTGCTCATCTTAAGAACACTGATTGGTCTGATCTGTTCTGCAGCCAATCAGTGCTCTTTATTTATTTAAGTATAAATGACGAGCACTGATTGGTCTGCAGGACAGTTATGTTTGGTGGATAAAAGCTAAGGGTTTTTTTTCCTTTTTTTTCCAAAATATTGACAGTGCAGGTTTGGCGGATATGATAATCATTTTGTTTGCTCGAGTTGGATTGCAATGTCAGTTTTTAGATATGACAACACTGTTTCTCACCGTGTTGAATTTTACACCAATGTATATCTGGATATCTGGATAACAGTTTTTAGTAAGAAAGTGTTTGGTCTATATCACAATAGTGTTTTATGCGTGTCAAATCAGTGTCTGATAGACATAACAGCACCTCCTTGTAGAAACAAAATCTGCTTTTGTTTGGTGGATATTACAATAATATTTGATTGTGGATTTCACAGCATTGTATGATGATCTATGGTGCTGCAGCTATCTTTGGTGGATATTACAGTAGGATTTGATGGTTTCTCAGCATTGATGGATAAATGTCACAATAGTGTTCTCAGCAGATGGACACTAAACACATTATCCTCTTTCTTAGTGATGTGGATCCCATGTGTAATGCTGGGCGTTGACTGTCGAGATGTGCATCACCTTGTTCCTTGCCTGGTCATGGCCAAACTCCACCCAGCTCTCCTTTATTCAGCAGATATTTATAGACTGAGGTCACCTCTAAGGGGTGCTTGCCCACTCCCCCGTTCTATCAGCCCAATCACTGGCGCATGAATTTATTCTCTTAAGCAAGACATCAAGATTTAATATACATGCAGTTCTAGACTGATGTAAGTAATCCGTTCTAGAAACCCCCACGTAAGTCAAATTTTACGCAGTTTGGATTTACCTTCCCATACCACTCAAAAGACCTTACAGCAAAAAACACACAAACCAAAAATAATATACTAGTAATAAATGAAAAAAATAATAATAAATGGAATGATAAAGTGTAAATTTACTAACTGGCCTTTTTTCAGTAGTGCTTTTTCAAACTCTGTCTCACATATATATATATATATATATATATATATATATATATATACTTAAGTTGGTTTTGTATAAGTCGTGAGCTGCAAAGACCTGCCAGTTTACAATGATAGATCACAGTATCAGGTACCTCTCCTATCATTTTCCATATAGCAATATGTACTATAACACTTCAGCAGTGGTTTGGTCCTTCTAGTGGTTTACTTTAACTGATGGGGCGGGCAGGGGGGTGGGGGGGGGGGTGATTGGCTGGTTGCAGTTAGGAAACTGGTACTTGTGGTTTACAATGGTAAGTATTTATGTAATGGGTAACCAAGAAAATTATAGTTGATTATGAAGCTAATTCCCAGTAACACTTCAGGTCTGGATCATGTGGTAGGTTGTGTGTTTGATTCCCATACTGTCCCTGCTGTGTTGGCGGTGGGCGGGGGGTGGGGGGGGGAGCTGTGGTTTTTTGTGGTTCCCCTTTGGTAATCCTAAGGTTTTCTCCCATGGTCCATAAACATTTAATTGCCATTTTGGTATCTGTAAACATTCCATTATGTGTGTGTTTTCTGTGACTGACTGTCATCCTGCTGGGTATGTCCCCAAGTCTCATGCCCAGTGCTTCCAGGCATAGGCGGCAGGCGCACCATGACACTGCACTGGAGAGTAAGTTATGGAAGGTGGTTGTATGTTATATTCCTTCGAAGCAAGGAATGAGAATGACTAGAGTTTTGAAGAAAGAAGTTTAGTTACAGTTTATTGGAAAATGTGTAATAGTTTTACACTCAGTTACTCAATTATACAGCGCAATAAATACGTTTAGCAGTCGTTGGACTGTTTCCCCATTTAAAAGCGATGGCTTTTTCAATCTATCAGATTGTTTTTTAAATCATACGTCTGCAAGTATAACTCAGTAAAATAAATTACGGGTCTGTTATTGCAGTAACTTTAATCACACACATTAGGCTCGGTGACGGCGTGAAGGTTTTAGGGTTTTTTCCCGCATTTTCCAAAACGCCCGCTTGCTAACGCGCAACACAGTAATGCCCAAACAAAGTGGGGCTTAATTTTGATTGGTTCATAACTTAAAATATTAGAAACTTACTCTAACGTGTGTTCCCAGTCCCCCACTTTTGTCTCATTTGCTACTACAGAGTTCACATACAATCAAACATGTTACGTATTATGGGCTACTGTCCGTTTGCAAAAGCATGTCTGATGGAGTGACACACCGGTACACGCATAAACAACTGCCTACAAATGAGTAAAAACCAAGCAAAATAAAGTTGGGAATACATTAGCGTCTACAGGCAGCGGATCGTGCCAGCCCAGTCCATCAAGCAAGACTTCGCATTATCTTCTACAGGGTTACATTCCGCTTACGACGTTCAATTAAAGTTCAGTTTAAAGTTTTAAATTTAATTTATAGTTTTTCCTAACACTTTAATAACCCAGTATAAGCATGTAAAACTGGCTTATAGCCTACTGCATTCTATATGACAGCAACGAAAGAAAACGTATAATTACTTTATCCGCGGGTTTCATTCATTTCTAAATATTAATAGTGTCTTTCGATCAAAGTTATATACCCGAATTCTTACCAAATGCTATAAAATAAAGTAAATCTACATCTGAAGTATGTAGCTATTTAATCAATATTTTTATTGAAAAATAGACATACACAGCACTGCCTGTAGCACGCGGCTGAGGTGTATTTCTTAAGACGGAATATTTAAAATCACCATGCCATTTTTTACGCTTTCTTACAGATAATACTTTCAGAATAAGAATTTGATTATTAATCTTTATTTCCTTTTAACGTGCAGTGTAATGCATTAAATGTACAAGCAATGTACATTTTAATGCACAGTGTTTTTACTTCAAAACTATGTGTTGTTGTATAGTGTATAGTTTGTATATTGTTATATATCGTAAAGCCTTTTGTTCTAGTTATCGTCCTATATTACAATGGCAATATAGCCGCTCCAGGTATCAGAAACCTGTAGCATTACCTTTAAATAAGTCGTTTTATATTACTTTGTTAAAGGTTTTAATTGATCTTTGTTGACAAGTAATCACCGAAAATATATAGTATAAATAAAATAAAGCAAAACATGTTTTGTTTTTGCTGGATCGGGATATCTAATTTCTCTTCTTCTTTGACAAGTGCCTTTCCAACAAGTGAACGAAATGCGTCTATTTTAATGCTGAGTAATGGTTCAGACCGCGTATTAAACTGGTAATTGGATCTTTAGTGAACATAATTAAAATGTGTTATTTAATTATTTGAGTCGCAGTCTTAATGGCTTATACTGGTGGAATGTCTTGAACGCGGCCGGAGGTGCTTTTAAGTTCAAATTCAATTTATTGTAATATATACTGATTACAATAAGATGCTTACTTGCAACCCTCCTGCAGACTGCCAGGAAAGTTTATAAAGAATATCCATAAGCAGCAACATCAGACAATAATGACAGCAATAACAGTAATTAACACAGATCACAAAAACAATGAAGAACACAAAAGAAACTGTATCATAAGTTATTTTATTTCAGTGGTTCATTTTAGCTTCATGGGAACTAAACACAAGTGATCAAGCACTGTTACAAAAAACCAGCGCTTATCTACCTACTTAAGTACCCGAAACGCCTGATCCATAGTCAGGGAATTATATTTTCACCAGTTTCAGAAATCGCCATGGCTTACATTTCTCAAACTCAAAATTACAGTTTGCCTATAACTCATGGAGACTAAAGAAGTTTAATGTCACATTTTTATGGCAGACGAACTCAAATAAGTCAGTGACGTAAACCGTTCTCTATAAATCACCTTAAAAATTCAGTCACCTTAAAAATTTTATTGAATAACATTTACTTTGTCGAGTAATGTGAATTAAAATTTCCAGTCACGATTTTCAGTACATTCTGCATTGCCCTTGGCCTTTGAGGAATATAAAGACATTCGCTGTTGTTTCTCTATTAGTTCCGGAAGTAGCACATATTATGTTTTCGATTATGAGGAATGCAGACAAAACCTATGTCAATAAATGATTTAGTGGAAACGGCACCGAAACACACGTCAATTTCAGACTCACATGTTTTGATCTGACAAACAAGTTTAAGTTAATATGTTCGTGGGTTTATGGACAAGGATCTATGTCTGAACTTCATATGAAGAAATTAAGTTTATAATCTCGTCTAAGGTGTCCAACTTCGACCTTGCATTCGATACGCATTTTGGAAAAAACCGGATGGATGGATTGATGGATGGATGGATATAAAGGTTTTTATTTAAGAAACACTGTACCTATTAAGTATACAATCAAAACGGGGCAGGTTATTCTCATTTAATGCAGTTAGATGACACTTAAAAATAAAACATAAGTCAACAGCACTGAACTCCCTTATTTTGATGCATGAGAATTTAGATGGGAATAAAGGTGGAAAAGGCAATGGATTAGCTTTGATCGCAATTTACCATGTTCTTAATCAGGTAGATCATTGTTATTTAAACAATTACCGTCGTGTAAAATATAGCCAAAGTTTCTACCGTATCTTTATAATGCGTGCATCGATTTCATACATATACGATTTACGAAACGTCATGAGATGTTTGTTGTCAATGGACTAATAAAGTCTGTGTCATAAATAAAATGATTGATATTACATTTTACTAAGAAGTCTTTATGTAAGGCACCAAGACATCGTGAAACACCTTTCACAGAGCAATTATAAGGAACGCCTTTTAAGGTGATTGCCCGGTTGTTTTTAATCAAAACAAAGTTAAGAAAAATCGCAATGAAGTACAGAATCCTTGTACGAAGACATAGTAAATGCTTAGAACTTTGCTTTCCCAGACGTTCTTCATATTTGCAGCTTTTAAAATAAAACTGAATTAAATTACCGCCATGTACTTGTTATTATACACTAATTCACCAATTTTATTTGCAGTTACTGTAAACATTGGGAGTTATCAAATGAAGCGCAAAATTATGGTACGAATAAAATTTTATAAACTGGCATTGAAAGTCCTGTTATAGCAACTGACTATTCAGAATAATTTTGGTAAGAGGTTTAGGTTTTAAAAGTGTTCATATCTCGTATTTTAGAAATATTTCACTCATTTAAGCAGTTTCTTGTTACTAAATTGAATTAAATTGCTTGAAATATAACAGAGCGTATTAACAGATTCTTCACTGTTAAAGATTATTACCTGATTGTTGCACAATTAAATACAACCTTCAGATGAATTATTTGACTTGCCTATATATTACTCTGACAATTTTTAAACGCACGTTTATTCAATCCAATGAATAATGGAATAATAACACTGCAAACTGTAAGTGATTGAATAACATTTTGAATATACCGAAGATTTTGCGGTCTGGTTGTTATTTATAAATGACTCGAGGATATATCAAGCTTTATATTATGTATTAGGGGTTTAGATTCCCTAGATCGACTTAGAAAGAGAAATAGGTAAAAATAACTTGAACTGAATTAATCAGAAGATTCTGTTATTGGAATAACCAATCAATTAATTCAGTTGGTCTTTATATGTCTATCTATCTATCTGTCCGTCTGTCTCTGTCTGTCTTTCTGCGGAAGAATCCCTAGGATTCTTATGGTCCATATGAGCTCACACCTATTTGTGACGGTTCCTTGAAGAATGTTATGGTGAATCATTGTAATATTGACATATTTAAGGCTTAAAAATAGTCAACGTATTTATCACCCATATAATACTACGCAATGTATGGGCCAACATGAAATATATGGAATATATATATATATATATATATATATATATATATATATATATATATGAAATACAGGTGGTGATCCTTTCACGACCCACAGACCCATCCATATATTTTCTTTATCCGCTTGTCCTACGCAGGACTCACAGACCCTGTAAACTCATCGATTAAAATATGCCGTACGTAATTTTGAACATTAGGCAACAGCCATCTTAGCTGGTTGCCGTCACATGCTTAAAAGACCAATTGATGGTGACCATGGCGATTTTGTTATTTCAGTACTGGTTATCTGTTCTGCGCTAAATGTCAAGAACAGCAGCACTACTGTTTTCAACTGCAAAAATCATGATTTTTCCCCTCTACAACAGACTAGGTGAAAGCCTAGTACCTTTTTAACTATAGGCTCATTTTGATTAATGACTAAAGTTTGCTTTTGAATAAACCTGTAAACCAATTTAACTGTAGTTAATTGCAGTTAATTAATTGACGTAAAATGTATTTTGATAATGAGTTAAACCACAAATCGGAATGAAAGATCAATAGTAATTAAAAGGCTTAATCGCCACGCGTTACATAAAGAATGTTTGACCTCGGCTTTAATGCGCAAACGTGACATAAATAGGCAACCCGCGTTAATTGTTGGATCACAAAAGTTGTTTAAAACAGCGATTAGGACAGCGAAGAAGTGGAGTGAATTATAACGTGTGTGTAATTAATTAAAAAGGAAGGTCTTTACAGTCAGTGCAAAACATTCTGTAATGTCTTAATTTGATTTCAACTGGAAACCTGTGTAGGAAATAAACGTAAGGCATCCAAGTTATATCACTGACATTGATGAGCAAAGCGATTTGCAAACGTAGCTTTGCCGATTGCACATCTACGGCTGCTCGGGTTCCAGACACAACAGGGAACTAATCCGACTGAATTACACAAAGCGCAGGCCCGTGTTTACATAATGTAAAGAAAAGTGGCGCTTCCCTTCTGCCATAAACAGAGAAGCAGGCCAATGCAACCCATCGTAAAGGGGTGTAGGCAGGACACATCGGAAGCTCATAATCTACACGTCACACCTCATCTCACTCAGGGCTACGTACCGGAAGGAAGATGGCACAGTTGGAGTCTGAATCAGGACCGCAGCAAATTAAAGTCACAGGTGTATGACAGTTTGAAGAAGGGAAATATCCGACCAATTAGAAACGAGCACTTCTGAAAATTTTCATTTTTCCATTAATGAAACCTATTGATGTTGAAATAATTTTCTCCCATTTCCTTTTGTATATTTTGGAAATCAAATGTTATGAAGGGACTTTCAGAAACATTCACATATATTAATCTGGCTATAGCCTACTTCAAACATTTCGTCAGGCAAAACTGACCATCCGCTTTGAAGGCGTACATCAATACAGTCGAAGAAAAATGAAGTCGAATCTAATGGTGTATTTTTCATTGAATGTGTTCAGGACATCTATTACATAAATATTTTAAATCGTAATGTCAACGGAAGACTTGAACAATTTCTTTGAATGCAATTCGTTGATCTTGAAAGACCTGTGTATTTTGTTACTCAGCATTATATATTGCATCAGAGTTAAACTTAGTATTTATATGTCACACTGAGAAAGTCTTGTTTTAACAGTTGTGTTTTTAAGAATTGAACATAGAATATTACATATGAAATAATATGAATAAATTAATAAAACTTTAAGGTTGTATGCATGTGATTAAATGTGAAGCGAAATGTAAAACGGCCTTTTAAATAGATCTGAGATTTGAAATTCGGTCGAAACTTACAGTACGGAAGTTGTGTACTGAAACAGCTGAACATGTCAATAATAAAGAATATTTCTTATTTACCGTAACTACTTAGCCACATTTAAACTTCAATTACTTCTACTGTTAGCATTTACAAAAAGCGTATAACTAATGCACATACGGGTTACAATAGGAGGCTCTCGTTTGACTTTCAGGTAGGCTATCGCGTCAGGTGATTTCCCGGGGGACACGGAGCTGTCCTTGGTACTAAAGACATTCAAGTTCAAAGTTCAACATAAGACGCCTTTCTAAAGTACTCAGTTAAAAAAGTGTCAAATGTTATAATGGTGACGTTTAACAATAAATAATAATTTCCTTATGACATCTTTAAAGATGTTAAATTTATATGGTAAAAAGTAAATCTTATATTATTATTATTGTTATTATTCTTGTTATTATTGCCATTATTGTTATCATCATCATCATCATCAACAACAACAACAATAATAATAATATCAATGCGCTGTGAATCTGTGTTTATGTAGCCTGTGCTTTACAGTGTAAATGCTGCTACCGGAGAAAGACAGCTCATGGATTATAGCTGCTCGTTTCATTTTATTTTCCGAAAACAAAAGGTGAAACTTCGGTTCTTCCATAATCTACGTGGATACCCTTTCGCACCACCTCGGCCAGCGGACCGCTTGGGTGCGGTCTCTGGAAATCCCAGCATCAAAGCTGACTAACCTGCGTAGGAATGAAGACGAGCAAGATGCGAGATGGCTTTGTGACAAAAAACCATCAAAATGAGGAGGCCGTGATGTCAGTCCCAAACTAAACGGTGACTCAGTGCAGATGGTGCTGAGCATTAACCAGGAACGAAATCGATTCGGCCGTACATACTGTAGATTACAGAGATTACAGACTGGACACGGCCGGCAAAAGGTGAAATCATGTAGAAAAGTTTCTAAACCAGTAGTCTTCAGAGTCAGGAAATAGTAGTTTCCAGCAGAAAAAAACTCTAATTCTACAACAATTTAGCAGGTCGTTTTTCATTTATTGGTTTCAGTACATATTTTATACAGAAATTCCAAACCTCGTAAAATCAAAGTAGTCGCGTGTTTAATGCATACAAGTGTCAATATCATACTTTAAAAGCCCCTTATCTTTGTGTACGTCCTGCGCATCTATTCCTTAGATAATGATTTAAGTTCCCCCCTCCAAAAAAACAATTTAAGTTTAATAATGGTCATTAGCATCTAACTGGCATGTTATCTTTTGTATAATAATTTTATTGTTTGACAATATTAGGAATATTGATATTTTGTTAACGACACAAAACGTGTTTTTTTTTAATTGATGTAGCCTATAAATTATGGTAAGTCAATATCACATCTGTTTAATTTAGCCTACCTGCTTGCCAGGCATGACGTATACACCACTCTATCACACTTGCACCTCAAACTCTGAATGTGAGGCTCCTGTTAAATATTTTGTTCCCGTAAAATGATTTTAAAAAGGAAAAATAAAATGGAAACGTATGTTTATATTTTTACATAATGCAAAAGTTCGTTTCTTGTTGCTCAGTTTATTTGAATGTTTTATTGTTGTGTCTGCAATTACTTTACATAAAGGAAGCGCAATGTCTCATGTTAACTGGAAAGGCAGGCTCTTAAAAAAGGATTTTATATGGCGCTATGTAGCGTAGATAATGTAGAGGTTTACACTTCTCCGAAGACTAAATTACACATTGGATAGTCAATACCACTAAGAAAAAAGGGTTAAAACACCGCCGAGAGAAATAGCAAACGATCCGGCAATATTCGCATGATAATGATCAGATGAAAAGAGCGACTATCTCAATGAACTTGTCATTCAGTCTTACAAGGTTCAGTCATATCTGAGGTGTTTTGCATAACTATGCGCTGCACGTTTCTAATCCTCAAAGGGTCGCGGTGGTACTTGGCTTTGCACTGTAGTCATTCAAGGTCGCAACCCCGCAGGAAATGTGCGCTGCCATAGCAACGCAAAAATGGCTTCCAAAGGCTTAGCATAATTCTTCCCTAATAGAAAAATAACAGCGCCAAATCCCATCCTTAGTGAACTAGCTTACTCTGTGGAGGCAGACTCCCACCTGTGATCCTCAGTCACCAGTAGGCAAAGACTAGCGTAAAATAATAAGTATGTTTTAAAAGGGCTTCTTAGGAGACTTCCAACTAAGCCTAAACTCTCTCTCTAGCAGCCGAAAAACCCACAGGACAGCCCAGTCCCCTGTTAGACTGTGAATTAAGTAGTCACCAAAGCAGCACTTACCTTAAGAGGGACAGGACTGGGGAGGTGGACCTGCAAGGCAAAATAAACATTAAGCAACTTAAAATTCTAAAAGACAGTCATGTTATATTGAACCAAATCTGTTCACAATCTCTGCTATGAGAAGTACTGTAATGGTAAGTTACAGACATACTAGGCACTAGCTACAGGGGTTCTGAAAAAGAAAAAATTCTGAAATCTTCGATCAAAACGCGAATCGTGGATGAAGCTGTTTCATGAGAACTTCCTGTTAAGCTGATAGTGGGAGAACAAGCTATCAAAAATGGATCAATGCTATCTTTGGATTTAAAGACTGAAATCATATATGTGAATCTGTTTGGACATTGAAGTTAACTCAGAACACCATGAAACTGAAGGCAAGGTTTTTCAGGGTGCAGGGTACGGATCAGCTCAACACTGTAATAAAGGAGCTGTTTCAGCAGAAAGTCCTCAGACAGGGTACTGGGGACCAAATTATTGCACAAAAGCAAGAGTGCTAACATTTAGACTGTAGTCAGTGGTGTTAGCAGTGGAACAAAACAAAAAAAAATACACAGACAAAGGACAAGTGACAAGCCTTCTCACAGTGCAGAAAAGTTAAGTTATGAACGTGTGAGATGAAAGCAGACTTTGTTCAGTGACAGCCGTTTTGGCAAATCACTTTCTTATGTGATTCAGCTCATGCAAAACACTTAGCTGCTCTGTGAAGATCCTCTCCTGACTACATAACGTGCATCACAGTGAAACAGACAGCTCTGGAGTACAAGGTACCTGCTCCCATAACTCAGGGAGCAGGCATTTGGTAAACATCACCCTTTCTACTATTTGTGATTTGTGAAGATTAAAAAAATCAGAAGAAAAAAAAAATGATCTGAGCTTTGACTAATGGACCCATACCAATGGTGAAGTTCATGATTGTTTTTTGTGGTTTTAAGCAAACAACGCTGTTCCTTCAGTATATAGGGCACTGCTGCTTTGGGAAATGGGAAAACCATAAAAGTAGGAAAAGCTGCTTTGGGAATAGACCCTTCAAAGCAGAAAAATAATCGAGGAACGCTGAACATCATTTCACCTGTTGTCAACAGACAGGTCCTTCAGAATAGTCATATTTCTGAGAATTTACCTGGCACCACTATAACAAAGTTAGCTTCCCCTACTGCAGGGTCTCTTGGTTATTTCATTTCTAAGCACAGGGAGGTGATGCCTGGTGATTTCAAAGGAAAGACAACTGGAATGCGTCACACCACTAAAACTTACCACTCGAGTTTTATTAAAGCACTTTCACATGCTGCTATGTAATACTTTCATTTTTCTCTTCATACTGAGGAGCTCCATTTGATACAAGTTAAAGGGTATCATATTATTAATTCTAAGAAAGCATTGATTTAAATAAATCTGGAGACCCATTTTTAAAAGTAAGGATCTCTCTGGATTTCTAGGCTGAGTTGTCAAGTATCCAGGAATCCAAAGCAGCAGGTGTTTTTTTTTTACCTCTGCTGGGGACCAATCAGAATGGAGCACCTCGGCTTCCTTGTCTCATCATTCGTGCTCCATGTTCTGTCACTGCTCCTTGTGTTTGTTTTTTACTAAAGATGACAGCGGGATGATGCCATCAGTGGTTATATGGTGTCTGTCTGTTCACCCCTGGCACTCCTTGTGATCTCACTCCTCAAAACCCCTGATGTAGTGGAGAAGTCTGGCAGGTTTCTTCATGAGAACTTTCTGAAGAATTACAGTGCAGATGAGTAACTGGGTCTGAGAGACTAATTGGTCTTGCACTCCCTATTCCTCCACCTTTGCTGGAGCCTGGAATAATGTTTATATCTGGGGGAGGGGGTGCAGCCATTCCAACAGAGACTCAACCAGTGCTCCATTAAGGCACACTCAGCATGCAGGTCAAGCCTTTGAGAAAGCCGGGCTCAGCCGAGCAACACAAACCTATGGATGAGGATTCGGGACATTAGCATTCCCAGCAGAATGGGCTGCCTCTTGGGGCACATGGGGGAGGTATGTGCACCTGATCAGCTGATCTGTGATCACTGTTTTTGCTGGCAGCTGCCAGTGTTTCCACCCTTCAGCTGCAAATGCCAGTAACAGCGTCATGAGTCAAGCTAAAACATTTACCGTCATCAGAAGCATTTTAGCAGCTCAAGATTCAGACCTGTTAATGCTTTCTAAAGGGCAATAAAGATGGAATTGCCACTCGTGAGACTTTTATTTGTGTCTTTTACACTCCTGGAAGGAAATGGAATGTGGCTTGTGCTCAAGAGAGAAGGTGTGAGATTCAGTGGTAAATCAGAGGAAATCAGATCTGGGCTCAATTAAATTTCTCCCAATTTGAGTTTTTATCTATATACATAGAGAAGGGGTGGGGGGCACAGATAAAGGCCTTTATTATTAGGAATTTATGTATATTTATTTTGTAGATGGTTTTGTTCAAAGTGACATAGTGAGAATCAGAGAGCAGGGTCAGCTAGCATCCCAGTAGCAACTGGGGTTAAGGTCCTTGCTCAAGGTCCCAGTGATGGTATGGCTACCCTTCCAACCATGGGATTTTAACCCACAACACTCCATACATGAACACAGGTTCCTAACCGGCTGAGCTATATACCACTATCATTGTGTTGCAGATCCACAGGAAGACTTAGTCTCAAGAGTCAAAGGTCCAGTTAGAGAGCAGTGATGAACCCACAGAGTGTCAGGAGTCAAAGATCCATTTAGTAATCTGTGATGGACCTACAGAGAGTCAAGTGTCAAAGATACAGTTAGATACTCACAACGGAACTACAGAGAGTGAGGAGTCATAATGCCCAGCTAGAAAGCTGTGATAGACCTACAGAAAGTCACATGTCAAAGACCCAGTTAAAGACTCGTGATGACCCTACAAAGAGTCAGGAGTTAAAGGCCCAGTTAGAGAGTCATGATGGAGCAACAAACAGTCAGGAATCAAAGGCCCAGTTTGAGAGCCATAATGGATCTACAGAGAGTCAGGAGTCAAAGCCCCAGTTAGAGAGCAGTGATGGAGCTACAGGGAGTCAGGACAAGGATGAAAGCTTTAATCCATGTGAACCTACAATACTACCCACTCAGTCGTAGGATAACCTGCATTATAGGTAATACAAGAATTCTGAAACAAACTTCAGTCTCTACTGACAGTGTTAAATCCAATAATTATTTGAAAACATGAAGCAATGACAGAAGTCATTTATGTTACATTTCTCTGTCAATGTAGTATTAGGGAAAGGACCCTAAATGAGATATTACCCTGCCTAGACTCCTCATTTCCCTTCTTGTATTATAGAGAGAGGAGGTCACATTATCGTATTTCCACAGGAGTCATGCATAGCAGGTCCTGGCACAGTCTCAGTGTCCCTCACAGCCTAGAAATGTGCGATGGGCAGATGTCTTCATAAGGATGAGCAGGAGGGAGCCTCTCTGTGGCAGCTTTCTGCCTTCTGTATGCGCCTAAATGTCCCCTGAAGTGACAAAAGCTGCTTGCACTGCACATCACAATTACAGGAAAATCTGGAATGAGAGGGAAAGCTCACACAGTTAGCCAGGCGCTAACAACCAGGCACTAACAGCCAGCTGCTAACCGCCAGGCACTAACAGCGAGGCGCTAATAGCCAGGTGCTAACAGCCATGTGCTAACTGCCAGGGTTGCCACTATAAACTACTAATTAGTATTAAGTTTGTTTTTTTTTTCTCTTCAGAGTCTTCTAGGATGTGGTTATAGCAGTAAATATAGCATGAACATAGAAATGTCTGCTGTGACTTAAGGACAGTGCCCAGTTTCTTTCGACCTGCAGTGACACCCAGGTCTTACTCCTGTCTGCAGTTTTGAAGGGAAGAGAAGTCTCACTGAATGCACTGAAATCTCACTGTCTGCACTGGAGTCTCACTGTCTGCACTGAAACCTCGTTGTCTGCACTGAATGTCTGCAATGAAGCAGGACATTTTCAAAAGTCTCTAGCTATTGACTGGCAGGACAGCGAGGGACTCCTACAGCCCCAAGGCAGAAGCATGCCAGCAACTGGGCAACTGTGTGTCATCGTGTCCCCGGCTGGCCACACAAATGAAGATGCACACTGCAGGACTTTATCACCCTGGAAACAAGATGTCACTATACACAATGGGCAGAATGCCGGCTCACCACTTCTTGGTTATATAATGAAGTTCAGTATCTGACTTAGAGGGGCGTCATCAAATTAAAATATCTGGTGAAAAACATTAAATCATATAAGCATCTTCGGCTGCTCTTGAATACAGTCCCTGGTGTTTGGCACCATCCTGCCCCTCCCTTAAAACTTCAATATCTGCCCTCATGTGATAATTACCTCCATTATCACTGCTATCCGACACCGCTGCTCCCATTATGGCAGGGAGATCTCTGTGTGATGGTCCCATCGCTGTTCATCTGGCCTCCTGTGTTAAATAAGGTAGAAAATGCACAGCTCGTAATATGCTTAATGATTAATTATTGAGTTCCTGTTCTTGGATTCAAACCTGAGCAGCTAGATGAGTTTGCTGTCTGCCAGTGACAATATAAAGCAATGCTATCCTCACTGTCATCTGTTAGCAAACAGAACAGGATAATAATAAATGCTAAAAGAGTAAGGAATATCACACGAACAAAGAAGTGTAGTGCTGAATGACATTTGGTAGACCTAATGCCAGTCTTTTAGGTTTTTTGTATGTTTTCTGTCCTCTGTAAGCAGGTAAATGACAAGGAAAGAATTATTAGATTTATAAGCATTCAGTGTTCAATGAGACTGCATAACGAAATCACACACAAAAAAATGTGGTTCATTTAAATTGTTATCATACAGAATGATTCTACTGTAAGGTATTATGGTGGAGGATCCATGTTAGTATGCTGTAATCTGTGCTTGTAATCTGTATCTCCGAAGCTTCAGAAAATCCTGGTTGAGCCATGATATAAAGCTTCTGAGCACTACCTTGGTTTTGTCAACGACATCGACAAAGCAATGACTCACATTAATCATAAAGAGACAGATTATGCATGACATATACAGAGACAGACTAACATGCTGTGTAATTTTGAAGCTTGATTTTTTTTTTGGTATTTTTGATCTTTTAAGAAAGTTTTGTTGAACTTTATAATTGAGTAAAATGAAAATTCTGCATTAGTACATATTTTTTATAAAAATGCATTGCTGCTTACAGGCTGATAAAATTCACTCAAACCAAATTTTAAATGCTATGTTAGACACAACCTATTTTTTTGCAATTCAAAATGTTCCATTTTTCCCAATTTATCGGGATAGCATTTGCTATCTTACCAATGCCTGACCCCATAAATTTGCCATGAATTTAACTGGCTGTGGTACTCCTCTATTGTACTTCTTCTGGACAGTCTTTTTGTTTGAAAGCTTACTGTAGGAGTTGTCTTATTGTTCTATTAGCATCATATATTTTGGATTTAGAGATGTTACAAATATTCCTCGCAACAGCCTGATTTTGCCAAGTTTGCTGTGTCCCCGGGTCAACAGTGCGTTTCACTTCTTTAACCAATCACAGTGTTCTTCATATGGCATCTCCACATTTGTCCATTTTTTTTTCTTCTCATTTTCCATCTCAAGGCTTTCAGCATCATCATCATCATCATCATCATCATGAAATAAAGATGCACCCTTACATTGCTCCGTACAGCCTTTGCAGGTAAGCTCATTCCTGTTTTGTATCTATAACATGTTCCTTAACAAAAGGCACACACAATAAAACCTGTGCCCCTTGTTGCTTAACAGAAAACACTGGTTTTAATTAATGTGGTGATGTCATACAATGAAGACTGTGATTGGTTAAAGAACTGAAACACAAGCCTCTCCCTTGTTGACCCAGGGACACATCGAACTTGGCAAAATCAGGACGTGCCACAACAATCCGTTCTAAAACACAATAATGCTGCCATTTCCACAATAAACTTGGGGGGGAGGTTTTGTGTAAACAGTGGTCTCTCTCCACTGGCTCTGCCCCCATGTAATACCTACTGGTCTTTTTACAAGCGTACAGCCAGAAAGTTACCCACATTATAGTGAACACCAAAGAATCAAAATAAATGTAAACATGAGTTATGCGAGGAACCGCAGCTTCGCTGGTCCTGTGACTCACAGACCACCCATGATTCCCTCATTTCCGGCTCAGAATGTTCTAGAACAGCCTATTATTACATTGCCACTGTCCAAAAAAACGCAGGGACACCACGTCATCATACACCTGAGGATGCCGGCCGACCCGCGTGACCCATTACCTGCCACCCCATGGTGAGGGACATGTGACAGAGCTCCACAGACCAATGAGCCAATGCTTTTTGACTGGGATGACATAATGCTGCCATGGAGACCCCTGGTAACGCATAGTGCTGTCATGGCCAGCTAATCAGGACTCAGAGTCGTCACTCGCTCAGACCCCGTCAGCTAATTAAACGGAAATAGAATGACCCCCTACCTCCACTCTGCGTGTGGAGGTTGTTCTCCTTGAATCGTGCAGGTTATTTCTCTGGTTTCCGCCTACAATCTAAAGACATGCAGTTATGTGACCCGTTGTCTCAAAGTCGCTCACAGTGTCTTATTGTATACGCCCTGTGATGGACTGGTACCCCATGCAGGGTGTACCCGGACCTTGTGCCATATGATCTAGTGGTGTTTCTTCCAGAATGAACCTGCTCTGTTCTGCTGGGGATCAGTGTAAGGCTCCTCAAGGCCCTGTGCAGGATCAGCCTTTGGAAGATGAATGTATGGAACATCTGACCCGTGTTAATAATTGAATTTCCCACAAGACGTATTAGCCAAAAACAATACATAATGTTACTGCACCTTCTTCATAAAGAGCATTTATTTATTTAGAAGATGCTTTTATCCAAAGTGACGTACGGTTGTGAATGCAAAGTCCACAAGTTTCTGGAGCTACTGGGGTTTTTGGGCCCAACAGTGAAATCACTCTGCCGACCAGGGGCGCAGGTGAGATTTTTGAAGTGGGGGGGACAGTGAGCCAAAGGTCTCAACTTCTTAGCTCATCCAGCCATGACCGATGAGGCATTTGGCATGATTAGGGCTAATGGTTTAATACACCTAACATTTTGATAGATATTGGTCGACATACATACTCTGATACTTTGTTGTCTAGTATGGAGTTGCCAGTCATTCACAAATGGCCTATTGGACAATAGCCTAAAAGACAGATAACCTTCTCTACATTGTGCTGCAAGCTGAAATTTATTGAGCTCTAATGTACTGTGTTACATATTATGTGAGAACTCATTCATAGATTTATTGCTTTATTTTACCAGCCATAATTACAGTATATTACATCACGTTAGATCAAACATATATGAAGTCGATATGTCTGTTGCAGTAACATAAATTAGCCTACCAGAAATACAGGAAAGATTATGTTCACAGCTGCATCCAGCATAGGCTTGGTATAGATTAAGTCTATATGGGATGTATGTTTACTTGCATTGCTTGCTGTTTAAAATGCTGTGAATGCTGTGATGGATCTTTGTCTTTTTCCAGGTTGCTTTCTTTCGGTATTGCATCCAGCACAAAAACTGCACAATTTAAGGTAGCTCAGTTCTTAACTCGTTCAGGACCTGAAACCCACAACGGCGGAATATGAACAAAATGTGCCAAGTCACAAATGCGGCAAGTATATATGTTTTGGAATTAAATGTTTTGGAAAGGGGCATGCATGTTTGAATTATCTTACGGTAAATCAGGAGGTCTAAATTTAAAGTTGTGTGTAGGCTGATAGGAATGCATGTACTTTACTCTGTCTATCTACACATGGAAATAAAGGGAGACAGTGGGAACTCGTGTGTGTGTGTGTGTGTGTGTGGACTTATACCTGCAGCAACCACATGCTGTGAGTAGTTTGTGATGGTCTATACCAGGGGTGCCCACACTATTTTGACTTGCGAACTACTTTTAAAATGACCAAGTCAAAATGATCTACCAACAATGCGTTGCTCGGTAGAGTTTATTTTGAAAGGCAGGTCTCCGCGATCGACTCGCGCTGCCTGTGCGATCGACCGGTAGATTGCGATCGACGTGTTGGGCACCCCTGGTCTATACAGTTCGATGAGTTCAAACATCTAGGTGTCCAACCGTATTTAGATATGTTATTTATCAAAGTTTTGTTTTTTGTCCCCTCAAAAGTGGGGGGGGGGGGTGCAGATCATGGTCCCTATTTAATTGGAGGGACGTGTCCCCCCTGCCGTCTGTGCCCCTGCTGCCGACCACGGGATTTGAACCGGCATCCTTACCCAGTGAACCACACACTTCCCACAATACGGATGAAGAGGGACAAAAATTCCGACGGGGAATGATATTGGTGTGTGAGAAAGCAGAGGTATGTGAACTGGTTTTCTACTCTTCAAATTAGTCATCAATTTTTAAATGCAGCACAGGTAGCAGATTTGTAGTGAGATGTGGCAAAGAAAATCAGAAGCAGACAAAGGTGGGGGAGACGGAGACTAATAAAGAAAAAACACAGAGGGAAACAGACTCTGCTAGCAGTGGCTGATGGACTCTGGCTTCTCAGATGTGGAACCTCTGACGCTGAGACCAGGCGAGCACTCACCTGGCTGGCGCGTGGCCTTCCACGTCAGTGCTGGTCCCTCAGTCCCCAAACAGGCTCTCCACGGTGAGGGGGAAACAGCTGATCAACCTTCCATGTTATAGCCCTTTTCGTCAAGCATTTCATCAAAAAACACGTTGCCTCCGCATACCGCATCTAACTCAGCTCTGAAGTGAGACACGGCACTGGTCCGACAGTCTGAGCAGGCCTGGTCCAATTAGGCAGGGCCTGGGAGTGGCACGGGGGTCACCTGGGTCTTTGGGAAGGGCTACACAGTGAGATGTTACAGTTTATTCACGTTTGGAGGTCATCAACCTGGCTTTCAGAAGCCTGACAGTTTTTAATTGTTCTCAATTTTTATAGTTGGTTGATTTTACTGTGTTTGATTATTTTTTTCTACAACATCAAAAATGTAGGTTAGTAATGGGTGTTTATTTTATTTTTATTTAATAGGAATGAAAAAAAGACAAAAAAGAGAGGACAGGCAAATGTACACGTTCATAATAAAGAGAGAGAAGTGCGCCCCCTTCTGGTTCATTTTTCAATCTTTTTTTATGCAGCACCTCGAAATGAAGAGAGGCTCTTCTGATCAGCCATGACAGAATGCAAAGCATGAATGAGGTGAGTACAAGTCATCTGGCTTGAATGGCAATACAGCAAATATAAAAAAAATCATGTCACGTGATCAACAGCAGCCCTTGGGTTTGACGACCCTGTGCTGACTGGAGGAACATAGGCACAGATGATGTTTTTATTGATTCTATGTGTTTCTCACATTTCTATCAGAGTAGCAGGACTAGCCATGATGCTTACTGTAGCCCAAATGAACATGAGCAGCGGCAGTGTAACCTTTGACCTCAGATGGTTTGCTAGTTGTCACACTGAGGAACCAACCAGCTTCACTCAGACCCATAAAAACAAACACAGCTAAACGCCATACAAACCTGTTCAGCCTGGGCTCCAGGGTGTGGGAGTGATTGGGTCAGAGGATAGGGTGAAGCCTGTGGTTGCGGACACCAGGAGACATAGACTGCCCCCAGCAGGGTATCTCTCCGCCCACGAACAGTAATTACATGGAGGGAGAAGCCTGGGATGCCCCCCACCACCACCACCTTTCTCAGTGCTGAGGAGGGACTGTGTATATGTGCTGGGGGCAATGGGCTCATGCCCAGCAGGGAGAGGTGGCTGGGGGGGGGCTACTCCAGAAGGGACCAATCAAGTGTGAAGCTGAGCACGGAATCCCCCCACACACACCCCCCGGCTCCACGGGACCTGATTCAGTGGGAATGGAGTGAGCGCGGTAACATTCATGGATTAGCCCAGACCCTATTCTGGAGATTGAAAGGCACACACAGCAAGGAGGCAGCCTGAATGAAGGCACAACCCCCCCAACAGCTGGGACAGCCGCTGCTGCCCGCGCCGAGTCGCCATGGAGACGGCGCAGCCCAGCACTGCAGGCGAGATGAAGACGCTTGGGCTGGAAGTGGGTGTTTATTTTCTACCTTAAACATGCCTGTTCCAAACCCCACCCCCACCACCCCCGCCCCCATTATGTCACAAATTAACTCTGGACATATTATTAAATCAGCTTCTCAAACTCATTTTCAATTTATAAAACATTATAATAATAAAAAAATAACTGTCCAGAAGAATGTCTGGAAAGCGCAAGTACAGCATAAATCCAGACAGCATCAAAGCAGCTCCTCGTAGAACTTCGGGCTTCCTTTCTGGTATTTTTGACAAGACAAAAACACAAAGTCCTGAGGATAAGAAGACATTTAAGCTCCCGGAACCTCTGCGCTTGCTGAGTTTTAGTGTTTTAACCTCAATACAGGACATAAATGCATTCCTGGTGTCCTGACATGCTGGTCCATTAGCATGCGCTAATCCCTCCCCAGCTCTGCCTCGCAGAAGTTATTATTTTCCATGATTTGGTTAAAAAAGGGCTTATTCAGTTAATTAGCCCGAGGGCAGCTTCTCTGTGTGACAGTAGCGCGGCTTGCCAAGCAGAGGGAAGATGGTGAGGCTGGTCCACCCAGCTCCCTGGATCTCGGGCCGGGGATCCATGCTGTATCTTTTTGCCTTTTTACCCTCCTCAGTACTAGTATTGCCAGTGAACTTAACGCTTACATGTGTTACAGCTATACGCAGTGAAATACTGTTGCCCTTCCTGTGGACAGGGGCCTGAACCACTACATTATGCGGCTGCTGGTCCCAGTGTGTAAGGAACCAGTGCAGAAATGCAGTGGTTACTGAAGGAGAGTGAACAGCGAGACCTAGATCTACTAAAGTGCTTTTGCCGTTTCCCCAGTCACCTAAATTATGGGGGATTTCTACAAAAATACTTAATTTTGCTTTAGATATGTTTCTGGATCACACCTGCTGACACAGACAGCACGCTGCCTTTTTAGCCTAGATGAGAATCCTTCCTGGATGAACCAAACAAGCAGATCAGTTGATTGCTGGTATTGGGCGATTTGTGCAGGTACATTTCATGGAACAAAAACATGAAACATTATTCTCACTGTAACATTTTTTAGATATGAGGTCCTCTGTTCCTGCCATGTGGCCCAGTCTGCACAGATACCTTATCATAGCAGACTGGTCTGCATATGCACCACGTCATAGCAGCCTGGTAGGCACAGACACCAAATTATAGCAGCCTGATCTGCGCAAACACAGCATCACAATGGCCTGGTCTGTGATACACCCCGTCACAGTCGCCTGGTCTGTGCATACTCCCTGTCAAAGTGACCTGGTTTGTGCATACAGCTGTGCATAGACCCCATCACAGTGGCCTGGTCTGTGCATACTCCCTGTCACAGTGACCTGGTCTGTGCATATACCCTATCACAGTAACCTGGTCTGTGCATGCACCCCATCACAGTAGCCTGGTCTGCACATGCACCCTGTGACTCAGGCTCCTGGATGTGATTTTCTGTCTGTCTTATTGTGTTCAGACAGCACTTTGCTTGCCTGCAGTAAGTAGCCCCTATGAATTACAAGCTGACAAGACATCATGTCTGTTTACAAGCCTCTACGATCTCCACCACCCGTGTTCTGCCATGTGTTTCACATCCAGGGCTGGCCAGGCCTGCACACGCCACCCAGCGCTGCTACCACAGTGCGGAAGCCATTAAAATATTTTCCCGGCAGCATAACTTTTATGGGTGTGATTTGTGTGTATATCTCCCACTGTGCTACCGGCAGCTACAAAAGCAGAGGGGGCTCGCACCAAGGCCTGTAAGCTATCAGGGAGAGCGGAGAAGGAGGAGGGCATGGAGACAGAATCCTCCTCAAACACTAACTTCATAAACCATAACCCTAACTGTACAGCTAGTGCTAACGGGAGTACTTAATGTCACACGATCGCTGCTAACTGGAGGCCAAGAGAAAAAGCATCACGCAGAGGATCATTGTCACATCAGGAATGACAATGTAATCCAATACGACGACAGCACAACAACACGCTCCCTGCTTTTAGGCTTCAGCCCAGTTGTGTTTTGTATATTTATGTGTATTGTGTCAATATGTGGGCGTGTCCTTGAGTGCCTGGGTGTCTGTGTGTGGGCGTGTCCCTGTGTGTCTGTGGGTGTCTGTGTGTGGGTGTGTCCCCGTGTGTCTGTGGGTGTCTGTGTGTGGGCGTGTCCTTATGTGTCTTCTAGGTGTCTGTGTGTGGGCATGTCCTCGTGTGTCTGGGTGTCTGTGTGTGGCCGTGTTATCTTACAATTCTCATGATTAGTAGCACATAAAATTTAAATACTCTTGTTTTTAATTCTCACTTTTTATAAATGCAATAACCCACAAATAAAATCTGTTGAATTAAGGAATAGCTCAGTCAAGTTGACTGAATAAAGTTCATCATAAAGCCAGATTACAGCAGACACAGTTCTTGGGCTGATCCAGCTGTACCCCATATGACCCGTGAGCCCCGTCTTGCAGGAAGAACAAGAGCTTCTCACGTTCACTGTGTCCAGATCAACGTCACTTTCAAAGATCCCCACAGCACACAAAGGGCAGGTCCTGGCTCAGATTCTCCACAGTCTGACCACCCCCATCAGACCAAACATTTGGCCCCTGCTGCTAATTACCTACTCTAGGGAGAATGGCTCACTTCAAAAAGATCTTTGCAGTTGAAGACTCTGTCAACATCTTTCCATCGGGTTCAGAGGTCATCTCGATGTGTGGAGTTAGGGTATCCAACATGCAGGCTCTGTATCCTAACCTATGACCCCTTTGGGGGAACAGGAGCTTTGCAGGTGATGGAGTCTGCTAGAGAACATCAAAGGGCTGTGGAAGGAAACAAGATGTGGATGACAAGTCAATTCAAAAATAAATTTGGATACCTTTGCTGCATTTATGTCAGTTGACTGTTTATCTCTCTGATGACTGCGCATGTGTCTGCTGACTGTGTGAGTATCTGTGTATGTGTCTGTTGACTGCGCATGTGTCTGCTGACTGTGTGCATGTCTCTGTATGTGTCTGATGACTGCGCATGCGTCTGCTGACTGTGTGCATATCTGTGTATGTGTCTGATGACTGTGCATGCATCTGATAACTGCATGCATGTCTGTCTATGTGTCTGATGACTGCGCATGTGTCTGCTGACTGCATGTATGTCTGTGTATGTGTCTGCTGTCTTTCGTATGGAATTTCAATATGTGTCTGTGGATTTGATTACTGCCTGCGCATGTGTCTTTGTAAGCATCTGTGTATAGTCTGCCGTGCAGGATTCTGCAGTCTGCGATGCTGTGAATGTGTCTGGATGGAGTCTGTTGTCTGCCAGACCTGCCTGGAGGGGGTGGTGGGGGTGGTAGGGGACGGGGATTAGCCAAGTGACCCAACCCTTTCATCATTCACCCCTGATCCCCTTCCAAATGTCTGAGTGGATCTGACACCTTCTATGAGGGTGGGGCCATGCCCCCCTCCTGGATGGGATGCTCGCTTTAAGAAAGGGCAGATGGTCCGAAGGAGAAAGAAACACTCCATTCACTCCCATTTCTTATTCTGGATCTTTAAGGCCGCCATGTTTTTGCACCAGGCTTAACCAGCCACTGCACAGACTTAACCAGCCAGCTGTGTTTTCAGGATGCATACAGAGGCTCAAGCTACAGATCGACCTGCTGCAGTCTTGGAGTCTGTTGCTCAGCCCATTTTAGTTCAGTCACAGGCTCTGTGGACATAAAAATCCCTCATTTGCCAGCCCTCTTTGGTTTCATATGAAAATCAATCAGCCTGAAGACCCTTCATAATCCTGTCTTTGCCTGGAACAATGGTCGCTTGTGCGCTGCCCTGCTGGACTGAGGGCTTGGATGATGCGGCTGTCTGCTCTGATTCTGCCCCATTCAGGTATCTGCCCCTAAGCTCACTTTGTAGTGCCAAATGCCTAGCAAGCGAGGGAGGGAGGCAGTGTCACGTACGGTGCTGTGTGCTCCTGTGTGTGTCTCGCGTGTGTGAATGTGCTGGAGGCGTATGCGGGCATCAGCGTCTCCTGCGAATCCATGACCAGCCAGCCTGTGAACCCAGAATGCTTTCAATTAGCACAAACTGCACAGATGGGGGCATTTCAGCAACAACCCCCCCCCCAGAACACAGCTCTTTGCCTGTTTCAGCTCTGAGGTCCTCTTCTGGAAAGTCAAAACCCCTCTTTCAGCACTTTGGCCACACGCTACATACATGCATGAACTTCATTTGGGGTTTTCTCTGGTCCTGCATTATAAAACAATCACAGAGAAAATGATGCCTTTGACATTGTTCTTCTGTGATTCTTCAAATGATTAAAAATCCGAGTTTTGTATTATTTAGTCCTGTTTTCAGCGACTCGTCAGGAAATAAAAAAAGTGTTTCTATATGTTTTTAGATGAATGTTTGAAAGCATCATTTTTGTAGAAGAACTGTAAATAAACGAGTGGAATAACTCAGAATGAGCCTAAACCAGGTTCTTAATCATTTGTTTTCTCATAGACATGATTTAGATTCAAATGTTTTGTAGATTGAGGATCAAGTATGTTTATTGGACATTGTGCAAATGGGTGACACACGCACAATAAAATTGAGTGGCTTACATAAATAGTACATTCATACATACATATTTACATACATGATGTAACAATTAGATGTAGTATAAAATACTTATAAAAGCTGTACATATGGCATATATACATACATCCATATGCCATGTGTATGGTTTTTATAAATATTTAGCTATGTTGTATTGGAACTTCCCCCCTTTCCCGATTATCACAGACCTGAACTGCCTTCCCATAAACAATCACTCAGCCCCATCCTTTCAAACTGGCTGCTCACTACATCCCCATTCATTGATGTTACACTCAGCCATTTTGACTGTATTTATTGAATATAGCAAACATTTGTCTTACCCTTCTCTTCCCTGTTTTTTTTTTTCAGAATTTGAACTCTCTCATAAAATGGACAATATATTTTTCGCCATAACAGCTGGGTGACAAGAATCCCAGAATCAGGATGGCTGTTCAAATACAGGGAGTTTGTCTCTAGTTGTATATGACTCTTATACATGCAGTAGATACACACACAGCTGACACACGGCACTAGTCACAGACAGTCCAGTTGTTATGTACAACCTGCACGTGTGGTTGACAAATGTACAAAAAGTGCAAGAATCCATGTCATGAATACCTACAACAGGCACCTGTGAAAACATGAATTTATCAATGAGTCACAGTGCCAATCTTGTGGATCGTCATCATTCCGCATGCCTGACCAGGAACGTGCACGGTCAAGACACACGGGGCTCTGGGAGCGGGCTTTGAAGCCGTGTCCATTCCCCTCCTCCCCAGCCAAGGTTGAGGGAACACAGCTGAGAGCAACATCTCCGCCACAATCCCCCTTAATTACAGTCACTGTTATGGCTGCGGGGGGAAAAAACTGACGAGGAGCACAAAGACCTCCATTGGCAAAGGATTTTTATTGGCCTTTCCTTTCCTTACCTTTTCTGGGTTTGCCAAAGAGCGGGAACAAAGGCAGAATCCCAGTGATTTAAAACCAGCAGAACAGCGAAACAACAGGACACAACGAACCACTGATGCATGACTTGGATTAGAAGGAAAGTAAAAAGCGAGAGAGGAGAAGAAAGACATGGGGACTGACAAACTTTTTTCTTTCCTTTGAAGTAAAAAGGAAAAACAGGTCAAGTCATATAAAAAATATATGAAGAAAGATTAACAGAGGCAAATCATTTTACCCATGGTATGCCTCTAGAATTTCTTCATTTATTCAAAGAAAATAAATGATGAGATGTGAACTTCTTTAGTGTCTTGTTCAGGATAAATCAGCATTTAAAACCAGCAATATATTCATGTTTGAACTGCTGGTTGTAAGTCTACATCTGAATTTGGAATGGATTCACTACAGAGTAAGAGCAGATATAGACTCCTGCTGATTGAGGTGAAGCATGACACGACATCACTATAACATATTCTTTAAGGAGGACCACAACGACATAGCTACAGTGTATGTATTTTAAGGTGAAACTAAATTATATAACTAAAATGTTTTACTCATGTTTAAGGTGGAGCAGTAAATTACATTAGTACAATGTGTTGCTCATCCTTAAGGTGGACCACTACCTAACATCACAACAACAGGGGGACCACCTAATCCATGTCATGGGGGACACTGTGAACTAGCACAAGGTTTGTAAACTTCCATTTCAATTAAAAAGACTTTTAGCAGTGAGTTCTTGCAGTGTGCTGATTGGTCAGTCTCCTATAATCATGTATGTGTCACTGACATTAATGTGAAACAGCTGGATGAGTCTTTCAATCAAGGAAACATATCAGTAAAAGCACAAGAAGAAGTGGTTAGCCAAGCACGGGAGCCTTTCTGTTTTAAAATAATTTGTAAAACCTGAAGTAACTCGTAGTGTCTCCCCTGACATGGATTAGGTGGTCACCCTACACTACAATGTGTTACTGATCTTTAAAGTGGTGCATTACATTACATCACTTCAATGTTTTGCTTATGTTTAATGATGTGTTACTTGTCTTTAAGGTGGACCATCCATCCATCCGTCCATCTGTCCATCCAACTGTCCATCCAACTGTCCATCCATCCATCAATCCATCCATCCATTATCTACTGCTTACCTGGGGCCATTTCACGGGGGCCGCAGTCTAAGCAGGGATGCCCAGACCTCATGTCAGAAAGCCAGGATGTTTGTATGCCTTTTCCAAGTCCACAAAACACATGTAGACTGGTTGGGCAAACTCTCATAAACCATCCAGTTTCCTTGCGTGGGTGAAGAGCTTGTCCAGTGTTCCTCCAGTCCCCTTTCTTAAAGATTGAGACCCCCACCCCAGTCTGCCAATCCAAAGGCACTGTCCCTGACATCCATGCAATTCTGAAGACACATGATAGCCCAACAACACCATGAAACTTTCAAGAACTCAGGATGAATCTCATCCACCCCTGGAGCCTTACCGCTTAGGAGTTTTTTGACTACTTCAGTAACTTCAGCCCGAGTGACAGGTAAGTCCTCCTCTGAGTCTTAGAGCTCAAATTGCTCCAAGGGAGAGATATGAGTGGGGTTCGTGAGGTCCTCGAAGTACTCCTTTCTCCGCCTGACTATATCCCCATTTGAGGTCAACAGGGCCCCATCCCAGCTGTAAACAGCATGGGTTTAGCCCTGCTTCCCCCTCCTGAGTCGCTTGACGGTTTGCCGGATTCTCTTCAAGCCTGAGAATGTCATTTTCCATGGCCTCCCAAACTTCTCCCACACTCGAGATTTTGCTTCGACAACTGCTTAAGCTGCATTTAGCTTGGCCTGCTGGTATCTGTCAGCTGCTTCAGGAGTCCTTCTTCAGCCAGCCAGATCCCTTTACCCCTGGTGTTCACCACTGTGTTCTGGGTTGCTACTGCAAAAGGCACCAACAAGCTTATGGCCACAGCTCTGCACAGCTGCTACTGCAATGGAGTCCCAGAACATTGTCCATTCAGGTTCAGTGTACCCAGCCTCCCTCACGATTCAAGAGAAGTTCTGCCGGAAGTGTGAGTTGAAGATCTTCCAAACAGGGGCCTCTGCCAAACGTTCCCAACACACCCTAACTATCTGGCATCCTGCCCTGTCATGGTAATCAACTCACCAGGTGCTGGTCAGTTGACAGCTCAACTCCTCTTTTTACTGGAGTGTCCAAAACATGCAGATGCAGGTCCGACGATACGCCTTCAGTTATGTGCCCCAGTCTATGGGGTTGGGGAGTAACAGAATGGATGTGTGGGTGAACGTATGGAGTGGGGGAAAACAAACACAGTGCACAAAATAGGTGGTATAACCAGAGTGTGTATTTCACAAGTTTGCTCATCACAGTGTATTTACAGACTTCAAGACTGACCCAGGCCAACACAGCAAGAAAAAAAAAATCTATCGCATCGAATCCCAAACTGACTTACCTACAAAAGAAAAAATGAAACAAAAGACAATCACTCTTGCTATCTCCCTATCCAAATATACAAAGAAATCAAAACAAAGAAAATGGCAGTCACTCTTTACTTGGTACCCTATACACAATACGCACTCAAAGGCATCAAAACCAGGAGCAAGGCAAGAATCGCTAAACCAGAAACAAACCGAAGTCATACAGGAGCAATCAAAGCAGAATCAAGCACAAACCACAAGCGAAAGCAAAGCAAAAAGAGGTTCTTTGGCAGTAGCATCCGTGGTCCCAGAACTGACAGCATCCGACATATATTGGGCGGAGCTTTGGGGCAGAATTGGTGAATCTTTGTCCTGGTAGTAACGTCTTCTTCGAGCAACAACCTTACACAAGTACAAAAGCTTACGGCAGTACAAAGTCAATCATCAAACTGTGGCCTAAGGTGCTCTGGTGTCAAGTGCACTTATAGACACCCTTATGTTCGAACATGGTGTTCGTTATGGACAAGTTGTGGTTAGCACAGAAGTCCAATAACAGAGCACCGCTTGGGTTCAGATCAGGCAGGCCATTCCTCTCAGTCACACTTTTCCAGGTTTCACTGTTGTTGTCCATGTGAGTATTAAAGTCCCCAAGTAGAACAGTGTACTCCCCAGAGGTACAGCCCCCTCCAAGGTCTCCCAGAAGGCCGAATACTCTGAACTCTGAAGTCCAGCCTTTCTCCATGAGTTTGGTTCCAGAGCCCAAGCCGTGCATTGAGGTGAGCCCAACTATATCTAGTTGGCATCTCTCTACCTCCCGCACTAACTCAGGCTCCTTTCCCCCAGAGAGGTTACATTCCATGTTCCTAGAGCCAGATTGGTAGCTCCTGCCTTCGCCTGCCACCCAATCTACATCGCACCCAAACCCTATGGCTCATCATTGTGTTACTCATCTTTAGGGTGGAGTATTCAATTATACCACTACAATGTGTTACTTATCTTTTGGGTGGAGCATTAAATTTCCTTACTACAATGTGTTACTCGTCTTTAGGGTGGAGCATTAAATTACATCACTATGATATGTTACTCATATACAGGGTGGAGCATTAAATTTCCTTACTACAATGTGTTACTTGTCTTTAGGGTGGAGAATTACATTACATTACTATGATGTGTTACTCATCTTTAGCGTGGAGCGCTAAACAGCATCACTACTGTCACTTTAAAATTTTCTCAGGCAGTCATATAGCTAATAAGCCTATGTGATGTCACACAGGAGTGTATCTACGTCATTTCATTTCAGCTTCCCATGATTTCATCAGCAATGGCTCTCTTCTTGGACCCCCTCCCCCTTGGTTTCTGCCCTCTGGGGAAAACAGCAGGAGGAAATAATTGGCTCTCCTAGACTGGCTCTCATGAGAGGACATCCAGCCTGTCACCTTTGTGTCCTGAGCAGAGTGGACCAAAGGGGAGGTACATCTCGCTGCCAGTGATGGATGGCAGACAGGGAACAGTGGGGGGTTGAGGGGGCTCAACCCGGTCTAATCTTTAATCAAGACCCAAAACCAATACTACACAACTGAAGGTGGGGGATGGAAATTCAAACAGACGTTTCCAAAGCAGCTTTCCAAATGGCAGAATGATTATTGTGTCCAGACAAATATTTCCACATCTTTATGCCTCTCTGTGACAAAACACTAAAATATTAAAGAGCATTTAGTGTCAGCTTGAGGGTGATTTGTAAACACGGCTAAAGCCTCAGGAAAGCAGCAGCTGAAACAGCACCCTGGCTGGATCTGAGGAGTGCAGATGGTCATCGAGGGCAGACACACCTGTTTACTGGAACGTGCCAGAGGTGTTTCATCCAGGTGCTCATGTCAGAGATTGCCAGAGAGCTTAATAGGCAGCATTCCCTGTAACATCCTTAGATTTGCTAAAGAAGCAGCTTTTAAAAATTATTCACTTTCATTGTGTTTACTTTTGGCTGAGGTACAGCGGTTGTTAAAAGCAGACGTGACTGCCCTGTTTAGTCTCCTAATGTGCTCGTCCCCCTGCTTTCACTCGAATGAAAACAAACAGGGGGCAGAGAACGGCACCATAAAGAACTTTCTTGCACATGGGCCACATGTTGCCCTATTGAGAACCCAACCCATCAGCCCTATTCAGCCAATGCTAGAATACTGACAGACTGCCCAAATACTTAATATAGGAAAGGAGGAAGGAACGGGGGTGAGCGACAGAGACCAAATAAATTAGATAAATAGACCCTTTGACAGATGTGTATGGATGGAGTCAGCTACTCAGTGACAATGTAACGTGAATCCAAACACAAAAGGGGCTCGTCTGAAATGTATGATGCTGCCTGGAGCTCAAATCCTGCTTCTTTAATTGAAGGCGCTTGCTGGGCGCATTTTACGCGCTTTTCTGCTTGTGTTTGAAGACACCCCGTCGACTCTTTGTTCCTCTGCCGAGTCTATGGGAAAAGTCAGCTTTGGACACAGGCAGCAGCGACGGCAGCTGCTGGAAGTGACAGCAGATTTGGTTCCTCACAATGGTGCATTGAGGAGCCTGGGCCATCGCACCTTCAGCATAAAAACATCACATATTTCAAGGAAACTGTCAAATCCTTGGAATGGTTCTGAGTGACTTGGCCAAGCCGGTGCAGTGCTGCAAATGCAGATCGCGGAGCTGACTGGCTGTAAGCTTCCTGTCAGCATCATCAGCTGCTTTAATGAAACTGCAACATCACAATATAAATCAGAAGATGAATTATCCTTTTCCGCAGAAATGAGATGTTACTCTCGTGTACAAATGTCAGACAATGGAAGGAAAAGAGAGATAAACGTTGCCTGGCGCCTGAATTCCAAATTCATGCCATTCCAGATTTCATTTGATCTCTTTTAAAAGGGAAAGATAGACACAAAAAAACTCAAAGCCTGTGATCCCAGCCTAGTGCATTGGCGAAAATGGTCAATTATACCGTAAATGGCAAGAAGGGCCGGGTTGAAACTTTAGAACGGCAAAAGATGTGAAATTAGGAAACTGCAAATAAACACATTTGAGCACAATTAGATAGGGCTGTCTGACTTTAGTGAGCTTGGCCCTACAGAATTTGAGCCTGCTTTATGAGGCACAAGGCTTATCAAGAAGACATGTCAAACTTTGCTTTTTGAAAACGAACACAAATAATATGGGGAATGTTGTCTTATAATCTTAGTTACACAACTGATTTTTGCCTCAAAACTTGCTGCATTTTTCTTGATCATGTAATATCTTAATTAACTGCCTGGCGATGTTTGGAGCCCCCCAAATTGAAGAGGAATGCACCATTTGCCCAAATTCCCTCTAAGTCATTATCTGAGCAGGTCACATGTCTTGGATGATACTATCTGTATATTACTGGGTGACACTAATACGAATTTAATCATGACTCATCCAGTCACTGGCGGTACGATGGCTCAGCGGGTGCTGCCCATGCCTCACACATTCGTCGTAATCCAAAGACACGCATGTAGGCTGACTGGTATCGCTGAATTATCTATAGTGTATGACTGAACCTCAGAACCTCAAAAGTGGGGCACTTTCAATCCTACGCGGAAAAGGGGCAGGTGCTCCGACACCCTCCACACCCCGCACGTGCCTGATGTGCCCTGCGATGTACTGGCATCTAGTCCAGGGCGTCCCCCAGCCGTGTGTCTTTTTCAGCAACACAAACAAGAGCGACTATTCTGCACTTACCCAAATAAACGACCCTAAGAGTTAGTAAACACACCCTAAATACTTCACTACCTTCTGCCCTAATCCGCCCCCTCGCTACTTATCTCCATCGCCGTAATTGGACATCCATCGCTACACCCTTCGGTTCCGAAACGCACCCACAGCCGAACACCACGAGAATGCTGTACAAATTACTAACTCCACTCCTCCTGAAAAACACTGGGGTTCTTTTAAAACCCTTTTGAAATACCTGGACGGGGCGTTGCTACACTTCCCGAAACTACTCACAGTGTCGGCAACTAAATCCAAAATGAATAGTTTCTCACCGGGGCCGGTCAGCACTATCCGCCTTGCTATAATATATATTTACCTCTGCAAATTATACATTCGGGAAAAATAACACAATGATGTGTCACTCACATAAAAATTGCAGTGGATAAAACAAGAGCAATGAAAATATTCCTGTTCGGAGCACCGCACATTACCGAGTTGGAGAGTTAGTCGGCAGCATCTTTGATCTCCTGCCTACAGGAGGAAAAAGTGCATTTAAAATGCTTATGAAATCAAATAAATCTTATTTATAAAATTTTCAGAAACAGGTGACACAGTGTGAGGAATGAAATGTACAAAAAGAGGAAGAAGGCGTATTAGCACAGCTGGAGATGTGTGCAGTCTGTATAGGGGAAAGCTTCCTGTCCTACTGATGTCGTGTAAACACACAGGCGGCCCAGCCCCAAGTCAGCTGGCATCTGTCTCTTAATGCTAGAATAAGAATGGGGAGCGTGAGCAATGTTCCAGAAGGTGTTGAAAGAACAATGTGTGGAATGTTCTAGGAAATCCAGAAAATAATATGGGGGGGATGTCCCACAATCAGAATAACATTATATAACTATCAGCTAAAACAAATTTCCTTCTGTACATTTTTAAATATAGGCCAGGTTATGAACTATTAACGTGAGCAAATCATTCACAGCACATTCATAAACACTAGGTTTGAACAGGGTAATGTAACCTTATTTAAGACGTATAATTATATTATGATTAATACATTATATTTAATTTTCTTAGGTGATGATTATATAGCGATGCTCTCTGTGACCCTGCTGACAGTGGACAAGCCGGTCACGCTCATGGTGAGAAAGAGACGCTCCCTGTAATTCCTCACAGAGATCCAGTGCGCCCTCTACTGGTCTCTAGGAATTAAGGCAGGAATAGGATGTTGCTTTTAACGTTCAAAGCGCTGCTGAATGTCTTTAAAAACGTGCCATAATACGGGTACTGGTTTCAGGTATGTTTTCCGTTATTCAGCCATAGATACCATGGCTGATCATACCTGAAAGTTATGGCCCTGTGAATTACAAATGATTATCAAACCAGCTGCTCATTCCCAAAAACTACAGATGACTATCTCCGAATGGTACAGCTGATCACCTCTGCGGCGCTAATGTGATCTTGACACAGTAAAATGCCGCTTGGAGAATGTCCATGAAATGTATTTTTCTGTTTTCAAGTGTACTTAGATCAACCGAGAATTTATGACTGAGAATTTAGGACAACTGCAACAAGTGGAAGATCACCAACACGGAGAGACAGACATTTCATAGGATACGTGCTTAGCACTACAAACCTAAGTAAGCATCTCTTTGGTTCAGTTGCAGCTAAGCTGTATGTCATTAGCTGTACAAAGCTGGGATTTATGGCTAGAATGCTCTTCGCAAACCATTCATATCCAGAACCAATGGGCAACAACAGACGTGTATATCCTGGTTTAACCTGGACCCTCGAGCAATGGAAAAAGTCATTTGGTCTGATGAGCCATTGTTCACCTTTTTTCTTAAATACAGGCAGGCTTATTTTAGGAGAAACAGACTGGAGATACCTCCAGTCCACAGGGCCTGTTGTATGGGCAGCCGTCTTGTGGGAGTCATTATGTCTGATGAATGCTCTGCTTAGCTGTATAACAGCCAAGGAATATGAAACAATTTTACGGGCCTAGTGCACCCTATGGAGCCTATGTTCACTCATAATCAAAAGTAGGTTCATGAATGCCAGGATGAAACACCTGCCAAGGCCTCTAAAATCACCAGATCATCGAACACTTATTGAAGATTCTGTAGTGCACAGCAAAAAATGCAACTTTTGCTAACAAGTTTAATGTCACAGTCATCACTGATAGTGAATTAAAACAAAACACCACAATCCGGGGTGAGATGACTTTGGGGCGACCCTGCTTTGTGTGCAGAAGTAAGTAGAATTAAAATTAATTTGACAATCAATTAAATCATTAACAAATCAATTAAGAGCAGGCTCAGAGGACCTGAGTTTGGAAGCCAAACTACAAACATTTATCTGGAAAAATGCCAGTAATTATAAAAGGGCTGAGTGTTTGGAGCTGCTCTTATCTCTGTTTCCATAAAATCATATTTGAATTCATGTGAAAATAATCCGCCACAAAGAGAAATGAAATAATATATTGCTGCAGGGTACGGTTTGAAGGGTGATCTTGTCGGTTAAGAATAATTAGTGTCATGTAATCTCAGTTAAATTTGCTAAATCTCACTCTAATGGCCGTAATATTTTTACACTATTATGTAAATTATATTACGAACGTACAACATTCAGAACAATTGAATATTTAATGGAAATGTATCAGAATATATTATCGTGCTTCTGTGCAGATTGTGTGACGTTGTGTGCGTGCGCGTGCATGTGTATGCCTGGAGACCTTGTCACTGCCTGTTTGGAAGTTTGGGTCATTCATTCGGGTTTTTCCATGGATTCTCGGGCTCGCTTTCATTGAGAAAGCCAGCGTCACATGAAGTTGGATGATAAATGGCATAAAATAATGTGACAATAACTGATGCTTGGAATGTCTAATAAATCAGATCCCCAAAACGAGGCTAGTACCATGTGCGGACACTCTGATACTTATTTCTGTGCGCGTACTAAAGGAGATCATCCCCGTAATACTTGTATCTCAGCTGTTCTTACACCTCTTCCACAGACAGTAATGTATACGGGCAAGTCCCGACTTACCTAAATCTGGAATTACGCCAAAAAATATCTGAGATACACAGAGTTTACCGGACCGCAAACGCAAAAAGGCGATATGCACCAATAAGTAAATGTACACGTCATCTTTTCATTTTAATATGTGTTCTTTATTTAGCAGTATATTTATGGTTTTTTTTTTATATAAAGTGTCTTGAATGGCAAGGTACATCCAACTTATATAATATTTGACTCACGTTCGTGGAGCAAATTATTTATGTAAATCTAGAACTGACAGCACATGGTCTCTGCATCAGAACTTCAGCCAGGTATCTATGACTGACAACAACTCACCTAACACTCAGTCGTCTCCCCTTTCTGGTGAATAACGATCCTTCCTGTTGCACACAAGCACTTCTGTCTATTCCCAGGAGATGGCAGCTTTGCACATTTGAGCTCTCTTTGTGAAAAAAAACCTAGCGTGTCGGAGAAGCCATCGTTATACGTGTCTGTCTTTCTGATGGACTGCAAGCTGTCTTTTTTAATGCCTCGGATGGATGACCTTAATGGAAATGCTGCAAGCTGAAGCACATTTTCCATTATTTCGCTTTGTTTTACAGAATATTATTTAGCATAGCTTTAGGCTTTAACTTCCTGTCAGTAGTGCATATAAAAGTCTCATTTGACACTTAAAACCATCTGTTGCTATGGTAAGCATTTGCTAATGATCATCAGCTTGAGACTCAAAGCAGAAAAATGAAACAGCTGTTTAATTTTGCTGTCACCTATGTTTCACAGTAGCAGATGACTATGATACTACTGTCTGGGTTCAGCTGTAAACATCCTCAGAGTCATCAGACCCATGTTGATCACCATCCTGCACAGAGGACCCCTGATATGTCTCTGTCCCACCCTTCAAATAAGCCCCACAGAGTGGACATTTGCATTCTATATATACAGGCAGATCTCGACTGATGTAAGTAACCCATTCCACAAACCCTTACGCAAGTCAAATTATACATTGCATTTACCTTCCAGTACCATTCATGACAACTTTTAGCAAAAAACACATAAGCCAAAAGTATACTAGCCATATGTAGTAAATAACACATATCAAATAAATGAAAAGAAAGTGGAAATGCATCAGCTCTTCTTTAATCTCTATGTATCCTGGATGTTTTTTTTGCGTAAGTTTAAGGTGTTTATGTGAGCTGAAAGCTGCCGGTACCTGGGAAGCACTTTGGGGTAGCCCTTTTTGGATAGGCCATGTTATAAAATAAATTGTATTAAACTGAGATCACCGGTGTTGACATGCAGCAGTCTTTCATCTCACTCTTCCTGGCACACATTCATCCGCATTCTGCAGTGTACCCTGGGCAGTCTCCTTTGGTAACCACACTGCACACCATCTATCCATCCAAGTGCTTATCCAGGACAAGACAGTAGTGAGCTTTCCCAGGAAACATAGGGCAGAAAACAGCGGAACACCCAGGATGGGATGCCAGTCCATCACAGGGAAGTTATAAGGAACCACTTCGATTAGAATTGTTTGCCTGTATACATGTAGAAATATATAGTTAAGCACCTACTAGAAAACTAAAATGCTCCCTCTGTCGTGCCCACATGAAGCCAAGCATCCATCCAACTGCAGCCAATCAGGTCCTGTTCTGCCTCGCGAATACCCAAGCACACCTGCAGCTCATCAACTTGATTAACTGGCATGGGACCCGGTTTTCAATTACCTCCTAGCTGAGGATTGAGTGTCCTGCCATACTCAGCATTTGTTTTATGATCCGGCCTCTGAGTATGACTCCTGTCTGCTCTCCCGGTTTTCTTGCTCTTTGTCTTGTGATTTTGATTCAGTTATTTGCTTGGTACTTCCCATATCAATTTTATGACTTACTTCCTATGTTTGGATTATGGATTCAGATCATGATTTTTATTCATTTGATTTTGTGCAGCTCTTAATCCTTTCCCCATTGAGAAGAATAGCTATAGTCTGTTTTGGCTAAACTTTAAGGAGCAGACCCACCTGCTGTCCCATTCCATCCGGCTGAGTCATGTGATGCTGGTGTGTTGTAGCCTTGGCACCGCTGTGGTGTGCTTACATCCTGCCACGGCGACACACACACACCGGTACCCTGTAACAACACATTGTGTAATAACACTGCATTATGCAATAACTCCATACAGTGTCAATGTAGACATCCATTTTGGCTATTAGTTACAATATTACATTTTCATCATTAAAAAGTGCAACATCCGCATTTTGAATGAACCACCACAATATGTAATAATTTAATACAAAATGCAGGGCAATTCATTACATATTGCTTAAATTAAAATGTGACAGATTATTACAAAATGCGGGTGCTATTACATAATGAAGTGAAAATTTGTTACATTTTGTTGAGTTATTACATAATGCAGTGTTATTGCATAATGCATTGTTATGTACCCCAAGCACCCTCTGCATAAGCACATGTGCCGTCTCTCTGCTGTGACACACAGCAGCACTTTGATGCAAACTATGTAGCTTCTTCTGCAGCCCCCAAAGTGCACCACCCCCCCCCCCCCCACACAGGCTCTCCTTCTACTGTCCAGTCCTCCAGTCCTATCTGCTGGGGCAGATCTAGTCAAAGAATGCCTACGCTCTCTGTGTCTTTGTTTGCTTCTCTCAAAGAAAAATTATTCTAAAAATCCTGTAATTGAAGGATTCTGATGTGCTTTCTGTTCATAATGTCTACATTTTACATGTAGCATTTATCAGATGCTTTTATCACAAACGATATACAATTGAAAAAACAGGGTCAGACAGTCCAGTTGGGAGCAGTTGGGATTAAGGGCCCAATGGAGAAATCACTCTGACTACCACAAGATTTGAACTGATAACCTCTTGATACAGGAATAACATCCTAGCCCACTGAGTCTCTTGTTGTAGTTATTGATTTTTTCATCCATCCATTTTTCTTCCAGCTATACAGGAATGGCACTTCATTGCAGAGCACACATACAAACTAGAATAAGTATGAAAAAATTGCCTGATTGCTGGTGACTCATAGCACCTGAGCAAGTCCATGGAGGCTACATGATCTTATATCTTTCAGCAAAATCACTCCCCTAAATTTCTGTATATTTTGCTTTTACAGGATTTTACAATTTACAGGATATTTTGCTTTAAGGTTACAGTCAAGTAGCTACAGTAAAGAGCTAGACACCAGTGATGGCCGAATGAAGCTTTATGAACCATTTGCTATATTTTCTGACCCCACTAGATGGTGTTCTTTGTTCAAAAAAAGCTCAAGACATGCCCCAAAGCAAACCAAAATTGCAATCTAGTGGGGGGGGGGGTGTCAAGAAATATAGCAAATGGTTCACAAAGCTTAATTTAACTATCACAGGGTCCTTCTGACTCTAACACCATTAAAGAGCTTGACAGGCTTCCTCTTCCATGTAGTGATTAATCTGGGAAGTTCCACATCACCATGTTGTCTTCCTCCAACAATTACTACCTTTTCTTATGAGGGAGTTTTTGTTGAAGGGAAATGTTGCTTTGTCTGTGTTGTCTGCACTGCATTCTGGCCGTTCTGGAACAGCACTTCTTCTGAAAAGGGTGTGGTAAAATATCTCCTGAATCATTTTCAAATAACTCCTTAAAATACGTTTGAATAATTTTGCTCTTACATTTACATGGCATTTATTTAGCAGAAGTTTTTATCCTAAGTAATGTATGTTTTTGAGAAAGCAGGGTCAACCAGTCCCAGGAGCAGTTGGGGATTAAGGGCCTTGCTTAAGGTGAGATCTCTCTGCTGACGGTAGGATCTGAACTGCTGTTTTTCTGAAAACGGGAACAGTGTCCTCCCCCCCGAGCTGCACACCCCCCCCCCCTTAAAGGGCCTGGGTGATTGATTTGTACCTCTCGTTCTTTCATGCTGAAGATTGTTCAGACACAATTTGTCAAATTTACATCACCAAGCGTGCACATTATTTTCAAGAAAAATCTTTGTTTGCTGATTAAACCATGTAAAATGAATGTTTACTTAATGATATTGTTCATTGTTCAGTAAATTTCATGTGTTTTGTCTGTTTTAATCCCACATTTCTGCTTGCACTTGTTTTCACTGCTAAAGCGAGGAAAATCGATGCAGAGCTGAGGTCTGTCCTGCCAGCGAGATCCTCCTTCCTCCGTCTGCCACTTGATCCAGATCCTCCGCCATCCGGCTATAAGCTGTCGCCCGGAAGCACTGCAGTGGCTACTGCCTTGTTCTGAGCTGCCAAACTTCCCCGGTCAGGCAGACCATTAGCACAGAAATGGAGCTTTCTGTTTACTGTGCTGTTAAAGACGTGGCTGGAGATTCTCTCCCTCTGCCTACCTGGGGCTCAGGGGAAGGAACAGCCAAAAAAGAGTCATCTTACATTAAAAATGTGAAGGGCATGACATAAGGACTGGGTGGGAGTGTGCTCCTCCCCACACTGAGCTTTCCTCAGGAAATGCATCGTACAGTGTGTCTCTAAATGAAACTCTTCAGAATGTAGACAAATATGTGATATATTCTTGAGTGTGATTTAAAAGAATTTTTTGTCACGGCCTCATTCCACAGCATCTACACCATCATCTTGCACAAAAGCAGGGCTGTTGCTGTCAAAGCCAAGCTGGGAAAACAAGATGGGAAGTGGCTGCACTTGAGATGGGGGCCTTCATGAATATTATATGCACACACACAGAGTCTAACAGTAGGCTCACAACCACAGGAGAGGCAGTGCAGTATGGAAAGAGAATTAGGACCCCCGACATGCAAGGCCCTCTAGTGGCTGGAATGGTAATGTTCCTGAGTGCACTCTGGACTCTAAGGCTCAGATTATTGGCTATCTAGACTCTGTCAGAGCTGTGATATGGAGGACATTAAGTTTGGCAAACATTGGCACCATTCCACAGAATAACAGGATACTTCACCATGCTGCTGTATTACCCTGTCAAGGGGCCACGAACTGCTCTTTACCCCAGTCTGAATTGTCCATCCTTCATATGGCACCCCTGCATCATGGCATGCCTCCTCATTATCACAGCTATTGCTAGAAAACCGGCAGATCCCGGATGCATTACTGCTATGCTTGTGCATTGTTTGGAATGCAGCGACTGGGATGGATGTATTACAGGTTGCCATTCACAGCCCAGAGCTGACGTCTTTCTGCCGAAATAGAAGCTCCCATTGCAGTGTTGTCATGTCTGGACTGGAAGAAAGACACATGAGAGCAGACGGTGACTTTATTGCTTACAAACTTGCCCTGAGTTAAATCACAATTGGAACAGTGCTTGAAGTGAGCTGACACTCACCAGCACACAGTACCGCACCTCTTTGTTGTTCTCTTCAGAGAACTGGCAAGTCAAGCCAAGTCATTTATCTACATAGCACATTTAAAAACAACAGGAGTTGTTCCAAAGTCCTTTCCAGTGTAGAAAGAATTAATGAACAAATATTACATACATAGTAAAATATATAAATAAAATAACATGAAAACGTGCATACAAGAAATAAGAATATAAAAATTAAAATTAAGGAAATGTAAAACAATAGTCAACAGCAAAAAGAGAGGCACCTCTGGTACTGAATAGGTATCTGCTGGTGCTGAATATCCTGGGGAATACCAGCACCTGGTACTGAATAACAAGGGGAGTACTAACCTCTGGTGCTTAATATCAAGGGGAGTACTGGCACCTGGTACTGAGTATCAAGGGGAGCACCAGCACCTGGTACTGAATAAGAAGGGGAGTACCAGCATCTGGTGTTGAATATCAAAAGGGAGTACCTGCACCTGGGACTGAATAATAAGGGGAGTACTGGCACCTGGTATTGAGTATCAAGGGGAATACTGGCAACTGGTGCTGAATAGCAGAGGGAGTACTGGCGCCTGGTACTGAATAATGAGGGCAGTATTGGCACCTGGTACTAGGGTTGCTCCAGTTACCAGTAATTTACCTTTACTGGTAAATTTGAAGTTTAAAACAGTACAGTATCATCATTTTGCTAATTTCGGTACTTAAAGGTTTTCTCAGGCACTTTTTTCACTGTACTCTGTAATGCGCCTTTAAGAGTTTGCTGTTGCGCCCGCTCTTTAAGACTAAACCGGCAGCTCGTGGGTGTGATATAAGTCTAACTCTTAGCAGTGAAAGAGCTTTGACACACAGCGTGAAGTTAGAGCTGAGAAAAAAATATTAGGGTTTCGACAGCAGCCCAAACAGGGCTGAAACTTGTGGAAAAACAAGGTTGCTAAAGCGAAATATGGAGATATTTGGCATTTAGGGCAAGTGATAGTGGAGAGGTGGAGTCCCCTTTATGCAAATGGTGCCTCAAATCATGTGTGGCAGGAGGAGGCAATATGTCTAATCTTATTAAATATTTGATACCTCCTGATGCATCCCAGTCTGTACAGGGAATTCCAGGAACGGAAGGTGCGCATGATGGTCACATAAACATGCTGAAAACCAGCTTGTCTCTAAATGACAATTTTTTTGTATGGTTATGGTGACCAAAAACTGCATCTGGTCTGGATTTATAAAATTGTGAGAAATGTGCGGTATTCGTATCACTTTCACATGACATATACTTTCTGTAGTCATCCTATTAAAAAGAGGTTTTTGCAAGTCTATTCCACAGTTACAGTTGTACGGAGCCCCTAAGAGGTCAGGGTGGAAAAATATCTTTTGAAATAGTTTTGTGTTCCCTGGCAATGTTTTTCCGTTATTGATTCTGCAATTATTAATAAAAACATATAAAAACACATGAAATGAAAGTTGCAAGGTGTGCCTTGTCCCCTTAGTCTAATGCTTAAAGCACCTTCACTGGACATGTCTGTATCATTCAGGTTTACATTTATACTCCATTAATTCTATCTTTTCTCCTTAAAACGGACACAGTAGAGTTAATATTAATAATGCAAAACTACTGCAAGGGAGCGCGAAAGTATTGAATATAGTGTGAATGTTTATTTTTTCCATTGGTACTGAACTGATACCGAACTGGTACCGTTACCTATCTACTATGCCAGGTACAGTACTGAACCCAAAATTCTGGTACCGAACCAACCCTACCTGGTACTGAATAACAAGGGGAGTACTGGCACCTGGTACAGAATAACATACTTGCACCTGTTTTTCCTCAATTTGAGTAATAAAAACGACTAAGGAAGGAGTTCAGAGGATTTTGTTGCTTTATTTGTTTTAGGGTTTATTAGATGGGCTGTGTTTCTTCGCTGTTTGATGATGTAACAGTGCAGTAATTCCCCCTCCATTGACAGCTGTCATGCAAATTGTTTTATTGTCCCTTTTTGAAAGGTGACACACAGGGTTGGCATGTAGTTGATGCGTTGACAGAGATGACATGGCTGTGAGCTGAAGACTGTATCACTGAGGCCATGTGCTGGATAAATATGTTGTGCCCTGAAATAGTGATGAAAGGCATTAAGACATTCCGGGTGACAGCGTCGTGTCTGTTTTGAGTTAGTGAGGTAGGTCTCAATCCCGGATTCCTCTGGCTGCTGAGATCGTGCCTGCGTAACACCTGACAGTGCGACCAACTTTATGAAGAATATGAGCCTCATGTAAACTTTAAGTTGAGGAATGCCTTCACTGCATTGTGCTAAACTCTTAGTTGGTTCATCATGGCCAGATGGTCTCCACCTGGTGGAAGAATCCTTCCCTTGTGTCATATCCGTGCTGTGCTATGTGCTGTATGGTTCTCTGCCATTAAGAATGATGGATCCAAACATTACTTCTAAAAGTGTGTATGTTCATTCTAGAATGGAACAGAATGACAGGGAGGTTCTGGCCTTTGCCAGTCACACAATGCAAGGTTCACTTATGAAGGGAGCCAGCTCAGCATTTTCAGATGCTACGCCTGTGATCAGAAGGTTGCCGCTTCAAATCCCGCACTCGACAGAGTGATTTCACCTTTAGGCCCTTAATGCCCAGCTGTTCCTGGGTCTGTCTGACCCTGCTTTTTCAAAAATGACTGTCGCTTTGGATAAAAGCATCTGCTCAATAAATAAAATGCAAATGTAAGTCTTTCCCAGTAAGACTCTGCAATATATGATTTATGATTTGGAAGTGTATTTTTTCTGTATTTTGCATTGTGACGTACTGTTTCATAATGAATGCAGGATGTTGTGTTCTTTGTGAGGTTGCCCACTTTGTGTAACCTGGGTCACGATGACCAGGCTGCTGCTGGGAGCGGAGTACTAACAATAGCATAGGGACAGTCACCGGGAGACAAGGCCAAGGTGGCACTAGGGTGGTAAGGAGAAAGGCTGATGTGAGGGTGTGAGGCAGTTCAGGAGGCAAAAGGGAAGAGTGATGACACTTAGGAGAGGTCGTGGTCTCAGTTGGAGGGCTGATGTCTAATCTCATCATCTCCTGGTGTGGGCCTCTGTGGCAATATGCCAAGCAGGTCAGGCCAGACCTCTCTTTCCAAAGTCACATATTCTGGCTCCTTCTGGGGCTTCCTCAGATGTTAAAAAGCCAGATGGGAGGTATAATTCCTCCAACTTGTCCTGACTCTGCCCTGGGGTCACTTCCCAGTTGATGGCGCTCCCGAAACAGCTCCCTTCAAAGCCGATCTGGTGGCATCCTTATGAGATGCCCAAACCACTGCAGAGGACTCCTCCAAAGGAGCAGCAGCTCTATTTCCTGGTCCCTCCTCATCTCCAAACTCCTCACCCTGTCACAGATAATGAGTCCAGCAACCCTACAGAGAAACCTAATTTTGGTCACTTGTGCTAATGACCTTGTTCCTCACAGTCATCACCTACAGCTCATGACCATAGATAGGGATGACGATAAATACATCACCTTCAGCATCAGGCGTCTACTCAATGCCCATATCTACTGAACTGAATATCAAGTTCCTTCTTACCATTATTAATGAAGTTCTTAAGATACTAAAATTCACTAAGGGCCAAATCTCCTCTCTCCACCACCACCACCACCCGAAAAGACTGATCTACCCTTTTCTGAGAAAGCATCACGGACTCCAGTTTATTCAATGCTTCACACTCAGCATTGATTCAAGTATATGATGGTCAACATCATGTGCAAACAGCACCCGATCCACTAGTTGTTTCACCAGAAAGAACCTATCCACCAGGATAAAGAGTTCTGCAAAGTATTCCTTCTGATGCTGGGGCATAACTGGAGAAAGGACTCACCTCCCCCTCCTGAGACACTGGACATTTTGTCAAAACATCTTTGGGTTCACAGGCTTTTTCCATTGCTTCTCCAAACTCCCATGCACAAGCCGTAGGAGGTGCGAGACCACTATGCTACCCATGGAGAAATGCTAGTGGAAAAAGTTCATTTCTGAAACAAAACAGAACCTAGTGTGCATTTCTATAACAATAACAACATTCACAACTGCCTTAAGTGCTCTTTTGGTGCCTGTTGACAGGCTTCTCCTCTCCTGCACACATCTCTGTGGGTGGCATCTCCCAGCCTATGCCAGTCCTGCCGTGAAGCTCTTAGCTGCTGTTTGTATGGCTTTGCCACATGGGCAGTCTATCCATCCTACTTCTGCCTCTTACTCCTTGAATACTGTGCATGTACACTTTGTTCACTTCAGGGAGCCTGTAAGCAAAATTTTTCCCATTTTGTCTGTGGTAAAATGACCCACCCCCAGCCCCCACCTGCCCACACACAAAAGTTGCAGCATCTGCATTTTCTTTGTGATAGATTGAGCTCCCATAATGCAGCGTTAACACATTAATCATAACACTCCTCTGGATGATCACTTAAGTCTTTGTCACAAATTTACAGAAACCTGCTATGGTCGAGTAGATAAATGTGTGGTGGCAGGTTTGAGGAGGCTGCCTTTCACTTTGACCTAACCTGTGCAAACAGCTGTAACAGAGTGACGACTGATGAAATCCCAGCCCCAGCAGCCGTGAGCGAATCACCGCCAAGTGACAGGAACTGACAGCTCGGTGCTGAAACACATACAGGCTCAGACTAAGATGGAGTTGTTTGAGGCGTCATAGCAACGAAAACCAGTGACCTACAAAACACCAGCACTAAACAACTATGCAGCTATTGTGCACACAGCTGCATTGTTATGATTATTAAATATGCACATATATCTGCATACTATGTAAATAAAGTTTTGCATTTGATACTGATATACATACTATCATATACAATTCTGGAAAAAATTAAGAGACCACAACAAAATTTTCAGTTTCACTCATTTCTCAGTTTATGGGGATGTGCCTGTGTAAAATATAAAATTTTTTGCTATTTATTTCCAGAGCTGTATGCTGTCATGAGTCATGAGTAATGAGAAGCCACATGAACATGTGTACTTGTGGTGTCATTGGTACTGATCTTGCGTTATCAGTAACAAACTACTTGAATATTAATTGTGCTAGAGTATGTAAAGCCTGCTGTATAAATGACAAAGCTAGCAGCCCTCATGGCTTATGGATACGGGGGAAGCTCCTGGTTTACAGGAAGGTGGACGTGCACTTTTGGAAGGTGAGCATCGACTGAGCAGCCTCCCATCCAGCGGGAGTGCAAGGAAGGGGGAGGGACTGAGTCTTTTACAGGAACCCTTTCTCTGTTACCGTGGTAACGTGGACATGTGTGGAGGACAATTGATCAAAATGAGAAGGTGTCCTTTTAGGTTCGTCTGAAGAGCACAATGGGCAAGGCCAGCTGGTGGTGATGAACTGGAATATTCCCTCTAATGCATGGAACGCGCACATGACACTAAGGGGAGTAATGGCACCATGGAAGATTCATTCACTCGCAGGCACTGCAGTGCTGATTATGGAGGCACTTCTTTGCTAGTTACTATAGCAATAGCACAGCTCTGAGATGGTTCTACAGGGCTCAGATCTGTATGGAAAATGACATCAGCTTCAGTAAATGAGCCCCTGACCTCACATGACTGCAACAGTGAGGGCTGCATCACAAGTATTCATTGGCTGTCTGTATCCAGAGCCAGAATATGCCTCTGCAGGGAGTTGTTCACCTGCAAGAAGATAAGCTTCTTCAAGGACAACCTGGGGGCTTCTGTTCCATTTATCCTCTCCCCAGGAGATGGGAATGAGGCTCAATCAGGAGCTAAGGAACAAATGGACCATGTGGCTTATGGTCACGTGGCTGTCACTAGGCGTGGCCACCTGCGGTGCATTCTGGGAAAACATGGAGGAATAGTATGGCTACTCCGGTACAGCATGTTACTCAGAGAGGGTTTGGGAAAGTCAGGCTATATGTATATTCGGGGGGGCTTCACCCACAACAGGCCGTGTATGCCCCCCCGCAGAATCTGTCATCCAACAAACAAATGACACTTTTTCAGAATGGGTCAAAAGGCAACAAACAATGTAAATAAAAGGGAAACACAAAAGCACTTTTTAAAAGTGTCCCGTAATAGAAACGTTTTATTCAGTGCATTTCTTGTGAATGACATATAACAAACATCTGGAGAGTCCCAGGCTTGAAACCGGCAAGTTCATCATTCTGATTCAACATGAGTGTTACATGTAGCCAACGCCATGCTATATTCATATCCAATTCCCCACTGTCTCCCATGCAACATATCACAAAAAACAAAATAAACAAACAAATAAATCAGGAGCCACCCAGAGGCAGTCTGAAAGAGAGAGAGAGAGAGATAGAGAGAGAGAGAGAGCCCAAGAGAGATTTTAAAAGACAGAGAGAGAGAGACAGAAACTCTAGCCACAGAGACACGTCTGTCTGAGTTTGTGCACATCCTGTGGGAATTTACAAATATGGCAGATAAAAGGTTATCCCACCTAAAATTCCATTTTTTCCATGGAAAGTTGTGACCACAATGAGTTATTCATACTCAAAATAGGGCCCTGGGTGGGAATGTCCCCATGTTACCATGGTGATAAGTCCAAAAAATTCTCTGGAAAGGGAGCGAGCTGAGCTTGACACATACACCGGACTGGATACAGACTAAAACAGGGGGACAGACAAGATGACAAGATCAACACAAGAGGAGAACATTTAACATAACAGCACTTCCACCAGTTTGCCCCCTAATGCTAAACCAGGTTTTCTTGCATACATTATTTTCAATATATTTTTGTCTTATCTTTCAGCTTTCTATTGCTCTGCATCCATTATTTCTGCCACTTTAAGGAAGGATTCTCTGGTTCTGTCCTTGGTGTGCTCTATCTCATTCTCAATCAGCTGAATGTCGTCATGTCCGTGATGTTAACCTCAATGTCTAAACATGCCAGGAGTGGCTCTCTGTAGTGGCAGTGCTGGGTAAGTGTGCTGGGTGCTCTCTCAGAATGAAGGAGTCAAAGACCAGGAATCCAAACATCCAGATCAGTGCCACCATGGTGTTCAAGATAAAGTTAAAAGAGCAGTTAGCCACAGAGATGGAGAAACCTTGGAAGGACAGGTGGTTTCTGTTTTACATGAGTGAGCAACTGGACAAGTCAGCGATTCTTCTGCTTGTGTTTATTGTCTTGCTGTTGCCATTATCTGAGAAAACCGCCGCTGGCCATTATCACGCATGTCGCCGTTCTGGTCTGCTGTCCTGAACTGCTGTTGACTGGAGAGGGCAGGAGGATCTTCTTGGAAGTAACAGGAATCCGGAGGTGTCTGCAGGATCCGGCGAAGCTGCACGCGTCCTACGTAGATTCGGTCTGGCTCGCTGTCTTGCCGTTGAGCACACCGGACGCACTGCGGCTCTTGGTGGGTGTGCCACTGCCGGAGCGTGAGAACTCAGTCAGGTCGTGGAGGGAGGGCTCTCGATACATGGCCACTGTTGGGAAAACAGCCCATCAGACACCAACCACTTGAGCTGAACTCATGAGTTAAACACTCAACTTGAATGTCTTTATCAAGTAACCAGCATAAGAAAGGACTAAAGACATAGACGCAACAGCCAATCAACACAGATTCAGAAACGCAAACACATTATCGTAACTATTTTTTTGTAACTATGAGTAAAGCTCTCAACTTTTCTCATCGATTAAACAGAGTATGAAAGGATGCATTTACGCCACAAATACATTCAGAAACCCAAGCACATTATCAGTCTCACGTACAGTTCTCGAGTTTCCCCCAAACCATTTGGTCTTATATATTTCTCAATACGTGTGATGGGTACAGTATAAAACACCATCATCCAGCTGCAGCAGTTACAAGCAGCACGGCCACCGTGTGAAGAAGCCAATTGTCACCTTTCAGAGGTTTGGGCAGGAAGTGGGCAGCAGGCTTGTTCTTCTTCACGTGGTTGCCCTTCATAATCTCACCCTCCTTGGTCAGCCCCAGATACCAGCCCCGACCGGACTGCTGCTGCCGGTATATCATGGAGGAGTACGTCACGTAGTAGTTCTCAAAAACAGACTCCTTGAACTTGCACTCGGGGGTGAAGTGTTCCTGGAGGGTAGAGAGTAGGTAAGCTAATATTAGCACAAGCCTATGAAAATAGTCACCGGGACAGTGTGAAGGTGATGCTGGGACCAGAAAACCCACAAGAGCACATCAGACTGGGACACATCTGCCCGGCCCTGAAGCTGCTGTTTGCTTGTGGTGAAGCTTTATACGTGGTGATCATGGATAACGTTGCGCTTATGAAGCGATGCTCATCTGTAACAATATATAACGATGGGATGCTTTACCAAACCCTGGTGGTGGCCTTGACTTTCTGATGGAGCCAGATTCACGCTGACCAGGGCACTATGGTTAACGCCATCATTTCCACAATTTTGAATGAGCTGAGTCAGCTGGTGTCTACAGAATTTAATCTGAAGGAGATTTTATATTCCTTACTCTTTGCATATCTATTGGCCTCCTTTTAGCCAATCAGCAGCAGCTACAGCAGCCAAAGCCCACCCATCTATGATAGGGCGATATTATGACAACATGATGATCACTTAGCAGTGTTAAATAACAAATTTTCATTCTTAGTGATTTTTTTCAAGCACTGGGCAGCATTAAAATGAGCCCATCAGCAATTGGCCAAAACTAAAGAGTTTGTGTAGTACAGTATACGTGGGAACATTCAGTTGGCTGGTTCCGTTTCTTTAATGTAAGATGCCACTGGACATATCGGTCCAGCATCTCCAGGTGCTGAAACCTGCACGTCTGTCATTCTTTGAAAACCTTACAGACTTTTGGGCCAGTTTGATTAACTAATTAAAATGAGAGTAAGACAAGCTGTTAATCAGCCTCCTAACCCAGAGCATAACCCTCCCAGATGATAAGCTCACATTTGTTCGCTAGAACCTGAGGCAGAATTATTATACTTCTTCACAGTCTTTAAAGTTAAAGCTGTAGGTTGTTACTGTGCATTATCAGACAGAGATGCTACAGTTGGCAGATAGCAAACTCCGGCACGCGTTTCTGTTGCGGGAGACGAGTGAGTCACGCACAACAAAGCGGCGGCTGTTAAAACTCTGCTGCTTTTAGGGAAAGGCCTGTAAATGATCCCATTAAGACACACTTCTCAAGGAGCAATACGGTCTCCAAACAGAGGCAGCAGCATTCTCTGAGTTCCAGGGTGCAATCAGGTTTGACTGCTCACATCATATTGGGCCTTAGTGGTGACCAGGCTACATGCCATTATACCAGTAGGGTGGGGGAGTCCTGGGCTACAACCTGACATCATACAGTTACATATAGTAACAAATATAGTAACTGAACAGATAAAACATGCGTCAGGATTCATTAATGATGAATCAACATGAGATCAATATGTAACTAAGACTTAGTCTGTGGTTAATTAATACATAAGTAACAGCCTAATATTATCTGTGCCCCGTCAAGTAAAGTGTTACCGAGCTGTCGTGAACCTATCAGACACTTCACCCAAGTCCCGGTCTCTGGCTGCCACAACAAGCACCTCTCCCCTTCTTTTCATAGCCCTCCATGCACTCTGCTTTGACAGAGAGGCACAGCAAGACCAGTGACCTGTTACTGAAATATTACCACTTGACTGGTAACTTCAAAGCAGTACATTCACTTACAGCAAACGTTATGCAAACTGCGAACACTTTTTTAGTCTCCCTTCCAGCATTATGTCCTGCTCTACTATTGATGAGTTTAAATCTACATTAAAACCCCACTTTTTATCTCTTGCTTTCAACTCAGTTTGAGGTTCTCTTAGGGCTTTTGTCAAGTCCATTATTAAGTTACTTTTCATTTGGTTTTAATAACTGTTTTAATTTATTTTAATTACCCTCTTCTTTTTTAATATGCTGCTTATTACATTTCCTGTCATTTTTAATTTGTATTTAAATTTTCATTTTATTCATTGTATGCACTTTTTCATGTTATTATATTTATATATTTTACTATGTTATTCATGTTATTTATATAATTATCTTACTATGTTTGTTGTACTTCTCTCTAGACAAGAAAGCACTTTGCGTCAAACTCCTGTTTTTAAATGTGCTACACAAATAAATGATTTGAATTAACTTGACTTAATCACTTTGTACATTTTTCTCTTCTTTATCACAAATACACACCAAAAAAAACAAAGTAATGCAGAACATACTACCACAAAGGAGAGACAAAACTTGCCATAGTTATCAATTACCAACAAGGTTACACAGCAATCCTGTCACCATTAAAGAATGGAAACCTGGCTGGAATATAGTGATTCCTAGACTTTGTATGCTTGGGACACTGTTAAATGCCCAACATCTGGCACCATCACAGTCAAAACAGTTAACAAGGTAATGAACTGAGGGGAACGATTCCTGACAACAACAAACCAATTTGAGTATTGTAGGCATCCCTGTGCTATAAGAGACCATGAACATGTGTCTATTAACTCTCTATAAGCACTGCCCACCATAGTGCACACTTTTCAGAGCTAACCATAACACCATGGTAACTTGAACACCTGCCAGAGTGTGATTCTCCTCCAGATGACCCCCAGGTCAGTCCTACTGTGAGGTACTGAAAGCTGGGTCAAGGTAGGAGGTGATGCCCAAATAGCAATAGCAATTCACTGTTTAGCTGCATCATGGATGGGCAAGCAGGTCTGCTTTAGATTGTTGGTTTAACAGCTCTTTTATTAGATCTTTATTAGAGCATAGTCATTCCCACTGACAAGACCTATCAAGTTAGATACATTAACATGATCTGTTTGACAGCTCAGAACTGCATCCAGATGTCAAGAAGACTCCCAGCAAAAAATCCACTCCTACTGACAGTTATATTAAGCTACACTTAATGATAGATCATAGCCCCACCCACAATCAGCCCATGGTCACGCCCACTTAAAGTTGAGATCTACACACTCTGATAGACCAGAAACACTCCTTCTGGGTAAAGCTCAAGGTGATGCCTACAAAATGAGTACAGACCTGCTCTTATACCTGTAGACCAAATGCACAAATTGATGAAGATGCAGATCTGTGTAAGTGGCATCTCTCTGCTAAGAGGAAGCAGTTTTCAGCATGACGATCCCTTTTTCCATCTTCCTTTATGATTTACCCAGGAAGCAGCATGCATACACCAGGATGCCACCCCTTCCCTGTCCCACAGGCTTATGACACTTACCGATGTGTACAGGTACCCTTCGCTGTTCATGGCCAGGTACAGCTTGGTCTGCACACCCTGGATGGCCACCACGCGAAGCCCCACAGGGATGAGGTTGAACATGGCTGTGAGAGAGATGCAGGGTCTATTGTCAAGCCCTTGGACTGGATAACATGGCACTGCTACATATCACTTATATATGAATAAATATTTGAAAGCATATAGACTCATAATGTATGGAACAGCTCACAGCCACACCCATCAATAGCTCACGGCCACACCCATCAACAGCTCACAGCCACACCCATCAACAGCTCACAGCCACACCCATCAACAGCTCACAGCCACACCCATCAACAGCTCACGGCCACACCCATCAATAGCTCACGGCCACACCCATCAACAGCTCACAGCCACACCCATCAACAGCTTACAGCCACACCCATCAACAGCTCACGGCCACACCCATAAATAGCTCAGAGCCACACCCATACACAGCCCAGATATGTATAAAGGGATTCTCAGCCTTTTCCAACCACAAGGCCCAGGTGCCCACTATTAATTTTCACCGACCAGGGGTTGGGTTCCCCTCAGTAATTTTTACGGCTGGCATTTGGGCCCCATGGTGTTCCATTATGGACCAAACCGCATTGACCTAAAAAACTGCCGCCCACCAGAGGGGATATAATAGGGATAAATTTAATTTCATTTAATAGGTAGAAATATGTATTAATATATACTGTCTGTATGCCTCTGTATGTGTTGTCTAAATGTATGAATAAAGTTAATAACCTTATTAAGCCATTAAGTGTAAAAGTAGGCTGCTACTTACCTGTATAGCCCCATTACTTCATATGAAGTGTGTTACCCAATGAGTATAGAATAACAATGGCAGTAGCAATGAGGTTAACTCTAACCCTGACCCAACCCTGCACTAAGCCCAGTAAAGCGGACCCGTCACAGGACTCTCTCTCCTCAGCTCATGTGGGGGCTGGGAATCCTTCAGCAGCCCTTGTTGTGCCTGCTGCACTCCCACATTACCTGAAAACCTGCTTCTGCACAAACCCTGAGGACCTGGGAAATGCTGGGAAATCTCTGTGAATATCACGTTAGTATGAGCATGGATATCATGATATCCTTCAAATACCTCCGCTCAACAAACTCGACTGAGTGATTGAAAGTGCCAGACCAAGCAGGGGGCCCAAGGTGACATTTTCTCAGGGGGCCCAGAATGTCTAGCTACTCCCCAGGGTACAAGCAATGTGACCAACAGCATTAATAACAATTTACACAACATAATTTATATTGTTTATAAAAGTAGTAAATACAAATAGACATACAGTATATTTAATCTGCTGTCTCCAAACTCACCCAGCATGCTTTAGTAGATTGTATTGCCAAGGAGATGACTGCCCTTTTCCTGTCCATCACACTTTATTTTGTTATTATTTTACATCTTTTTATGCATCTTATTTTTTTACAGATATCACTTTCACTTCCTGCGGTGTTTTTCACCTCATCACCTTCATGTCCCCATGGCCCTGTGGTTTGCCCTGGGCCACCCACAAGCTCAATCTATCACTGCTTACAGAAGATTGTGACGCAATGTGTGTGCAGATGTGGAGTCTTTCTATTTCTTTGGGTCAGTGAGTATCTCTAGAAGCTGTTTCCCACTTACGTGGGTGTCAGTACAGGCTACATTTTACTGGTCACCCCCCACAAATAGGATTTCATGATTCAATCTGTCAGGTGTACCACACACAGACCTGCTGGGAAATGGGAGGGAAACACATCAGGTGCAAATCAAAACCACAAGTAAGACAGTAAAGCCCATAATTATTAAGGTCCATTATTGTCTGGCTCTTACGCCAAATTCTCTTAAAAGCCCCAGTTCTGACACTTAGAGGGTAGGACTTTTACTGACTTGCTTAACAAAGTGACATTTATCCTCTCTCTGTAGACGACTACTGAGCTAAATTTAACACTTCTTTAGGGTATCAAACCAGAAGGAAACTGACCCCCCTAAAGAAAAAAAAAACTGTGAATAAAAAACAACAAATTCATTAGCTATGGTTACCTACATAAGTCGAGTAATAATGCTGTTCTTCAGCAAGCTGCCAGTTAATTATCAGTTACATTATTTTGAAAACAAGAGCTCTCATGCTTTTGGAAAGAATTATTGCTGCAAACACTTTGGAGGGAGATTTCATACCTGTACCACTAACCATAACCCTATCATTTTTATCCTAACTCTTATTCCACCTATAATCCTAATGTTAACTCTTACCCCATCCCAAACCCTGACTCTAACCCCACCCCAAGCATAACTCTGACTCTTACCCCTAGCTAAGGGCCCATCCCAAGTCAATCTACACTAATAACAGGCAGCCTGAAAGTGCTTGTCAATAGACGATTCCATCCTCTCCCACCTTTGCAGAACATGGAGAGCTCAGCTAGGACCTGTCGCTATGGAGACCAAAGCTCCTGCTCCTAACAACTCTATTTTGGTAGCAAGATGAAAATCTTTTTTCTTCATCTTATTCTTTTTCAGAAGCTTTTAAATTTCCTACACAATGTTTTTCTTCTGGAAAAGCCTGCTGTTACATAAGGCCCAGTTTCTTGAGGATTTGGTTAGAGACCCATATGCAAGGCAGGCATTATTAACAAACATTATAGTCATTACAGTTGCTGTTTCATTGTCATATTCTGTTATCCAGTGAGTTGGTGACAGTTTATGGTCCATGAATCTAACAGTTTATGGTCTACAGATCTAACAATATATGCTCCATGGATATAACCCAAAGCTATGTTGTGTAGGCAGCTAAACCACACAGTACCATGCATACGTGTTTCCAGGCTTTCATTGTTGTTATCTATAGGATAAGGACCCCATGGGTAAGAACTCATCAAGCCAGGTAAGTAGTGCTATGTGACCCTGAGTGCAGAAGTTGTTCAGTTAGCAAGCTAAATAGCATCCTTATGGTTCAGGGGCTAATTAAATCCTCTGGAGCTCATCCCCTGCTCTCAGAGTGCCTCTTACACTTTCCACTAGCAAGCTACTAGCAAGAATTTTCTGACATTCTGTGCTGTGGGTTAGGCCTTCTACCTGCAGAGGTGCCCAAACCATGACAGCAGCATTGTTACTTGGTTGTCTGCGTGTCATCCAGGTGAATCTAGGCAGCCCCACAGACAATGCTGGAGCTGTGCAAAGAGTCAGAGAGAGGCTCAGAGCGTTGCAGAGAAACACCTGTTAACAGGGGAGAAGTGCAAATGTCCCATCCCTCCATGTGACAAGGTTTAAGCAAAGACTCTTCCTGTGCCAAGTGTTCTAAGCAGTTATTGTTTCAGTCTATGATCTCTAAATCCCCTGATGCATGCTGGGTAATGGCCTTTAGCTTATCCATTGCATTCCACTGCTTACCAACCCATGTTTCTGGGGCTACTGATAACACTCACAAAGTCCTAATTACTAATGATTAACCTGTTTTATTATGTTACAATTGGAAGGTGTAGGTGATCTTTGCAAAAAAATCATATCACAATCTTTTTAACACACAATTGCAATCCACAATCAATTGTAATCTTTCTTCCCGATTTTTAATGGTATTATCTACACTTACCTAGAATTTCTAGACTCAAACAAGACTAAGGACTTATCTATTAGCACCATTTAAAAGATAATATTACATTAAAGACACTGTTTTCAAAAGGGTCATTAAGACCTGAGTTAAACTTTAGTTTTATTTTAAATATTAAACAAAGTTGTAATAAGCAGTCAATAGATTACAACCATTAAATAACACAGATTTTTCAAATACTCAGGACTGAAGTCGAGCCCTTTTTTGAGACCAGCTCCTCATTCCCCATGCTGATAGCTCAGACTGAATTGTTTTTCAAATACGTCACACATGAAAGAGACACTGTGATAGGGACACATGATATAATTCGGCCAATCAGCACATCCATCTAGTAGGAAGTCACTCTGTTGGTTTGTGAACGAAGCATGGATCCACATTATTACTGGCAATCAAAGTTTTATGTGAAGTTTGGAAACATTAGTAGGAGGATAAAAAAGGTCACAATCTCTACGATTCTCATGAAAAGTAAACCATTATAAGTAAACCGTTATAAAATCGTTAGATCTCGCACTCCTAACAACAGGTATGTATAAATCAGCGTGAAAGTAGACAGGACATAAACATAACAGCACGCTGCCAGGTTTCGTTTAACTGGATGTTCCTTGACTTTTCATTGAATTATGGACATAGAAAATCAGCTGCAATTTTTCAGTTAGGATTTCATTTTGAGGAATAAATACAAGCTTAACTTTATCAGATGAAATCCTGTCAAATTAATGTGAAGTTTCATAAAATGACAACTGCCTTGACAATGAAGATGTGAAGGCTTAAGATTTGAGCTCTAATCAGGAACTCAGCCTGGCAACGAAGAGCTCAGTTTCTGAGAGTACAGAGAGGGTAGTGTGGATGGAACCTGATTAGGATAAGTTGTTATGGAGGATTTGGAGACTGCTTTCGATTATTTATGGGTCTCGGTGTATCTGGGGCGTGTATCGGGCTCAGTGGGAAACACTGCTGTGTCACAGTCACCTGCTGTGGGCTTCCTCTGAATACTCCAACTGCCCAAAGACGTGCAATTAAGGTCGATTTTTGTTTCTAAATTCCCTGGAGTATGTGACTGTGTGCCTAGCAATGGACTAGCATCACACTAAGGGTATTCCCTTTAAGGAAGGATGCAGCACCCTCACCGGGACCCTGCACTGGGGGAATGGTTGGAAAATGGATGGATGGATGGATACAGGAGCATATACAGGGAGGTCATAAAGGCACTGGCCCCAGCAGGAAGCCGATTGGCCCCATGAGTGCCCCCTCCCTGTCACTCACTGATTCAAAACAGATCATTGGCTAATGATACGTTTGGCCCCTCAGTATGAATTATGGCCCCTCTTGTGTCACCCCACCTTAAAAAATCCTGGAATTGCCCCTCAAAAGATGGATGGAAAAGGGGCAGTGGGCAGCTTAACCTGATGGTTCACCACCAGATCTCATGTGCTGATTGTGTTTGGGAATCTATCTGGGGCCTTGGTATCATTTGCAAAGCAATGGAAGGACAAAGATGGTTTAATTCTGTGTTGGGATTAGGCCATTACAGAAGGTGAATGGGTTTGTCAGGGACCAGGATCACCACAGAGTTGATGGTGCTCAGGAAGGATTAAGACAAACAAGCCAATATAACAGAACAATAGTATGAATGCAGAGATCTGGGAATTACAGGAAAGACCTGGAAAAAGCTCCAGCCACAGTGAGGAGTGGGAGGTGAGACAACGCAACCCTGGGGCTCCCTCAGGGAGAATCGTGCTCCTGAGACTTACTGTAGCCATTGTCCTCTTCCTTTGTCCCATCAATGGTTCCATCTGCTTGGAGCTGCAGGTGGAAACCCTGCCGGCTGTACAGCTTCGTCACAATGCCCTTAAGTTGGGGCTCTGTGGAGACAGGAGAAGGTGTAAAGGTGAGAAGAGACGCAGGACATCAAACAAAAGGAAAGCCCAGGGAAGAGCATGTGTTTCTCCAAACGCCAGCAGATGACAGCATCATTCAAAAGCAGGCTTCACCTGAACAGAAACATCAAAGATCAGATCAGAACTTAAAATGCCGTATTGATCGGCCTGAATCAAAATCTGCTCCTGTAGGCGGGCCCATTCTTCTGTAACACTGAATAATATGTCTTCTAAATACTGACACAGAACGTTCCTTAATAAGCTCTAAATAAACTTTCCACACCTAAGGCAACTGCACATGTAGCTAGGAAGATTAACGCCATAATTAATTAAAAAGGTTTATACAAGACTGAAAGCTAAAGGCTTGAAAACAGACATGACTGTTACTAAACCATAGTAATGAAGACCCCGTGAGACTGCCGTGTTCATGCGCATGTTCCTGACGCTGTAACTGATAGTGCCCTCCTCCATGCTTTCATCTTCTCTTTCATCTTCCCATTCTCTCAGTTCTTTTGCAGCCTCACTTGACCTGTCTAGATAACCATTTATCTTTTTAGTCTTTCCTATCCCACTAGATTCCGGTTTTAAACCTTTCAAGCTGCAGTAGTACGGGGATTGCTGGTGTTCTGAGGGCTGGATGGAGGCCAACGCCCCTTTCGAATGCTTGCTTTTTATTTCCATCACAAAGGTGGAAACAGAGAGTGAATTGCAAGCCAGTGACACACAGACACTCCTCATCCCAAATGGCAAGCTGCTTTCCATAATCACTCTGAACAAACCGCAAGCATTACAGGACCTTTCCCTCCCTGTCAGAGTGGCTGAGGAGTACGGAGCGGATGTACATGATTACTGGAAGGTCCCCTGACATCTCCTTCACTCTCCTACAAGCAAAGCCTGGCAGCCACAGAACACATCAGCATTCATTATTCCCACTGTGAACCAGCAGTCTTTTATGAAGGGTCCAGCTTCGGTGGGTAAATGCAACGGTGTAGAAGAGCATTTGGTTATTGGGCAGGACACAGCATAACCATTTAAATACCAAGGTCTGTTTATTGAGGGGATAAATTAATCCGAAATAAGTATTGGGGGATACACATCCCCCATAGGTCACTACACCATTGGGTAAATGGACTGGGGTGACTCTGTTGGCAGCCATGATGTGGCCTTACCGAGGCGCCCTGAGGCAATAGCTGTACCCTCATTCTTTATTTGCCACAGAGCTGCGAATACCACTGCTGAATGGATTCAGGTCAAGAGCCTCCTCCAAGGTTATTCTATTCCAGGGATTTATACCTTTAACCGTCTAGAAAGTAACCCAGCTCTGATGCCATGGAGCCAAAAGCATAAACATCTATACCCGCCAATCAGAGTCACACCAGCAACATCAACAAAAGCATAAACAACTTCATCCACCAATCAAGGACATTGTAGCAACACCCACAAAACATAAACAACTACACCCAAAAAAAGCAGGGCTATTATATTAGACGACACAATCTGACTAAACCCAATTTAATCTAATCAGAGTTATAGTAACAATATATTTACTATATTTAATTTACAATAATTTAATGTAACTTAACCATCAGCGCATTAAATAGATTTCCAGACTTCCTTATTATTATAATATCCCATGCAACTATGCAAAGTATACATCCAAGCAGTGCCTTTAACACAAAACAATTTATCTTTAGTTATGAGAAATAAGAGTCATGTACGACAGCTGCCAATTGGCATATATAATACCATGCTCTAAACGTTCTGTTTGACTCCTTATTAACTTGCTTTATTATCAAGTGGTCCAGTATTACTATTCATGTCCAGACAATACTGAAGAGATGATTAACAACAAATATTTATCCTGAGTCTTTATAGCCTTATAAGACATAAAAATGCGGAATGAATACCGAATGAAGAATGCTCGCTATACAGCATAAAATGCAAATGAAACACTAGAATAAAAGAAAATAATTCCGAAACTCATTTAATTTTACATGATATTTATATGTATTTAAAGTGTCTCAACCTGCCCTCGCTTATTAGCGCTTCCCCATTGTCGAACCTGTAGAGAGGGTAAAGTGATCTTGCTTAGAAATAAACACCGCAAGCAAGTGATGAGGTGGCTGCTCTGACTGTAACAACAGCGACTATCAAAAGGAAAACACGGCAGGCAGCATCAGACCTGGTCGTCTCCGTCTTCGCTTCTTAGAGCCGAAGAGTTTGACCCGAGAGAAGATGCCGAGCACGCCGGGCTTGTCGCACGCCGCCTTGCTTTTACTCGGGCTGCTCCCGCAGCGCCGGACGGCCGACTTCTCCCGCTGCCGCGCCAGGCGCTTTTGCCGGATCAGGGAGCTGGCGATCGCTGCGGCCATCGCCAGCTTGGCACTTCACGAATAGACTTTCAAATGAGTCAAAAACTTATTTCCCGCACCAACAGATCAATAATTCCTACAAAAGTGAAAATCCTCCATAATCCACATGCACAAGGCAGTCAGCATTTGCTATTGCCTCACAAGTAAATACGGGGAGTGGATGAAGCGTTACAGGTATTTCCTGATAAGCTTTACATGTCTCATCCAGTTTCGGCTTCACGGGGCATTTCTTCCCCAGCATAAAAGCAAGTCTCCAGTGAAATGCCCCCAGTCTGCAGGAAAGGCGACATGTGGCAGTCTGAGCCCCGTCGGCTTTGCGCCAGCCAGCGCCCAGCGGAGGGGCCGTTTCACGGCAAAGAAAAGACTGGAAAAGGAGCGGCGACCCCCAAGCGCTTCATGCAAATTACTGACGCTGGTCGCGATTCTTCCTCTGGTACTTGTCTAAGTAATACATTTGCAAGGCAGCATTTGCCCTCAGTGTGAGAGACTCTTTCAGTCACAGCATAATTACAAAACTTAATAGCATACAAATCGAAAAGTATGCTTTTCAGTCTTTTTGGAACATAAATAATAATAAATAATAAGTTATTAAACTATTAAACTGTGCAGAAACAGGCGCCCCACAGCCGCTGTTACTGAATTAAAAACCTGTTCCGCCTTCTCCGCTGGAGATCCCGAGGCTTCCCCGGCCGTGCACCAGCGGTGTCCCCGCATACAAACGGAGATATTCATCGTAAACCTGCTTCCTCAGCTCCAGGCTGGTAGATGACTGGCACCCAAAGGTGGATCCGATTACTCACAGTCTCAGTGCTGGCACATGCTTGACAGTTAGGCTTTGCACATGCAGATCTAAACTGCAAGAGCTTCTGTAAGACTGAAGAAACGAGCCTTGAAGGATCTAAGGACAACAGCGTCAGACCACGGCGCTGTCATCGCAGGTCTCAATTCCCAGAGCAGGACAGGCATGAGCATGTCCTAAAGCTGCACTCATTCCCGGGAGCCCGAGTATTTCTGCATGGTACATCCACATCTCCTACCTTTGAGATTCAACTCAGGAAGCCCTGAACTTGGCTCGAATATGACTAGAGCCTAAGCCATATCTGCACCAAGTGCAATAGATTGTTGTTTAGTGTATTTGGTGTTTCAATATAATATTGTAGCGACGGAGGGATCCGTATATCCCAGCATGCTCCCGGGCAATTGTAAATAGCCCCTTGTAAGTGTGTTGTCATTGTTAATATTTATTCCCAATTGTCAAGTTTGTGTGTTTGTCCATGTCTTATGTGAACCCTGTCCAATCCTCGCGTGTCCTTAGCTTTGTATAAATCTCCCACCGTGTGTATACCTTACAGTTCGGCGTCTGACCTCCTTGTGTTGCGGGGGTATGTTTGTTTCGGTGCTGGTAAAAAAGCTATTACGGTATTAAACTATAATTAAAAAGCGTGATTTATCCTGCATGTAAGTCTCGTACATATTTAACGTTTCCGCAATATCAAGGTTTGTCCTGAGTTATAACATAAATTGCCGGAAGACAATTTCCAGAGTAAAGACCCAGTAAAAACCCCACCAGATTGCCTTGATATTCTAGATAATATAACAAATGCATAGCTGACCCCGCATTGTGAGACAGAAGCGTCACACGCACAAGAGACATATAATAGAGGTTAATGTCTCTCGTTGAACATATAGGAGAAAACCTTAACCTCATTCAGCTAAGTAGTTACTGTATGTAATGACAAATGAACAGATAGTTCAAGAGAAGCTAACGGTTCGATAAAACGAAGGTTTTAATGCCGTGCTACGGGGCGTGGTATTATTGTGGTTCTTAATTGCTTGCAAATATTATAAAACTCAGCCAATTTGCTTATAACGTCTTACTCAACGCTTAAAGGACGGCTTACCAACTAATACTATACTAATCACATACGTGAGGTCCAACGACCGCAGCCTACCCTGTAACTGGCATCCTGAAGTGTTTTGCAAAGAAGGAAGGGGGACCACAAGCGCCACGACAGGCAGTTTGTCTTCTATTACAGCCATTAAGCGCACACATGTTCAGTGTGTAGACGGTGCCAAAGCAGTTCTGTTAATCGGTGACAAGTAGAAGCAAATGGTGCCACCTACAGTTATAAATTATGTAAAATCAATGGGTATTCAGTAATAATTTACGACAGGTGTGAAGATATGAAGCAAAATACCGACTACTTATTCAGCACCGTATTAACGTTCCATCCTTACCATAATTAATGGAAATTGGTCTAATCCCTCCTCATTTTGCCATTACATTTTACCTTGATTATGTAATACGATCATTAAATCAGAAGTTACCGCCCGAATCGATTGTCCTTATGACAATTAGCATTAATATCGACAGTGTACATTATGTTGAGATGGACGTCTACATAAATTTATCCTTTCTGTCTTCCTTTGAAAAATAAAACATAATAAGAAAGTATTTAAAATGTGTATCTACATTAGAAAAACAGACGTTTGATATAGTAAATTATTTTAAGTATATCACTAGTATTTATCTATACCAGTAGTATTAGTAATGCAATTAGATGTGCATAATAAGTGTACAAATAGTAAATACTTAGTCTTTATTACTCTGAATATAAATATATTTCAATACTCAGGTAAGCTATATAATTATGTGCAATCAGCAGGTCAGGGTTTCTGGATATATTGCGTTGAAACGATAATTCGCGCACGTTTATAAGTTCAGCACCTCGGACAGCAGCCAAAGCGGCTCAGTATTGAATTCGTTCCATTAATGTTGATACACGACGGGTACATAAGCTTTTTCATATTTACTAATTATTTTAAACAGATCATTTTTTGATTAGTTATCATAAATCGTAACGTAGATACAATTTTCCACAAACATTATGCCAATTTACAGCATAACTAGAGTCCCATGTTTAGAAAGAAGAAAACAACAGAATCAAGCATACCTGAAACGGATTTCCTTAAGGGAAAAGTCATGCTTTTGTGATGGGGAGTGAAAACACAATTCGCCTTGAAGCTTCCTCCGTCCGTGGAGCCCGTAGTGAAAGGAAGAGGGTGCCGCCACCTTTAAACCATATTCAAACAATTCTCAAAGGCATTGTCGAGAAACCATCAATCCCACCAGAGAGCCGTCCCAAGCTCATTAATGGACTTTAGTGACAGGCCTTCATGACTTTTAAATGCGCATTAATGATTCATTAGGAAGCAGAGTTGATCCGGAAAACAGTAATAGGGCGTTTTTGAAACTGCTTTATTCTTATTCAAAAAATGTAATCGAGGCTACGCACTAAAATGCCCATTGCTGTGTCAAGACGAGAATACTCGGGTTACAAAAACGGCTGTAACACGATCTCCCTAATGCGTCTATTAAGCCGGTTATACAGGCCTTTCCACTTTGGAGAAAAACGCCTCAACCTCCATCAATACACAACACATTGGAAACTGTACAATCGCTTATAACATCTGCAAACCTTCACCATAGACTTCACGCTAACTAATACTCTTTTCACCGGCTGTCACATAGTCATGACAAAGACGCCTTATTAAGTTAAAAGCCTTTGTTGAATATTAATTTGTTGAAGATAAATTAGGATTGACTCAAGGACATCACACATATACAATAATATTCAGAAACAAATATTTTATATTTAAATTATTCCCTAATTGTCTGCTAATGGGACTTGTTATGAAACATTTATTGAAAGCGACAGAATCAAAGATTTAATGCTGTATAAAGTTGACATATTTAGGTTTGTCACTAGTTTGTTCAAATATTAAAATAACCCCGAATCATCTGTCAAAAAACATCGGTATGTTTAATCAAGAAAGCAAGGAGAAAAACCGTTACTGCAGTTAAGTCACCCGTACCAAAAAGAAAAGACCGATGACGCTGTGTCCATCTTCTACCACTAGATGGGGCTACACGACAGTGTATGACTGTTGCTGTAACTCTTCTGTAGGGAATTCGTTTCCCGAAATGTATCAATGTTGCAGCTCAAAGGAAAGTCAACACTTGAAGACAGAAGTATAATAGGACGCCGTGCAAAGCTTGCCGGGAAGTCAAAGGGTATGCAGAAGGACCCCATATTTATAAATAAATGTATCTGTATCGCGTGTTCCCACCAGCATATAAGTATATTCTGTGTGCCGCTAAATGTAGGGCTGCTCAATACATGCAATCAGAGCTTATCCACAATCTGATAAAAGAGACACCCCACCCTCACCGCACACCACACCCACACTCTTCATCGTCGTAATCTGATAGGTGCTCACAGCCATCTCCTTGGAGAGCTAGCTGTGATTTAAAACAATTGGCACATTTTCCTTACCATTTCAGAAGATAAACAGTCTGTGAAATAAAGATAAAAACAAAAAAAAAACAAAGGAAAAAAATGCCACATATGTCAGTTGCCAAGCAATTTATTGAAGTGTCTATTGACTCATATTTCTGCCGGCCTGATTCAGAGCTATCAGCCTCTCTGTGGTTCTTGGTAAGCACGTCTCCACACAGACCATATTTGGTGTGTATTTGTGCTTGTGACGACTGTGTTGCAATCTGGAGAGGTGGTGTGTCTCACAGAGAAATATGGGGCAGGCTGAATATCATGAGGAGAGGAGCGGTCATGTGACAGGGAAACACCCATCTCTTCAGTCTGGAGACAGCCAGAACTATGCTGTCTCCAGCAACTAGCCTGACCCTAGCCTGAAAGCCACATGATATTAGAGCCAGTGATACTATTTGATTTATCTGTTACCATTCCATGCATCACTGAACAGCAGGATTCCAGAACCTTCCATTTTCAATGCCAGTCTAACAGACAGATATGGACAGATGGCCACACTGTTCTCCAATATCCTGCACAGTTTCTGGACACAGTACACGCATGTATTAGCAACACACAATCTTATTTCAACTTCCTGCAGGGAGAGAATAACATCCTGAAGAACAGGCTTGTGTCCACAAGGCACCATCCTACATGCTTTGAGACAATGTAATGTTGTGAAAATGCACTATACAAATAAAATCGAATTGAATTGAATACTCTAGCCATTAGGGGAAGGTGCCTCTGATTACATTTTGTTGATCAACAGCACATCTGATGTTTTTGTCTTTATTTGATATTCAAGGGAAATACTTCAAAGATTAGATTTATTTAACCTCAGTCCAACTATCCTATAATCCTTGTTGTCCCATCCACACTTTTGCTGTGTAATCCTTATTGTCCCACCCCCGTATCAAAAGTCCACTCCATCTCCATACAACAGTACAGCCATGTTTGCTGTAGTTACAGTGTTTATGGGCTGAATCACTGTTCAATGAAACTAATGATCATGTGGGCCATCACACTAGGGACAAAGAGCCAAACATCCATTAGATCACTCGACACAAAAATCCTGCTCTATTTTGATATTCCTTTTTTTAGTCTTTCTCCTTATAGCTGGAGTTCAAGCTCTGCTTCTATCTGTAAAGTGGCACTAGTCCTGACTCTGGATAATAGAATGAGGGATATGAGAGAGAAGCGGCTGTCATTATGGGAGCAGGGATGTCATTACCGGGCTGAAAATGTTGCTGACAAGGAAAATGCTAGAATGGAGTCAGCATGGTACAATCTGCCAGTCTGCACACTTTCTATAACTGCATCTTCAACTATTTGTGCAGGGTTGCCAACTCCCACGCATCTGGCATGAAACTCACGCTTTTGGACTCTCACACTCACACAGGAAATCTTACGGTAAATTTATATTATTCCATTATAAAACTAAAATTACCTGAATTGAAAGCATTGGGGTAGTTTGCAAGTAAAGACTATTTACAGACTATTTAGAAGTTAATAAAACTGTTACATAGAAACATGTAAATGACTGTGCAGACTTGTCTTGAGTTGAAAACTTCACGCCAGCCAGCTGACCAAAGTTGGTGACGCTGTTTGTGAACAGAGAGCCCAGTTTTACTTTCTGTAATGTTTTTTTGAATTTTCAAACACTCCTGTGGCCTGAGATGGTGCTGCAAGCTAACAGGCACCCCAGTGGGGGACGTTGCAGGAAAATGTACCACGTTGTGGAAGGTTTGGACCACACAGAGTTCCGGTGCTCAGGCATCAGCCTTGTATGTGTGTACACTGATACCCCCTCACATATTAAACATATATTTTTCCCTCCAGTTCTTTTTTATTACTCTCATTTGTTCATTCATCCATTTTCAATACTCGCTTGTCCTGTGCAGGGTTGTGGGGGTCCAAAGGCTATCCTAGAAACTATGTGCACAAGGTAAGGAATAACCCTGGATGGGATGCCAACCCACCACAGATATTACTCTTATTTATTAATTTAATTAATTTAAGATTTATTTTATATTTACTTCCCTCTAAAAAACTTTCAAAGCCCCATGAGATAAAAATAAAGAAACCAATTTAGAGTCAGAATAACTTGAGAAATACCCAGGCTCAAACCAGAAAGTGGGATGTGCAGCTGCCAGGGCCTATGTCTTGCAAGCTTAATCAGCCAGCAGAGTGACAGGATAGCTAGGCTAGCTACACTCCTTTGCATTCAGGCTAGCTAAACTAAATATACTCCTCAGTACTCAGGCTAGTTACACTCCTCTGTACTCAGGCTAGCTAAACTAAATATACTCCTCAGTACTCAGGCTAGTTACACTCCTCTGTACTCAGGCTAGCTAAACTAA
>JAAGVU020000002.1:26567326-26577929 GCA_011763525.2 Mormyrus iriodes
ACTGCTGGCATGCACACTGCCAATTTACACTGATAACTTACACTGCTGGCATGCACACTGCCAATTTACACTGATAATTTACACTGCTGGCATGCACACTGCCAATTTACACTGTAAACTTCAACACTACCAGTTAACTCAGTCAATTTCAACACTGTTAATTTACGCTGTTGATTTCAGCACCGTCAGTTTACATTGTCAGTTTTAACACTGCCAATTTACACTGTAAATGCCCACTGTAAGCTGTACCCAGACTGTGGACAGACTAACTGCTAACACCCCTTCATTAAAAGAGAAACCTACTGTAAACTGTACCCAGTTCAGATTACTACTAAAACTACTGAAACCTCTTAATTTTGTCACTGCCAAATCACAAACCTGTCCTCATTGTCCATCTCCTCTTCATGTCAATTGAGTTCCAAATACCACTAGGCCCATTTTTCTCTGACCTTACTTCTGACCACACCCATTCATTTAACGAGAGAAATGTCATTAGTCCATGCTGGCACTCTTCATCAATTCACTTCTCATCAAATCACTCATCATGACTCTTCAGACTACTCTAAATCATTCCACATCAAATACCACCATAACAAACCGCTCTATATATAATCACTTTACATTAGAAAGCTCTATATCACTGAACACAGGTTAGACAGGTCTCACAGGTCATGGGATTTTGACCTACTTCTTTGCTATTAATGAAGCAGTTCATATTTGTAAAGAGAATGTCTAATGGGCTGCACTATGGTCAGCTTTCTACACCTGTCACCTACAAAGGACGACAGCACAACAAGATACAGTGAGGATAGTTCTTAGGCAAGTGGATCAGCAGATCAGCAGAACAGAGAGTGAGGATGGTGCTTAAGGAAGAGGATCAGCACAGCAGGACAGAGAGTGAGGAGGGTGCTTAAGGAAGAGGATCAGCACTGCAGGACAGAGAGTGAGGATGGTGTTTAAGAAAGACGCTCAGTACAGCAGGACAGAGAGTGAGGACAGTGCTTAAGGAAGAGGCTCAGTACAGTAGGATAGAGAGTGAGGATGGTGCTTAAGGAAGAGGATCAGCACAGCAGGACAGAGAGTGAGGATGGTGTTTAAGAAAGAGGCTCAGTACAGCAGGACAGAGAGTAAGGACAGTGCTTAAGGAAGAGGCTCAGCACAGGAAGACAGAATGAGATTGATGCTTAAGGATGTAGCACCATTGAAAAACCTTCCACCTTCTTCCGCCTGTCATGATTATTCCAGCAGATTGAACCTTCAGCTGGAATGTGGATTGTACACAGAGAAAGGTGTACAGATCTTATTCCAGTTGCCCAAGTTCTGGGGCCTGTATCACAAAGCAGGATTTCTTGCTTAGCTGGATAATTTCTCAGATTTAAGGTCATCTTGGATGAATGAAAGTGAACTAAGATCCAACTTCATGATACAAGCCTGTGGAATAAGCTGGAACGCTCCCTTCATTCAGAAAAATGTTTTATTTCATTATGTTGGACATTTCCAGAGCTTTGGTCAGGTACCTTTGCTACCGTTTAGGTTAACTGCAGCAGAAGAATGGCAACAAAGATTTAAGCACTCGCAAAATGGCAAGGTCATATCTATGCTTATTAATTTAATTATTATTACAGCTGAGCTTTAGCATGTTAATTGGGACACATAAAAATAAAGCTATCATCCTACACTGGAGATGGATGGATATAAAGATATATTACATGGGTGACAGCGTTACAATGCTGGTGGATAGAAAATGCTAATAAATGGGCCATAAATCTGACTATCTATACAGAGACAGTAGTAGGCCTGGAGACTCCTGCTCAGAAGATCACAAGTGCATTTCAAGCCAAGCTTAAATCCTTTCTTTCTCCTAATGGTTGAAACTTTATTGCTAAGCATGGGCATTACATTCTCTGTGGTTTCCAGGTCAACCGCGGGGCAGTTACACACACAAATAAAAATAGATAGAAACTGATGCAGGTCAGGTTAAAAATAATTTCAGTCAGTAATATTGTGCCAGAGTCACATCTTCAACGTTATTTGGATGGTAATAAATCTCATTAAAAGGTAATAAACAGAACTGTGAAAGAAATAAAAATGCTCTCCACATACAACAGAGCTCATTTTCCCGTTCACCAGTGCGAACCCATGGAAGTGTAGCAACCAGTTCATTCCTCCCTTTGACCAGTGAGAACCCATGGAAATGCAATGTTCTGTTATTTGATGCACTATGCCTTAATGTTTTCAAATGAAGATGTGCAAATCCTTGTACCACAGTACAAATAAGTGTGACGATTCAGACAAAGAATTGTGGATAATCACACACAGCTAAGCCAGCAGACAACAGTGCAGAGCAGTACCCTAAATGTCTGCGGATGTACTATTCAGTTATTGTACATCTATTAAACAAGCCAGAACAACAATGACAGAAATGTAAAATGCAAGAATGGCCCTTTTGAATGCTGAAAATATGAAACACTTTGTTTGATGACACAGCATGGGCAACCGAAAACATTCATTTTAACTCATACGGCAATTAAACAACAGAAAGCCAGTCCAGCCTTCTGCTGCCCGTGCGTTTTAGCAGAGATGTTCCTGCATGCTTCCCACAGCTGGGCCAGCTGACTGGCCACCTAGCTGCGCCGCTAAGCCGTAGCACGTCTCTTTGGATTCCCCCGCGGCGGCCCGTGCTCCTCATTTTGGACGTTTAATTCAGTAACATCGTGTGCGGCGTTTTTACAGTATTTACCATGTTATCAAGCTAACTGCTTGACAACTCCCATACGTTTATTTTAACAGCAAAATAAATTAACTTTTTGTTTGTACATTTATCTTCTTAGTAGGCTAGATATTAGACTTAGGGCATTAACTTAAATTTTGCGTAACTTAAATATGGTGAGGCGTAGTAGTGGATTCTTGAATGTATCTTAAATTTATATTCAGTATTGAACTGTAGGCTATGTATGGAAATGTAAACAAATAATAGACCTCAATAGGCATTAATAGGATGCAATCTGTAAATATATCCGTAAGGACAGAATAAATGAGCTTTGCATGTATTTCGGTGGGAAAATTTTAAATAGGCCTATTTTCGCAGAAGTCGTGATACTACGACAGTGAATAAATATGTCAACGATAAAATAAAAGGCGCCGTGTGGCGATGCGCCCTTTATACCTACGACTACAGTATCACATCTTGTCGGCGTTTCTTGGCAACCCCAACTCCCTGTTGTCTCCATGGCAATAGTTACCAAGTTTACGCCCCGAAACAAAACGTGTCTAGTCCATAGACGTGCAGAAACGTTTTTGCGTAACGAGGAATTTGCGCAGCACCAATCCTAAAATACTGCGACCCATGTGCGTCCACGTCACCCTTTAAACGAAGACTGGTGTGACACAAATGCATCAGTGTGCGCCATTCAGCCCTGGCCCTTCAAACGCGAAAATCACAAGCAAGGGAAATTTCAACAGGATGCAAGGGACATTAACACAGCTGCGTTAAAGAGACAGCAACCCCTTTCATCTAAACGTTACTAAATAAATATTACAGTACACTTTGCACGAACACGCCCCTTCTTAGTATCTTTCACCGCTCACTTGAGATCTAACACATTCTGTCTTTTGATTGTTTCATGAGAATCATATTTTTGATCGAAAAAGTTCGAATGGCAACAATAAACTGATCTCAATATATGTACTGAGTAGATGTTAACAAAGAGAAGGACTCTAAAAGGCGATCTTTGTCCGGAAGAGTAACCTGGACATATCTGGATATACTCTCCTTTTTCAAATGTACCCTATGCAATCTATCCCCTTTCTAACTGTAGCTTTATTTTTACGAAATGTGGGAGACGACTGAGTTGACGGTCGCATTAAATGCGAGTCATCGTGTTAAATGGTTTGAATCTTACCTTTGGACGCATCCTTTTCTTCTTTAGGTTTCACCACTTTTCCACTCATAGGTCCTTATTTGGGTGTTTTGTTCTCCAAATAAGACTGGAATTTAAATCCCAGAGTAGTCTGATAACTGTTTCTGTAGTGAAAATCTTTGTAAAATCCCCACCACACGTAACGACTTTTGAGGAAAGGCTTCTGTGAAACACAATTGAGAGAACAAACCAATTAGTAATGCATGATCCGCTAATCCAGGAACGTGAAACAGCATACAAAACAAATATAGCACAAGAAGAAACGCATCAATGTACCAAGTATTTACAACGTTAGCATCTCCGAGATAAGTGCGTCTATCTGCCTAGCGTCATTCAGCATACATCTTTAAGTGGTCTGTGGTACACCAATTTCCCGCTGGTAGCCTATAGCCTACTACTGCTCTCCGTACCTTCTCCGTTGTGCACCCTCCCCGTTACATAAACGCACCCAGAAAATACACGTCCACCTTCAGCATCTTTTTGGCTCCATACAAAGTCGACAAAAGGGAAATGAAGCAAAAAAAGGCACCGGGCAGCCAGCCGACGTCAGATAAGACAGACGGCATGGAAACTGAATTAAATTAACCTAAGGGAACAAGCGTGTACAAGTACAGATGGGCTTTTGACATTTAAATGACACCTAGGCTTGTAAAGTAGATTTGATCGCAAGACATCGCTTGCAAATTGAATAAAGCGTGCAAATCAACAGGATATAGGGGGTAACTGGTTGCAACGCTTAATGAATGCAAAGAATTCACAATGATTTATTCATAGATTCGCTATAAATATAATGGATTAAAACATACACGGGGGTTGTACGATGGGTGGGTGTAACCAAGGCGTTACGGGACCCCCACTCCCAAGAGGCGTGGGAGAGCACGGCTGATTGAGCGCCTCGTCTTCACAGCGTCTATTGAATATGATACTGTATTTACTCAAAGGAAAATTGCCCTCTGTGGGTTTTTTGGTTCCTTTTTCATTTCGGAGTTTACTTCCTGTGTTTAATTCATGCGAATCGCCAACAGCAATATATTAACCATAGGCGTTTAATTAATAAAGCTGATAGTATTATTTATTTTACGCCTCGATTATATCGGATTCGAACTGTTAAATACCCCATTGCGACTGGGTTGCAGTTATACAGAGTAATACACAGCCCACGTAATGTGTAGAGAAATAAAACACCTCCAACAGTTTACCGAATAATTTAATTTTAAAGCCAATATATTCAAATCCCGCATAAATACTGTCTACGATAAGTATGACGCCATCCTCATCTACTTTTAACATTTGACAGCTCCTCCTTCATTCAGTATGTAATCTGTGGAATGAGTACTGTGATTCTTGATTTCATATAATACGTGATATCATGGTCAAAACGCAGATCTGTGTGGGAAGAGCGGGCCGACAGACGGCAGCTCACCCGAAATTGATCCTAAAGTCCGCGGTACCCGAATATACTGCAGGATTATCCGGCCCGGTGCGCATCACAGCTCCGTTTCTCCATTGCAAAGTTCTGCCGAGCAGATCCACTTTAGATACGCGGCGCAGATAACTCCCGAAGGGATGGCCCGAATTGAATTAAAATATAAATTTAATCAGCCGGTTTGTACAAACGTGGGTGATTTTCCGTAATGATGTTTACTTCATCGTTCATCTTTTTCATTACACCCTATGTCGGGCGGCCATTAATTACCGTAATTGTCGTGGCTGCAGGATGGATAGATAGATGCGTGATGGACAGATGGACTGGCTTTGTTCATTCCTCCTGGCGACATGTGTCATTGCAAACAGCCGATTATTTTTCCATCGCGTGCGCCAGAAAATGAAATAAGCGTAGTTTTAGTTCTTAAAGTTGTATTAAATTGTTATTACATATGTTTTACCGCGGTATACACGATAGGCCCTTTTGCACCCAGCAACTCCGCGGGTAGGAGAGATGTGCGTGTAGAGAATCCATTCTGCACATCACTTTAAAAATTAGCTGTTATTTTTGCACTTGAGGCCTTCCTATTAGCTTTACCAAGTCTGGCCATTCTCCTGTGACTCACACAGCTGCCACTGAATGGATTTTCTTTTGTTCATCACACTGTTCATCCCAGGAATGTAGCTGTTATTGAGATGGTGGAACCACCATGTCTGGCATCAACAATTCCACCAATTTCAAAATCATCCACATCCACACATCAGGCTGATTTGTTCTTCTGCTACAATCTATGCCACAGGTAGCCTGACACTTCCCCAGAAATGTAACTACGGGTGTCAGGCTACAGTGCTGGCTACAGCTTAGGTTGCACTGCTATGAGGCTCCTAATGGCAGAGATTTGCAGCCTTTAGCTGTTGAAATGTTTAACTAAACTGTAAGTGAACTTATTGACCCTGTCTCTGTTCTGTATGCATTCATTACAGCAGCATGATTCACTGTTTGGTAGAGCAGGCATTAACAGGCAGGCCTCAATTGATTTAGCATAGTTATCTGAACTAAGTTTCGTGTCCTCAAAAACATTTAATACAGTTGTCTAAACTAATAGCAAATTCGACCATGCCAATAGCAGAGGAGTGAGAGGAGGAGTAGCCAGTAGGACAGAGAGAGGAGTAACAGGTAGGCGAGAGAGAAGAGATAGAGGAGGAGTAGTAGGTAGGAGAAAGGGAGGAGGTAGAGGAGAAGTTGCAGGTAGGAGAGAGGGAGAGTTAAAAGAGGAAATGTAAGTAGAGAACATAGACAATTAGACTAACTGCATGGCTTTGGACTGCTGTAGGAAACTGGAGTACTCAAAGGAACCCCATGCAACTTGGGGAGAACATGCAAACTCCGCACACCTGAGCAGAGGTAGGATTTGAAGGCCTAACCCTGGAGGCCTGAGACAGCAGTGCTGGCCACCATATGCTCAGTGAAGGCTTTCTGTCAGGAATAAATCATCACCAACATAATTCTCAGTAGAGATGTTAAGGGTGTGCTGTGATGAAGATGTCCCTGTTTCTGGCTGCATCAGTATGATTTTTCATGAATTTCACATGTATTTCTGTGAAATGAGGAGATTGTGCATGATTGTTTTGCCATATTCATTGAGGAAGTGCAGAGCGGAGGGATTTGGATTGACAGCGACTGACTAAATTTATTAGCCAGGGGTCAAGTAGGTCAAAATACATAGTAAATACGGGGAGCACTACAGAGGTATGCCACCCCTCCATCCATCAGGGCCTCTGATAATACCTCTTTCTCAGAGTTCCTCTTTGTATTTGACATCTTCTACATGAAATGGAAATCATCTTGTGTAAAAACATATCAGTTACATAGTAATTACATAGTACATAGTAGTAATTACACAGTAATTGATAATAAGTAACAAAGGGAGTCTAAGGGCATCACACTGGCTACACCTGATGCAATAACATATTTCCATGAAGCAGAGGTGCTGTCGGGGGGTGGGAGGGGTTTCCAGGTATTGCTTCATAAAACTTCATGCCTCTGATTTGCCATTTGCCTCCCCCTGGGGGCAGATTGCATACACTAAAAGCAAGGGAGAAGCAAGAGTCCTGACCCACTTACTTATCTACTCTGCCAGGTCAGTGAGAAATGGGTCATCCACAGTGCCCGGCCCTGCATGAAAGGAGTGATCAAAAACAACACGCAAGTCTGTTAGCAGGCACAGCGGACGGCCACAAAATATCGTCAGAAGACTTGGCCACACAGCATGTTCCTGTCATGCCATAGCAAATGACCCATGACCTTTGACCCATGACCCCAGTGGCTTAAGGTGGATGAGGATTGGGATCCATATGCCAGTGGCAACATGTTGTGTGTCTGTCCTCAAAGTATTGTGGATATTATATGTTTAATGATGGTTTTCTCATTTGTCTGATCTGTCAACTCAGTTATCACAAATGATGATCAAGTACTATTAAGTAAAAGACCAAGAATACAAGGGTCAACTTTTAGCGTGCTAGACCAGGAATTGCTAACAGTCAACATAGCTGCCCCAATCAGGAAACACTGGGAAAGAAAATAAGATGATGCTTTTATGTGCCATCCGCACCAGCATATTGGAATGCTTCTTTTCACATATCCCATCTTGGTCTCCTTTGAGACAGACACTGATGAGCGCAAAGCTTGTGACACCAGAAAGTTCAGTTCCAGAGTATTGAACTGGTTGGTGGAAACATTATTGACTCGGCTGATCCATGCAGGGAGCAGAAATATAAACTACAGATATTTTATGGGTTCCATTGAAGTAAAGGAAGACCTTGGTGTGTATGTCGATGCTTCCATGTCCCACTCTCGCCAGTGTGGGGAAGCAAGAAAAAAGGCCAATAGGATGTTGGGTTACATCTCTAGGTGTGGGGAGTTTAAGTCAAAGGAGGTGATGCTAAGACTATACAATTCATTTAAAAGGGAAATAAACAGGCTTTCCAATGGTATAAGATTTATTGCCAAGAAGCATTGTTACAACAAAGAAATAATAGACCAAACACAAATTTCCTTACTTTTTGTGCTACGTTTAGTTACTTCAATATTAGTTCAAATACAAGAACCTGTGGCCATAGGTGGAAATTAGTGGGAGAATATTTTAAACTGGATTTGAGGAAGCACTTCTTTACACAGCGTGTAGTTAGAGTTTGGAATAGTCTTCCTGTTAGTGTAGTGCAAGCTAAAACCTTGGGTTCCTTTAAATCAGAGCTAGGTAAGATTTTAATAACTTTAAGCTATTAGTTGAATTCTCCCCAAATGAATTTGATTGGACGAATGGCCTCACCTTGTTTTTAAACTTCTTATGTTCTATCAAAATTAGGGTCTGAATTTTTACTTTTTGCACTTGAAACATCTACCTCTATGTGCCAATCAGCACTCCTCAAGTATTTCAGAGGGTTAAGGATCTTGCTGAAGGGACCAACAGAGACATGACTTTGCTACTGAGGATAATATTCACGCAAGCAACTTTCTTAGCCCAGAGGTCTAACCCACTGAGCCACATAGATCAGGGGAGAACAATGGCTGCTCCGTTTAGCAAGATCTGCACAGCCAGCTATTGGGAAGGATGTGTGAAATCCCAAAGAAACACGTGGAATCACCGCTTCAGGGACACATTAGGAACTCTGCAATCCAGCCAAGTGTCTCTATCTGTATGGATCACAATTAGACAGGAATTGGTGTAAGCTTCCTCATAAACAATGATGTAATAATCTCTCTACACTGTCTTCCTGACCTGGAGCACTTCAGTTAAACTTTATTGCCATTACATTATACTATACCGTTAAACTATTGTCATTATTCTGTATGCATCAGAATTTCCCCATAGGATCAACAAAGTCCCTTGAGTCTTGTCTTGTCTGGTCTGGTCAGATCTGGTCCAGTCCAGTCTGGTCCAAAGCACTGTTACAGTAAAAGGTATGGTTCTGAAAAGACCAAAAGACAAAGTGCAAAAAGAGCAAACAAAGTGAAATCATACACTGTATTACAATAAAATACCATAAACTGTAATACAATAAGATACCATAAAATATGATTTACTGGAAGAAGCTGAAACATGTGGATGTACTGCTGAAGGAAGGGAAAAGGATGAAACACGATTTAATAAATGCCAAAATTTGATATGATACAGAATCACACAAGTGCAGAGGCACGTCAGACAAAAACTGCTTCATTATTTAATGTATCAAGGGGAAGAGCCTCAAAAATCATCAGAGCATCTGCCGAACATGGACACACTGCAGAAGCTAAAAGGAGAATGGTCACGAGTCTAAGATCAGGGAGTGTGGAAGAATGTCGGAAGAAGTCTGACATTGCAGGGGACCAAATTTTCCCCAGTGATGGGGGTGGATGGGGGGTGGGTGTATATCACAACATTGCAATGGGTAATCATTTCACATTGTGTAAGAATGTGATTTAAGAAAGATACTAAAATAATAAAGATTTATTAATGTAAATAAGAATAACAGTGTTTTGGCTGCAGTTTCACAACTAAACAAGAAAAGAGATTGACACTGACCCATATGATAAACTGAGTTGAGGTAAATGTTTCATCCTCACGCTCTGCATGCACAAAGAATTGTCCTCAGTAACACATGGATTCACAATGAAAGATTAGGAATGTTCTCTTAATCATCTGTGCTCTTAATTATCTTAATCATCTATATCATGATAAAATTGTGTTAAACAGCAAAAGGCATCGTTATGAACTGTTGCAAAACCAAAAAATATCACGATTTGATTTTTTCCCCAATATTCTTCAACCTTAAATAGATATCTGTTCACGTTCATTTTTTTGGGAAGAAAGGGGGGTGGGATCTACCCATATTGGGGGGAACACGTCCCCCGCATCCCCATATTTTTGACGCCTCTGATCACAGACGAGGATAGACAGGTACCTAGCAAGGTAGCAGCTAAACACAGCGAAGCTACAGACTCAAAATGAGCTCAGCACTGAATCAGCAGCTCTATGACTCATCTCAACAAGGTTCCCTCAGCAATGGAAAAACACTATGAAGGCTGCTGACTCATATTTCTCCCTTTTTCCTATGTCTGGATGAACATTTTGGAGAAAGACAAAGGATACCATCAACCTACGGTGTTTGTTGGTGTGGACAGCCATCCTGTGGGAGTCATTCGATCTTATGATTGCTCTGCATGGCCGTATAAAGGCCAAGGGCAGCCATTATACAGGAGCAGGTGCAGCCTAACAGTG
>JAAGVU020000002.1:26578011-26594318 GCA_011763525.2 Mormyrus iriodes
GCCTGCCATGGCCTCACCAATAAAAGCTCAGTCATCTAAACATTCCTCAACATTTATGGTAAGTTCTAGAATGCAGAGTGTAGGTTTCCATCTCCTTCATCCTGCATGGAACAAGAGGCTTTTCTTCATATCCCACTGCAGATGGTTGCAAGAAAGACTTAAGGTGATCTGAGGGCAAAGGGTGGTCCTGTCCCATGTTAGGGTTACGGTGGCCCTACTCCATCTTAGATCCTTGATTAATATATTGTCAGGTGTCATGTGTGTGTCTGTACATTTGTTTAGTGTGTTACTCGTTACTTTTGTGTTTAATTATTACTTTGTGAAAAGTGTCTTGGTCAGATGACTTCACGTTGCCTGGAAAAATGTCCTAATTTAGGTGGTAATTCTGTCTGAGTGAAATGGGGTCTTAAAGATATCATGCTAGCAGAGAGTAGAAGCACCGGCACTTCAACAGTAAAGGAGTGCTAGCGTCACGTGTGAGCACAGAGGCTCTGCATTCCTGCTCCGTAAGACACGATGCTGAGGGGCTCTGGACCAGCATTATGCACTCCTACCAGTTCAAAGCTCACTGGACCAGTGGGCTGTAGTCTGTGTCTCTGTTATCATGTTAGCTGAATGACAGCAAGTGAGATGAAATGCAGGTCTGAGGGAAATGCCATTAGGGAGGCTGTAAATGAAATTAGACTGGAAATAGGACCTACCGCTGGGAGGAGAGCCCTCGGCTGACATCATGCAGATTCTTCTTATCATGACTAATCATTTCCTGTGTGGCATTACAGCGATCCACAGTCCAGTGGCAAACACACTGTGTACACACATGCACATAGACAGGACTTTTGAGAAATTGGCCTCACTATGCAGCGTCTTTACCATTTCTCCTCTGCTACATGGGGTCTATCTACTCAAACACGTGGGATAAAGGGGTCAAGGTGTGATAAGACAACAGAAGAGTGGGGAGGGGGCAGGAGGCCATTAGAGAAAACATAGAGGTCACAGCAGAGGGGGAGAATAGCCTTAGAGAACCAGCTACCTGCTGTGTGTGGAAACATTTAGTATAATGCCTACATCCCGCAACAAATGCAAGGTGACATGGAACAGATTTACCTGCAGTGGGTATAGGACTACAGAGAGATCTAGTGCGTACAGTGAACACACAGGACTCACAGCAAGATCCAGTGCGTACAGAGAACACACAGGACTCGCAGAGAGATCCAGTGAATACAGAGAACACACAGGACTCACAGAGAGATCCAGTGCGTACAGTGAACACACAGGACTCGCAGAGAGATCCAGTGAATACAGAGAACACACAGGACTCACAGCGAGATCCAGTGCGTACAGAGAACACACAGAACTCGCAGAGAGATCCAGTGCATACAGAGAACACACAGGACTCACAGAGACATCCAGTGCGTAGAGGGAACACACAGGACTCATACCGAGATGCAATGAGTACAGCTGAGACTCAGGCCTCACACGTGACTCACAGAGAGATCCAATGTGTACAGAGAACACACAGGACTCACAGAGTGATCCATTGTGCACAAAGAACAGACAGGACACACAGAGAGATCCAGTGCATACAGAGAACACACAGGACTCACAGAGAGATCCAGTGCACAAAGGTAACACATATGACTCATACCGAGATGCAGTGCATAAAGCTAAAACACCGGACTCACACAGGACTCATAAAGAGATCCAGAGCGTACAGAGAACACACAAAACTCACAGACAGGCACTCCCGCAGACAGTCTGCCCAGTCTACCCATCACTGTTACAGAAAATAATAGCCATGATGAAGGGGAAACGACTGGTTATTAGAATCTCTGAATCATTCAGTACACTGGATTTTGCTGGGCAAATGGACATCATCTCCGTTTACTCTGGCATAAGGACATCTGATGTCAGTATTTACTCATTGCACAACTGCTGCATTTTGGAAGAAACATTTCTGCTAAAATTTGAAAAGTGAGGGCATGTGTAAGAGAGATACTAAAATTATCAACAGGACTCCTGTCCAGAGCTGAAGATATTTAGAAGCTAATTCACATCTATGCACTAAGTCCAGCTGAGAGACAGACAGCTGATTGAGGACTGCCCTCCCCTCCCCCACAACGACCTCTGACCAGTAAAAACACACAAGGCTATAGGCTGCACTTTGGAGCCACAACAGCGGGACACATTTCAGCTCCGCTGGCTTGCAGGATGTTGCGAGTGGATCTTCTCATCATAGCCTGCTTCTCTCTGCAGATCTTCTGCCTGAGCTGTGCAGGTACGTCCCTCCTCCCACCCCCCACCCTCTCAGCCGGTTATCCTAAGCAACTAACTATTTTTACCGCATTTCACAGCTGGATATTTTAGTGAAGCAATCCAGGCTAAGTCCTTTGCTCCATAGACCTGCAGAACAGGGATATGGGTCGTAATACTGCTTTTCAAACTCACTCCTATTGTCCTTTACTTATCTCACAGGCCCTTGTCTTACAGTTGGGACCCACAAATCAAACAGGACCTATTTTAGAACGTGCAGAGGAATCCTAGATTGCGATCCATGGCAGAATCAGACTGTGCCGGAGGTCCAAATACCGTCACGCTGCAATCATGGGTTCTATCATTCCTTCTCTCCACTGGCCCAGCCTCGGTACTCCTGCCCCAGGAAGAGGCCAACTCTGTGCTGAGGAGGCAGCGACGTTTCAACACTGGAGCTCTGGAGGAGCTTCGGAAGGGCAACCTGGAGCGGGAGTGTATGGAGGAGCGCTGCAGCTGGGAAGAGGCGCGGGAGGTCTTCGAGAATGAGGAGAAAACAGTGGGCACACCGACAAACGCCAGCCATATTTGTCTGTGAGGGGCGCAGGGTGCGCTGGCGGGACTGTAACGTGCTACATTAACCTCCTGAGGAATACTGTACCTCAGAAGTCTTTCCTAAGACCCAGCCCACCCAGCATACACTAGCAGGAAACTGGTAGAGCGGAAAGAGGAACATCTGGATGTTTTCCACCATATGCCTTAACAACAACAGATTAAGTCAACCAGAAAATCATAGTATTCAGTCTACTACAGTTCGATTTATGTGATTTAAATCCTAATCATCAAATACAACTCAGTTAACAGCTCAAATGATATAAGAACTCAGCCGGACACTAGGCAGCGTTATCAGGGATCACCCACTCCTGCCATGTGCAGGCCAGAGATCGACCCGCCCTAGTGGGGGAGGAGGGATTTTGGTCCCTGTGCTCATCCATTTGCTGTGTGTTAGTAACTAATGTGTTTGCACTTGGTTTTTCAGATGGAATTCTGGGCAAAATACGAAGGTAAGCGTTTATGCAGTGACAACTTCGCCACTGTTTTGAACACTGTGTCTAGAAAATTGAGCTGTCTGTGAGCTGACTGCAGTGTGTCTGTATTGGTCCATGAGCGACCACAGTGTGTTTGCATCAGTCTGTGAGCTGAGTGCAGTGTGTCTGTATCCGTCTTTGAGCTGGCTGCAGTGTATCTGTATTGGTCTGTGAGCTGACCACATGTTTCTGTATTGGTCCGTGAACTGAGTGCAATGTGTCTGTATCGGTCTGTGAGTAGACCGCAGTGTGTCTGTATCAATCTGTAAACTGACCGCAGAGTGGTTATATCAATCTGTGAGCTGACCACAGTGTGCCTATATCAGTTTGTGAGCTCACCATAGTGTCACTGAATCAGTCTGTGAGTTGATTACAGTGTGTCTGTATCAATCTGCAAACCGAATGCAGTGTGTCTGTGAGCTGGCTGACTTGTCTTTCAGATGGTGACCAGTGTCAGTCCTCACCCTGCCGAAATGCAGGCCAGTGCGTAGATGGTGTGAGCTCCTACACCTGCTTATGTCAGGCGGGGTTCATGGGCACAAACTGTGAGATCAGTGAGTGCCGTCGCTGGGGCTGAGGGGCTTCGCATTGGCACGAGGCTCCCATCAGGAGAGTATGATGTTCTCACTCCTGCAGGTATGCTGAGGAAATGCGAAGTGAACAATGGTGGCTGTGCACACTTCTGCATAGATGTGACTAGAGGCACGACCTGCACCTGTGCAGCCGGTTACCAGCTCGGCCAGGATGGAGCCACCTGCGAGCCCAAAGGTATCCTTTTGCCGACACATGCCTCCTTTCCCATCATGCTTTGTGTCAGCAGGTGATGTAGAGGTCAAGGAGCCTGACTGAAACCTTTGCCCATGGCCTAGTTCAGGACTTGTACCCTTCTGGTGCACACGCGCTGACTCCATTGGCACTCCTGTCTCTGCGAACTGAGGACTTCATGCTAATGCCATGTCCTGGAGTACAGTCCCCCGCACAGCTAACTGTCGTTATCTGTCAGGTGATGCACCATGTGGCACACTTGGAAAGGGAGTGATGGCCACCATGAACAGCCAGACTGTGAAAACCCAAGATGGTGTTCAGCCAGCGCAGCAGCCTAACGCAGCCCATGGTGTCATCAACACAGGAAACAAACTCACCCCTGTGGTCAGAAAACCTGCCCCTGTGGCCGACAAACCCGCCACTGCGGTTGGCAGACTGGCCCCAGTGGCCAGCAGCCCAGCCCCTGGATTCAGAAAACCCGCCCCTGTGGCCGACAGTCCCTCCCCTGTGGTCACTAACCCCGCCCTTGCGGTCAGCAAGCCCACACCTGTCGGCAACAAAACCATTCTCACTGTCAACAAACCAACTGTTGTGGGCTACAAATCCACATCTGAGATCCAGGGAGAGCTGCCCACATCGACAGAACAGGACACAGGTTCTGTTAGGACACGTATCGTGGGGGGCTATGAGGTGACCCCTGGGGAAATTCCCTGGCAGGTAGGGGAGAGAGTGAGGCTCAGACCGAGTGTTTGCTCTAGCAAAGGTGTGTTTCCCAGCACAAACGCATGTATCTGCCTTCCCCACCAGGTGGCACTGGTTCACCAGGAAACGCTGATAGTCTTCTGTGGGGGCTCTATCCTGAGTGAAAGATGGGTGGTGACGGCGGCTCACTGCTTGTCAGAGGATATGGGGCCCTTCTTCATCAGAGCAGGTGGGATCCGCTCCGAAATACCCCACCCTTACCTGGCACAAAAGGAAAATTAATCTCACGCATCTCTCAGACACAGAATAGCCTCTTGGCTCACTACCATCTGAAGCTCAGGTCTGTTGCCACCTACTGAAGATCTCCGGTTAGAGGTGAGCAATTTACCCCTGCTATCTATCACCCCTTGCAGGGGAGCATAATGTGAAGAAGCAGGATGGGACAGAGCAAGACGTGGAGGTGGCAGAGCGCCACCTGTACCCACAGTATGATGCCCACGTGAACCGCTACAGCCACGACATTGCGCTGCTGCATACGTACACGCCCATCCGGCTGACAGAGATGGTCAGGCCCATCTGCCTTGGGCCCCAGGCATTCACTGAGTGGCTGCTAAGGGAAGGCACCCCCAGGGGCCGGGTGAGCGGCTGGGGCCGGCTGAAGTATGGCGGGGCCACGTCTGTGGTCCTGCACAAGGTGGACCTACCGTTTGTGGCGCGCACGCAGTGCAAGGCCAGCAGCAGTGAACGCATCACAAGGCAGATGTTCTGCGCTGGCTATGCTGACGAGCCCAAGGATGCGTGCCAGGGCGACAGCGGGGGGCCGTATGCTAGCCGAAGGGGCAGCACCTGGTTCCTCACTGGCATCGTCAGCTGGGGCGAGGAGTGTGCTGCCGAGGGCAAGTATGGTGTATACACACGTGTCTCCTACTACTACCCCTGGATTGCTCAGGTCATGGGGCTTCAGGACTTCCCCCTTCCCCCCACAAGGCTGTGACCCCACCTTCTAAGGGGAGGGGCACATCAGAACTTACTCACCTGTGTGTGAAGGGAAAGCCCAAACCTATTCAGTGCCCAAAGCAATGCTTTATTAACCTAGTTGTCATTTGCTGTCTTCCCTCCTACCCTGACAGGCTGATCAGATGGGGCGCCTCCTGGTGGTTGCTGGGCCTTAAGCAGCCACTTAGTTTACTTATGCCTTGGCTCATCTCTGCCTGTGTATCTGTAAGCTCTATAGTTTTAACACAGTGGGGAAAGTATTTTAAGAATTTTATCCTTGTTTTAAAATACAAATGATTTGTAACAAGGGTAATGTTTTAACATGACTGAAATAAAAATGGAACTGATGGTGTGTCATAGGTCATGTGATCTCACATGTCCGGGTTTATGCCACATGGGAGTAAAAACATGAGATTACCAGTTGCAGGCCTGGTTCTGTCCATCAGCAAAAGTAGGACAGTGCAGGGCTGTACACCGAGCCCAATGACTGCGTGGAACATACCAGAATGAGGGTCTGTGAGAGACACCTGCTACTATCACATGACTCACACAGACAGACAGACAGACAGACAGAGATGTGAGGCTGGGAGCTCGGATCTCAGTGTCTACTTCAGTGACTCATTATTCTGTAAATTTTATGAACCCACTTTTCTCCTCTTCAGATTTCCGCGGCCTCAGAGTCATTGTCAGGGTTACCAATTTTGCATTCCTCAATTTCATATTCATTTGATTTTTATGAGGAAATGATCATGAATTACAGGAAAAACTTTTGGACACACTTGCTTGTAGAAATGAACTTTAATAAATAAAATCTGACTGTTTAAAATAGAAGTTTGGCTGAAGCCACCATCTGCATGCTCATTACAAGCTTCCCACGTGGCCTCACACGATGGAAGGGAGACACTTCTGAAGCTGCGTATGGCGTAGGTGTTTCCTACAAAACTTACATTCAAAGAAGTCGTCGCTTCACATGTTAAAATCAGTGCAAAGCATTTGTGAGCAGTTTGGAGAGGAAAGGCCATTGCGTAGTAAATGGTGCCCTGCGGTGAATCTGGGTTCCCAAAACAAGGTGAAGCGTGACAGTACAGAGCCAACTTCACATGGGAAAATAAACAGAACTGAAAGGATGGGAAATACCCACCCCAGGCTGATCTCAGATCAGATCACGAGGCATGCAGGATTACCAATCTGACAGTGCACAAGAAGTTAGCACATGAGGGCACCGCTAACGACAGGGAGCGAAACAACTCACCACGATGGGGGCCTTTAATATGCTACTACTAATGTAATCAGCCGTGAACCATGGAGACTGTGATAGAACGTTATGGTCTGCAGGGCATGCTGGAACCTCCGTATCCTCATATTTATAAGATCGTAGTCAGATGAGACAGACAGAAAAATGGGCAGATAGATACAGTATGCAGAGAGAGAGTGAGACAGATGCAGACGGTAAAGACACGTGGAGAAGGATGGGCAGACAGACAGAGAGAGCCAGACAATGACAGACAATGACAGATACCAACAGATATGTAAACAAAGTGACAGACAGACAGCTGTAAACAGATATGTAATATGTGAGGGGCATTTATACAGAGTGACAGACAGACAGATATTCTTTCTCATTATAAAACCTCTGTTCATATCAGTATATATGATGACATTCTTCGACATAAAAAAATAGATGGATTATTTTTAATTAATTGTAAATCTACTAAATTGACATTCATGTCTCTTCTGAATGACCTGCTCACATTGCTTGTTACTAGACAGGCAGAGGATCCGGGATACGAAAAGCCTTCAAAATCCTAATTTTATCTAGATGGTGGTTAGGAGCTGTCTGCAAACAAGAATCGCAGTTTAAATGGTCCAGAGTATGTGGCACTGCAGCAGGTACCCACGTCCATCTCAGGGAGCTTCTGCTGCAGGTCATGGCCTGGCGGGGGTGCCACACATCTACAGACATCAGCGGGTGGTGTCAAGATAGATGGGAATATCTGTCTTCAGCTCAGGTCCATTGCTACGAGCAGGTCACAATTTCACTTCCAGAAACGCCTGTTCAGACCATCGGAAGGTTCTTCCTGACCCTGTCAGCCAATGATATTCCAGCAATACAGTCCTGCCCACACAGTCTTCCAACCAATGATCGAGTATCAGGGTATTGGTAGGGGTTCAGAGGCAGCGTGTGTCGGAGCAGCATGGGTGGAGCAAACGGGCAATGGGGCATGGCTGGGCCTTCAGGGAGAGCTCAGCTTTCTCACCTTCAGGTTTCCTGGGTCTAAGGGTGCAGCAAAACAAAAGTACAAGAACACAAATCAAATCAGGAATTTATAAATTAAGAATAAAAATACAGGAAAGAAAAAAAATTACCCCCAAAGACCCCCAAAACATGGTAGTTTACACTCAATTCCTATACAGTATTACCAGTCAGCCTGCTGCACTGCCCCCTGCTGGCCAGGCCCAGAATGACATGAAGGTGACTGACAGGAACGTGGCCTGCCAGCTTGCGACTTAAATTCTTCACAAGCCTGAAAGAAAAAGTCAACAGGAAAAAAGTCATGGCAGAGTCCTCCTGAAGACTGCCCCATTTATCTATAATGCCATAGTACTTACCACCAGCCCTCACTGTCTTCCTGCAGCAGCTGGATGATGTCACCGCTTTTGACCAGCAGACTGTGGTTTTCACTCCTCTGACAGTCCATCTGGGCCCTGTACCTGCCTGGGAGCTGGCAGGACAACAGCAGCAGCATGAGTGGGGCCAGGAGGCAAGCTCTGTGGGGACTCTGACCCCCTGGGCCGACACTGAAATGACAGGACAGCCACATGCCAGCCAGATGCTCATGGGAGGCTCAGCACATTAATCTGATGCGGAACCACATGGACACATTCAAGTCCCGGGGGGCGAGTCTCCAACAGGTTTTTATCCAATCACAGTGCACACATGGCATTTAAAATAAGTTTGCCAGAAAAACATCATCTAAGATTACTGCAATATGGGGAAGGAGGGAAATGTTTAACAGCACATTAGCATTCAGACTTAAGTGCTGCACATGTGGCCATAGAATCAGCATTTAGCAGGTACCCCACCTGTCAAGTATGGCGTCACATCAATGTCAAATCCAGAGGGCGATATAACACAACGTGAATAATATTAAGCTGCAGGTTTAAACATTTTGTGTGCGTAAATACGTAAAAACCTCGCGAGCACAGAAAGAAGAATTGCGTGCACATATATTCTCAATCAGCCCATCAAATGCCCCTGATAGAACTGTTTGTACTCAGAATTACCTTACTGTAAACTTTGCAGTACAATCATAATATTGTACAACCTGAGTTATTTTAAAAACTATTTGCACTATTTGTATATGTACATTGTATTTATGTCTCCATATTGTGTATTTTTACTGTTTTTTTATCGTATTTTTAAAATCATTTTATATGGAGGAGCTGCACATTGAATCTCATTGGACTATGCACAATGACAATATAGGAATTCAATTCAATTCAATTCAATTCAATTCAATTCAATATTGTGCTCAAACGGTCTTTTTTCCTTCTCCATTTGACAGTTATCCTTGCGTGCCAAGTGGGTTACCTTTGGCTGCTCTCTGCGCTTTAGTTTTGACATGGGGGTGGTTTTGATAGATTGGGGGCAGGCACGTGGCCGTTTCTGTTGACAAATGCTACTGGCTGATAGCTCCAAACTATTAAACCCATCCCCCATGTCAAAACTCAAGCGCAAATATTTCACTCAAGTGCAGCAGGCACATGATGGCAGCCTTATTTAAAAAAGGAGTTTCACTTCCTATCAGCCTCCTGCACTCCTCACCAGCAAGCCCTGGTCCTCCTCCTCTGTATCTGACAGCACTGAAAGGTTGTTGGCTGCACTCCATTCATCCAAGTCTTCGCAGACATCTACGCAGTTTGAAGCTCCAGGCCAACCTAAAGGACACAGACAGAGAGAGAGTGCCACCTATCTATTCCATTCGATTTCAGCTGTTACGCCTTTTTAGCACGTCATTATCTGTGCTGATAAATTCCTGCCGATAGCAAAATGACAGGATATTGTGTTTGCTGGTGCTAGACTCACTGCGACGATGTCTGTGCCGCCTAGATGGGGACCCGGCTGGCTCCACCAGTACTGGGCTGGCTTGGCGAGACTCCGCCTCCTCTGAGCTCGGTGACGTCCTCTGCAGGGGGCTGCAGGGAAGAACATGCGCTGAGCGTGGAATCGGTGCCCCAAAGCAGAATGATACAGGGCTACGTCTCTAGGAGTGTCACAGTTTGAGGCTATGGAATGTGTCTCCTTGTCAGCCGGGTTTCTCACATGTCCGTCACATTCAGAAGGTGACTGTCTAAGACAGCTGCATTTTACCAGCCGTGTTCACAGCAGACCTGTACCATGTCCAGGATGGTGGACGCTGCCTTTCTGATGCGGAATGAGTACTTCTCTGAATTGGGTCCGGTTGGGACGAGGGTGGCATTATGGTGCCATGGAAAGGGGGCGGGTCAGAGTGACAGCAGCCAGTGTAGGGGCCCTCTCAAAACAGAGCATGGAAAGGGTCCACCATTGGCCCTGAGTCTCGTCTCATACTGGAAGTCTGCTGGTTTTGACAGAGAGCATCACTGGGGCTAGGGGAACGGGCACTCAAGCCCATCAGGGCTGTCATACTGAGTGGCTCGCACAGTGCTTACACACTGCTCTTCCTTAAGGAGCTTCTACCTACAAACCCATTGCAAAGAACATCTGTTACTTCACACATCTGCTCATCTACACACCCGCTCCTCCAAAAATCTACTCCTCCACAAATCTGCTCTTCCAAAAATCTGCTTGTGTACACACCTGCTAATCCACAAATCTGCTTCGCCAAACACCTGCTCCTCCACAGACATGCTCCTCTGCACACCTGTTGTTTCACACACCTGGATCTGCATGCACCCCCTCATATCTTCCACCCCCTGGGGTAATTCACTGGTTCACCATGTTTTCCTCAGTCTTCCATCACCTGGGATGACTCATTCACAACCACATGCTGCTTCTGATTGATGAGATAAACCTCCCATGAGCCACCAACGCTCCAGCCTGTTTTTAACGTGTTCATTTGAATCTCATGATCACATTTTGGGTCGGCAAGTCCAGGCAAAGCTAAGGGTGATGAGGCTTGGCAGGAGAGCCTCACAGCAAAGCACTGAGGATCACAGCTGCTGTTAATGCTCACCTGCTGGACAGGGGTGGGGACAGCTGGTCCCGCTCTGAAATGGGACTGCCTGAAAGGAAGAGGGGAAGGAGGGGTTGAAAACAGGAGGAGGAAGTGAAAATATACAGTATGTGTGACATCATAACAGACAGTGAGAACCTGTGAGGAGCTTCTGCTGGTTGGTGAGGACTCTACGAATCTCTGTAAGCCAAGCCATCTTCACCTCCACTGATGGGGCCTAGGAAGACAGCACAGGGAAACAGTGCAGAAATGGACAACACAGTGAAATAGTGTGAAAGTAGGGGACAGCACCATGAGACAGTGTAAAAACACGGGACAGAACAGTGAGACGGTCTTAAAATAGAGGCCTGCACTGTGAGAAAGTTTTGAAACAGGGGACAGCACAGTAAGGCAGCATTAAAATAGGGGACAGCACAGTGAGAGAGTGTAAAAACAAAGGAGAGCACAGTGAGACAATATAAAAACAGGGGACAGCAAACTTAGACAGGAATAGCAGGGGACAGAAGAGCAAACCAGCATAAAAACTGGGGACTACACAGTGAGACAGTATAAAAACTGAGGACTACACAGTGAGACAGCATAAAAACTGAGGACTACACAGTGAGACAGTATAAAAACTGGGGACTATACAATGAGACAGCATAAAAACTGGGGACTACACAGTGAGACAGCATAAAAACTGAGGACTACACAGTGAGACAGCATAAAAACTGGGGACTACACAGTGAGACAGCATAAAAACTGGGGAATATACAATGAGACAGCATAAAAACTGGGGACTACACAGTGAGACAGTATAAAAACTGGGGACTACACAGTGAGACAGCATAAAAACTGGGGAATATACAATGAGACAGCATAAAAACTGAGGACTACACGGTGAGACAGCATAAAAACTGGGGACTACACGGTGAGACAGCATAAAAACTGGGGAATATACAATGAGACAACATAAAAACTGAAGACTACACAGTGAAACAGTATAAAAACTGGGGACTACACAGTGAGACAGTATAAAAACTGGGGACTACACAGTGAGACAGTATAAAAACTGGGGAATATACAATGAGACAGCATAAAAACTGGGGACTACACGGTGAGACAGCATAAAAACTGGGGAATATACAATGAGACAGCATAAAAACTGGGGACTATACAATGAGACAGCATAAAAACTGGGGACTATACAATGAGACAGCATAAAAACTGGGGACTACACAGTGAGACAGCATAAAAACTGGGGAATATACAATGAGACAGCATAAAAACTGAAGACTACACAGTGAGACAGCATAAAAACTGGGGACTACACAGTGATACAGTATAAAAACTGGGGACTACACAGTGAGACAGTATAAAAACTGTGGACTACACAGTGAGACAGTATAAAAACTGGGGACTACACAGTGAGACAGTATAAAAACTGGGGAATATACAATGAGACAGCATAAAAACTGGGGACTACACAGTGAAGACAGCATAAAAACTGGGGACTACACAGTGATACAGTATAAAAACTGGGGACTACACAGTGATACAGTATAAAAACTGAAGACTACGCAGTGAGACAGCATAAAAACTGGGGACTACACAGTGATACAGTATAAAAACTGGGGAATATACAATGAGACAGCATAAAAACTGAAGACTACGCAGTGAGACAGCATAAAAACTGGGGACTACACAGTGATACAGTATAAAAACTGGGGACTACACAGTGAAGACAGTATAAAAACTGTGGACTACACAGTGAGACAGCATAAAAACTGGGGACTACACGGTGAGACAGCATAAAAACTGGGGACTATACGGTGAAACAGCATAAAAACATGAAATCCTGCCCTCACCTGCAGCACGTAAACCTCCTCCCGGCCGCTGTACCAGATCTCAAATTTCTTCACGTCTCCCTTGATGTTCTCCGTGATGCCGACTGCACTCATCTGCAGAGAAACACAGGAAAAATGTGCAGAGCCCTCAGCAGAGCCCCTATCTGGAGTTGCAAATAGTGATTCCCAGTAATAATGACGGGGACCCTCCAATCTGATCTGCCGCAGAGGTTAATGAGAATTTACTGACGTTATTTTTATTCAAAGTCCTTCATCCACCTGTCATTAGCTATGATGACCTGTAATGGCTCAATTAATTAGAGAGAAAAAGGGGCCTGTAAAATCCTCTGGGGGGAGTGTCTCCTAGATGCCACATCCCTGGCGTTCCAGCAGGGTGCCAGCACATTACATCATATCACATTTAATAATGATGACGCATGAATTCAAGGAAGTTAAGCTGACGGCAGTCAGGGGTCTTGGTTGAAGACCTGGCAACCCCCTGGTCTACTCCCCCGTTACCCTGAGGCAGTGTTTGAAGCTGTATGAGGGGGTCCTCTGGCTGTTCTCGCCGTGGTCCTCGCGCCGCTTGCAGAAGAGCAGAGCCTGCTCGTGGAGAAAGAGGTGGCGCTGCATGGGCTTGAAGCGAGTCAGGTCCTTCATGAGGGTCGGGCCACGCCGCCGGCCAGGCCACACGCTGAAGGGGCCCTGCATCAGCAGCCGGCCGAGCTGGCTTAGCTCCCCCTGGAGGAACACAAGGGAAATGCACCCTCACGCCTCCACCACATAATGGTTACCAGAACCTGCACATCTCTACTACTTCCTCACTATAACGTGACTCTGCCTCCATGCCTATAGCTCCCAGAGCCTACAGGACGCCCTTCCCCCACTTCAGCAGATGCTCTTAGCCAGGCTGAAACAGACCGACAGATATAGCCTCTGACGCTGATGCAGCTTCGAGTGGGAAGCTGCAGGAGGAGGGCTTCCCCCCTCTACACGAGGGTGAATCAGCCTTACCTCATAGCCTGTGATGGCTGCCTGGTGCATGGAATCGTTCACTGATTTGAGGAGCTCCAGCATGGCTGTTAGCGCCCCCTGCAGTTCAGGGGCACACTCACAGCCCATACTGCATTTCAGCAGCTCCTGTTGGGGAAACAGTGGCACCAGTAACAGCCTCTGCATCATTCTCATAATGACAGAGCTATTGTCAGAATCCCTTTATTACACCCCCAGCACTGACATTCAGATCCCCCTCTCGCCACCCCATGTCCAGGCCTGACCTTCAGGAGCAACTGGTATTTGGTGAGTCGCTGCACTGGCTTCAGTAGGTAGGAATCTAGGGCCAACTTGTGCTCCAGCTTCCTCTGACATTCCTGTACAGGACAATCAACCCAAACATCAAATGCAAATAAAAGTTTTTAAACAACGTCCCATTTTTAAAAATGATGGGTGTAGTACCCAAGGTATCCACTGTGTGGCAGTATTGTTACAAAATGGCTGAATTAAAGTAAGGTGATGGGTACCTGGAAAAAGACACAGTCAGAGTACTGCCTCCAAAGGGACTCAGAACAGGACTTGTTCTGACAGTAACGCTCATAGAGCTGGAAGTGCTGCTTCTGGAAGCACAGAGACATGCTGTCTGACCCAAACACACCCAGATATACAGTCACATGCAGACACGCATATGAAGCATGTTCTACTGTCCGGTAAAGCCCATCCTCACTCCCCCATGGCCTCACCCTTTCCAGGAAGCAAGCCCCCACACCCTCTGGGGAGTCCAAATACCTCTCAAGGTCATGGAGAAAGAGCCTGAGAAAAGCCACAAGGGGGCATAGTTAGATGGTGGCAGCCAATCAGAGGTGTCCCTTCAGTCAAAACCAACTGGGAGCCTATCCTGGTCTTCCCACATCCAAGGGATGGGATCAAGCTGTTTCTGGGTTTCATTTGCTCCCATACCATCCAACACATAACGACAGAAGAGAAAGAGAGGGAGCACAAAGCCTTGCCTGCTGTGAAAGCTGTAGATCTCAGGCATGTTGCCGAAAAGGACATCCCTCTTACTGCGTAGGGTAGGCGGCAGGAGGTCAGCTAGAGCAGGGTTATCCATCTCTGCTCTGTAGCCCTGCGGACACGGACACACACACACACACACACACACACACCACAATGAAGTCCCATTCCAGCAGTCTCCATTGTTCACAGCCACCGATGGATAAATCGTCAAACAACCCAGCCAGTGGATCTCATCAGCAAAACATTTGTTTACTCATATTTCGGTAAGAGTCCAAAAAGATGAAGGAAAACCAGACATTACTGTGATGGACATGTCACTGGATCAGTACGGTGAAGTTAAACACTGCAGTCGTTACCAGCAGCACCGACAACAGCTCATCCACGTAGACTCTCTCTGTCTCCACCAGCTCCTTCATCACCTGACTAAGGAGGAAGGGGGACAAAGACAGAGAGGGGGAAGGACATCACAACCAGCAGAGCCCGGCAGGCACAGCCATCGCCATACGGGAGGCGGGAACAGCGGCGCACCGTCTGAGGAGGTCAGATGCGTCTTCTCCCTCTGGACTGCTGCACAAGGAGCTCGGATTCTCCTGGTAGTCATGGATCACCTCTATCTGGATGGACAGAGAGTGATGCAGAATGATGACCATCACCTTGGGGGATCTGTAAAGCTCTCTCCAGAGACAACATTGCATCCCAGAGTGCAACCATCTCCGAACATCTGCCAGAACACTTGTGATTTGGAATCATATCTGATTATGGATTCAGGATAATGAGAGCATTCTCAGGCCCAGCTCTGTCTTTGCTGTGAGAGAGTCTTAGGAACGGGGAATTTTGAGAGCTGGGAGGGGTTTTACAAAGAAGCCATGCCCCCAAAAAGTCAGCGCTGGGTCTTACCTTCCTGGAGGTGGGGCTTTTTCTTGTTGCCCTCTTGCCCGGCAGCGACAGATCAAAGGTGAACTTTATGTCGACTCCTAGAAGAAAGGGGGCCTAGTCATTGGCAGACATCAGGGCTGGAGAGTCCCAGAGCTGCTACATGGTCAGAGTGAAGCCCACAGGAAACTGACTGATAATCTTCCCATAAACTCTTTTAAGGGTCTAAGGACTAGGCACAACATGTCAAAAATACATTATTACCTTCCAAATGCCAACACAGGCTCAGAGGAAGCCTGAAGCCCAAAGCAAGGAACACAGGGTATAAAGCAGGGGGACACTCTGGGTGGGAAGCTAGTCCATATCAAGCCAAAAATACACACACACACATACACTCACACACAAACCTATATATACACACACACACACACACACACATACACACACACAGTTTAGGTATCCATATCTTTGTGGGGACTGAAAAATTGTCCCCACAATGTCAAAATAATAGGTTTTATCACATTTGGTCGCCACAATATAATCTATACATGACCCACACACACATACGCATTATACACATATAT
>JAAGVU020000002.1:26606829-26637883 GCA_011763525.2 Mormyrus iriodes
GAGTCTTAAAGCACTTATGTAAGTCGCCCTGGCTAAGGGCGTCTGCCAAATGATGTAAATGTAAATGTAAATGTAAAGGAATCCTCAGCTGAGTGAACCAAAGTCTTATTTTTAATTATAGTGGGCAATGTCACTCTGGTTCACCCACTTGGACAGAAGGCCCAGTCCCTGTTGGAGCCCCATTGACTGTGTAAACTAAGCCTATCTCACCTGAAAGGTAGGCCACTTGCTTCTCGATGTATCCACCCACTTCGTTCACACTCATGGGGACAGTGACCTCTGTCAGTAAATGAAAAAATAGAAATGAAGAAATGAAGGAAGAAGATTTATTCTTTGCCACTGCTAAAGCTGTGGGAGGAGCCCTACTTCATGTCCACAGGGCCACCTTGTTGTCATTGTAAACAATGATGATTGAGACAGTGTGGGCTTTAAAACAATGCTGCCACCTAGTGTCCATCCCATGCCAACTCATTAAAATGCATCACGTCTATGTTTTTTTTTAACTCGTTACAGAACAATAATCATTCGTTTGAAACAGCAGATTGCTAAAAAATTGCTTTGCAATTCATGATAGAAGTACGCTGATGTCTCAGTTATGTGAAACGTACACATGTTGGTTTAAAAAAATTAATAAAAGAATTAATTAATAAAAATAATATTCATAATATGACACAGCGATTTTCCAATTATATACAGGCCTAATTTCACATCATGGCAATAAGTCCATCTACACGTGCAGGAGGTCTGGATACTTCACCCTTTCTGCTATTGCCTCCTGCATGTCAGTACAGTTATTTAAAAGTGTAAAAAAAATCTTGCACCGCTTGATAAACCAAATATAAAGTGCTTCAAACTGGTCTATTTTTTGCAGTTAGACAAACTGTCCATCAGTTAATAGCCCAACTACCTGTGGTGCAGTACAGGAGCCTATTTTGGTACGGTTCAATGTGATGTTATTTTCCACATTCCCTCTCTTGCCATCTGCAGACTGGGACTGCAGAGGGAATATTAATTACTGCAAGAGCAGAACCCTGCTTCAGCAGGATGGACAATGAGGATTCCTATTTGGAAGTCTGGATTTATGCCAGTGAGTGAAACAGAAAGGATGCTGCACTGTGATGAACTGTGGTGTGAATGACCTCCAGCGAAACAATGTGTGGATGACCTCCAGGGGACAAGTGTGTGGATGACCTCCAGGGGAACAGTGTATGGGTGACCTCCAGGAGAATGGTGTGTGGATGACCTCCAGGGGAGCAGTGTGTGGATGATCTCCAGAAGAACAGTGTGTGGATGACCTCCAGGGGAACAGTGTATGGGTGACCTCCAGGAGAATGGTGTGTGGATGACCACTAGGGGAACAGTGTGTGGGTGACCTCCAGGGGAACAGTGTGTGGATGACCTCCAGAAGAACAGTGTGTGGATGACCTCCAGGGGAGCAGTGTGTGGATGACCTCCAGGGGAGCAATGTGTGGATGATCTCCAGGGGAGCAATGTGTGGATGATCTCCAGGGGAACATTATGTGGATGATCTCCAGGGGAACAATGTGTGGATGACCTCCAGGATATACATAAACACAGCTGGGTTCTAGAAGACCACTGCACCTTAGGAACTACAAATACAACTCACATGTTGTGAGAGGTGTGTGTATCCTGTATCCCTCACAGTGAATTATAAAGCTGTATAAAGTTACTGTAAATGATCACAATGGAATTCACGTTCTAGCTAAGGAAGCGAACATTTTCCTGACCAGTGCAGGTTTGCCACTTTACACTGCTGGCACGTTAAAGATGACGTAGGGTTCCACCTCCTTATCAAGGAAACACCTGTGTATGTTTTCATATAGGGCAGCAGACAGCACCACACCGTCAAGGGTAGACAATGAATCTTAAAATGGAGACAGGATAGGATGGGTACGATTCCAGGTGGAGACAAGATAGGACTGGCATTAGCTGACATATTGAAGTTGCACATGCAACCTGGCAGCACAGTCAGTGTGGAGCAGTGGTTATGGGAGATGCTATTAGGATGTAACCAGAGTAAAGGCCTTCGGTGGGGGTGGGGGCTAGCCCTAGGACGGCAGTCCGGACCGTAAACAAATGCACTGCCAACCAATGCTGTAGTCATGTCGACTTGCATGACCGAATCCCAGAGGGGAAATGCTGTCGTACTGTATGTGCGGGTAATACACACCGTGTTAGATATTGTTAGTGTTTCCCTGACAGGCAGGAGGCCTAGACCAAGGATGTGAGAGGAATATCCCAAATGGCCAACGCCTGCCAGGTAAAAATAGGCCAGCGGTGGCCGTTTCCTCCATGACCTCCTTGCCAAGCAGATGGGGCATCGCTGAGGCAGTTTCTACATTTTACTGACATAACTATTAAGCACTAACAGGAAGTGTGTCTAGGAGCTTGAACGCATACGTCACAGGTTGAGCGAAGGGCGGGAGCTTTACGAGGAGACTCTAGACTGCCATCCACACGGACACAGACCCCGAACACAAATAGGTATGAGAGGTTCATATCTAGACACGCAGGCAGCTGTTGTGTGGCTCTACAGCCGGAGATTAATGGCAACACGGATACAAACATGGACAGGGACGGACACAGACAGGAAGTTTCGCCGCTTGACTCTCTGGCATGCAGGAGACAGGAGGATGCTGGGTAGTGAGCATGTAGGTGTGTTTAAAGCTGACAGCCGGGGCTGAGGGGGGTTTACTCACGCTGCAGGGTGTTCTCCAGCTGGGACCCTGCCTTCAAAAGGCTGTAGTAGCCGTCCATGTCTCCGTGGGATGCCGGTGCTGCCAGATTCAGGGGGGGGTTCTGGGCCCATGACCCTCCCCCGTCAGTCTGCTGAGTAGGAGTATGGGGCCGGACTCAGAGCGGCCGAGGAGTCACCTTGGGCCGGCGATGGCTTAGAAACACAGGTCCCCCTGTCCGTCTGTGGGATGGCGCCAGAAAGCCTGCCTCCGCAGCAAAGCACGGCTCCCACATGGGCCGGGGTCCAGCTCCATGGAACACTAGCGGTCCGGCTAACCGTGAGCTCCACTAGCAGCCTGCTTCTGCCCAAGCCGGCCCCTCCCTCTCTGCCTCCCCCCTCCCCTCGGTCTCGGTGCGTCTGCTCAGCACTGCGTACAGCACAGCACGGCCCTGCTACTGGTTTGCCACGTCCTATGAGCACCCGCCCCTAGCAGCATGTAGTCCAGCCCTCTGTATGTGAACCACTTTCGCTGGTCAGGGTCACAGAGGAATACATAAGCTATCCATCGGTCTTCCAGCTGCTTAAGCTCTGTGAAAACACTCCCAACCCGCCCCCCCAGGATGTCTGACACACTGTCTCTCTGTCACACACAGGGCTATCACTGCAGACAAATGGTCACATTTGGTAAAACAGGCTTTTTTATTATTATTTTTATGGTGTGCTGTACCACTGCAAACCTGCAATTTCCTTTGGGATTGGTAAAGTTTATCCATCCATCCTCTCCCAATTCATGCACATGGATGTACATGCAGAATATACACAAGAGTCAGAGACTGAATGTGACACACAGAGACACGTGTAATTTTTAGTGTTTTTATTACAGAAACAGTCTTTGAAATTTGCATCTTGTGGTCCTTAAAGGGTACATTCACATCAGTGGCTCAGAGCAGAGGGTGGGGCCAGCGGCACAGGCTCAGTGCAGATTGGAGGTGGCTTCAGGCGGCATCGTCCAAGCCGCCCTGTTACATCCCTTTTTAAATGTTTAATTCTTAAAGTCTGAAAAAAGCTGTTCAAAAATACATTATAGTTATAGATGCTGTAATTACACAAAGTATTGCACTCTAAAAATGTGAGTTTTTTTTCAATCATACAAATTAGTTAGAGGCCCTCAGTCCGGAGCCTCACCTGTATCCAGTCTGGTTTGCATTCTGAGTCCAGAACTGCCTTTGAAGTATCTTTGTAAGAACCAACCCAGGAGACCATCACAAACCTGCACTTAATGTCAACCACTAATTACTCTTTTAAAAAGCCAATTAAAATTTAAATAATTATAAGCTGTGGGTTAAAGGCTACCTCACTGTTATCTTGCACAGCTCATTCAGAGGCACCCCTGCTGTCTTGATCTACTTTATCCACACACAGACCCTCCCCCCAACACACAGGATTCAATCCACATGACACCAATTCCAGCAAACTTTCGCAATAACAGATTTCCTTGGAAAGAGTCAAAGATATTAAAGAACAACTTTAGGTCGTATGGGAGGAGGCTCAATTCACACGCCGTGACTGGGTTACGATAGTCAGCGAGTCAATACAAACAGCCCCCCTAATCAGAGGCTGTATCCTCACACTTCCATGTACAAAAACAGGAATGTATTGAGTACTGGTCATTAAAAACACATATTGAGAAATACTATGACAAAACTGGAACCTGAACTAAAAACAAACTTCCTTGCCAAGGGCTCCCCCCGTACCCCATCTCCATGATGCTACCCCCCCCCCCCCCCCAGAACACTGGCAATTACTTAGACGCTAACAGGGCAGGGACACCCATGAGAGCAGTCAAGGTGGAAGTGATCTGCTCTGACCTCTGCTGGTGGACAGGGGTATAGCATTGATTGCCTTTATGCATTTAAGTTCGTCTGAACATTCTCCGCCTTCTATTCACAAGAGGTTACAATAGACACAGAAACAAGGGTACAGTTTTGGGTATGGACGGTATGGGGCATGTCCCTACCAATACTGTAGGAGTACCGTGTGTGTTGGGGGGTAGGGGTTCGGGGCAGATTTGGTCCCTACTAATGTTGAAACCAAACCTTTGCCCATGCATTTTCACTTACAACTCAATATTTTCATGCCACTTTGGAAGTCAGCGTATAAACATTCTCAATATACATCTTTCCTACGTCTCATAAACAGACCGAAAACGTAAGCACTTTAAGGGAAAGCTGAAGAGAATCAGTATAATGGAGGGACACCTACCCCCCAGCCCAGGGGGCGCCGAAAGGCAACACAAAGTGCTTTCTTCATGTGGTGTTTGCTCCATTTGCTCATATAAACTCACAGAGCAGTACCCTCATAGCAGGGAGACACAGGACCATAGAACCTTGCATGCATGCAGTCAATGCATCATGGGACGGCAGTGGTGAATGGGGAAGCACATGCAGAGGGTTGATCCTTGGGGGGAACTGGGGGTTTGAGTGACAATGTCATCCTTCTTATTCATGTTGTTACATTTGTAAGATTTTCATTCAGGCAGTGTCACGGACGGCTGGGGTCCTGTTTTTGGCTCTCCATAGGTTGGCTCCAGTGGGACGCTCATGCTCATTCTGGTCCGTATATGATTGCGGTGTTACTACGGAAACCTAGGGGAAGAGAGTTATTATTCATTAACAGTGAGCATTTATTTTGTAGACACTTTTGTCCAAAGTGAGGTAAATTATTTGAGAAAGCAGGGTCAGACAGTCCCTGGAGCAACTGGAGGTCAAGGGCCCAATGCTGACATCACCATGCCAACCTGGGATTTGAACTGGCAACCTTCCACTCACAGGCACAGGGTCCTAACCCACCAAGCCACACACCACCCCAAAGCAGTAGATACATCATGTTTGTGAACAACTGCTTCTGTTCTGTCCTCTTTACTTCCCCCACCCCCCCCCCCAACATGAAGGCCTGAGCTGGAATTCGCTGAACCAAACAGCACAAAGTAACAGGGCACGCCCAGCTCTTACCTCGATGTTCCTGGGCCCAGGAACACATCTTCAGCTGCGGGGACAAAACAGGCAGTCTGAATGGCCAATCAGCATCATGTCCTGCACTAGCCCAGAACGCCATGCCCAGAACATGCCATGCCGCACCAAAATCATGCACACATGTGGGGGGGGGGGGGGGGGGGGCAGGGTCCAGGGGATCACTCTTATGACTCATGCATTCATACATGCAGCCCTGCCCAGCGGTGCTCTCAAAGCCCACACTAAGCATTTATCCACTAAACCCTCTGAACACGTAAAGAACACACACACACACGAGGGCCTGCAGGGGCACAGGGGGTCTCCTTGAGATGAGGATCTGGGATGTTTAAGCACAACAGTGAACATGCCCTGTACTCCAGTGTGGCTTGTGACTGTATTACTATCACGAGCCACTAGGGGGAGTGTTAGGAAAATATGATTTACGAGGTGGTGGAGGGATGGAGGGGTCAGGGAGGCCAGTGACCCAGCAGGTGCCTTGTGGGCCAATGAGCTGACACCCAGAAGGGGGGGCCGGGGAGGTCAGGTACCCAAAAGGGGGGGCTGGGGAGGTCAGGTACCTGGTCATGTGACAGTATTGGACTCCTCTGAAAAGGTTCTCATGAGCAGCGGCCTGGATGAGGATGGGGCGCCCGGCTTCTTCTGGATGTGCCATAGAGGAGACAGAGAGGGCGACCCTGAGCAGACAGCTTAGGCAGGCAGAGACACAGCGCTCCCACTCCCCCTCCCCGTGCCACACGAACGGGCTGGACATGTGGGTCAGGCGCTCCCCCGCGCCCCTGGGACTGGCATGCACAGACGAGCATCTGAGGGGAGCCAAGACTGTCCCTGCATGTGCAATGCAAACAGAGGTGTCACAGATGACAGCCTCTTTCAGTCTGGTACCAGGACCAAAACAAAATCGGTGGCTTCTTAGTGTCATGTCAGCTGCCTAATCAAGACACAGCAACTGGTCCCAGATCAGTGTGACAAGTCAGGAAGCATGCAAGCAGAGCAGAGGGCAGGCAGAGCAGAGGGAGAGACCTCAGTCACTCCAGGAGAAGCTGTGAGTGCTGGTGGTCTGAGACAGCATGAAGACGGTGGACATCCCCGAGGACGGAAGGCGCCTCTTCATCTGGAGCAGCGGAGCAGAAAAGGGCCAGAAAAATCACAGGGGTCACGCCGACGGATGGAGGGAAAGGTCACCGCGGGAGCAGAGAAGGGACAGAAAAATCACTGGGGTCCTGCTGATGGACGGGGGGGGCAAGGTCACCGCGAGAGCAGAGAGGGGACAGAAAAATCACAGGGGTCACGCCAACGGACGATGGGCAAGGTCACCACGGGAGCAGAGTGTCCCCAAGCAGGACTGCAACGTCCCCAGGCAGGACCAGAGAGGCCCCAGGCAGGACCAGAGAGGCCCCAGGCAGGATGGAACCTTAGCTGAGTAACGTCACTAAAGTAGGCAGCAAAAAATGTGCTAAAGATGGACAGATGCTGGCTGATGTCACTAAAGCCCTGGGTGTGAGCAGACCTGCCACCACACTGTATTTATGGATACACATGATATGTGATTAAGCAGCACCAAAGAGTCTCAGCATTCATCAGAAACCCACAAAAATTAAGTGAGATACGGTGTGTTCACACACACATACCTGGGCTTGACAGTAGCTGTGTATAGCGACTTTCATGGTAACTTTATGGTGATACATAAACATGAGCTATGGTGCTGAAGGAGGACAGAGCAAAGTGAAGGGTGAGATGGGAGGACAGGAAGAGAAGAGAAAATGGAGAAGTGTGGAGCTGTATGGTGGAACAGGAATGGGATACAGGTGTATAACGTGCTGGAGAGAGGAGGGTAGGGCAGGGTAGGGTGGACAGCAGGGCAGAGTAGGGTGGAGTGAGAATACCTGATGTATGTGGGCGGCTCTGGGCTTGCGCAGCACCACCAAGAGCACTTCAGGCAGCAGGCTGAGCAGGATGAGCAGGATGATGACCAGCCAGGCCGACACGGAGCTCAGCAGGTTGGCAAAGACGAAGTAGAGTCGCTGCTGCTTGAGGAAGGGCCTGTAGGGGTGAGGTTTTCAGTCATTCCAGAATGATCGGGAGCAGCACATCAACTCTCTGTCCCTTCAAGGTGAAACGGAGAACTTCCTCACCAGATGATGCCGCCCCAGAAGAAGCTGAAGAACACGTAGAAGGCCAGGGAGCCCCAAATCACGAGATGGTTGATCCAGGTCCAGTGACGCGTGTCCAGGGCCAGCTACGTGGACACAGCGACAGTGCAGATGTGGCGTTTAGGGCGCTATACATTCAGATGCGGCGCATTCTCTGCTACATTGGCACACAGTATGTGGCAGCCTTAAGCTGAACCTCACTGATGCTCACAACCTTACCTTTAGCGTTACTGTAAACACCATGACTGTGAAGACTATAGTGCCAAAAGACCAGTTCCCATACACCTGAAAGGCAAAAAGAAACAGAATGACCACATGCAGGACTGAGCAGCCACAGGCGGGTGGCTGCCCACGGCTGCTCCCAGCAGCTCACCTGGCCGTTGTCCTGCAGGGCAGGGTTTCTGAACAGACAGTGGACACCAAAGAAGAACAGCAGGCCTTGATAGACACCTAGCACCGTCCAGTGCAGGAAGGGCCCCCAGCGCAGAGCTGCATTCCTGGCCACCTCCCTGTGGAAAAGCAAAGCCAGAGTGTGTGGATTGCAGGGTGGGGCGGGGCAGACTGGGTCACCCCCCTTACAACAGAAAAGGTCTGTTTGCAGCTCCACGAGCAGCAGCTGTATTAATAGTAGGATAATGGAGAACAGTCACATTCCAGTTAAATCCAACCACTGAGTTCTGAAACTCGCCATGAAGTCCCTCTATACTATACACTAATTTTTGAAAATTGTGTTTAAAATATTCATATAACGTGAAATAATTATATGGTGGCTAAATAATATGCAAAAATACATCACTTATTATTCAATTTTATACACATTCTAGGATATATGAATATGTGACAATGCCGACTTATCCCATACATTTACATCTGAAACCATTTCAACAGCATTTGTGTTCAGGCACACAGCAGCTGCGCAGAAGGGAAGGTGGAGTTCCATTATCATCTGGTTTGAACATTTATATAGAGAGATGTCCTTTTTATAGGTCTAACAACTATCAGAACTTGACCCCAATCAGACCCATGCATCCACTGCCCCCCTACCTGTACAGTGTGGCTTTGTCCAACAGGATTTCAATGCAGATGTGCTGCTCAAAGAGGCTGTAGGCCAGAATGGGCATGGAGGTGAAGCAGATATTGTACATCATCAGGTAAGCGGCATCGTAGAGGGGCTGGGGGCGTGGAAAGGGAGCCAGAAAGGGCCATCGAGGGGTTAATAACAGGGAAAAAGCGTATTCCCTATCAGACGCAGCATTAAAGAAGAAAATGGCAGGTGGAAATCCCTCCAGGGGAGGCTCGTTCTATTGGCCCTACGCCTCTGACTCACCTGCTGTGAATATCCGCAGAAGAACTGGTAGAGGAACTGGGGCAAGATGAAGCAGAGGTTCTGTAAAGGAAGCATTAACTACCTGAGTGACATTACACTGGCCGAACCAGCAGGGGGAGACAAACTCCCTGGGTGGTGTGTGGCCCGCTGCAGGGCCTCTTCACAGTGCTGACGGGTACAGGGTCCCCCGGCAGACCCAGGCTCACCCACCGGGGCAGGGCGAACCAACCCAGATGTACCTTGTAAAAGAAGTACTGCACCAGCTGGGCGATGCGGACGTAGTACAGGTGCCCGTGGGCCAGCAGCAGTTTCTTCAGGTGCTTCAGCTTGGGGACAGCGTAGTCACTGTTCCGGACGGCCTGCCGGCCCTCGTTGCCCTTTATACCTGCGCGGGAAAGCCAGGGTCACCGGGGGAGGGAACAGGGAGAGGTAGAGGTAACACAAATTTGCCTGCACAGGGCGCCGTACGGGGGGAGGTTAGGACAATTCCAAGGGCCCCTGAGTGACAGGGGCCTTAAAAAAATTTGGAACATAATTGGCTTAGTCTGTTGGGGGCCCAATATGACATACTGTCACGGGGCCCAAAATCTCTAGCCGCGCTCCTGGAAGATGGTAAAAGTCACATGATCCCAAATCAGCACCATCTCGTCTCTTACTACACTGCTGTTTTGTCCTATACATTATCTGAAAAAAGACTGCCAATTTGTACCTTTGCTTGTCACTGGGGTTGTACCGTCAAGGGTCTGCGAATTGTACCATTAGCTGCGGGTACCTGTACCTTTTTAAATACAGAAATGGATAATGAGGAATGTTTTTGTACCACTGGGGGTACATTAATGTTGTTTGTACCTTGGAGATGTTCCTCAGATTCCATTTCTCTACCTTAAACTAAAGATTAAAAAAGTACATTTACCTACAGCAGACCCTACGTTTGCACTTGAGACCTCGCAAAGTTGAGGGACAAAGCCATCAGTGCTGTGCTCGAGGGGTCAGCTCACCAATGCCCACGTGCGCCTCCAGGATCATGCTGACATCATTGGCACCGTCACCCACTGACAGGGTGATGGGGCTCCCTTTCGAATTCTTCACCAGCCTTACTATCTGCAGAAAAGCACAGACCTTCATCCTCATGTCTACATATGACCCCACCCACAATGTTGTGGCCCAGTCCCCACATTGTTTACAAAGCCCCATCTACATTGAACAGAGCCCCGCCCACAGCCCCCATACCTGAGCCTTCTGCAGAGGTGCCATGCGGCAGCACAGCACAGCCGTGCAGTTCTGGCAGATCTCGAGGAACAAGCTTGTGTAGTGGCTGGACGTAGGCTTCAGCACCAGGGAGAGTGTGGCTCCATCGATGATGAAACCGTAGTCGTGGACAGCCGAGGACCAGCTCCTATCACACGGTACATAGCACATCACCACATGTGCCAGTACAGCTAAAGCTACGCTCTTTGGAGGACTTTAGTGGGGGTGGGCATGGCCTGTAACTCAAACTGCCCTTTCCCAGCCTCGGCCCACCTTGTGACTCCTCCCTTGGCAGGAGGTGCATCCTGCACCGCCCTTCTGTGGTAGTCCAGCAGAAGCTCATGGAGGCGCCCCTCGCATTTTTGGCCTCCAGTCTCCAGTGTGCGCACTGTCAGCTCCAGGAGCTCTGTGCCCCTTTGGAAGAGCCGACAGGCATAGCAGGTAGATTTTGCGGTCTCCATCTTGTCCCCTGTCAGCACCCACACCTTCATGCCCGCATTCTGCAGGGCTTCCATGGTCTCAGTCGCCTCCTCCTGAAGCCTGAAGCCAAACAACAATTAGTGAACCACATCGGCAGCTTGACCTGTGAGGAATCAGCCAGTCACGTGATTATACACAGCAGGGATCATATATTAAAGGTGGGGGACCTAGAACAGCTTCACTGTAGGATCACACCAAAAGGCTGCTTAATGTACTTAATGCACAACCTAACTGGCTCTCTCTCTAAACAACTCATTTTTTGTTCTGCCCTCAATACATTTTTGTGTACATAAAATTCCAAGTGCTTATGAAGTAGCTCTAAGAGTCCAGCTTTTCTCTTTTATCTATGAATAAAAATCATTTTGATGTTAAGTCCACGCATGCTCAGCCAGTGTGTTAGCGATTAGCTGTCATGTTCGGTAGGCGTGTCAGCAGGGGCAGACCTGTCTTCCACAGCCGTGGCTCCGATCAGATTCATGCCGGTCTCCAACTGGTCGTAGATGTTCAGGAGCTTCTCCTCGCGGTCCTGCAGTGCCAGTCGCGCCTCTCTGAGGCTGGCATCTGCCTGTGTAAACTCCTCTGCGCTCAGCTGCTTGTAGGCCACACACAATGTCCGGTACCCCTCCTGCAGGGAGAGCGCATGGGGGTGTGAGCGTGCAAACGGGAGGAGGGGCACAGTCAAGCTTCTGGGGGGAGGCGGGGAAGAGTTCTGACCGTGGCATTACGCTCCACATGGGTCCGAATCCGCAAGACCTCCTCCTCTCTGACGCGTGGGAAAATGGACACGTCGGCCCCCTTACAGAACATGAGCGTCTCCCCTGGCAGGTAACGGTAAGTCAGTGGGGGAAATTATGGTACCACAGCGGTGCAATAACTCTCCTGGCCACAAGCACCCCCCCCACTTACCTGCTTTGCTTTTCACAATCACACTCATGCGCCGTCGAACTGGGTCAAAATTCAACACGTGCAGTAACTCATACCTGTAACACAAGCAGAGAGGAGGACAGTGCCAGTAAGGCCCCAGTCAACAAACAGACCCTGGATATAAAGGTCAAACAAATCCCCCAGCAACACCTACTCCTCTATCTCCTTATTCCTGTTCTGTATTTTCATTTTCTTACACTCCAAACCCAGGAAGGTGAATCCAAACCTAAGAGAGAACGACACCACAGCCATGAACCCCACTGCAATAATGCAGGCGGAAGCTCACAGGGAACTAATTGGGTGGCCGTACCTCATGGCGCCCTTGACGAGGGCCACCTCATCCGGCGAGGAGGCGATGAAGCCATGCTGCTCTACCACTTTGGCTGCGTCCACCTGGTCCGCAGGCCCCAAACCCGGCTCCTTCACCTGCACCGTGTGGCATAAGCACAGGGCTCGCAGGAAGAGCTCCTCTCTCTCCTGAAGGTCGGCAGACAGATACAGACAGACAGACGCAGCTGCTTACTTGAGCTGTACCACATCCCATTTCAAGCATCACTGTTCACACCATTCTGCTTATTTGGAACCATTTTTCCCCATTAAAGGGTTAATCCAGGCCACTACTGCACAGAAGCAGCACACAGCGCCCTTCAGTCCAGCAGGACGCACCTTCCCTGCCTTGCGCTGCAGCTTGTTCACGGGCCCGTCCTCCACGCAGAAGCCGTCCAGCTCAGAGGAAGAGTCGCCATACTTGTACTGGAAGCCATCGATGCAGCACTCTATGAACTCCATGTTGTTTTGGGTGAGGGTCCCCGTCTTATCAGTGAACACATGCTCCACCTGCAGGCCAATAATGGAAACTGCACAGGCCCAGCAGCACACCCTGGCACTCAACATGCTAATAATGTAAGGCAATAAACAAGGCAATACAATAACCACCCATGGCTAAACCCAACATGTCAGTGGGATCCCCGACCTGGCCTAGTTCCTCGTTGAGATCTGACGTGTTGACCAGCGCCCCCTCCTGGATCTGTGTGTCATAGAAATCCCTGTCCCAGGTGATGAATGAAGAGCCCAAGAACTTCTGCATCTCCACTGTGACGTACATGGACACCGGGATGATGAAGTTGAAGAGGACCATGAAGGAGAGGAAGTCTGTGAACATCTTGAGGTACTGCAACATGGAGGAGGTGAAGAGCAACCAGTAAGTGGAGTGTGACACGCACCTAGGGCAGCAAGGGAGAACCAGTGGTGATCCAGTCCACAGGGCTCAACCTTTGCTCATTTCTCATCATTGACATTACTAATTTTTGTCATAGACCACAAGGGGGGGCTAAATCCTCACCCAATCAGCGCCCTTCTCCTTTTGAGTCTTCTGGTTGTACCAAGGCTCGTCCTGACCTGGCTGGCTCTGCCACACATACTTCAGGGTGGTGCAGACCAGGGCTTTGCCCAGCAGGATACACAGATACACCATGAGGAAGCCATTAATGGACCTGGTTGGGAATACAGACATGTCAGTGGTGCACATGCCACGGGCCCCATTTGACATTCAGTCACACCCCCAGCAGTAACACCCCTCTTACTTTTCCACCACAGAGCGCTTTTGGGACTTCCCTTGATAGTTCAGCGCCATCTTGGTCTCCATGCCTGTGTAAACAGCCACACCTGGGTGGGGGAGTGAGAGCAGGCATGACGGGGTTCACAGCAGTACAGACATCCAGTAAGAGAGGGGCCAACAGGGAGATGGAAGACATCCAAAGAACAGGAAAAGAGTTACATGGGGAAAGGGCTTAGGGAGGAGCCCCTAGGGGGAGGAGAAGAGCCCCCAGGGGGTGGGGAGGAGGGCTAGAACACTTCCTGTAAGAGAACTATAGCAGGAGCACCTCAAACCAGAAATGAAACTCACTCACCAGAAATTTTACTGGTATTCTTCAGAGTCGCTCCTTTCAGGAGTAAATTCTCAGGCCCGAGGGACCTAAGGGAGGCGAACAAGACCAGGCTCAGAGGACATCCTGCTATTAAATCCCCCCCCCCCCCCGCCATAGAGCAGACAGCCCTGACATTTATGGGGAGTGTTACAGATTGCCCTCCAAAGCAGGTGCTGCCCTTCCCTTACTGTAGCGCTCCTCTAAAGTTATGGATCAATAAAGTACAGATGGAGAAGTAATTCATGGGCGAGGGGGCGAGAGAAATCGAGACCAGGGGGTTGTGGGAATTTGCCAAAGATGGATCAAAGAGAAGCTCACAGCCTACAGTGCAGACTCAGGAACAGGAAGTGAACTGAGGGAAACCGTTGGGGCAACAAAAGCAGCGTCGTGCTAGTGGGTTCAGGTCTGATTCGCAGGGCCCAAAGAGGACTCACCTCACTGCGGGTTCCTGGGCGTCTCTCCGGACATACATCCGGCCGACAAACCTGCGGAGAGAGGCTGACTTGAATCAAAGTGTGCACTGCGATACACCCACAGAGACAGAGAGTCTCACACAAACAGACACTGCGCACACGTGCACCCATGCACGCACACCCTTACTTGTAAAGGTCTGGCTGAGGTTGTTCACATTCTATGGTGGCATTGAGCAGTTGTAGGTCTGTCTCTATGTCAGGCACTGTGTAATGTGTCTGCAAGAGAGGGGGGCAAGTCAGATCACTGCAGGCTGCCCTGGGGGGGTGGCATAGCCTGGTCCGGCCCCTCACCTTGTGGTTAGATTCCCCGTCCAGGCTGGCCGTGGTGACATAGCAGGTGCCATCGTCACGGCTGGACCGCAGCAGGACCAGGTCACAGGGGAAGGTCTCGTCTTCTAGGACCTCCACCACATCCCCCACCTGGATGCCATGGGCTCATGGGTTTAAAGCCCACTCAGCCGCTTCAAACTTGCCATAGTGCAATGAGGCAGTACATGCACATGCGCGGCCATGCACGCTCATCCGCACATTCAGGGCCAGCCCAGGGCATAAGCAAACTAAGAGGCTGCTTAGAGTCAAGAGGCCACCAGGGGGCCCCTTCACCTGATCAGCCTGACTGAATGGGAGGAACGTTGACAAATGACAAACTAGGTTAATGAAATTTTGCTTAGGGCCCCAAAAAGGGTTGGGCCACCCCTGCACACACACACACACTCACATGCCCGCACGCACATGAGAAAAACCACATCTCAGAGATGGACTGCTGATCTTCGTACCCTGATCTTCTCGCTCTCCTTGCGTGTGCTCCGGCCACTGTCCAGCACTGTCACTGGGTACTTGTTCACTTCGTTGTCCGCCTTGTGACGCAGCCAGTCCTCAAAGCCCTGGGTGGGCGGGGGGAAGGGTGTCACATGTTAGCAGGAAACTGCATGGACAACCTCCTGCTTAACAGCAAACACAGAGTCCAAAGCAAATACAGAGAGCAGCCAAACCTGGGAAGGCTGCTTTCTGAGTAAGGGGGGGGTACTTCACATCTGCAACCTGTGGAGAGACTTTGACCACCCCCCTTGAATAAGATATAGAACAAGAAGAGGGCCGGGGAGGGGACTGTGCGGGCTCACCTGTTTGATGGCGGTCACTGTGATGACAAAAAACAGCGGCAGGCCGCTGGTGACAGGGCTGGTGGGCGTGTCCACGATGACCTGCAGGGTGACAGCGGGGTCTGAACCGCAGGACTTCTTAAAGCCGAATAAAAAACTACCTACCAATAAGTCACTTATTATTCCATCCATCCACCCATCCTAATCCAGTGGATCTCAACCCAGTCCTCAGAGACCCCCAGAGAGCCCACATTTCTGCTCCCTACCAGGTACTCGGTGTTCTTCAGTGTTTCTTTTAGGTGCCAGGTCAAGGTCACAATAATTAACCTATTGTGTTCTTTAAATATAGGCACTGTGATCAGCAACATGCACAAAACATGCTGGGTAAGACTAGAGAACATAGCCACAAGCCACCACAAATATCGCACACACACACACACACACACACACACACACACACACACACACACACACACACACACACACACACACACACACACNNNNCACCCACACACACACACACACACACACACACACACACACACACACACACACACACACACACACACACACACACACAGCAAGCTGCCCCTCACCACAGCATGGACCCACGCTACCCACACTTCCCGTCTCCTGTCTCTGACTGCTGATCCTTATCAGGCCGCAGGAAGTGGCTAAAAGAGGCAGCCAGTTCGCTGACAGCCAGCATCCCATGCTGCTACACAGCCACTGGTCTCGCTCTCCGCTACCGAATTCAACCAGGAAATGGAGGGGGGGGGGGCTGCTACAGTAGCCAACCGCAAGGCAAATGTCCTCCAGAGCTGCACTGCGAGGGAACATTAAGTCAACAGGCCGTGATCATGGTGATTTTTTAGGAGGAAGCAGGATGTGTATCATGCACATGGAGGCACAGGACAATCCTAAAGAGAGCAACGACCCTGTAGGTCTCCCTGGTCACAGACCTGTGGGCCTCACCATCTCACCAGAGCCCAAGGTGGGAGACGTTAAGCATCACAGGGGCCTGGTTCAAGTTATTTAGTCCAGAGCCTGGGATTTAAGCATTGCAGGCCTGCTTCCAGCTATGAGATAACGGTCTGGCCAGCCAGACAGTTGGGGTGTTTGAATGGGTCAGTGGGGTCGGAATTGACCCCAGTTCACAGACACTGCATAACAGCATCCATGAACTTACAACATCAACAGACACCCCCACTCTCTCAAGCCTGACTCCTTGATGTACAGCAGGTCCATTAAGTAGAACAGAGCACTCATCTGAGCCAAGTCTGGGGTGGGTGTGTGGGTGCAGTGGAAACAAAGTACATTATCCTTTTATTACATGGAAAAATGATCAATGATGCAAAAAGGCATGGCTAGAAAGTGCTGAAGTCAGGAGCCTTGTCTACAAGGAGCCCTGCGTGCACACAATTAACCAATCACCTTCCCGGCGAGTCCTGACTAACCAGAGGTTTCAGCACAAAGGGTGAGCTTCAGGCACGGCCATGGTGTGGTCAGCACAGATATGCCAATACTGTCCCACTAAGCACTCCATGCTGCTGGAGCCAGCAATGGACAGTTTGGGCATAGCTGTCCGTGCCGCTAGGTGATAGATAGAATGTCCTGAAACAGTCTGGAGAATGTCTGGAGAATCCTCCAGAGCATTTATGTGGCTTAATCAAACTAGAGCCGTGGTCAAATAAACCGGCCTAGTACAGTGCCACCAGAAAGTATTCACACCTTCACTTTTTCCACATTTTGTTACGTTACAGCCTTATTCTAAAATAGATTTGAGTGTAGTTTTCTTTTACAAAATCTACACAAAATGGTCCATAATGGCAAAGTGAAAACATGGTTTTCAGGCATTTTATTACATTTCTAAAAAATGAAAACATTTAAACATTAGGTACATAAGTATTCACACCCTTTGTTATGACACTCAAAATTGAGCTCAGGTGCATCCGATTTTCACTGATCAATCTTGAGATGCTTCTACAACTTCATTGGAGTCCACCTGTGGTACATTCAGTTGATTGAACATGATTTGGAATAGGACACACTTGTCTATATACATATATACCCTTATATTCTATATAAGGTCTCACAGTTGACAGTGCATGTCAGAGCAGAAACCAAACAATGAAGTCCAAGGAACTGTCTGTAGACCTCTGAGACCGGATTGTGGCAAGGCACAATTCTGTGGAAGGATACAATTTCGGCAGCACTGAAGGTCCCAAAAGCACTGTGGTCTCCATTATTCGGAAATGGAAGAAGTTTGGAGCCACCAGGACCCTCCCTGGATCTGGCCGCCTGGCCAAACTGAGTAATCAGGGATGAAGGGCCTTAGTCAGAGAGGTGACCAAGAACCCAATGGTCACTAAGGCAGAGCTCCAGTGATCCCTTGTGGAGATGGGAGAACCATCCAGAAGGTCAACCATAGCTAGTGCACTCCACCAATCAAGCCTTTATGGTACAGTGGCCAGACAGAAGCCACTCCTCACTAAAATGCACATGGCAGCCTGCCTGGAGTTTGCCAAAAAGCACATTAAGGATTCTCAGACTGTAAAAAGGAAAATCCTCTGGTCTGATGAAACCAAAATAGAACTTTTTGGCCTGAACTCAAAGCGTCGTGTCTGAAGAAAAACAGGCACTGCTCATCACCTGGCTAACACCATCCCTACTGTGAAGCATGGTGGTGGCAGCATCATGCTGTAGGGATGTTTTTCTGCAGCAGAAACTGGGCGACTAGTCTGCATAGAGGGTAAGATGACAGCAGCCAAATATAGAGAGATTCTTCAACATAACCTTCTCCAGAGTGCTCTGGAACTCAGACTAGGGCGACGATTCATCTTCCAACATGACAAAGACCCGAAGCACACAGCCAAAATAACAAAGGAGTGGTTTCAGGAGCAGCCTGTGAATGTCCTTGAGAGGCCCAGCCAGAGCCCAGACTGGAATCCAATTGAACATCTCTGGAAAGACCTAAAAATGGCTGTCTACTGACTTGGCTTGAGAGGATCTGCAGGAAAGAATGGGAGAAAATTCCCAAAAATAGGTGTGCCAAACTTGTAGAGACATACCCAAGAAGACTGGCTGCAATCACAGCCTCAAAAGGTGCTTCAACAAAATATTAAGCCATGGGTGTGAATACTTATGAAACACTGGATTAACAAGCTTTTGGCAATAAAAAAAAATAATTGCACATCTTTCTAAAAAGTTGTTTTTGCCTTGTCATTATGGGGTAATGTGTATAGATCTTTGAGGAACAACTACACTCACATTTCAGAATAAGGCTGTAACGTAACAAAATGTGGAAAAAGTGAAGGGGTGTGAATACTTTGATTGCACTGTATCTGCCAGTTCTTTGCTGGTTTCAATGTATTCCATGGTGTTCTAATACCACCTGGCTAATCAGTCCAACAGTTGCTCTTGTCCTAGTTGTTCAGTCAAACAGCTATAACATTAGTCCAGAATCTACCCCCCTTTAATAGGCCCCCGCTCTGAATGGTGATACATGGAGGAGCTGTTAGGGACAGCAGCCACTAGCAGGCATCTAACGAGGAGCTTCCAGCATATTAAGGCCTACATTCCTCACAGCTATACTTTGGAATATACTTTGAAAGGACCCACCCATACAAAAGGGAAACAGTTAGCATTCCGGAGGAGATTGTTCCAATGGTGACAACTGCAATCTTCAGCCAACTGTGGAAGGCTTTTGGAAATGGGCCTCAAGAGTACCACCTGTCACCATGACCTCCTAGCCACCCAAGGCAGTGGGGGGGGGGGCAGAGGAGCCAAGGGCCTAGCAGAAGGTCACCTGCAGGCAATATTTCAGGGGGCAACTGCAGTGCCTGACTCCCAAGAGAGGGTCCCCCCCAGGCATGCCCAGATCACCCACCTGCACCAGGAATATGATAAGGAAGTAGAAGTTGGCTATTCTCCTGAATTGCTCAAACAGGTTCTTTGGCAGGAAGTTCCACAACGTGTACTGCAAAAAAAACAGCACAAAAGGCAGTTTAGAGTGAGACAAGGTGACAAGAAAAAAAACGAAAATAACGATTAACCGCAGTGTCACTTTTTGCTTATCAGAAGTTGTCACGCGTCACAAATATTCACTCTTTGTGGGCTTTATGAACACATATACAATGTTTACACTATTTATTTAGCAGATGCCTTTATGCAGAGCAGCACTCAACTGAGAAACAGGGGGGTGAGGGCCATGCTCTGCTCACCCTGGGATTTGAACAGACAACCTTCCGATCAGAGATGCGGCATCCTATACCACTGAGCCGCACAGTGCAGCCACATCACAGAGATTTCCCTGAAATGTCACAGAGCCATCTGCTCCTTGAGTAGGGTCAGGGTTGTTTACATATCTCACACACACACACACACACACACAATCACCCTTTGAGAATGTGTGTGGAACAGAGGAAGGGACAAGATAGGAGGTAGGTCAAAGACTGTAAGCATAGCACTGACAGTAATTAGGGCCACGATCCGACAGTCATGCCTGAGGACTGGACTGACTGAAGTGGAATCTACAGCACGCACAATAAACCTGTCACCATGCCACCACCCCCCCAGGACTGCCCAAACGAGTCTCACTGAAAGTCCAGCATTGCCGAGACCTGCACATCTCAGAATGATGTGTGTGAAAGAGGGGGAGAGAGCATGCATCAGAGTGACACTGAAGGAGGAGAGGCGGCCCACGGGAGCCTGGGGCAGCTTTTGACGCCACACCTGGGTGAGGCGCTGTTTTAAGCTGACAGCTGCAGCACCCAAATATTCTGATGATGTTGTATAGGGTGGACCAAAAGTAGGTATCCAGTTTTTATTTTACAAAGTAAAGGCCAGCATTGGATCAGGCGACGTGCCAGTAAGACTGGCCACCATGTTTACCCGGCCTGATACCCATAGACTATTTATTTTTTTGGGGGTGTAGTAAAAGAGGTTTTGGAGAGGAAGCCCCACACAGTGGATGAATTGAAGGAGTTCATCTCGCAAGCGTTCGAGGACATTTCAAACCCCTAAGAGACTAAACATGACCAAATCAGTTCTGTAAAATAAAACTTCTATACATACCTTTTAAAACTAACGCTGTAAAACAATTTGTAAGATAGAACCTTTACTGTATTGAACAAAATCTGTATACCTAATTTTGGCCCACTCTGTATATCAGGGAAACCAATCATATACACTTTTCTGTTAGAGCAAAAAAAAATAATCTTAATAAAAAAAAGTGTTATGTTGGTCAAAATTCCTATATTATTTTCAAATGACTGAGCAAATGTGACAGAACTTTTCACTGGGATGTTTCCATTGCAAACAGTCTTTCATGCAGTCTGTTTATTTTTTAATATATTTTCCGCTGCAACACCCCCCTCCCCCTCGTATGAGGAATCACAGGCTTTTGTCGGCCTGACACCCATCCTCCCCATCTCTCCATTGTCACTCTGCGGTGTGACTGAATGTCGTAACTCTCATTTACGGAAGTAACCATTATAGATAATTTCAATGCATGTTTTTTTATAAATCCTTTCCTTTTCAAATTGATCTAATTTACTGAAAATGTTTTGTAGCCAAATCTCTATTTAATATAAACTTTTATATAGCGCCTTTCACGCTCCAAGGTGCTTGACAGGAGTGTGTGGAAACCCATTATATTGCATATATTCATACAAAATGGTGCGGGAAGCAGGGCAAAGGGAACGGAAAGAGAGGCAGGTGACAGCGGAGGAGAGGAACCGAATATGGCCCCGGTCATGCTAACATTAAATAACACAAAAAAAAACATTGCGTTTTATAAATCCAAAGGTGTGAACCATCCGAGTGTGTGTGTGTGTGTGTGTGTGTGTGTGTGTGTGTGTGTGTGTTAGTATGGGATACTAGTACTGAAAAGGTAGAGAGTTTTTGAAAGTACTGGTACTAATTACACTATTACTATTAGGGCTGAACAGAGACAAAGTACATTTACTTGAGTATTGTACTTAAGTATATTTTTCTGAGTATGTGTACATTTGAGTTTGGGAAACTAATGATTTTTACTGCAATACATTCAGAAGACGAATATTTTATTTAATATTTTTATTTTAAAATGCACTACATTTCTGTGAAGGTTCTTCTTCCTCATTATTTTGAAGCACAGCTTTGAAGTCAGTGGATGAATTCTGTTTTCTAAAAGGCAGTAGGCCATATTGTGCTCGTCACAACCACGTGTTGCATCTACAGCAATTACACTGTCTGCCTGATGCACACATGTACGCGCACACACACACACACACACACACACACACACACACACACACACACACTGCCAGAGCTGTGCCAGAACACTACCCTGCTGTTTGGTGGGGGTGGGGGGGGTGTTAGATTAGAAAAATGAAAACGACAATGGCTGTCCCTTTGTCAATTCAACTGTGTTTCTATAGGCGCTGCAGCATAATCACAAGCTGAGCAGAGTCTACAAGCATTCAGTGGGTTGTTTCAGGGTCATTAGGTTCTGTCAATGCATTGTGGCAAAAAAAACATTAATTAAAAAGAAAATGGAACACCTAAGTATTTTTAAAAGCAAGTACTCCAGTAGTTTAACTCAAGTAAAAATTTGACTGAACAGCTTTCACTTGTACTGGAGTAAAATTTGACCAGGAGTATCTATACCCTATAATTCCCAAGCAAATCCAAGTTAGCTGAATAGTTAAATATGATGTTCGTAGCTTCAAGTTGGTGATTTATGTAAGGGATCTATAATATAGCAAGATCGTATAATATAGCAAACAGGCTAGGTTAGCATCAACACACAAGAATCTGCACCTACAGATTATTATTCTACGTTGTTTTAAGCAGTTAAATCAAGCATAATGTGCTGCAGGTAAGTTATTTTATGTTTATTGAGCAGATGAATGAAAGAAAGCAGAAGACACTTCTGTAACCTTTACGTGCGCTTATATTATCTGTTTGCTATTTTGTTCTTTTTCCCCACAGTGGAGAATTGTGTTTGAGTTTGATTACGGAAGAAATACGTTTTACGGCTTTGCATTCTGGCGCATTTATTTCATTCTCATTCGTCAGCGCAGCGCCCTCTCAAAATCTCAAAATCTACATAAGGAATCGTATCTGTACTGATCCCCTCTTCCCCCCAATCCCCAAAACACTCCTTACACGCAGTGCTCCGCCCTTCTCGCCTGCATTTTTAATAACAATATGACAGAAGTGCATTACAATCGGGGCTGGATATACCCGTTATAAATGTAATATATAACTAACTGAATGAATCAGAGGGATCATAAAGCAATGCTTGGTAATATTAGGGTATGTGCTGAAGCAAAGTGAGGCCTAATTTATTAAAATTTAAAAAGTAAGATTTTAAATGCATGAGAAATGTCTCCGTAAAATCAGATTATGACTCATTCTTACAATACTTAACTTTTTCTGACATCGGTATTATTGATACCTAAAGAGGTATCGATATTCAGGTCATAATTTGGTATCATGATTTGGTGTTGTGTCTTACAGCACATTCATCAACTGTGCATGGAGAAGCAGCTCACCAGGCCACCTGCAGCGGGCGCTACGGGGAACATACCTTGGACGACACAATCCTGTTGTCACAGTATCTGGGTGGGGTGACGGGCTGGGCGGCACTCCATGCTCCATGTCCCACATAGACCGAGCGGCTATCTGCTCTCCTCTCACCTCCTCCAAGCTGTATGGGCCGACAAAGAGCACAATACTCAGGATAAAGGGCAGAGGCACTGCATGGGGCAGGTATCCTGCAATTCTGAATCCAGCACAGAGGCATACAGGGCACTCATACTGGCAACCAATCAGACGGCTTGGCGAGAGGAGGATGGGGGTCTGCCGTCATTAATTGTGAAATTAGGGAAGTGAAACAGGCTGTATAGGTGAATGAGGGGAAGGGATGGAGGAAGAAAAAAGATCACATAGTAAAGAGAGGGCAGATGTACGAGTGTTGCATGGGGGGTGGTGTGTGGTTCAGCGGATTAGGTCACTGGTTCAAATCCCAGGATCAAAAATGATTACGCCGTTGGGTGCCCTGGGCAAGGCCCTTAACCCCCATTTGCTTGAGGGACCATCTCACCCTGCTTTCATAATTGTATGTCAGTTTGGATAAGTGTCTGCCAGATGAATAGACTGTAAATTATTACGCAGTGATGGGTGGTGTGGTGGTTAGCACTGTTGCCTCCTGGGTTATTCCCTGTTTTGTGCCCGTTACCTCCGAGACAGACTCCAGACCCCAGTGGCAGGAGAAGTGGGTGATGGAAGATGGATGGATGGATGGATGGATGGATGGATGGATGGATGGATGGATGGATATCACACAGCGGATTCACACCAGGATACAGATTACACACAAACCAATGAGCCATGTTTGTAATATATTAATGAAATAATATATTAATGACTACCAGGGAAACCTGGAGTTAACCCACATGACACAGGAACACACACACATACACACACATACACACACATACACACACATACACACACACACATACACACATACACACACACACATACACACATACATACATACATACATCACATACATACATACAGTTGCCCATCAGGTCAGAGTGAGAGATCAAAAAGCAGATCAGCCCTTCTGAGATATGGGCTTTGATGTGTGCAGCCGTGCTTGCTGAAGAGGCCGAAGCTGGAAGGACAGCCAAAGACCCGCACATCTCCAAGCGATTAGCAAAGCAAACACTCACACGCAGCACCAGCTACAGATTGGGGGCTGCGGGCCGCAGTAATAAATCTGCATGTTTTCAACACAGATCCCATGGCTAGATGTTACCAGCACAGGACTACATTCAACTCAATTACGCTCACATGACAGACCTTACATTTATTTAGTTATTTTATCCACAACAATGTACATTTTTCAGAAAGCAGGATCAGCCGGTTCCTGGAGCAACTAAGAGTTGAGGGGCTTGCTCAAGAGCCCAATGGCAAAATCACTCTGCCTGTCCTGGGATTTGACCAGATGACCTAGTCACAGACATAGAGTCCTAACCCACTGAACCGCACACTGCCCCCAAAACCAAACTCAATCCTTCGGCATCATCTTCCCAAATAAGGAACAAAAACATCAACTAATGAGACTAAACCCTGAGGTTAGGAATTCACATGGGCCCTGACCCCAACACAGTCACACTGAGCTTTAACTCATTACCAGCCAATACCACCATAAGACCCCTGACCCCTCCACAAATCATTCAAGGCCTAAAAGGCTTCGATACACACTGGGACACCAAGTTAATTTTTAACCAACCAATCATTGACTAAACTAACTTAATATGAACGCGGAGTGTTCCTGTCAAACAGGACTTGGAGGGAAAACAATCTCTGAAAGAGTCAGGGAGGGGAGCTTGTTGACAATACAGTCTAGCTGCAGTTCCACCCAGTTTACACAGGGGATCACGCATGCAGGTCACTGCTCACCCAGCCTTCAACCAGCTGGTTTGACTGGTTAGCCCACAGAGACACTGGATAAGTACCAGCCTCAGGCCATGATGCAATGCACCCATACGAAAATGAGAAGAGTTGGCCCATAAGAAGCGGTACGTTTCCATGTGCATTATAAGCAGAAAGCTGAGCCTGTACCTTAGGGTACAGACTTTACATGCCACTGGAAGTTGAGACATTTTTTGAATGCAAGATGAGTTCATATCTGATGTTTCGTTTCACCACAGATTTTAAGGTTTGCCTAAAAGTAGGGATGCACCGATCCCACTTTTTCTGTCCCAAAACCGATACCGATACCTGGTTTTTGTATCGGCCGATACCGAGTACCGATCCAAAACCAGTGTTTAATAAGCACGGTTTGGTTTTCTATATTAGTGAACAAAGCGTACACTCAGGTGCACTTATATTGGTTATTGAAACTGAATTATTTATATCTAACTTTAAATATGTTTAGTTGTTTAATGTTAGATATAAATAACGCTTCAGTTTTATTTTCTCTCGCTTCTCCAGAATTTGCACTAAAGTTCATACATTTTCATACATGTAAGCGGTTGATCACTTTAAGCGATTTACCTTAGATGAAACCTGAATTTTCACAGCTTTGAATTTTAACGTAAAGTAGCAATTAAGTGGTATCGGTTCTTGGTATCGGACAATTTTTACGAGTACGAGTATCTGACCGCAGTATCAGCCCAACACCCGATGCCGGTATTGGTATAGGTGCATCCCTACCTAAAAGTGTAACCCTGACCCTAACCCTGCCACTCCGCTCTACTGGCACTGTCCAGCAGGCTGCTGGAGGTACATATACACCTGCAGCTTTCTGCAGCCTAAACTGGCTCATCCTCTCCATCACAAAAGCACCAGGCACTTCCATTAACATCACACACGAGTTTCCACCCCCAGGCTCTTAGCAGCCATGTGCCCTCAGCTGTGTTCAGTGTGCTCATGAGGTCATTTCCTGTTTAGCCCTGTTTTTTGCAGGTGCCATTCACAGTGCGACCAGAGACCAAAGTCTGCAGAGCTGGTTACTCTGGTTCCTACTTAATGATTAACTCAATAACTAACAAGAGCTGTGCATGACAGCATTTGTAACACTGGTGGTGTCGAAAATCTGGGTGTAAAATGCACAAGGGCCGAGCAGGGAACGTTACTCACAGGAATCAGCCATGACCAGGGGGCATTTGTAAGTACCAAAACAACACATTGATCAGATGGATCCTCGCCATGGCGAGCGCTCCTGTCCCTAGCAGCATGCCAATGCCTGACCCCCTTAGGCACCAGAATCTCCCGCCCGTCTTCAATCAATACCTGATGGGGCTTTAAATGTCTCATCAGCACACAGAGTGACAGATTACTAACTGCTTTTCCTCATTACAGTAAAGCGACCTGATTAAGAAAGACAGATGAATCAATTTCTTTAATTACAGACTAATATTCAAGGAGGAACAGTGGGGGCCACATTGGCGATCCCCCCCCATTTCTGTGCAGAAACAGCGTCCTGGAGGACAGCATAAAATACATGGTCCGATGCGTTGCTGAGATGAGAGGAATTTGGGGGTATGTCGAGACCTGTTTGCAAACAGCCATCCACACACCAAAAGCCTTTTGCAAGAAGAAAGCCCTGCAAATACTAAATGCAGCTTTGAGGCCCCCTGGCCTGATGGGGTATCATGGGGGCGGTAAACAGCACGCACAACGAACGGCGAGTCAGTGACCCCATGGGGAATGAGACGGTTACAAATTCACTGGATGCCAGAGATATGCAAATCAGCCCAACAGCAAGTTTTAAACTGCTATCAGATCGACAACGTTTTATCAGGTGTCACTTTTAACCAAGGAGGAAGCACAGAATGGTAGAAAAATCATGGCAACAGATCAACATACACAAAAAAACAACTGCAGACCTCAGTACAACGCACAAGGTCCTTTCAGCAGCTCTAAATACTGTGGCATCGAGCTCAGTAACGAGGCTCACTGCTCTACCCAGTTCCTCCCGAGACTGACACCTGTGGGTGATTAGTGCTGATTGGGGACACTAATTACTACAGTCAAAGGCACAGCTCGAATCCCAGAAAAACAGCTAAAAATGAGCAGCCACGCGGCCTGCCGAGAGCCACAGTTACTGCGACACAGAGGGTGCTGGGCCACCAAAACCGAGACGTAAAGCAGCAGGGCAACATGTGAACAGCCCTTGTCAGACACTTGGGCAAAAACAGGAATGAATGAAACGGACAGTGTTTGGACGGGGGAGGAAAACGTACATGCAGACCCTGACAAGCTTGAAAAACATTTGTTTAATCGACAGCCCGGTTCTCTCTCATGTCATTACTTCACACTGCCAGCTGGTGGCGATCTTCAGATAATGTGTCATTTTATTAAAAAGGAGCGGTTTATGGAGGACTCTCTGCTGCCAGGTGGGATTGTTAAGCTGCTGTTCTCTCAGAAAGATGTGTGGGACACATTAGTGACCCGCAGGCTGGCATGCAGGACATTCCCATGTCTGAGGACACACACAAGGACAGGACCCCTCCCCCCACCCCAAAAGGGCTGCCCCCGTGCCAGTGTCAGCAAAACCAGAAAAGGGTGAATTATTTAAAATTCAGGCTCCAGATGGAGAAGAATCAGCAGCATTTTTTACAGTCACCAAGGCCAATGCAACCCCTGTGTGGGACAGGCCTGCCCACAATGAGGGCACTCCTCCCGCTTCTATTACCCCAGGCTCCTCACACTTACACCCTCCCCCAGCAGCCAGTGTATTTATGGCCCCCGGTTTCTCCTGGGAGGGGGGGTGGGGCTGCAGTAAGGCAGCTCAGGGGCAAGACAAACGGCGACGACCATGCAGCCTGATGGAAATCGATGTCAGGCGCTCCCCATGAGAACACTGGGCAGGGGGAGGATTTAAAGGCTTGCCCCCCCCTCCCCCCACAAAGTGGCCACACCCTCCAGGTGACAGGAATGCCTCTGGTCCCGCTCTGACTCGCTCCCATGCAGACGAGGCAGTCAGGGTGCCGGTGGGCCGCAGCCAGGCGATCTTTCAGCTCTGACTGCTCTCAGATATTGAACATCGTTACTACAAGTAAAGTGGAACCCCTGCATCGGCTGATTCGGCAACCGCAGTTTTAGTTATCCACCGTCTACCACTGCCCCAAAACATTACAAGGAAGGCAAGAACAGACTAATATATTTTTTAAGAAATAAAATTCCACATTAATGTAAAAATGTTGTACAAGATACATTATATTGTCAAAAGTATTGGGACGCCTGCCTTTACACACACATGAACTTTAATGACACCCCATTCTTAATACATAGGCTTTAATAGGGAGTTGGCCCACCCTTTGCAGCTATAACGGCTTCAACTCTTCTGGGAAGGCTTTCCACAAGGTTTATGAGTGTGTTAATGGGAATTTTTGACCATTCTTCCAGGAGAGCTTGCTTGGCTTTATAGACCTTGCTTTGTGCACTGGTGCCCTGTCATGTTAGAACAGGAAGGGGCTATCCCCAAACTGTTCCCACAAAGTTGTGAGCATGAAATTGTCCAAAATGGCTTCATATGCTGAGGTATTAATAATTCCTTTCACTGGAACTAAGGAGCCAAACCCAACCCCTGAAAAACAACCCCACACCATAATCCCCCCTCCACCAAACTTTACACTTGGCACAATGCAGTCAGGCAAGTACTGTTCTCCTGGCAACCGCCAAACCCAGACTCGTCCATCAGATTGCCAGACAGAAGAGCATGATTCGTCACTCCAGAGAACACGACTCCACTGCTCTAGAGTCCAGTGGCGGTGTGCTTTACATCACTGCATCTGACGCTTTGTATTGCACTTGGGGATGTACGGCTTGGATGCAGCTGCTCGGCCATGGAAACCCATTCCATGAAGCTCTCCATGCACTGTTCTTGAGCTAATCTGAAGGCCACACGAAGTTTGAAGGTCTGTAGCTATTGACTCTGCAGAAAGTTGGTGACTTCTGCACAATATGTGCCTCAGCATGTGCCGTCCCTGCTCTGAGATTTTACATGGCCTACGACTACGTGGCTGAGTTGTTGTTGTTCCCAATTGCTTCCACATTGTTATAATACCACTAATAGTTGACCGTGGAATATTTAGTGGTGAGGAAATTTCACGAATAGACTTATTGCACAGGTGGCATCCTATCACGGTACCACGCTTGAATTCACTGAGCTCCTGACAGCGACCCATTCTTTCACAAATGTTTGTAGAAGCAGTCTGCATGCATAGGTGCTTGATTTTATACACCTGTGACCACAGAAGTCATTGGAACACCTGAATTTAATGATGTGGCGAGGTGTCCCAATACTTTTGGCAATATAGTGTACTTCTCTGTTGTTCATTGCAGGTTAAGCAAAAAGCCCTGAAGCCCATTCCAGGAAGCACAGGGAACGAGAAAGGGGACACCCCGGACGGTGCGCCAGGCCACCTGACGGCCGCGATCAAATTCACTCATTAAAATGTTTGCGGCCCAACGTTAGCCTGTATTTATTGCAGAGTGTGGCACAGATGTTAAGGGCGTCTGGTCTCCAGGATCGAGACAGACCTCACACAGCCCCAAAAACTCCCAGGCGGAGGGCATCATTTACGGCATCTGTGAGGAAGTTAAACCAGGACCTCAAACCCCGTCTGTCCTGGGAACACCTCAACTAGCCCTCCGACCACTGACCTACTCTGTCTGCATCTATGATCCCTTGGCATGTCTCCGGCGTATCCTAAACACTCCCGTTTCTTGAACGACTTAAATGCATTAATTAAATAGCTCTAATGAGGTTCTTCCCATGTTTGGACATATTGTGTAGTTCCCGCGGACTCACACCAGTCACTGGGAATTCACTGGAAGCTGAGCCGGGCTGGCTCCCTGACAGGCATATGTTTGTAATGTACGAGCTGCCTCGCCACCTTGGAAAGCCTCTGCTCAACAAATAAACATACATGTCCAAACACAAAGGTTTCTGGGAGCACCAAAGAGGAGCACGGCCCCCAGGCATCAGCCCAGAAGAGTGCAGGAGGAACAAGCCACAGCAGGAGAAGCTGGAAAAGCAGGCAGGGCGGCCCAGGGGAAGGGCAGCCTGAGCCCTCCACAGAGCCCTCCCCCCACTGTTCTGCACCACCTGAGGCAGGAGGCAGCATTTCCAATTACCAAAGGTGTCGGCAACCAGCCGTTTTGAGCCATGAGGGCCAGGAAGCTTCCCTGACCACTACGTGATCACCTTCTAACATGTATTCCCTGGGGTCTGGGGTTTCTTCTCCCCTCCAGGGAAAAGAGAGATGCTGACTGAGGAGCATTAGTGAAAACCTGCTTATTAACCAAGTAAAGACCCACTCTTTAAAGGAAATGAAACCAATGCAACCTTGGGAGCAAAAAGCAGCCATCTGGATGCGCTCTCACTCTCTCTCCATCTGTTTCTGTCCATCCATCCATCTGTCTCTCCACACCATCCCACCCCCCCCCAAAGCTTTTCGCAGGGACAATATAGTCCCACACACCCTGGCACGAAGCAAAATTGTTCAAAATGGTAGGCAATAAGCAACTTGCAAGCCTGAATGACACAAGTAACAGCACATCAAGGGAACAGGTTAGAGTAACGGCATTGGGAGGGGGTGAGTCAGAGTCCGTGGCCGAATAACAGGGGCTTGGGACTGGGTTAGAGTCCACGTCCGAGTAACGGCACCGGGGAGGGGGGGGTCAGGGTCCATGGCCGAGTAACAATGTCTTAGGAGTGGGTCAGAGTCTGCGGCCAAGTAACGACGTCTGGAGGGGGCTGGGTCAGAGTCCGCGGCCGAGTAACAACGTCGAGGAGGGGGTGTCCGAATCTGCAGCCGAGTAACGGCATCTGGGGGGGTGGGTCAGAGTCCGCGGCCGAGTTACGGCATTTGAGGCGGTGGGTGAGAGTGCGCGGCTGAGTAACAGCGTCTTAGGAGTGGGTCAGAATCTATGGCCAAGCAGTGGCATCTGGAGGGGGGTGGGTCAGAGTCCACGGCCGAGTAACATCGTTGAGGGGGGGGTCTGAGTCGGCAGCCGAGTAATGGCTTCTGGAAGGGGGTGTGGGTCAGAGTTCGCGGCTGAGTGACGGCATCTTGGGGTTGGGTCAGAGTCTGCGGCCGAGTAACAACGTCTGGGGGGGTGGGTCAGAGTCCGCAGCAGAGTAACAACGTCTGGGGGGGGGGGTCCGAGTCCCCAGCCG
>JAAGVU020000002.1:26637983-26670590 GCA_011763525.2 Mormyrus iriodes
CCGAGTCCGCAGCCGAGTAACAACGTCTGGGGGGGGGGGGGGTCCGAGTCCGCAGCAAAGTAACAACGTCTAGGAGGAAACAGAGTCTGCAGCTGAGTAACAGCATCTTGGGGGGTAGATCGGAGTCCATGGACGAGTGATGGCATCTTGGGGGGCAGGTCCAGGAGGCAGGCTTGTACTTCTCTTCGTTTAAAGTTCAGTCTGAAGCATTTTGTTAAAGGAGGGGTCTCCCCATAAGTTTTAGATATACAAGACCTAGATTAACGTTACACACTGTAAAGAGCACATTACGAATACCATTTATTTTTAACCGTAACATTAACTCAGAGGGACCTTAATTGGGGAGCAGACAGGACAAATTCTGATGACCTGAACAAGACACCTCCCAGATTACTGAGCCTACTGGCCACACAAAAACACAGCTAAAAAAAAACACGTAGGATTACGGAGAAGCCTACGGTTTAACACACACCTACAGCATAACATCATTACCAAACAGCTGGCGTGGACCAGAAAAACGGAGCGCCAGTCAAACAGACGCGTCCGGCGTGACGCCGGTGGCATCAGAGGAAAGCATTAGTAAATTAAATATTTAAGAAAAGCAGAAGACGCAGATCCCAGCAGCATGGCACTTTCTTAATTGCAATGCAGATTCTACTGTTTTCAGGAAACTCGAGGTCTAATTTTATTAATGCAAAAGAACAAAAACTTTCATTTAAGGTTAGAAAACAAGCCTCGCGTCACGAAACAAACTAGCAACTAGTGCTCAAATACATATAGCACCGATAAGTAATAAGTGCTGAATGAAGACGACAAGCACATTGTATAAAAACCGCAAGATGCACATATAAGCCATTATTCTGGATGGAATAAACGCAACAGTGTGACACAGGAAACAGCAAAGCCCAGCAAAGCGACTGCTGGCGCTCTCATTTAGCCGTAAGAACCGTGGATGTGGAGCTCTATGCGTTCTGTCCTACGTACCAAGCGGTCCAGTCCCCTTCGAATCATGGTGCCGTTTCCCACGCCGTCTCCGTACCGCAGATCCCGGGCGCTGCTGATTACGGTGCGATCGTAACTTTCAGTGTATTTACATTATTAGACAATCGTTGATCCTTCCTGAATTACAACGGGTTACATTTTGCAGAGTCGCCCAGCCTTCACATTACCCCCAGTGCGGTGCCAAAGTCCCTCCCATCTGTAAGGGCATTTCAGGTCCGAAACCCCCGCTTTATGCCCTGCAGGGACCCCTCCGGCAGAGCACTTCTCCAGCTCGGCTCAAAAATCACACATGATAGGCAAATAATTATCTAAAAGGTGTTTCCCGGGAGCAACCAGGCGGTGCTACGGCCGCCCACTACACCCCCGCCTGCCTGCCTGCCTGCCCCCCAGCGGCAGCTCCGCCTTTCAGAGCTCCGGAGGAACCAGCGGCTGCACGGGAGCTGTAGTTTTACCGGCTTTAAAAAATTTAACTTGAAAATATCTCATGTAAAATAATGGAGAATAGGCACGTTTACATGGTAAATGAGTATCTGGGGTTGCTACATCTTTACTCTTTATCTTTACCCTGTATTCAGCCTAAAACCAGAAGAAATGCAACGCATTTTTAACGCAATATTTCCCCCATTTACATTACATTTTATATGTATTTTTTATTAGACAGTTTCAACATTATATAATGATGCTACAATTAAATTACATTTTATACATTCAGCAGACGCGTTTGTCGAAAACGACGTGCAAGTGAGGCCAGAAGATTGCAAACATATATGCTGTCAAGGAGTCGACAGGCTGAGCTTCCAGTGAATGTCCAGGTACGTGTGTAAGCAGGATTGGAGCAGGAGCTACACAATAACTTCTAAGACAGCAACAACCTAATAGGAATATTCAAGAACCAATTATAGCCTATATATACTTTGTTGGTCATTTTCACAGGTACATAGAAATTATTTGGTTTTCACACATTCCGTCTTCATCTCGTATGAGATACACAAAGGCCTATATACAAGTGTGAGCAGGGCTGGATCAGGCATATCGGGCATTTTCCCGGTGGGACGATGGGTGTGTGGGCAGGCAGCATTTACTGATTTTAATCCTGGTCCAGCCCTGGGTGACTCAATTATCCAGCACATCGGAAGCAGTATTTTGTGGTTAAGGGTGCAAAAAATACTTTAAAATCTAATAAATATATTTTAAATGCCACCTCAGTTGTCGTGCTTAATTTGAATTGCCCTTTCCACCTGCCATTTATCATCAAAAGGCTTCATAGTAAAAAAGAATCTATCGACATACATTAATCCATCTATCCACTTTCTGTGCCCGCTTGTCCTATGCAGGGTCGCGGAATCTACTGACTTAGCATAATACCAAACTAGTAGAAGGTCTTATCCCGTGTGCATTCTAATGTACAGACTTAAACTGTCGTGACTAATTATCTCGGTTATTTGTCCGGAACTCACAACCCCCAATCGTCAGTAAACGAGCGGTGCGATATCTGTGGCATATAACGTCGCTGATCTATGCAGGTTTACCAAATGCAATCGCGCTGTTCAATATTATTGATCTTACTTAACGCGTCCTTTCATCTAATGGCATTGACATGGCTGCCCATTTACAGACATAATGGAAACGAAATTCATTTACTTTAGGGTTCACCAATTTTTACTGTTGCAGGAAGTATAAACTTTGGGTTTCAGCTGCAGCTGTTTGCTCCCCGTTAATTTACCGAGAGCAGGCAGCGAGGACAGTTGCAGCACCCCCGATATGTGGTAGTCTGCCACAGGCTCCGTTTCCTTCTCACCAGCCTTGTGCTCTGGAGGCAGTGATGCCAGACACGTCCCAATCGGTAGCTCGCCACACGCCGGTTTTTCCACGTTCTCCCCTGCCTTCAGTGCCTTTCCCGATACCCATGAAAATACAATTTAAAAAATCAGGCAGTAAATTATTTAAAATAACCTGAACGGCTAACTGAAAAATATAGGTTGCCCTAACCCAGACATTTGATTTTTATCATTTTTAAAGTGGCTTCGTGGTGCCCCCGAGTGGCTAATAAATGCATGTACTTTAGTATAATCATGACCTTATCTTTGCAATACGTAATTTCAGCACATTGGTTCGAAAAGTGCATTATATAATGATTAAATCGTATTGACTCAAGCAGTCCACTCAGCGAGCAGTTGCTTACTTTGCTTCTAATACGACTAATAACGTCCATGGCAATTTTCAACCTGCTTTTGCGGCATTTCCTTAATATGCTAATTTAACACTATCTCTACATATGCAAGTATTTATGCATACGATGCGGATAATTCTATATTGACTATGTCTTTTCGTTAATTTCATTTACTCAGGCCAAGGAAAGCGTGAGTGTTCGTAAATTGTGCTTTAAAGCGCTACACTAAATTGGTTGTGAAAATGAGTCATTTGGCAAAGGCTCTGTATATCTCGAATATAGGCCTACGGTATGTATACAATAAGGCTGAAATGTTGAAAGGGTCAGATCTGGTTTGTTCTGTCTTTGCTTATTTATCTGGCCCTAAATTATAGCCCCTTTTAATTAAAACTGAACTGCAAATTAAAAAATAGTGGGCGTGTTTCTATGCGTTTTCCTTGGCTAGGTCCTTTTTTAATAAATGTTGCGAATGCGAGGATTCCAGAAAAAAAATTAAAAACGTTGGGCACAGTTAGGCTAATGTATCTAATTGCATTTAATGCGTAGCTATAGATTGTATAGGGACATTCCTAGGTAGACTTACGGCTAACATGAACCTCAGTAGCCTACATATATTATAATGTCCAGTTTAATATAGACCTAGAGCACATTGGGGTTTTATATTAATAAGTTTTTATATTTACGAGGTTCTTTTAATTAAAGCAAATTAAGTCTAGTTGGAAGCGATGTTATACGCTAGTACAGTTACAAAGGCCGTATATCAAAAACATATTCCTGAATTACTACATTAAAGTCATATGTAGATGTTTAATATAAATTTACGTGATTATATAGTTTGAGAAAATTCAGTCTGCTTATACGAATCAACATACAGTGTTCAGCATTTTTACAAAAAGTGATGTTAAAAGATTACAAGTTAGAAGCATTTTCATAATTTTCTTTTACGATGGCTGTCTTAGGAAGTGCATAGACTGTGGGTGATTAACACAGTTCCTGTAATAATGAATTATATATACACAGACAAAGTAGACATTAAAGTTTAATACGCATACATTACGACATACGGTAGGCGACTTTGATTCTAGGCAGGTCTTGCTTTTGTAATGGGTTTTTCCCGGACAGGTCTGCTCTTTGAATGAAGGCTGGCGGCCGCTCGCACGTCTGAACAGCCGTCTGTTAATGACCAAACACGGCTGCTGGGTAAACCAGATACGCTCCCATGGTGTCTCACTGCTAATAACGATTTAGAGCTTAAATTTCCCGGGAATGGCGGACACGGCTGCTAGGCTCAGACAGGCGACAGCGTGTGACGTAATCCTCAAGAATAGGCAGAGTAAAGTGCGGTGAAGTGTTACGTGGTCTCACCTGACAACAACATGATGCAAAATGAGTTTTTAGAATCAGAATCAGTCTTTTTATTCGGCAATTAGACAAGTACAAGGAATTTGTTCTGGTGCAGGTGGTGGCATGACATAAACATTTAAAAATAAATAGAATAAAAGTAAAATAGAGGTAGACACTAGAAGTAACGGTGTTCAAATAATAAATAAACTTGGAGACATAATAAATAATATGAGACAACCAAAAGGGTGCAGACAGCTTGGTTTATGAGCAGATGAGCTTATGAAGTCAATTAGAATATGAAACGCATGCAGTGGGTGATTGGATATGAAGTTTGTTTCTTGTGGGTCCTGATTTTGGCCTGGGGCAGGGGTCTCCAACTCCAGTCCTGCAGAGCTACTATCCAGGAGGTTCTCTATCCTACCTGGCTTATGACGAGCCACACCTGTTCTGAGGTAAATACCAGGAATCCGGGAGAACATGGAGGACAATGAGACACTGCTCGTTATGCTGCATAAAATGGCAACACTTCGCACTGAAGCACAGCACAGGTAAGGCTTAAACAGAGGAGAGAATGGGTGTAATCATTTAGTGTGAATGCCATTTTGTGGGCGTTGCATGAGGATTGCTGGCAGAACCCCTAATCCCCCACCCCAGCCCCCTGACAGCTGCCTCCTGGACACCAACCAGTTCACCAGGGACAGACATGGGGACAAGGAGCTGGCTTGGGGGGATGCTGATGGTGGAAGTCTGCTACCAGGCTAGAGTCAAGGACATTGGTGGCAGAAATCCAGGCACATTCCTTAGAGCTGACCCACTCCCAGTCCATGAGGTACTGCAGATGTTCTCGAGGGCACTGGTAGTCGAGCAGGACTCAACCAGCGTTAGCTTATCCATTAGCTAGAGGAATGGGTGAGGAGGAGAAAGCATCATTGTACTTCACCATCTTTAGTAGAGATACATGAAATGTAGGGGAGATGTGATAGAGTCTCAGTAGCTGCAACTTGGGCCAACCTGGCTGATCCGGAACAGGCCAATGTATCAGGGGGTAACTTGCGACAGGAGGTTCCTGGTGGTTACCACCCACATTGACCAGGGTTTAGCTTTGGGACAGGTCGGTGCAGGCGGTCAGCTTGGTCCATCTTGAGCCTGGAGTGGAGACGGAACCAGTGGTGGGGGATACACCATATTTTACAGCTTCTCCGGTACCAGTCATTCACTGCAGGGATGTCAGCAGGCTGGGAGTCCCACGGGAAAAGTGGAGGCTGGTACCCTAACTCACATTGGAAGGACCTCAGGTGGTGAGGCCATTGAGCCAGGGAGTTCCAGGCATACTCGGCCCAGGGCAGGAAATGATCCCAGTCATTAGGGCCAGGGGAACATAGGAGACAGAGGGCCTTGGTCATCTCTTGGTTAGTCCGTTCAGTCAAATGATTGGTCTGTGGGTGGTAGCTGGAGAGACTCACAGAAATATTAAGACGAGCACAGAAGTGCCCAGAACACCTGCAATGTGAATTGAGGACCCCAATGATCTAGGTAACCAGGAGCTCCTGGCCATGAAGTTGGCTCTTGAAGGGTGGCAGCATTAGTTAGAGAGGACAGCCAAGCCTTTCCAGGTGTACAACAGTCACTATAATCTAGAGTATCTTAAGTCTGCCAAGCATCTCAACGCCAACCAGACTCTGTGAGCACTTCTCTATATTCAGTTCAATTTCACACTTTTACATTCTGGGATCAAAGAATCTCAAGTATGATGCCTTGTCCCATCGGTCTGATTTGCTGGAGACCAGTCTTGACCTCTCACCCGTTCTGCCACCCTCCTGTTTTTTAAGTCTTTGGAGATTCCCTTTATGCACCCCAACAGCAAGAGGCTCCTCCTTCTTCATGTCCCCAGAACAAGACCTTTGTGCCGTCCTGTATGAGAATGACTGTTCTGCAATGGGTTCATTCTTCCCTTGGCACCAGGCATCCTGGCATTTCTACCATGGCGCACCTACTGTAATGACAATACTAGTGGCCAGCAAGGATGGAGGATTTCATGGCCTCCTGTCTCACTTGTGCACAGCATAAGTTTTCTTGCAAGCTCCCCACAGGGCTTCTCCAACCACCACCTATCCCCACATGCCCCTGGTTTCACATATCTTTAGATTTAATTACCTCCTGTAATCCCAAGATAATACCATAATCCTGACCATAGCAGACTGCTTCTCAAAAATGTGTCATCTACCAGCTTTGTCCAAGCTGCCCACTACTTGGGAAATGGCCGAGTTCCTGTTTCTGCAGGGTTTTTCGCTACTACGGTGTCCCTAAAGCTATTATTTCATGGAGGGCTTAAAAAAACAGGTGGGTGGCGGAATGGGTGAGAAGTCAAGACTGACTGGTCTCCAGCAAATCAGACTGATAGGGCAAGGCATCATACTTGAGATTCTTTGGTCCCAGGATGTAAAAGTGTGAAATTGAACACATAGATTATGGTGACTGGTGGGCACTTGGAAAGGCTTGCCTGTCCCCTCTAACTAATGCCTCCACCCTTCAAGAACGAACTTCATGGGCAGGAGCTCCTGGTTGCCTAGATCATCATCTTAGAGAAGACTACCATCATCAGCTTCTTTGAGAAGGAATCACACGGGTGCAACCTCTCAGGCTGGCCATAATGTTGAGAGAGGACTGCCCCCATGCCCACTTCTGAGATGTCCATTTCAATAATGAAGGCATGCTATGAGTCTGGTTATTTGAGGATAGGAGCTGTGCAGAAGAGCATCTGATGGTGGTGGAAGGCAGTGGTGGTTACTGGGGTCCTACAGAGAGCCTTGGTCCTGATCCAGGGGAGTGAAGTTAGGGGGCTTCCAATAAGCGAAATCCACAGATGAACCATCAATAGAAGTCTGAAAAGCCCAGGGACCGTTGGAGGTCCTTCACTCTTGCACTGCCAGCACCTCATCCTTGTCCACTCCCACGTCGCCTGGAATTTGATGGTGGTTCAGTGGAACTTGCACTTTTCCCCTTTCACAAAGAGGTAATGATCCTGTAGATGCTGAAGGACTTCTCTGGGGTGGGCAATCTTATCCAGAAAGGGCCTTTGGGTAAGCAGGTTTTCGCTGCGACTCCCCAATTAGATTACCAATTAGAGGTCTGATTGGCTGAAGAGTCCTCACACCTGCATTTGAACAGCTGACCTAATGGTCATCCCAAAAACCTGCATACCTACTGGCCCTTTGCAGATAAGATTACCCACCCCTGGACTTGTTGCACCTGGGAAATGTGTTGTTTAAGGGTGGAAGAATTAGTCAAAGGATCATCAATGTAACCAATAACAAACCTATTTAGCATGTTAGCAAAATCTCATTCTTGAAGGACTAGAAGATTGAAGGGCTGATGCTTAGCTCATAAGGCATCATGAGATATACAAAATAACCAGTGATGGTGATGAAGGCTGTTCTCCATTCATTGCCTTGGGAAATACGAATCAAATTAAAAGCACTGTGGAGCTCTAACGTCGTGAAGACGGAATCTGACCAAAGCTGCCCTAGGGTAGAGGGAATCAAAGGAACTGGGTCTCTTCTCTACACAGTAATGGCATTGACAGCCCAATAGTCAATGCAGGGTTGAAGTCCTGTCAAAGAGCAGATTTCTGTGTGCAGTACCCCCTCATTTAGGTATAAGGGAATGATGTATTTGGTCATGATGCCACTAGCTAGTGGAGACCTGTCTACAGGCCAGACCAGGAGGGGAGGAAAACGTGGCTAGGGGTATGGCATATTGGTGAACAAAAGCCACATCTACAAAATTACCAGCAGCACTAGAGTCCAAGAAGGCAGAGCTATGGACCTTCTCCCTACCACAGGTAAGGGAGTCCGGGACTGTGGCTTGTTTAGGCGTGATATTTAAAAGGGAAGAGGCACAAAGGAGGTGACCGGCTTCACCGCAGTACATACACAGGTGGTCCTACTGGCACTGCTCTCTTTCATTGGGGTTGCATTGCATCTCAGTTGCATGGGTTTGGGATCTTGCACCACTGAAGGGGTGTGTCTGGTCTGGGTCAGTGCCTGCACTCTCTGCAGCTGTTATCCAGGGTAATGAAAAGTTGGATGTACTCCTCAAAAGTTTTTGACTCTCCCTTGCATGCAATTTCTGCCCACAGCTCTAATTTCAGCACCCTTTGGTAGAGGGTTTGCAGTCAGGAATATAGCCACCCTGTCCTAAAGGCTAAGGTCCAGAACCCCAATGTGAAGTCCTTCACCGTCAGGTTTTCTTGTTGCAGTTCACACCAATGGTCGCCCAGCCCACGTCCGACAGCTGGATGATGCAATACTTCTTGGAAGATGACTGAGGTGTTAAGCTAGGGAGCTTCCTCCATCCGTAGGGAGGTGGCCCAGCCTCATTCTCTCCCTGTGAGCAGAGACACAAAATGTGCTCGATCTGTATCTGTGGGGAATGGGCCTGGATGGTGGGCTATGTACATTATACACTACATAAGGAAGCCCCGACATTGATCTGGATTACCATCGTACTTGTCCGGGACTGACGCAGGAATTCTGGGAGCAGAGTGTGGAGCCGACTGGGAGAGAGACAAAGCCGTGGCCTGTCCATGTTGTAGCAGAGAAATGACTGCTCTAAGATGGGTGATCTGAGCACGTTGTTTTTGCTGGAGGTTCAGCATCTCTGCTGGCTCCATTTTGATGACAAAGTATTCTGTTAGACAGAATCGCAGAGGTCCAAATGCAGAGAAGGGGTTTTTATTAAGGGGACAGTCAAACTGATGCAAGAATTGGCAGGCTGTACTCGTAGTCTTGATTGGGAGAGCGGAGAGGTCGGGAGCCGGGGGAATCAGTCCTACAAAGATACAGAACAAGGAAGGTAAGTACATGGGGCAGGTCAGAGGGCGATGAGGGAGAGCGGATCCAGGAACTGAAAGGGAGCAGAGACCATGGAGAACATGGAGGACAATGAGACACTGCTCGTTATGCTGCATAAAACGGCAACACTTCGCACTGAAGCACAACACAGGTAAGGCTTAAGCAGAGGAGAAAACAGGTGTAATCATCCATCCATCTATCCATTTTCTATAACCGCTTATTCCATATGGGTCGCGGGGGGTCCGGAGCCTATCCTGGAGACTGCGGGCACAAGGCAGGGAACAACCCAGGTCAGGTGTAATCATTGATTGTGAATGTTTTTTCTTATGGGTGTTGCACAAGGTTTAAGACAACTAGCAGCTTTTGCTCAGAAGAGAGATGCTGGATGAAGAAGTGAGCAGGGTGCGAAGGTTTAGACATTATTTTCTTTACCCTGTTCCTAAGGCTGGTCAATCATATAGGCATCCACCTAGGGGGCCAACTTCTGAAGGGGCACAGACGTGCCTAGGGCGCCATTTGATTAGGGGGTGCTAAAGAGCGAGTGGAAAAAAGAAATACATCTGGGTGCATTCTGTGACATTAAAAGAAATCTGTAATAGATTTAGTATTTCATTATTTTTCTTGTGAAACTGACGCAAGTCAGTTAGCAGCCAGAGAGCCTCAGCAGAATCTGCTTGCCTCAGATGGATGGCGCAGGTAGTGATGCTCGCCTAGGGCGCCACATTGGCTAGGAATGGTACTGCCTGCTGCTCATCCTCGATGAACATCGGTTTTTGAGCGGTGGGAGCTGACAATTAGATTAAAAATTAAAAAATTAGTCTTTGTGCACAAATAAATCTCCAGGGATGATGGACATGGTGATTAAATAAAGTATTTTAACTGAACAACAAAAATCCATTTGATGTATTATCATGCTAATTAAATGGCAAGATATGTGCATAATCAAAAGCCTCAGATCCAGCCATCTTGGGAACACCTCAATAAGCCCTCTAACCACTGACCTGCTCCATCTGTGTCTATTGTGTATCCTAAATTATCCTATTTTTTACATGACTTTCATTTGCCTTCTTACTAGGTTCTTGCTATATTTGCAATGTATTGGGTAGCTATTGCTAACTTGCCCTCGTACCTGGTCATTTATTAGAAGGTCAGCCTAGGTGGACTTATGGCCAGGATTCAAATTATGGGGGAGCTAATGGGACCTACCCTGAAGTGGAGAGTGGCTCCCTTGATAGCCTCCCCGAGACATTTAGGGGGAGCTCTTAAAATTGTCCACTTTTGTGTTATAGGTTATATTTTATTTTCCGTACATTAAGGTCCCTGAAATAAAAGAATAATATATTATGCCTATATGAAATGTTTCTGACGGTATTAAGTGCCTGCAGTAGTAATAGTAGAGTGTTTTTTGCAGTAATCCTGTTATTGACCGCGCTGCCGCGCACTTATATGTATGCGCGTGCATGTGACTTTGATGTGAAGATGTGGTGCACACAGGAAAATGGGGCTCCCAGGAAGCCCCTGTGCAATTTGAACCCTGCTTATGACTAATTGCGTCTTTGATAGCAGTGTGTTTGTAATGTACTATCTGCCTCACTTGCGCATCACTTTGGACAAAAGCATCTTCTAAATGAATGTAAATATTCATGTAAATGTTATTAAGTTTTTATCTTATCGTATTTTATCTTATCATGGCTTGTCTTGCTTTGTCTTGTGTTTAGCTAGTAGAAAACTGTGAGTCACATTGGATAAGAACGCTGTTTTAAGAAGTTAAATGATTAAGGAGTCATTCACATTATATCCACATGGTGGCAGCTCAGCGACAAAAATATGATACAAGCCTTTTAAACACCTCCCCCCCCCCCGCAAGCTTCTCTCCATTATCACATTAACTTTTGAACCAATTATGATATATGAAAGCCATCAAGTATTTTCCCTCGTACCTATACAGGCACCTCTGTATTACAGAGCTCCAAATTAAATGTCATGGATTCTCAGTGGTCAAATTGCTTACTCAGGCTCTCATTTGCCGATGAATCTTGATGCATTGAGAAATTCTTTTCATAACAGTGATCGCATGTGCAAAATTAACCAGTTTTTGTAATATTATGGAAAGATGGCTCCAGTGTTGACTTATCAGTGTATGAGTCACTGTGTAGAATAGTGTTAGCATGGTTACCTTTGAAGCTTTGAAGAGAGCCAGGATCTGGAACATTTTTGTGAATGTCTGCAATTCGTCTCCTAAGCAGTCATTTCTGAGGTGACACCATGGCTGTAGGAACCCTTCCAGCCAGTCCAGAAAGGAGCCCCTTCTCTGGCATTGAGCTTTGCTGACTAGAAGAACCACAAAAGATGCTATATCTTACAGCTATAAACAGCTAGATGAATACTAGAATAGTTTAAGACAGCAAGAGCAGAGTGGTTTATGGGAGTCAAACCAGCAACTTTCAAGTTACACAAGGCTGAGCCCTCTGTACCCACAATCCTGTACACTGAGTAACAGTAATATTAAGATATGTGGCACACTGAATGGCTGTAGCTATCGAGTTCTGGTTATCCACATGGACTAGTCATTAATAAGGACCAGTGGCAGGAGTTTTAAATATGAAATAGTATAATTCCTATGCAATACAGCTAAATATGTATTACAAATGCCTGGGAAGGAGGTAGAGAGGAATGAAGGAGGGGAAAGGAACGAGAAATTAAGAGGAAGGGAGCAAAATATGGAGAGGAAGGGAACAAGGAATGAAGAGGAAGGGAGTGAGAGATAGGAAGAGAAGAAGGAAGGGAGAGGAAAGGCGTAAGAGTGAGAGGAAGGGAACAAGGAAGGGAAAGGAAAGGAGTGATAGGGAGAGGATGGGAACAAGGAAGGGAGAGGAAGGGAACTCGGGAGAGGAAGGGAGTGAGAGGGTGAGAACAAGGAAGGGAGAGGAAGGGAGTGAGAGAGAGGAACATAACAAGGAAGAGAGAGGAAAGGGGTGATAGGGAGTGAAAGGGAGAGGAAGGAAACAAGGAAGGGAGAGGAAGGGAACAAGAAAGGGAGAGGAAGAGAACAGGAGAGGGAGAGGAAGGGAGTGAGAGGAAGAGAACAAGGGAGGGAGAGGAAGGGAGTATGAGGGAGCGGAAGCGAATGAGGAAGGGAGAGGAAGGCAGTGAGAGGGAGAGGAAGCGAGCAAGAGATGAAAAGTAAGGGAGCAAGAGGTGCAAAGGAAAGCTACGAGGTGGCGAGGTTGGGAGCAGGAGATAAAGATGAATTCCCAGAAGTTTCAGATGCTCGGCCTATGAACTTACTATCAGTAAAAGTACAGGGGAGTGAGGCTGGGGGTGGAGGCTGGGTTTTGTCCTTTTACAATCTAGCCCTGTTACTCATGGACCTAGTGCCCCGTGTGTTCAAATGGCAGGTGTCAGAGCGCCCCCCCCCACCCCAGTATAATGCTTCATAATTTAAACGTTGAGCACAGGCTGCATTCCTTTGCCCACTCCCTGGAATCCCCCACTGACACTCCCTGCGTAGGAAACACAACGAAGTCAGGAAACTTTCCCCAGCCATCTGTCCCAAAACATCCCCTGACAGACACCCCCTCAGTGCCGCCCCTTCCCACGCCAGCCCTTTGTCAGCGAACCCTCTCCCAGAAGGGGGCGTGGCTTGTGCAGCCCACAGGGGGTGGCACTGGGTGCTTTCACTGGCACCTGCAGGAGGAACAAAGACCAGGCCTGGGGGGGCAGGGGGGGACAGAGACTAACTGGGGCTTTGTGCACTTAGGTAAGGGTGTGTGTGTGTGTGTGTGTGTGTGTGTGTGTGTGTGTGGTCCAGGTATACCTTACGTTGTGGGGACCAAAATGTGATAAAAACCTGTTATTTTTTGGTCCCCACAAGGGGAAATTCAGTTTTACAAAATCTGTAACTGCAATCAAAAAAGTAAAAATGCCAAAAGTCCCACAATTTGTTTGGTTACTTTTAGTTAAGGTTAGGGCTGGGTAGGGGTTAAGGTCCTCAAAGTTGGGAATAGGGTTATGCAAAAGAAATGAATGGACGGTCCCTACAAAGATATGAGTATAGGTCTGTGTGTGTGTGTGTGTGTGTGTTTGTACATGCTAGTAAACTTGTGAAAATGAAATTGTGCATAAATTAGTTTCAGTAAACGTGTACGTTCTTAATAATTTGTGTGCAGATGAGTGTCTGCTCAGTCTGTGCTTCCTGAATGCACCCTTTGGATGTCTATGTGGCTCTCTGTCTGTCTGTCTTTAACTGCTCTTTTGGTGTTTTTGAGTGTTTGTTCGTGTGTGTGTGTGGGGGGGGAGTGCTGGTTCCCCTGTGCTTCTCACCCTAGGACATTGATGTCTTTTGTCCAAATGCTGAGGCAGGGGATTTGAGGTAGAAGGCGGCGGGCCGTGGGCATGGGGGGGCTCGGGGGCGTGCCTTGGTAGGGACCCATGGCAGCATCATTCAGCTCTGCGATCGTTATTCATCATGCAGCTCCAGAGCATCGGCAGGCAGCAGGCCGAGGCCACACAGCCCTGTCTCTCTGGGGGAGCCCTTGCTGCCACAGAGGCCCCATTACAGCACAACGCAGCGTGTAGCATCACAATGGAAATCTAGAGCCCAAACATAATGGTACGGTACCTCACGAGGGTCTTTAGCTGTAATATTAAGCTTAAAGTCTCCCTTTTCGTCCAGCCCTTTCCATCTCTCTTCCTGTATCTTGTTTATCCACTTTCCCCATCTCTCTCTCTCTCGCTCTCTCTCCCACTTCCTCTCCCTGTCTCTCTAGGCCTTCCTCTCTCCCTTTCCTTCTCTATCTCTATCTCTGTCTCTTCTTGCTTTCTCCTACTCTCTGTCCACTTCTTGTTGTTTCATTCTGCCAGTTTTACATCCTTCTTTCCCTCTCTCTCCTTCTTCCTCTCTTTTGCTTTCCTTCTCTCTCTGTCTTTGTCTGCTTCTTTGCTGCTAGTGCTTTGAGCAGTCTCTGGCTTTTGTGAACACAGTGGCTCTCAGTCGCCTGTCGCAGGCTCAGCAATGTGGCTGCGCTACACCTTTCCTCAGAAAGAGGGAATCCTTCATCTGTTGTCTGACATGGACGTCACGTCATCTTTTGAGCCAAAGCTAGCAGGGTACAGAGCTCCTTCTCTGCCCCCCTGCACCCTGCACCCTCTCACCCTACCCCACCACAACCTGTCCCCCCTCCTCACCCTGCCCCTCCTGAGCCCAGTCTCCTCAACCCTGCCTCCCATGCATCCTGCATTTTGCAGTATGGCCTCATCCCTTTGTGGACCCCCCCCCCCAGCATGCCAGGAGACATGGTGTGTGCCTCTGTGTCTGGAGGTGTCACCCCTTTCCTGCTGCAACACCCCCACACCCCACAATTGACAGATGTCTCATCCTCCGCACCACTCCACCCACGAATTTAAGCCATGATGGTAGGGGCTAGGGGTGTGGGTAATTCCATAATTCCTTACTGCCCCCAGGTGGCAGGTGTGTGTGCTGTGTAGATGGGCCAACCCCCCTCCCACACCTCCCACCAAGAGCAAGGTGAGTCTAGTCATACAGACAGACTGCCCTCTGACCCCCCCCCCCCCCACGCACCTGCGTGCGTCACCTAAAGGCAGCCGAGCTGAGGATTAGCAGCAGACATTCCTCAGCGGGCCTTGAGCCTGCGAGCGCGGGCGGGGGCGACGGCGAGGGCAGCACCATGGCAACACGCGTGTGCAAGGTGTGCAAGCGGCCGTGCCTTTACACGTCACTCTAATTAGAGGCTGTTAGGATTCCTCGCACACCTTGAGGCTGTAACTGAAAATGAGTGTGACTCATTCGCAGGAAAAACAAAGTTAAACTGCTTTGCAAACCAGACCGGAGCGACGTGACTGTAGAGCTTCTTCATCACGCGACATGCAAGTATCTCTAAGTCCCACTGGCTTTACATACATGTACGCTGCGCATTATAGCTCAGGGGCAGCTGAACACTTTAAGTATATTTTATGTAGAAAAATCCCAGATATTTTTTTTTTTATTTTTTACAGTTATTTTTACTGATCTGAACCCTTTAGCTCCATTTAACTGGGGTCCTCCAAACCAGCAGGATCCTTTAACTGGGAATCTCCACACCAGCAGCACCCTTTAACTGGGAATCTCCAAACCAGCAGGATCCTTTAACTGGGAACCTCTACACCAGCAGGACCCTTTAACTGGGATCCTGTAAACCAGCAGGACCCATTAACTGGGTACATTCCCATCAGTACATTCCCTAAGTTGCACCAGGCACCTTCAATATTTTTAGCAACAATCTACAAGCAAAGCAATACACAGCACAATCTTTATGTCACACAAGCAAAGGCTGGGACAGTCCGCTTGGCTTTTTTTTCACCACCCTTTCATTTTTCCCAGTGACAGACTAGGACGGAGAGCAATTCCTTTCCTGTGGAAGTGCTCGGCTGATTATGGGGGCTGTGATATAACGACAATGAGCACGAAAGTCTTGGGACTGATGCATTGAAAGTGAATAGACAGTGTACAGAGAATTAGGGCCGTTACCGTGTGAATAGGCGCCTCCATTAGTCTCGTTGGAGGAGCTGTCACATCTCACAGAGGAGGAGAAAACTGTCTTTTATCCGTCATTCCCAGGCCAGGAAGGTCAGGCCATCAGGAACCAGCCAGAAATAAGGCCTAGCAGAAATGTGGAGTATCTGTCAAACTGGCAGAAATGCAAAGGGTTAATGTTTTGGCACAAATTTCTCTTACAGGAAATGAAACTGACTGTATGTCTTATTACACATGTAGTATGTTGCTGCTTTGGTGAAGTACAGTGCCCTCCAGAATTATTGGCACCCTTGGAAAATAAAAGCAAATTGGGCAGGACAATGATCCTCAAAATCTGCATGGAAATGTTTCAGTGATCCCTGTCATCTGAACAAAAATTCCTCTGAAACCCTGTAGGATGGGGTGAAGAAGAGATCTCACAAGTATGGACCTCGAAATCTGATGGATTCTGAATGGAGGAGTGGTCTCATATTCCTTAGCATGTGTTCTCCAACCTCATTAAGCATCGCGTGGGAAAATACCCGGAGCTGGTATCTGCAGAGTATTAACCAAAGGGGTACCAATAATTGTGGCAGACATATATTTGAGAAAAAAATAGTTTCATAATTATAATTTCCGTTTCCTGTTAATTACTTTATTTGAAATAATGATTGGATTTCTGTTAATATTGTGCATGAATGATCAAGGGGATAAACAGTAAAGACTTTTTCACAGCCAGTTTTGCTGTTATTTACCAAGGGTGCTGGAGGGCCCTGTAGCCTGTACTGTGCTCTCGTAACATCGCTTGGGTGTCCACCATACGTGTCCTCACATGGTAAACAAACCAAAGCGCTGGGAGTATGTCAGCATTAGGCTGCAGGAGCACTGAGGAGACACCCCGCTGCTGGAGCCGGCGTGCTGCTGATTCACTGGGCATTGCGCATCTCTGCGCCTGTGTCACGGTAAAATGCGAGTGGAGGTGAGGTGCTTCTGTGGAGAATCAGAAAACATGTTTGCGTGTTGACGCACGCAGGCTGTAGCTGCAGGTATAATTAGCTGGCTTGAGTATCTGACATTCCTCCTCACGTAAATCCCCTCATCCAATAAAAGCAACAATGTAGTTTTATTCCATATATATAGTTTCAAAGCCGCAAATATTATTTTTTCTTTTACCAATTTATGCATCTTCAAGTACATAGAGCATGCAAGACCCAAGCAGAACTGACTTGAAATAAAGAGCTTTGTAAACAAGACTGCGACAAGTAAGTTTAAACAAACCCTGGTTTTGTGTGCAGATTTGCAAAGCTCTCTTATACCCTGTAATAAATCACTTTTAATATGGGCTCTGGAAACCACTTTCAAGATATTTAAAACATTCATCAACTGGTTTCTGTATTGAAGCTTCAATGGTTTTTCCGCTGGATGGAGAAAGTGAATCGGACCATTTGGCCTCATCAATCAGGCCTGCAACGGCAGTTCCAGCTGGTGACAGTGTTATACAGTTAAGTGACAGCTCCGGTCCAGGCCCTTCGTTGTTCTGCGTGTCCAAATGTTCTGCCCAGCAACAGCTCAGGAAGCTGGCGGGGGGACAAAGATCCCCCCTCCCCAGGTTCCAGGGTTTACTTTTTCTCGCTCAAATTCCCAGGATCTTTCTTCATATCCGATTTTATTAATATATTAAAAGAAAAACAATAACTTCACAAAAGGCGGACAAAATAACAGGAACACCTGAGAGTGTATTACTATCAAAGATCCAATCAGGAATAGCATCGACCTCCTCCTATACAGAGCAGAATTACCCTATATCCTCAGATCTGCTCCAGTCCTTCTAGCTAAATCAAACAAATCCTGATCCATGTGCAGTGGGATGTGGGACCATTCTTCAAGAAGAAGAGTCTCTTATTCCTTGAAAGAAATCTACTTCAGGCTCTGCTTTCCAGAACTTACCATAAAGGTTCTGGGATGTTTAGATCTTGTGATCGTCCTACAGAAGGTGTCCAACATCCTGATCTTTGTGATCCTGCTCTTTAATTTATTTAGCAGTGTGTATGGAAGATAGGAGCACCATAAAGGAACAGTGTTCATGCCAGAAGTTTCACCTGCTTCGTTGGAATGGCCTGATATCCCTTGACCATTATATGTGGCCATGCAGAGAAATCATCCTTGGTCTTTCTCCAAAAGTCCTGTGAGGGACTGGCATCCCATCAAGGGTGTAGCTCTGCATCCTGAGACAGGCTTCAGGGCCCCCTGGCTGGTTAGTAGATGGGTGGATGAAAAGTTTATTAGCTTAGTTATTTAAAAAAATACCTCACACAGGATCTACTCAGTTAAACAGAAACCTGATACAAATTAAACAAATCCTGCATCTGCAGGCAAGCCAACCTGTCATGTCAAGAGACCAGAGCTCACAAACCGGCTTTCAACCGTATCAAGTCAAACTTCCACAGTGAATTTTTTGAATGCTGTTGTTACAAGTTATAATTTAGTTCCTAAATCCAAGTCAATTAGCAGATTTTACTACATTCCGCCTAATAAGGCAGGACTGTCCATAATATCTCTCATCTAAACCTTGCTTTAACTAACCACAGGCACTCAACCATCAGCTAAGCAGCATGTCTCAGAGGTTTGTGCTACCTTCCCACCACACATATTACACACATTTAAATATTTAGCAGGCGCTTTTGTCCAAAGCAACGTATAAGTGAGCACTAGGCTGAGCTTCCAACGAATGCCCAGGTACAGGTGTAAGTAGCTTTGGACCAGAAGTGCAACACAAGAACATTCAGGGAACATAAAGAAGCATCAGGTTAGTAGAGGAATTCATGGAACAGATGGGTCTTGAGATGTTTCTTGAATTAGCAGCTCATTCCACCCTCAGGGAACCACAAATAGAGCAGTGTTTCTCAAACCAGTCCTCGGGGACCCCCAGACGGTTCACGTTTTTGCCCAATTCCTGGCAGGAGAGATCCAAAACATGGACTGTCTGAGGATCCCCAAGGACTCATTTGAGAAACACTAGTCTAGAGTGCCTCTTTTTGCATGATGGAGAAATGTCCGAGCGGCAATGGTTTGCTGACCGAAGGAGGTGAGTTGGGGCATCTTGGGGAGCCTTTTGATGCATATAGTGGTTTCTTCATTGATGAACCTGTAGGCGAGCACTGCATTCGTGTGTGTTTATTTTTTTTGTTTTTATCACATAATCCTCCTCTCAGAGCACATGCTTAGCTAACGCACCATAAAGGCTAATGATGACAACAAGCTAAGAGGGTGACAGGCCTCGTTGTCTGGTGGTCAGTCTGTGAGAACCTGTCATAAACAGCCAGACTCTGTCATCCATTAACACCATCACAATCACACCGTACAGGAGATGCTCTGAACTGGACGCTGCTGTTTGTAGAGGACTGGATGCACCTGACCGCAAAATAACTAGTTAATAGTTAATAGTGTAGGGTTAATAGTGTAGAGGCTGAAGACATTGTTGGGGCGAGGACGGGTGCATTTTGGCTGGAAAATGAACAGTTTGGCTACTAGTGATGGGTGTGTTTGATGGCAGGATGGTGGACAGGTCGTTTCTGGCTTTTGGTTGGTGGTGGAAGGCTGTGCAGGCCCACAAAGCCCCATCACCCGGGTACAGCCTTGGAATGCAACCTCACACAATGGGGGGGAGGGGCAGGCAGGGCTGGGAGGGGCCGAGGGCCTGGAACCACATTACAGCCTCCACAACATCTGCTGAAGGTTCGGTGGAGCTTCCTGATGTGGTGGCCATTAACCCCCCCCCACCCCCCCCCCAAGCCCTGTGAGCTGGAGAGACAGCAGTCACAGATCTGTCAGGGTCCCATGGGGGTGTGTGGGAGTGGAGCGTGGAGCTCATATTGCTCAAGGTGCTGGAGGGCATGACGGTGAAGAGACTCATGGGAAGGGGAGCCGCCCCCAGCACAGCGCGCATAGGCACGTGACTGTCGTCCATCACTGTTACCCATACTGGGTTACACCTGAAAACATCGAAAGACTGGTTGTCATGGCTACCACACCCGCACGACACTCAAATTTAAAGGCATGTGACCCAGGAGGGGGGACATATGACATTACAGGTCCTGCGTGACCCAGGGACAGTAGCTGACACCCCCAGGCTGTATCTGCAGGCTGTCGGCAGTGACGCCACAGCTAAGCTCCCACAACTGCACCCCCACACTCACGCCCAGCGTGAAGAAACACACGCCACCCCCATAAAAACATTCTGACGTCAGTGGGGCAGGCAGAGGCGGGGCAGGTGAGGCCGAGCAGGTGCAGTATCACGGCGAAAATGGGAAGAGCTCCCGGCTAGAGGCCTGCGGGCTGCAAGACAGAGACAGGAAGAGCAGGAAAAAGCAGGAGAGGCAACATGCTGCCAGTGCTACTGAGGGGTTTGGGGGTGGGGGGGGGGGGTGTGTGACTGCCTGCCACACAAACAGTTTTATTTAGAAGTAATGCATTTTATGGGCAATTAAATTCCGGAGGGTGGTTAGTTTGGTGGGGAAGTTATTGGGGGACTGAATACAGCTGCTAGAGGTGACTGCTTCCTCCTCACCTGGACCTGATTTCTGAACATCTGCCTCTCCTCATTCCCTCAGGTGCAGCCGACCGAACAGGACGTGAGCCTCAGTACACAACACACACGTGACGAAAATTCACGTGCATCTATATACATATCAATTGAGGAACACTCAACCTAGCTGAGAGGGCCCACACTGCCTACTGGCAGAGGTGGCTACCTCACTGCCTGTCAAAAACTATTCAGGACCCAGCTGAGAGAGTCCACACTGCTAGCTGGCAGGGGTGCCTACCTCACTGTCTGCTAAAAACTACTCAGGACCCAGCCGTGAGTGGCCACACTGTCCACTGGGAGGGGCAGCTACCTCACTGTCCACTAAAAACTACTCAGGACCCAGCCATGAGAGTCCACACTGCCCACTGGCAGGGGTGACTACCTCACTGTCCACCAAAAACTACTCAGGACCCAGCTGAGAGGGTCCACACTGCCCACTGACTGGGGCGGTTACCTCACTAAATGCGCACTTTGGCAGCTCCCATTCGTTCCTACTGACAAACAGACATTAGGCTTTTACTATCTGCTGCATGTATTAGTCCCTTCACCACCTATGTCCCTCTTCCAAAGGATTGTCCCTTAGCAGCTTCCTCTTCTGTCAGTCAGTGTGAAACAGTCCCCTCCACTAACAGACCAGCTCAGGCCTGCCTGACCGCCAAGCTGCGAGGTTCTGTTTGTATGCGTGTGTGTTTCCGTGTGTGTAACTGAGAGAGAGAGAGCCTGCTAGAGTGTGCACTGTAGGGTTTCCGACTCCACTCACCTGGAACGGAAAACTCCCACATGCATCAGGTTGAGCAGGAAAGAGCTGCCACAGGTATACATGACTCCGTGACCCCTAAGCCATCCGCTGGGTTAAAGTGCAAATGCAGGAGATTTGAAAGGTTTATCTTTCCCAAGCTGATGTTATCTACATATTGGTGGCTGCTTAGGTAAACCCTATATGACGGCCTTAAGCCCTTCCAAGACAGCACTACTGACTGCTAGGGGCTGTGATTTCAGCTGCCAAAAATTAAATGTGTGTTATATAGTAACAATATGGTAGAATATCTATTCTAAAGAACAGCAGTCACCTAAATTAATAGAGACCTGATCCATAGGCCCAGCAGAAATCTAATGACGTTAATAGGCTAGCAGTGCATGCATAGGATCATGTGGAACTTCTTACATTTGCCTCCAATCAGTTCACACACTCTACACACTGTACTACTGATAAGTATGGTGGTGGCATGTGGCTCAGCAGGGCTGAACACTGTGTCTGTGATCAGAAGGTCGCTGGTTAAGATTCAAGGGCTGGCAAAATGATTCCACTACTGGGCTGTTGAACAAGACCTTTAATTCCCAAGTTTTCCAGGGACTTTTTTTCCTGAAAAAAAGCATATGTTAGTTTGAATAAAGGCATCTGATAAATAAATAAGATACAAGCTTTATATAATGTAATTAATGGGATGTTTCAGGGTCTGCTGTCTCTGTGGGATAGTTTTTTCCTATTTAAGAAAGGCACCCCCCCAGACCATCCCACCCGAATTCCCTGTACCTGGTACCTGAGGAGAAGGAGGGACAGCTCTTAGCTCCCCCACCCTGTGCAGGTGTGTATGTTTTGGTTGGGGGGGTGGTGGTTTCCTGTGTGAGATCCAGGGTTGATAACATCACTCTATGTTGCCCCAGAGGAGGGGAGGCACATATCTCAAGGAATCTTCCCCATCAGGAAGCAGAGTAAGAATAAACATATCCTTCTTCCAGTCACTTGCAATTGGGGTGAGACCAGGCACCTCTACCAGGAAGCACTGAACACATGGCAGGGATGACACATGGCAGGGGTACCTCCAACATGGGGCACCAGTCCATCGCAGGGAACTCACACACACAAACATAGATATGTGCCAGTTAGCCCCAAGGTATGCCTCTGGATTGTGGAGGAATCCCCACAGAAAACGATGGGAGGGAGGGAAAACGGTAGGCATTACCCACCAAGCCGCTGAACCAGCCAAAATGCCTTCTGTTGAGCTGCTTTTTATTTTTGTATTTAACACCCTTTCCAGCATCACTTCTCCAAGGTCTTAACAAGAACAGTAGTTCCATATGAGAAGTCCATGCAGGGGCACAGAATCAGACTGGACAGTCTATGCTCTGTCCATGCGGACAGGGGTGGGGTGGGGGATGCTAGATACCAGTTAAACTTGGAATTTTCACAGAAAACATGTATTTTCCAGGCCAGTTTGACAAGAGAAACAGCCGGAGACATTCAGTCTTTATTTAATCTGATTCACCCTGTGGCCGATGATGATGGCAGGATGATGATGCCCCTCACACTCCCACCCAGGTGACTAATTTAATGATTCTGTGCCATGCCCCCCCACCTCGCCCCGAGGTCACACCGTAGACTACCCCCCACCCCATCTCACCTCCCCCTTTTGCCACTGTGCATTCTGGCCCACATCCTTCATTATTTGTGATGGTAACTTTGATAATGTTTTTATAATATCCCAAAGATACAAAATACACAAAGTGCAGTAAATGTGTTTTGCAGTGTAAAGGAGAAACTGCACGCAGAGCTGCTGTAAAAGTGAACAAACAAACATATGATAAACATATGATGAATTAACAGGTGTTTATATATTATGTAGTACAAATTGTTAATATATATAGAGTGTGTCTTTTGACAAGCCTTCAAAAGGGGAATCAGTGAATATTACACTCGGCTTCAGAGAATCAGAGTGTATACAGGCATGTGTATGTTCACAGATTTATACAGACAGGTGTATACAAACAGGGATATATTGCCACATGTATGTTCACAGATGTGTACAGACAGGTGTATGAGGACAGGTGTATAGCAACAGGTGTTCTTGTTGACAGGATTATACAGCTATAATTATCACAATGTGGGTGCACATTTTACAAGCTTTCTGGAAAATCAAAATGAATGAGACAGAATGGGGAAAGGCAGAGAAAAAATAAGTTACAAACGAAAGGTATCTTTCTGCAAAAGTGTCTAGCATGCAGTACCCAAGCTGTCCACAGATGGCAGCAGCAAATTAGCTCATGTGCTGACTGAGCTTCACAACTGACAGTGAAGCCAAGCCTAGAAAACTACCAGAAAGGTTGGTATGGAGAAATTGGGAGGAACAGCTACCAGACCAATGGTCAGTGACACAGTACTCTGCTGTCAGATAAACCAGCATGGCGCTCCTGAAAGATATACTGAGAGGGTCCCTGACACCTTAATACTATAACACCTTAACACCCTAACCCTGATATGTCAGTAGGATATTTTTACATATATTATGGCAGGTATTGATACAATTTTATCAATAAGGACATTTCTGTCCTCTGGAACACTATATTCTGATGAGTACGTCTCTTTAAGAATCAGAGAAGCGGCAGATTCATGCTTATTTATATCTGAGTAATAAGTGAGCATGGAGATGAGCGTTATGAGTAAAATCATGCAGTATTATTCCATCATAAGCCATGTGGAAAATAACTTCACAGTGCAAAAACGCTGCTGAATCAACAAAAATATTTTCATGATCGCCGACTAACTGCAAGTGAACTGTTCTAACTTTAGTGCCTGATAACATATTTCAAAATCCAAAAAATAGATTTTTGGGATGGGTCCAAATTTCGGCAACAAATGGCATTTCCTTGTTATCAAACTTCAAAATCATGATATATGATAAAACATTATATGAAGTGCTGTTATCAAGATAAGCCTCAACATAAGCAATGCTTTTCACATGGAAGATATTCTATTTTAATAATAACGGCAATAGAACGGGGCCTTAACCTCACACCAAAGTATAGCGCCTATAGTATTCACCTATACATTTTATTTATTAATCAGATACTTTTATTAAAAAGTGGCATACATTTTTTGAGAAAACAGGGTTAGACGGTCCCTGGAGCAACTGGGGGTTAAAGGCCTTGCTCAAGGGCCCAATGGGGAAATCACTCAGCCAACCGTGGGATTTGAACCAGCAACCTTCCATTTGCAGACACAGTGTTCTATACTCCAGTAACTGACACCAGACGTGCATTACTGAATATCATTACTCTGGAAGCCACACTTGGGGTTTTCTGCACACCCGGGACAGGAATGCGACCTCTCACTTGGCCTAAGTGCTGTTCACATTTACTTTCGCCGTAATCCGAGGTACAGGTATGGACGTAAGCTGTAATTAGAGACTAGTGACATGGTATTACCGCTCATGGCAACATTAGACAGGCTCCCCTGAAGACGCCGTGACGTGCACCTGCTTGTGAGCGTGCGTGTCTCCATGCAGCGCGTCCGCCGGGCGCGGTGTAGTGCAAGGGTGTGGGGCTCGCTGGGCTGCCGTGTCAGGCAAGATTCGACCTGCGGAACGCACCGGAAACGACACAAGGCCAAGAGAGAAGGGGCTGACAGACGGAACGGGAGTTTCATTTCTTGCCAGGAAGGTAAACAAGACTCATCTGGCCTGTGGCTTAATTATACAAGTGGACTTTAGGAGGTGCCTGAGACTTTGTGAGAACTTCACGCAGCTGAAATCAGCATTTAATTAGGTTCATAAGGTAGCTTGACTGTGTGCTGGCACAGAAAGGCACAAAAACCCAGATACTCCGCCAATATCTTAAAGGGACCCTCTACTCCACAGCGACCCCTAGTGTCAGACTCTGTCCCTGAACCCGCAGCCATGGGCGAAGCTGCAATCATGTCAGGCCTTCAAGATCTCCAGGACAATAACTGCTCCACCATCTGACCCAGTCAACCAGAATCTAACAACACACAAAGTAAATCTTAATGTGCCTAAGAGCAGGAGCTATATCCTGGCACCTGGTACCCCCACCGTTCCTCATCGGCCATCGCTGGTCTCTTTGCTTCTCCTCCTTGGTTGTCTATCTCAGCACTGGTGAATTACAATCATCCAGGGGTTCAGGCGGAAGACCTGAAAGTCTGGTTCGCCCTGTGTAGTCAGTCTCACCTGATGGCAGCCATGGAAAGGGGGGGTGATCATGCTGGGGGGAGGGGCGTCCAGACAGGGATCAGCTACCTGCCCCAGGGTGAAAGTTTATATCGAGAAAGGGGTGCACGGTCCCTCCACAGGGCAGCAGGGCACAGTGCCGGCTCTGAGTTCCCATAACAAGAAATTTCCCGCTCGCTGCCGTCCAACCCACTCCTGCTCTCACAGCCACACCCTGCGTGTGCAACACCCAAGCCGTCGGGCACGAGCTGGCAGAGGCCCCACTGCAGAGGCATGACACCGCCTTCGATTACCCACAATCCCACTGCTTTGGCCCCATTGACCTTCAGACTCACATGCTCCGATATAGAGGCAAACCAGCCTCCTTATTTACTCACAATCCCTCTGCTCTGGCCCTGTCAATCTTTTTTTGCTGGATTAATGAACTTTCTAGTGGAAAATGAACCTGAGTTCTCTCCCTCTTGAGCACCCCATTCTGTGGGGTTCATCTCTCCCTATTTGTCACAGGGGCGGTTTAGCTGACTTTTCAGTTAATAGTTTCCATTCAGCAGACACATTTTCTTCTAGGGTCAGTCTGTTCCTGGAGCAATTAGGGCTTTGGTTCTTGCTCGGGGGCCCAATAGTGAAGCCACTCTCCCTACTTTGGGATATGAACTAGTCACCTTCCGATCACAGACAGCGCATCCTAGCCTGCTAAGCCACACAGCGCCCCCCAAGTTAGCAATTTCCTCTTAATTCAAAAATGATTTCTATCCCTTTACAAACGAGACACTAAAGAACAACTGATGTAACGCTGGACATTTTACAGGAATCAGAGTCACATGCTGTCGCTGAGCTCAGGGAGACCAAGCAAATCACATGTGCTTCGTGGGAGGGGCTTCCTGAATGATACTGAGCACCAGGAGCAATGGTGGGGGAGGGACAGGACAGGGGGATTACTGAAAGCATACTTAGACCACTGCACTCCCCCCCATTCTTCGACCCTGTCCCAATGGTGTAGCCGAGTCACCATTTTCACAGCCGGTGGTCCAAAGGTTGTGGGTGGGGAGGGAGGGGGACTGACATCTCCCAGCATGCAGCAGGTGTTGAAAGGGGTAATCTATCCCCCAGCACTGGATACAACCTTTATCAGGGGGGAGGGGGGGATGGGGGGCTAATATCAAGGCCAAATCAACTGAAGTACGGTAGCTCTCTGGTGAGGAAGGAGGCTGATTGACTGGGGGGCTTGGGTGGGGGGACAGGACCTGGAGATGCTGGAGGTGAAGCACAGTGATGGCAGAAGCAGATCGTTGTCAATGCTGTGCATGCTGTGCTCAGTGCACAGCTCATACGTGTCCCCCCAACACTGGGAATGGTAGTGACACAGCTCTGACCTTTACATACCAAGGGTACAACAGCCTGCTCCTCACTGGATGTGAACCAGGAGCTTACCCATCAGCCACCTGGGCCACACATGGTGACAGCTTACTAACTTCAAAACACCTGGCTCACAGAATCAGTGGCCCTGAACCAAACCTTAAACTGTCCAGAGAGGTTATGTACATATGTCCTGCTGTGTACACACCCAGTGTAAGGACTGCACCATCATTCATCAGGTGAAAGAAGAATCCAGAAAGCGTGACCTTGCTACATGCGTGACTGTGAGCTCCTGGCAGAGAGCAAGCGGCTGGCGTTGGCCCGCGGAGATAACCTGAGGAGCACCAAGGAGCTTGGAGATGGATTCCACCGCGAGCCTGGGCTCCCATGATGTGGGAGGAGCCAGAGGGAGCGGCCAGCTGGGGGCGCCACTGGGGCGTGATGCAGGAGCGGCATGTCAGGAATCCATAGCATGATTCAGAAGCGTTCCCTGCACATAGCTACCTGGAGTTCATGTGCGTCTCGGCGCACCCTGAACCACCCGAAGCAAAAAGCGCAGAGGAGGGCAGGTGACATGATCAAAGGGCTAGTTGTGGCCATGCTGAATTCCACAATACGTTGTATCTGTGCCGATGTTTATGTGGTTTGACCCTATAACCAAGTGGTGCTGCGGCCAATTTGATTAGTTTTTGACTTCAGGTCTAGAGGTTTCTGTGATGTGTCCCTGTGACCCTTCTTCACACTGTGTGGGGTGTATGTTATAGCTGAAGGTGATCCTTGTCAGGCAGAGCAGGAAGGAGGGGAGACGTGGGTGGGGGGGCTGCATCTATTTAGCCTTCAGCAGGGCCCCTCCTCTTCATTCCAGCCACCCTCCCCTCCCCCGCCTTTGTGGGCTTGAGGCTCATTCCTCCCCTTTCTGCCACCTGAGCCTCCTGCCTTGGTTAGTGCACACAATGGGCCCCCGAACCTGCCAGGATGAGGTGGGGGCCATGGGAGGGGGGGAGCAGGGACGAAAGCCTCCACCTGGAGATCACATGACCACCCAGAGATCACATGACCATACAAGCCTAAATGGCAAAAACAGTGTGACTGGACCGTTATGCTTATTGGTATCATCGGGAACGGAAGACCTACTGAATGGGTTTGGTTAGGTTAGGTTTCCATCATAGCTGACATGATTTACCAAAGAGTAGCTTCAGGTATTTGAAGCACTGCTGCGGTTTATCAGCGATTCTTCTGTCTAACACTTGTCACCAGTGCAAGTTGAATCTGACACCTGCGCTCTGTGAAACACACCTGTTTCAGATGCACCTGTAGACTCCACCCTCTGGAAGGCTTCGACCCATCGGCCCTTGTTTGCTTGGGGTTAAAGTGCAGGCTCCGGAGAACACACAGAAGCAGCCCGAACAAGCCACTCTGGGGCCGGAGCGTGGCTTGGGAGGTTAGCACTCTGTGCTAGTGATTTAAAGGTCACTGGTTTAAATCCTGTAGCTGGCAAAGTAATTTTACCATTGGGCTCCTAGGCAAGGCTTTTAACCCTAGTTTCTCCAGGGATTGGCTGACCCTGTTTTCTCAAAAATGTATGTCACATTGGATAACAGTGCCTGCTAAATAAATAAACGTAAAGTAAGATGACAGGCTTCCTCAGATAACCGGCCTCTCCTCCTTGGTGCACACACAACACACACAGGTTCAATCTTTGGCAACAGCCTGTCAGAAATGTGCAGAAGTCCTCATTCTCGACAGTACTTTACACAAACTGAGCAGGGAAATGTTGGACATTTGGGCTTAAGAGCATCAGGAGTGTAGCCGAGTGGGGTTCACCTATTCCTCTGTTTTTCTTTTTAATTGAAACCGTGACAGAAAAACACAAACTCTGGCTGAATGGGTAAACTCAGCCTGGCACCTGTAGAGACTGAGTTTGAGGGCCCCCTTAAGGGCGGAGGCTGCAATCACCCTGAACATTAGACAATGGGCTCCACTCAAACAGAGAGCAAAGCCAAATGTTACGATACTGTTTTTCCACCATATTTTATCATATTTTACATCACAAAACAAATGTGAGGGACAGGGTGTTGATGGGTTTGTTGTCGTGGGAGGTGGACCGAGGGGGGGGTGGGGGGGTTGTGATGAATATGCAAATGAGCCCCAGAAGGGCTGAATTTTATGGGTTTAGAATTTAGTGCAGACAACCAGAATAATCGAATGTGGGAACCAGAAATCCCTGCCCTCTCCACCCCCCGCAGCTCCTTTCCCACATCCCCCAGCCCCACGCCCGCCCCCTCGCCCCCCAGCCCACACAGGGAAAACTCTCATTAACGTCTCCTTACAGGAGCAGGGGAGGGGAACGGCTGGGGGGCAGGATGTGGCAGACTTGATCAGGCTGAATGACCGATGCCTGATTACGACACCATTTTCCCAGCGGGCGGCCGAAGCCCATCCGGCGGCGTGCAGGTTAGGGCAGCCAATCCCCACGCAGCTCTCACGCGTAATGGCACAGAGCCATTTGGGGCGGCCTCGCTGCCCTCCTTGTTACCGTTATTCCTGTGACACAGATCCATTCGGGGGCTGGGCTATTTCCTCCATCTTAAGTGTTTTTCTCAGCCATGTTTAATCTTCCTCGGTTCCTTCCATCACTGTCACAGTTCATCCTTCGATGCACGTTCTGCATTTATACTTCAAACCTCCCTTATACTGTGATTGGAACGTCAAACGTAAGTTATCGTTATAGAATTTGGCTAATTGCTGATCCCATGCCCCACCCCTCCCCCCATGTTCACAATACCCCCCGCTGCCACCTGCAGGGGGAAAAGCTGCACTGCTCCTCCGCAATACACCCCAGAGAGAAAGTGATGGCAGCTCTGGTGAGATCAGCAGACAGAGAGATGGGGATAATCACGTAGCATTTCACAGCCATTTCATGATGTTCACTTCTCAGATATGGACGGAAGGCCCAGTCAAATGACCTGACATCACCAAAAACTCCTGTCCCCATATAAACCTCAGACTATGCCCCCACCCCCAACATCTCACATCACTTTCTTGACCCCCTGACCTGTGGGTCATAAATGGGACCCCCCCCCACCCCCACAAGGTCAGCCTTGATTGGAGCATTTGAATATGAAATGACTCCCACTGACCCTGGGAACTGCAGGAAGCACAAAGGTAAGCCTAGGATGGGGGGCCTCTAATCACCCTTGGGGGGGTCTTAGGCTTCGCTAGAGTTTTATAACATTTCTATTATTATTATTAATTTCATGTAGAAAATTCCAGGTTTCACAAACTTTTATTATACAAATTTGACATGCGTGTCGTTAGGCTGATGTGTTTCATTAGGATTTTGGCATTGTTCATGCAAACATCTCAGACCAAGCATCACATTTAAATTAACGCTGAACAGAAAGGCCAGGAGGGGTGGGAGGGAAACTCAGAGCAGGAGGTGAGGAGTGGGGGGGATGAGAAGGAGGGGTGGGAGGGAGGGAAAGCAGAGCAGGAGGGGAGGAAAAGATGGCAAGAGAATGAGGGAGGGGAAGGAGATAGCACAGAGCAGAAGGCGAGGAGCGGGGAGTATGAGAACGAGGGTGGGGAGGGAGACAGCACAGAGCAGGAGGCGAGGAGTAGGTGGCATAAGAATGAGGGCAGGGAGGGAGACAGCACAGAGCAGGAGGCGAGGAGCAGGGGGCATGAGAACGAGGGCGGGGAGGGAGACAGCACAGAGCAGGAGGCGAGGAGCGGAGGGCATGAGAACAAGGGCGGGGAGGGAGACAGCACAGAGCAGGAGGCGAGGAGCAGGGGGCATGAGAATGAGGCTGTGGAGGGAGACAGCACAGAGCAGGAGGCGAGGAGCGGGAGGCATGAGAACAAGGGTGGGGGGGGAGGGAGACAGTACAGAGCAGGAGGCAAGGAGCGGGGGGTATGAGAACGAGGGTGGGAAGCCCCGTCCCTTTAGCATGACAAAAGCGCCGCCACCGGCGCTGCTGATTGGTGTCACGGCTCAGTGCTGAGGCCAGGCCGCCCCCTGGGTGGCTGAAGAGCGGCTATATGCCTGGGGTGTGAAACTCCGGGCCAGTGGGGGTCATAGGGGGGCGGGGGTGTGGAGAAAGGCCTCCGCACATTGTAATTTTGGGGTCTGGGACCAAAATGATTTTCACGGAAGAAAAACGGGGTAGAAAATGAGATTCAGCCTGATGAACGTCGTCTCCAGCAGAGCTGAGGGAACATCATGGCCTGCATGATCACATGACTGTGTGGCCTTCTGATACGGAGAGCCGCCCTGCAGCCATCACCTCGCCTTTGTCTTCGCGTCCTGCCACTCTCATAGTGTGTTACAAAGTCCCCCGCCGCCTTGCCTCGCATAAGAATAGGTTGCCCATGGATGGGCCCATTGGCAGAGCCATTAGCAGTTGCAAGTATGCTATGGCCGCAGGGGCCCCTCGTTCCTTGCTACCTGGAGCTACTGTGCAGGGCCGGGCTAACAGCATCGCCAGCAGGTTGCCTCATTAGCAGGAACGGTCCAGGTAGGAGATTAACAAGCCTCCTGATGAAAGCCGAGGTCTCCTCCGTGAGTTCGCCGCTTTACACGTGCTATAGAGCCACATGATCAGTCTTCACCAAAGCAGGACTTCAGCTGATGCCTCAGGCCGTTTACAAATTGTAGAGTCTAGGGACACCATAGTGGGTGTGGTCAGGACTAACCAATGGGTGACCTTCAGGATTCCTCCGCAGATTCCTCTGCAAATACCTTTCAAGGGAGAGCCATGTTTTGCCCTGTACACCCCCCCTCCAGCCCCTAAGCTAGGGACAGACATTACATTTATTTTGTTGAGCACAAGTGAGGCAAAGAGCACATCACAAACATATGGCTGTCATGGACGCAGCCAGGCATAATAGCAGCTGGGCTGAGCTTCCAGTGAGTAACCAGGTACGCGAGCGAGGAGAAGCTGGCTGGTATAAGAGGAAAGGTATAAACCACAGAGGCAATGAGCCAGCTGACACTCAGCAGTACCGAGCAGTATAGGCTGGCTGTCCTCTGCAAGGCCTGGCCTTTGGAGCAACAGATGATCGTAAAACAGGCTGAGGAGGTCAGCGGTCAAAGATGAGCAAGTGACCCCGATTTAGAATGTGCCACAGCAGTGCCACCAGCAGGGAGCAGAATCAGGCAGGTGAGCCCCCACAGTAACATCGTGGCGAACCTGCCGTGACAACCACGAGGCCCCGGTGGTGCTGGCCCCAGCCTGGCCACACCCCCGCCGCAGTGCCCTCTAAGATCGATGCAGCAGGGGGCGGTGTGTGCGTGTTGTATATGGTAAAAATGCACCTCTTGACCTGTTTAGCAGGGGTGGGGGGTGGTGATTCCCCTCCTGCACAGAGAATCCACCCATAGCTCCAGGCCTACAAGAAAAATCTTCTCTAATTACCTGTACAGGTTGGTCTGGAAACCGGAGCCCTGAAACCTGTTTTTTATCGCTGCGCCCTGTGCGTCATATCATCTATAATAATCTGCTGGCATGCCGACAGGAGCTGGAGACACATTCACCAATCACGAAGGTGGGGAAGCCAACGGCATCTCTACAGGGGCGAGACTGTGGCACACAAATGCTACCGACAAACAGGGGCTTCAGCACCTGCAGCACGTAAATGGCCAACAAATAATCTCGAATCGTAAATCAAAGGAGATCGATATCAGAAAACAACACTTTCAGAAACACATTTAATCAAGACCGCTGAAACGTAACCCAACATTTTATTCATCTTTAGGTGTGTGGAGTTTAAGTCAAGGGAGGTGATGCTACGATTATATAATTCCTTGGTAAGACCCCACCTAG
>JAAGVU020000002.1:26687864-26713423 GCA_011763525.2 Mormyrus iriodes
TGTGTGTATATTTGTATGTATATGTTTATATATATATATATGTATATGTCACGAACGCGGGGCTGATGGCGAGGCATGACGCAGGCAGGCAGGCAGGACGCAGTCCAAGACAAGAGAGCTTGTAGCAGTAATCACCCCGTGTGGGGACTTTATTAGTACCAGGAGCAGGGCACACAGCCAGCGACAGGCTACAGCAACATCAAACATCAATGACCCGACAAGGGAACACAGGACTGGGGAACTCCTATACACTGGGACACGTAGGAATGAACGAGGGGCACCTGTGACTGATTAAGAAGAGGGCAGGAACACAAGGTAACGACAATGAGCTACAGGCGCGGCTGATTAGCAGCCCCGCCCGTGGGAAACACTGGGAGCAAACTAGGAGGGCGGGGCTGGACATGACAGTATATGTTTATGTTGTTTTCTTTTTTATATGTATATGTTTTTGTTGTTTTTTGTATATGTTTTTATATGTATATGCTTATGTTGTTGTTTTTTTGCATATGTATATGTTTTTGTTCTTGTTTTTTTCTGTCTTTTCCTTTTCCTGCTCCTGCCCAGTCTTAAGGTGGTTTGGTTTCCTGAATAAATGTAAAGTACGCAACAGGAGGAGTATCCCACACTTTGCAAAACAAATCTGCCCCAACAACACAAGGCAACCAGACCACACTTGCTGCTTTGCCAATATATCGGGACAGGACAGTGGCAAAAAAAAAAACAAAGAGAGAAAAGCAGTTTAACAAGACAAGTATGAATACAATTATAATTATAATCAGAATCAGAATTAGTTCATTCGCCAAATGCACAGAGTACACAGGAATTTGACCTTGTGATTCAGCGTAGTGAAAACTGAGATTAAGAATTAAAAAGGTTAAAACAGGCCATCCAAATGAAAAAAATAGCAATAAACAAAACAGCAACAACAATAAATAGATAAACGGCAACAATAAATAAGACAAAATAAGACAAATGGGGTTAACGGTATGAGTGTATCACAGTCTATTGTAGTGAATGAAAGATTATTAAGAAGGATCATGACCTTCGGAAAATAGCTATTAAGGTGCCTGGAGGTCCTGATGCCTTGAGCAGAACCTGCAATCAGAGGGGAGCCGACTGAAGAGGATGAGGGCCAGGTGGAGATACTCCCAGCCAGGATGCTGTCCATGATGCAGGTCCCAGCCAGGACATCATGAGCATCCTGAGGTAGTGGAGGTGCTGACATGCCTTTTTAACAAGGCTGTTGGTGTGTGTTATCCATGTCAGGTCGTCTGTGATGTTGACACCCAGGTATCTGAAGCTGGGCACCCTCTCCACAGGCACTCCATTGATAGTGAGGGGGTCGTAATGTCTCGGCCGTCTTCTCCCGAGGTCGGCGCTTGCCAGGTTCTCCACCTACTTCTGGTAGGTTGTTTTATCATTATTGAAAGTCCAACCCGCCATGACCGTGTCGTCAGCAAACTTAACAGCGGTGTTGTAACTGAATGTGGGCAATCAGTTGCGTGTGTGTGTAAGGAGTAGAGCTGGGGGTAAATCCTGTGTTGAGTTAGATGATGTGTGTCCACCCACTTGGACAACCTAGGGTCTGGTCAGAACGTCCAGGACCCAGTGGCATAGCCCCCAGGAAAGCCCCCAAGCTTGCTGACGAACTTGGTAGAGATTATTCTGTTAAAACAGAGCTATAATTAATGAATGGGAACTGCATGCAGTTCCCCTTCCTGTTGTCCAAGTGGCTGAGTTCAGTGTGCAGGATGAGGGATGTTGCATTTTATGCTGGTCTGTTTCAACGACAAGCAAATTGAAACGAATCCAGTGTGTTGGGCAGCGTGAAGCAGATGTGACCTTTGACCAGTCTCTCAAAGCCCTTCATAACTGTAGGGGTGAGAACAAATGGGTGAAAGTCATTTTGATGGTCCGTGTATCTGGTTCGCTAATCTGGTAGTTAGTGGAATCACTAAGCACGCATAAAGGGTGTTCAGTTTTTTAGCTATAGCATGGGGACGGCCACTGAAGTCCATAATTGACTGAAGACTTTGCCAAATGTGTTTTGAGTCAGATTGCTGGAAATGGCTTTCCACCTTCTCTTGTTTTGTCTTTTGGCATCCTTCACTGCAAACATTAGTCTGAGGCAGCTTTGTAATCAGACATGCAGTCAGTTGTAAGTCCAGTGTTTTGTCCACCCATGGCTTCTGTGTTAACTACAAGTACAATCTCCTTCACCAGTACATGTGTGAATGTGGGGTCACATGACATTTCAGGATCAAGTTTCAAGTTTTTATTTGTCGCATACACAATCACACACTGTACCCCTGTGCAGTGAAATAATTTTCCACTGGCTTGGGAATCTCAGCTGCAGGTGTGGCTCTACACCTTTTGTGAAGGTGAAATCCAAACTATAGGAGAGTATTCTGTGATTACAAACATGAGCTGCGTGATAGACACGATGAATGGGAGTAAGATCCTCCCCAAGAAGAGGGTTGACGTATATGTTTGAAGGTAGAGCCAGGAAGCAATTGGATTTAAGAATAAAACAATATACAATGCACATGGATCTAGCTGAACTAAAGCAGGCTAGTGGCAGCAGGAAAAAATTAGACAGGCCCCATGGCATTATAGGAAAACAAAATACATCCATCACTAGACAGTGGAGGAAACTATATGCCCTTTGGGCCATTTAAGGTATGACAGGAGGTTTATATCGTGAGATATTTTAGAGACTGTGGATTTTCATGCTTAAACAGCTTATCACTATAGCTGTGATGTAATGAACAGCTGAGTCTTTAATGAAGATAGATCCAAGTTCTGCTCTGCCAAAGACGCGGCTCCTTTTGGCTTCTTGTGACATTTCAGAAATAGGTCATGCGCTGTAAAATAACTGTGTGCTGCATTGCATGAAATGGTTCTCAAAAAAAGCTTTGATGAGCTTTTTCTGCATTCCTCTAATGCATTTCTCTGACTATCTAAAAAACGATAAAACTCTTGTCAGATTTATACACAGAAAGAAGTTTGGCTCTGTAAGGTAAGAGGTCAGCACGTGGCTCATTTAAACCCCAAGTGACCTGGGAGGTTGAGGCCCCCTTTCCCAAAATCCACCCCCGTGACCCTAAGCTGCAGATTTACCCAGAGGTCAGCATGTGACTCACAGAGATGGAATGTGTGTGGGATCTGAGGCCTGACTCAACACCACTGACATTGTAGGGGATGCTGATTGGCCTGTAACTATCATGTGTTTCGTAAGAAGTCCGTGGCTCCAGCCGTCAAGGTTCTCTCTGTTTAATCAGATTTTTACACCATTGCCTGTACAAAAGGCACTCTTCTAACAAAAACTATTGTCTTGATATGAGGAATTAGGTGGAATGTTTAACATGAAATTTTGATCACTGATTTCTGATAAGTAGTCAAGAGCTTTTCACAAAAAATGCAAAAAGTGACTTGTGTTTCCATTTCTTATTGTGTTGCTCAAACAGAAATCAATATTCAATGTGCAATAACCTACAGTAATGGTAACTTGTTACTCCTGCACGTTAAGTTATTTAATATTATTCTTACTGCCTGTTTCTTCATGATTTATCTCTTTTATGGTCTGACTACCTCAATATGCAGCTCCAGAAAAAATTAAGAGACCACAGCACAATTTTCTGTTTCACTCATTTCTCAATTTATAGGTGTTTGTCTGTGAATAATATATATATATATATATTTTTTTGCAGACTGCAGCCTGGTTATTCTCTGTTTCTCATTAATGAAGGGCTTCTTCCTTGCTTTATGGCACTTCAGTCCTGCTTCTAGGAACCTGATACAAACTGTCCTAGCAGTGCCCTTCACACCTCTTATTGTTTCCCATTCCTTTTGAAGGTCACTTGAGGTCATCCTCTGATTTATCAGGCACTGCCGGATAAGTTGACGGTCATCTCTGATATTAAATAGTTGCTTCTGCCCTCTACCTGGCTGGTTTCTGATTATTCCCAGTGCCTCCCGCTTCACCTTGTTCTTGTGTACTGCTGTCTTAGAACCTTTGAGCCTGGAAGCAGTCTGCTGCTCAGTGTAGCCTTCTGCCAGCAGAACCAGAATTAAACCAAGATTTAAAAATTCAGATTTTTTAAAAATATAGAGCAGTCTCTTAATTTTTTCCAGAGCTGTATGTTTTTATATATATTTTACTTCTGCAGAATATTGTTTACATCTTTTATGTATTATTTCCTGTTTGTATTGCATCGATTTTGGAAGTCACCAGCGTAATCTGGTTTTGTGTAACACAATATCAATAAAACCTTTGAATCTTGTATCTTTCTGTTGTGTGGGTATTTGGCCTGCAATGGAATGACGGGACCCAGGGGTGAATAACTGAAAGTTCACCCGCCAAACCAAGTTTCACCACATTTTGACACATTTTGATAACTATGCAGGAAGTATCTCACTTTACAGTTTGTACAGAAGACTTAGCTGAACTGCACACACACACACACACACACACACACACACACACACACACACACACACACACACATATAACAGAGACCAGTCGCTTAAAGGTTCTGGAGTATAACATAGAGGTGGAGAGTTCTGGTCCAGGAGGTAAGAATCCAGACTAAGACTTTGTTTCAACCAACCAGTTGAGTGCTCTGTGACTGTGACTCTTTATACTCAACTGGTTTGTTGAAATAAAATCTTGGTCTGGATTTTTACTTTCTAGACCTGATCTTTTCACCTCTGAACTTAACTGCAGGAGCAGTCTCAGCACACACTGAACCACAGACACACAGGACCCCTCAACCTTTGTGTGCAGCTGCATAACACCTGTTTTCTTCATCATCATATGTGCAGGGGGGCGCTCATCCTAGCTTCCTCCATTTTACAGCAGTCCAGCAGATATGAATTAAACTGTATGTACTATTAACACTTAATAGTTAATTGCTTGATACAATATATCGTATGATATCCCATGATACATGTACCAGGAGATAATCCAAAGTGAATTGCATTAAAATGTTTTGCCATTTAAACACAAATGGTGGCCGAAAGCAGGGGACGCACTATGAAATTAGTTAAAAGTATAAAATGCTGGCCTCAATATGAAAGGTGATCTCTGAGTTATCAAGCACATGAACTTACTGAGTGTTCAGCACCAGTCATTGTTAACAGGTGAGGAACCAGGATTACTGCTAATATAGGTTTCACTGGTACAAGTTCTCCGTTCCCAAGTGAATTGTTTCAGCATCATTGCAGATACAGAGCTGGTGATGTCTAACCCAGATACCATGGTATGATGGCGCCATACTTGGCAGCCTCCTCTGGAAGCTTAGTGTTTTTTTCTGCTGTTTCTAGCTTCCACAAAAATTCCCCCTGCTGGGTGGTCACTGAGGACTTAACTGATATGGATGGATGGATGGATGGTTGGATGGATGGATGGATGGATGAAGCATGCTGTGACTTAGACAATTAGATCAAATTTACAATGGCTGCCAGGGCCTAGGAATGGTAGATTGATGGACAGATGGGTTGAAAGAATAATTGCTAGATTGATGGAATAATGCCGCACTGGCTCAGCATGGGATGTGGGGGGACCTTGTGTTTGCTCTGTGTAAAAATACCCAAGGCCTTCTTTTATTAGGGAGTGAATAAAGTATTTGGGGAACAATGAACAACATAATCAGAACGAATCTCATACAAGAACAAAGGGGCTTTTACCAGAAGGAAGTCAGTAGGTTACTGTATGTTTTAGACCACAGGGGTGGGGAACTGCAGGGTTGCTGGCCTTGAGGGAATAGGGAACCAAAACCGGCAGAGTGCCGCTCAGCCCCAGGGTGAACCATGAAAACTGCTTGCATTAAGCAAGCTTAGACGATGGTGAAACCAAAGTGTCCATCAAGGAGAAATGAATGTGAAACTCAGGCAGGCTGCCTGTCTGGAATTTCACAACACTTCACGGGATGACACAACTTCCATTTGCTTTAAACTGAAAGTTCAGCCTGAAAGGTATAGACCAGTGTGCAGAATAAATATCTTTTTATAGCTTGGGAAAAAGGTGCGGTTCTCAATGAGAAGAAGCAAGCAAACACAGACGCTGGAAGACAGGTGCTGGATTGTTTTCTGCCCGGGGGCTTGGATAGAGTATCCTTACCCACAGCGGACACCCAGTGCAGCACGTGTGTGATGCTCTACATGCAAATGTGGTTTATCTACGGCGTATAGAACGCTAATATTGCAGAAGTGACTTTTACTGCTGCTTTCAACTCGACTTAAAAATACGCAGTGTGGTCCAGCACGACGCTCTGAGAACTTATTCTCTTCCTTCAATGTCAACGTGAGAATCTCACACCCAACTTGGACTCCACTACAAGGAGTGTATCCATCGTTACGGCTGTCTGCTCAGAGTGCCCGTGTAAAATCAAACGTGGTGTTTGCAGTGAATATGATTAGTATTTTACACCCTCTCTCTTATCTCAGTGGACTGTGAACAAAGAGCAGCATGACTTTGATGTGTATCTTCAATAAAAAAAACACCCTAAAATATAGCCACCAAAGAGCTGCCTATCTCGTTTAAACACAGACCATCTTAGGCAAATAAGCCTTATGTGGGTGAATGGAAGAACTGGAACAGAGAATGCAGAAAGTGACATCGTAATTTATGTTTGGAAACCAAAGACATACCTTTCACAAACAGTTAACACCAAATCACTTGCCAAGTGCCATGTCAGTATTGACCGAGCAAACCCATTCAGCAGTAAACAGTTTTGGTTGCCATAGGCAGAAGGATGGGTGTCGTCCTACAATTGACAGCATGGCACTTTATTTTAGAAATGAAAAAGACAAGCCCGGGAATGTTGCCACACAGTTCAGCTCTTTTCACAGAAGCCACCAGAAGTCGTTGCTGTCACACTCCTGCCTGTTGTGGGATCACATGGCCTGTAGAGAGGCTTGGCAAGATCCTCCATGGATGAGGCTGCTGAGCCCAGCCCTGAGAGCCGTCAGCTAGACCCAGCAACACTGGTCTTCATTCCCAGATCCTGGGCAGGTTCTCCAGGATCCTTCTGCGGTGAGCAGGGTTGATCACTCCAGCCGCCCGCAGGTCCTCCTCTGTGATCTCACTGTGAGATAAGGAAAGTGATACAGTGTTATCGATATAGCTGTGGGGACCCAAGGTGTCCCGGTCTGTCCAGCTTTATACAAAAGAAAGCATTCAAATAAATAGCTTCTCGGACATAAACATGCAAAGGCAGCAGTGTGATATTTAAAGTCACTGTGTGGAACCTTTTGTTCCATGTGCACTGTCCTGCCTCACCTAAAGTACCCCAGGTCATCCCAACCATTGAGACTGAGCCCCAGGGTGTAGCGCTGAAGCCCCAGGCTGCTCAGAAGCTCCCACACGGACCCTGGAGCCCCACACAGTCCTGGCACCTGTAGACAGGTCGGCGATAAATAGATACAGCTTGACAAGAGGCCTACTTTAAGAGCATCATTTTTCAGACGCTTTAGAACTACAGCATGTTACTCTATTATCTACCAACCTCTTTTTTTGAAGTGGTGCTGAGTTCATACCCGAGATTCCTTTGCTGGGCTCTAGGAATGAATGTGGGGCTTTTGTAGTCAACAGGCAGGAAGTCCATCTCACTGAGTGACTTGGCAATCTGCAAGGCTGTCAGAGAGTGGTCCCCAGGGGGGCCTGGCTGGGGATCGACCACCCACGATGCCGCGTCCCTGTGGGGCACCCTGGTGGAGGAGTAGGGGTAGAGTGCTGGAGTCTTACGCATGGCCGATTGGTGATCCTGAGTCAGCCGGGGGCTGGTTCTCCGGGGCAGATTCCTGTATGCCCAGGGCATCTCCTTGGTCACAGCTGAACGATTCCAATGTAAGTTCCTTTGCTCTACAGCAGGGAAGCGGGGCTTCAGTACCACATCATCCTTGTATAGGGAGCATTCTGGGGAATGTGGGGTACTGTTCAGAGACAGCCTTGAGGAGGGGCTTCCTGAACCCCAGTCCTGGGCTGGAAAAAGCTGGTAGGAGGACGGCGCCTCCCCAGGCGGCCGACAGTGGGGAAGGCATCCTGGAATTTCGATCTCTGTAAAGTTGGACCTGCGGGTGGACTTCCCCTGCTGACTTTGGTTCAGGGACACCTTGGGGAGCTGCAGGACAGAGTCCCTGGCCCATACCACCCGGGGATCCCGCTTTGGGGTGGGGGCCTCCGACACCAAACGCTGAACGGGCATCCCCTCAAAGATGAAGTATGCAGGGTTGGTGTAGCTGCTCGGGACTGATGCCGAAGGAGCTGGGGCAGGCTGGGCTGGCACTGATGCAGATGGTCCAGCTGGAGCCACCGGGGACCTGATGGAGGCCGGATGAGGCTAAATGCAGCATTTATCGGCTGGGCTAACATCAACACAACCACTGGCTGTGTCATTAGTAGGAAGCATTCAAAATTCAAGAACTTTATTGGGCATGCGCAGCAGGTGCATTGAAATGTTTAGTCATTCAGCCTTACTCAATAATGAAAGTCTAAAGACAATTCAAGACAGTGACAAACTGCATGATGATGTAATGTGTGGCCGATAAAGTACAGTAACAGATCTATAAAGTGCACGGGCCATGGATATGACTGTTGTGTTTACCAATCCATAAAGGGTGGTATTCTCACCGTAGAGTAGGGCCACTAGTCACTGGGTGGGACAGGCTACCTCTAGCCAAGCTGCTCTCATTCTTCTCGAAGCAAAAGCACTCTGTAAATGACAGGCATGACACCAGTTCATATGCAGAATTTTCTCAGGACCCCACAATGCTGCCTGTTTACCATCTGTGTGGTGCCACCAGGCTGCTAAGGAGATGTCCCTAACGTATGACTTGGAAGCAGCTCAGGATGCATCTGCTTGCGGTCCACCAAAGGGGAAGCAGAACAGGAAGTCTTGGAGCCTGGTAAGGAACTAGACAACACTTATAAGAATGCGAGAAGAAGGGTCTGCCCACCGTAGGTCCTTTCTCGCCTCTGTCGCCGGTCCTTGGGCACATGGACTCGAAGCCTGCCCCGAAGGAAGCCCATCTCCTCACCACGATGGGTCAGGAATGTCTCAAACGCCTCCGCTGTGGTGCCCAGGAGGCTTCGGAGGGCTACACAGCATTCACCTGCAGGAAACGCCATCAGACAGGGGTAAGAAAGTCAAGAACTCCAATGGCCACAAAAAATTCACAACCTCAATGAGGCTCAAGAATCAGACGGCAGAAGCTGGAGGAAGCAGACACTAACCATAGGATTCAAGACCGTCACATGACTTGACTGACAATAGCAGGTGCTGGTCCTGAAGATATTCCATGTCTGAGACAACAGGAAAGAGCTGATGGAGAGAGAAGGAAAGAGGAGTAAATAATAAATAAGATGAAGGTAAACATATTGTGTCATTTTCTATCCTTCAAACAGCACGAAAGTCATAGTTAGCGTGAAGGATCTGTTGTGATATAACCAATAACCTTTGGCAGCTGTCTGGAAGACCAGCCCAGTTTAAGGAAGCCCGGTACTTCACAGATCTGGGAATCATTCTCACTGGAACGCCGGAATTCTGTGGAGAGACAGTAGCCCAATGATGCAACCCGGCTATGTTGGCAAAGATTCAATCTCGAAAATGAATCTGAGAATTAAGCCTAAAGAGAGAACAGAAAGAGTGTCAGAGCACCTTCAAGGCAGTAGGAGTGAAACTCCAAGGAGAACTTAGCCTTGCTGGCTGTCTTGACAATGGCTTCCACGCCTTCCAGCTCTATACATGCCCTCTCCACTCCTGGCCCTGTGTCTGTTTTCAGCAGAAACCCCAACATTAAAAAGCATAAAACACATAGGCTTTATGAACTTTGACCTTTGTCCATTGCTCAGATGTTGGGAATAAGTGTGAGTAACGACAAGACAGAATAAGATATGTAAACATATAAGAACATCGTGAAAACAGATGTGTTGTGAACAGGGCTATAGCCAGGATTTTTATAATACCAAGGTCAAAAGTGTTAGTTCACCCTAGATGTGCCCCATAATGCATCATGGTTATTGGAGTTGCAGAAAAAATACTGAGGCCTTGACCTTGGTGTCCTCAATGGTACGTATGGGCATGGTTGTGAATGACCAACCGCAGTCAAGTAAATCACAGGTGGCCTCACCTGGTTTTGGGATGATTAATGATGCTACCCCAACCTGGAATGTGGCAAAGACAGGGGAATGGTCGCTGGTTGTGATATCATCCGTGCAGCCTAAACAGAGCGAGACAACCCCAGCAGACAGTCACATACAATCACAGTTATAGACAGTCACAGTCACAGATAGTCACAGACAGTCACAGTTATAGACTGTCCTAGACAGTCACTGTCACAGAAAGTCACAGTTACAGACAGTCATAGACAGTCGCAGATAGTGACAGACAGTCACAGTCACAGATAGTTAATGTCAGTCACAATTACAGACAGTCATATTCACAGTCACAGATAGTCACAGACAGTCACAGATTGTTTTGGAATCATTGTGGCTTGGGCTCCTGTTATTCTCCTTCTGACATGATGTCCAGCTGTCAGCCATCCCATCATACCAGTTGGTAGACTTCATTCACTGTCTGACAGCCTAATTATGATTTTGAATTGTTTACCCCACAAACACAAGCCACAACTTCTCTATCATCGCAGCTTTGTTTTGTTTATATCCTACATTTAATTGGGAGGCTTAGCTGGCTACAAATGAAGACAGGTAATTTTAATTGTCCCCAAATATATTGAGGCTGAATTTCAGCTTGGGGGCCCCCTACGGGCTGTGGGGGGCCCTGTGCATCTGCATAGTTCGCATATAGCAAGAAACAGCTGTGGTCACAGTTACAGACAGTCATAGTCACAGTTACAGACAGTCATAGTCACAGTTACAGACAGTCATAGTCACAGTCACAGACAGCTACACTCAGACAGTCATGGACTGTTACAGTCAGACAGTCACAGTTATAAACACTTACAGACAGTCACAGATGGTCACAACCAGCCAAAGACAGTCAGTGACACTTACAGAAAGTTACAGACACGGAAGCTAATGAATAAACAGGGCTTATGTGCTGCTGGCCTCCAACCAAAACTCTACTTTTGCGAGTTTCTCATTACTGACACGCCTCCCGCAGGCAGCGTGTGAAAGACACAGTGGGGCTGAGCAGAGCAGGACTGCAGCTTGGGGTGCGTCACCGTATGAAAACAAGGCACCCCACCCTGCACACCCACCCAGCTCATACATCTAATCCCAGCTAATCTGCAGCAGATAAGTGGTGAATTAAAAGTTGAAAAAAGGGAGTGGGTGGGGGCTGAGACAGCAGAAACAGAGGATCAGATAACAGGCTGAACCCCGCAGTATGTGGCCAAATGGACCACCTTCCTCCAACCCGTCACCCCTGACCCCACAACCCTGCACCCCAACCCTTGACCCTTGACCCACCATAGGCAGTGCAGACTAGGTGCGTCTGTGGGTAGGACTTCCAGAGCACACGGTCACACCACGAAGGCACGTTGACGCGGACCTGTGTGCACAGGAATTAGTGCTGGGAGGAGCGAAGACAACGACAGCAGATCTTTGCACTTTTACTGTTGGTAAACGTAGCACTTATATCCATGCACTTTATAGATCTGCTACTGTTACTGTTGCTTATTATTTATTGTCTGTTAATGCGTGTGTTGTGCTACTATAAACCAATCTATCTTTCTATCTATCTATCTATCTATCTGTGTATGTCTGTGTATGTCTGTGTCTGTCTGTGTCTGTCTATCTATCTATCTCTCAAGTGGCGGAAGGAGGTCATTATGTAAAGAAGCAAAGGAGCTGGCCTGCTTCATTAAAGGTAGAAACTTACATAAATACAGGAGAATATGAAGAATATGAGAAACATGCTGAGATGTGATCAGAATTCACAAGGTGTGAGGTGTGACTGTGCAGCTACATGAGGCTTATACGCAGGCGAACACGCAGACATGCTCACACATACACAGAAAGGACACACTTTCAGGCAAGCATGCATGACTGTGCATCCACAGAAGCCTCTCAGCACCTGGCACTGTCATTCAGTATTCTGGGAGATGACAGAGTCCCTGTAAACCCACCGATCCCACTAACAGCCACATGGCATATAAATAGAAGAGGAAAAATAAGAGTATTTTTGGACTGAACAGAGCCTGCAACTCCCCTAAGAAAAAGCTGTCTTGCTGGGTCATGCTGAGGCTTTCAGTCTAGGTGGGTGTGGCAGCCTTCAGCTCCGAGGCACCGCCCACGGACCCAGCACCGCCCCAAGCTCCACCCTGAACTTCACCCCAATAATGAGCATAAACCTTACACCCGAGGTCTTGTACTTCTCCCACTGGTAGCATTCCCTGGACCCACGCTCATACCGGTAGGTGGGAGGGAACAAGATCTTCTCTTCATCTGTGGAGAAAATGCTGGAGAGATTAGAGAGGAGAAGAAATAAGGGGAGCGATAGTGACTGAGACAACCATGCCTGCTGGGACCTGTGGGTGGCACAGTGATTAAGGGAACCACACTTATGTGAGCAGGGGGTTCTGAGACAGGGTCGCTTACTGAAATGAAGGAAGACCTTCCTCCTGTGGCGCTCCCGGGTCAGCTGATCAGCGCACATCAGAGCCTCGAATTCCCGCTTGCAAACATGCTTCAGGATGTCCTGCAGGGGAAGACAGGATCAAGCAGGAGCAGAACCCCATAACCACCCCACACAGAGCCATGTCAGGTCTAAACCAAGGTTTCTCAAGCTTCCAACCACATGGCCCAGTTAGTCATCATTTATTCTGTCAGTGGCCTAGGGAAAGTGGGGGGGGGGGTCACTCTCGGTAGAACTTAAATTTCACATGGGGCGGGGGGTGGGGTTCCCAGTTGATGTAGATAATTACCACTATATAAATCAAGTGTTTCTTTCTTTACTTCAAGGCTCAATTTTTGCTGAAACCCTTCCATTAGAATTGTCCTTGTACACATTCAGAACATGAAAAAAGGCAACACATTGAATAGATTTGAATTGCAAACTGAAATCTACTTTTCGTGAATAAACCATACAAAAATAAACATTTTTTAGTACAGTTAGCTGATGCGTTTTTTCTCTGATGGCCTCGCTCTTCGCTCCAGGGATCGGGTTTGACGTTGCTGGTAGTGTTGTCACCCGTCCCGTAAGGAAAAATGAAATGCTGTGTACCATTTTTAGCCAATATGGGAGGCGAATTTCCCATATTTCTTTAGATTGAAAGCAGAAACCCTAATTGCTGGTGTCTGTGATGGTAAGGACTTGCATTCTGTATGTTCTACTGGATGGCAATGCTTCAAAGGGTGAAATAAGTTCACAGTATTTCCAGTTTAGTTTCGGCAGAGTTTACAGTACGCAGCAGCAGTTTGTTGCATGTTGTACTTTGAACTGCAAAAAGTAAAGCCACACCACCCATTTCTTTTTATCTTGATTAACCACAATATCTCCTTTATACAGTTTTTTCAATTGCTTTGGCACATTTCTCAAATTCCAGCTAACTAGTGTAATCCCAACACCACAATGTCACCTGAGCACAGCAGAACAGCATTTCTCATTGTTTCACACAATTTCTCGATTTCTCAAATAACTATTAACATTTGCAAAACAACCAGTGCAATCCCCACACCATTATGTCACTTCTGCACAGCAGAACATCATTTCTCATTGTTTCACACAAATTTCCAAATGTCGTCACACATACATGCAAATGGTTTTGTACAATGGTCATCATCTGGCACAATTTTCAGTTTCTTTGGTCTTGTTGATTAAAATAGACTATATAGTTTCCCTTAGTAATGATTTTACACCCAAACTATATAAGTGTGTGATCATCATTTAAGCCACCATATGCAGAACAGTTCACCACAGTTTCAAAATGTTTCAAAAATATATTCAATAAATTGCAGTGATACAACATTGTTGTGTTTTTAGTTCCCACAGTATATTATTTGGTTGTCATTTTGTTGTTTTTGTTTGATGAATGATCGTCAGTTTCCGCTTTCTCATTGTCACTGAGCGATCATTTTTCTTTAACAAACTGTTACTTATTCGTGTCAAAGACACCAGTTTCAACATTGCAAGGCTCTACATTACAATATGTAAAGTTCACTGGTAAGAGAAAGCACTCGCATACACATGTAAATTCTTCAGATCTCAAGACAAAGTACAATAGCAAACAAAATAGTCAGACAGCACTATATAACACAAAAACAGCAAAACTGCAATTCAAGAACAACAAAAAATGACAACAAAATAATGTACAGTGGGAACCAAAATCACAACAATGTTGTATCACTGCAATTTATGGAATATATCGTTTTGACGGCTTGGTTAAAAGTTCTGCGTGTGGTGGCTGATACGACGATGTGTTAGGTGTAAAATCATTACAATGGGAAACTACATAATCTATTTTGACCACAGATGGATAGTTGATTTTGTTTCAGCCAACCAGTTGAGTATAAAGAGTCACAGACACAGCACTCAACTGGCTGGTTGAAGCAAAATTTTGGTCTGGATTTTTACTTTCTGGACCTGAAATTTCCACATCTGATTCTGACCAACAAGATTAAAGCAACTGAAAATTATGCCAATAGTAACAATTATACAAAACCATTTGCATATATCTACTAAAACATTTGGAAATGAGAAATTTGAAATAATGAGAAATGATGTTCTGCTGTGCAGAAGTGACACTATGGTGTGGGGATTACACTTGTTGTTTTGCAAATGTTAATAGTTGTTTGAGAAATGCTCCAAAGCAATCAAGAAAAACTGTGAAAGACTTTCATATGACTGGTTGGAATTGCATTTGTTTCTTCGATGTTATAGGCTGATGTGTGCTATCAAGCAATGTTCATTACCAACAATTTACTGACGTTTCTCATTTTATCATTTAAATTTGATATGACAACAAGTCAATATATCGTTTATACCACCCAGCCTTATCCCCTCTGTAAATTTCAGCAGACGGGTAATTCTCCCGAGTGGCGATCGGTTCGCATCCTGTTACAGATCAAACTGCGTTTTCCTGCTGATGTCGTGGGCCGCGGACCAGTGGTTGAGAAATCGTAGTTTGAATGACCACAGACACACTGTCTCTGTGAGACCACGCCCCCTGGTTCTCAGTGTAACCACAGTCACTGTTCCTAAACATAACTTCACAAATAAGATAACATGAACTTTACTGATGCAAGAGAGATATTCTAGAAGAAAAAAATGTATTCAACTGAGCCAAGGCTCAAACGCAGGGCTGATAACACGCCAACACGATCACTACCAGATACAGCTACTCAGCCTTTCTCAAGCCACCACCAGATTTACTTTGACAGAAAGACAAAGGTTTAAAAAAGCAAAAGTCTTTGTTTTGTGGGCCATGCATCTGTCTTTGATCAGGTCTCCAGTCTGTCTCAGAGCGAGCTGCCCCCTCACCTGCACGCCCAGGTCCAGCCGGTAATTGAGGTCTCCACACCAGAAGAGGTGTGTGAAGCGAAGGCTGACATCGAATGGACTTGGCTGCCAGTCGCCTAGGGACAGAAGCCGCAGGATGTCCTGGAAGTTCTGGTTCCTCCTGATGGAGAGACAGAGCGATAGTGGGACTGGTAGAGGCTTGAACCCTACAACAGAGGAGCACTGGCTAGGATGTGATCCAGTAACCCTACCGCTAACTCTATACCTACTCACAGGTACAAGAGAGGGGCACTGCAAAGGATGTGATCCAGTAACCATACCGCTAACTCTATACCTACTCACAGGTACAAGAGAGGGGCACTGCAAAGGATGCAAACCAGTAATCCTTCAGCTAAACCTAACCCTACGCAGAGGTATAACAGTGGGGCACTGCCTCTGACAAAAAAAACAGTAATCTTATAGCTAACCCTACCCCTACACACAGGTACCACAGAGGGACACTGCCTGGGATGTGAATCAGTAAGGTGTCTAGATCTTCCTGATTATCCATCAGGCTGCATCCTCTGCACAGTTGTGTCATCTTCTAAATAACTTCTAAATATGTTTCTCACTAAGTTGCTTAGTAAGACTGGAGCTTTTGATCAAGTATTCTGATCATTTGTCAGATTTCTTCCATTTAATATATGTTTTTATCTTTTGCCCAGTTCCATGTGAGTGAAAATGGACTTGCGGTGGCTCAGAGGTTAGCACTGCCGTGGCTCAGAAGCCAGTAAGAGTCCTCTCTCTCCACATGATACCAAAACCAGACCACTGGGGGTGGTATGTGGTTCAGTGGCCTAGGCCCCTGTGCCTGTGATTGGAAGGTCACTGGTTCAAATCCCATGCTTGATAAATTGCCATTTGGCCTTTGAGCAAGGCCCTAAATCCCCTAAAAAGTGCCTAAGGCTGGATAAATGGCTGACCCTGCGCTCTGACTCCAAGCTTCTCTCTCACCTGTATGTGTGTGCTTGTCTCAAATGAGAGCAAGTTGAAAATAAAAGAATTCCAATGTAGTTGTGCAAATACAGTATTTTATTTCAGCCCCAAAAGCAGCATGGGTTGTACCTCACAGCTTTCTCACTCCCAGATGACAGGTGACAGTTGACAAATCCCAGAGATGTGCCATTGAAGAGGAAGGATAGCCCCACTGCCCCTTTGTTTCCTGTAACCATGGACACACAGGTCAGGCTCCACCCTAACAATGGGATTCATGAGAATGACAGTGTTTCTTTCTGGGCTGTAGGAGCTCGTACCCAGCGTGTTCCCAAGGCCTGTCTTCACACTTGCCATGCTCACGTGACTGACATGCTTCTCATGTTCCGGTCTCACAAAAACAGCCAGTCTGATGCTCCACAGGGATTGTACTGCCACCTGCAGGACACAAACAGAAAAGCATCTTGAAAATAAGCTGTCGCTTCAAATAAAATTAATTTTGTTAATAATTTTCTGGAGATCTGACAGAGAAGACCCCACTAGACATACTGACCATTATGAAAGAGGGAGGAGAGAGACAGACTGACGTTATGCAAGAGGGAGGAGAGAGACAGACTGACCATTATGAAAGAGGGAGGAGAGAGACAGACTGACCATTATGAAAGAGGGAGGAGGGAGAGACAGACTGACCATTATGAAAGAGGGAGGAGACAGAGACAGACTGACCATTATGAAAGAGGGAGGAGAGAGACAGACTGACCATTATGAAAGAGGGAGGAGGTAGAAACAGACTGACCATTATGAAAGAGGGAGGAGGTAGAGACAGACTGACCATTATGAAAGAGGGAGGAGGGAGAGACAGACTGACCATTATAAAAGTGAGAGAGAGAGAGACAGACTGACCATTATGAAAGAGGAAGGAGAGAGACAGACTGACCATTATGAAAGAGGGAGGAGAAAGAGAGACAGACTGATCATTATGAAAGAGGGAGTAGTGAGACAAACTGACCATTATGAAATAGGGAGGAGAGAGACAGACTGACCATTTTGAAAGAGGGAGGAGAGAGAGACAGACTGACCGTTATAAAAGTGAGAGAGAAAGAGACAGACTGACCATTATGAAAGGGGAAGGAGAGAGACAGATTGACCATTATGAAAGTGAGATAGAGAGAGAGAGAGAGAGAGAGAGACAGACTGACCATTATGAAAGAGGGAGTAGTGAGACAAACTGACTATTATGAAAGAGGGATGAGAGAGGCAGACTGACCATTTTGAAAGAGGGAGGAGAGAGAGACAGACTGACCATTATGAAAGAGGGAGGAGAGAGACAGACTGACCATTATGAAAGAGGGAGGAGGGAGAGACAGACTGACCATTATGAAAGAGGGAGGAGGGAGAGACAGACTGACCATTATAAAAGTGAGAGAGAGAGAGACAGACTGACCATTATGAAAGGGGAAGGAGAGAGACAGACTGACCATTATGAAAGAGGGAGGAGAGCGAGAGACAGACTGATCATTATGAAAGAGGGAGGAGAGAGAGAGATAGGCTGACCAGCTTGAAGTCGATGTGAGTGGTAGCTCGTAGTACCGCTCTCAGATGCTCCACCCAGTCCCTCTCCCCCTGCGGGTTCTCCTGTGTCCCGAAGGCGTAGATGTCATGAGGGAGTGTCCTTGTGGTCTCGTCTGGGACATTTCCCAGGCCACAGCATGTCACCCAGGACTGGAGGCTCCGGGGTGATGGGGACCCACCTACAGCAACATGGGACCATGTGACCAGACCAAGCCTGGCCTCTGACCTTTGGTTACAAGCCCAGATAAGATAAACATTATTGATCTTGGTGAAATTCTTCAAATGCCAGTCAGCCTAACTGCAGACCGTTGGACTTTGGGAAGAAACATTCCACACGCATTGAGAGCAGAGGCGGGATTTGAACCCACACCTCTGAAGGTGAGAACAGGGTTACCTGGGTCACTGAAAAGGAGCCCTTTATTACCATACAGGTAATGGGGACACGCCACATGTCAACAGCTCAGCTGATGCTTTTATCCAAAAGGAATTTTCAGAATGGCTTGAGCTCAGTGTTTTGCTAGAAGTTCCCTGCTGAACACTATGACTAGCACATAGATCAGAGGGGAGATTCTGGTACCAGCAGACTTCACCCTCTGAGCCGCATGCCATTGCACCCTGGCATCCCTGTGCGATCGAGATCCCCCACACGGATTCTGACCCATGTTCCAGGTGCCCACGAACACGGAGACAGCGTCCGGCTCACTGTGCGGAGCCTGTCTGGCCTTCATCAGCTGCAGTAACTGGCAGAAGGCCTCACACTTCTGTGGATGAGGAAGAGGATGAGGAAGAGGAAGGGCAAAGAACAGCAACCATCAGAGTGAGTGATTAGGTGTATATCTGTGTGTGTGTGTGTGGGGGGGGGGGGGGCGTTGTATTTACCTCATTTTGGGGATCAAATGTCACACAATGTAGTAAAACCTGTTACTTTTTAGCTTATTGGGACATTTTCCAGGTCCCCACAATATAAACCTCAATTTTATAAAAATCTGTGACTGCAATCAAAAAACTAAAAATGCCAAAAGTCTTGAATTTTGTTTGGTTACTTATGGCTAAGGTTAGGGTTGGGTAAGGGTTAAAGTTGTCATAGTTCGGATTAGGGTTATGCCCATAGCAATGAATAGAAGGTCCCCATATTGACAGGAATATACACTATATGGGCAGAAGTATTAGGACAGCTGGCCATTACATCTACAGGAACTTTTATGACATCCTTATTCTAAATCCATAGACATCAATATAGAATTGGTCCCTCCTTTGCAGCTTTAAAAGCTGCCACTCTTCTGGGAAGGCTTTCCACAGGATTATGGAGTGTCTGTGGGAATTTTTGCCCATTCATCCAGAAGAGCATTTGTGATGTCAGGCACTGATGTTGGACATGAATGACTGGCTTGCAATCTCCATTCTAATTAATGTCAAAGGTGTTTGAGGGGGTTGAAGTCAGGGCTCTGTGTGGGCCAGTCAAGTTCTTCCACACCAAACTTACACAACCATGTCTTTATGGACCTTGTTTTTTGCATTGGGGCACAGTCGTGCTGAAACAGAAAAGGGCCTTCCCCAAACTTTTCCCGCAAAGCTGGAAGCATAGAATTGCCCAAAATGTTTTGGTATGCTGAAGCATTTAGAGTTCTCTTCACTGGAACTTAGGGGCCTAGCCCAAACCCTGAAAAACAACCCCATACCATTATCCCTCCTCCACCACACTTTACAGTTTGCACAATGTAGTCAGACAGGTAACTGTCTCCTGGCATCTGACAAACCAAGAATCGTCCATCAGACTGCCAAAAAGAGAAGCATGATTCATCACTCCACAGAACATGTTTCTACTGCTCCAGAGTCCAGTGACGGCGTGCTTTACATTACTCCATCTGATGCTTGGCATTGCACTCTGTGATATTATGCTTGCATGCAGCTGCTCGACCATGGAAGCCCATTCTATGAAGCTCCCAGTTTTTTGTGCTAGGGGTTAATGCCAGAAGAAATCTGGATCTCTGCAGTTATTGAGTCAACAGAGCGTTGGTGACTTTTACACACTATGCGCCTCAGCACAATATGTATATATTACAGTGTAAGGACTAAGTCCCCACGATGTGATGAAAACCTCATTTCAGTCATTTTGATGTTGTGGGCACCATTTTTTCGGTCCCCAAAAGGGGAAACTCAATTTTATATAAATCTGCGACTGCAATAAAAAAACTAAACTTTTATTTTGTTTGGTTATTTATGGTTAAGGTTAGGGCTGGGTTAGGGTTAGGGTTGTCATAGTTAGGGTTAGGGTCATGCCTATATACAGTAAATGAATGGACGGTCCCCACAATGATAGGAATATATGAACTGAGCATGTGTGTGTGTGTGTGTGTTTGTTTGTTTGTTGACGAACCCCCCACCTTTTCACTCTCGAACAGTATCTCACGGGGCGGATGGCTGTGACTGTCCACCACCATGCACAGTTTCCCTGGATTAGTCTGGAACCTAAGCAGCTTCAGGACTGACACACACACAAACACACACACACAAGGCATCAAAATTAGCATACATCCCGCTGCCTCATGGCTGACATGAATTCTGCCCAAAAGCCTCTCACTGCGGTCATGTGACACAGTCTCCACGCCGAAGGCCCCTGACTTGCGGTCAAATAGCAGGACCCCGTTGTCCACGTCGATCGACAGTAGCTGCCTGCCCGAGTGTGACATCTTCACCTGAACACACACACACAGAGCTGAACACGCGTGCTGGTGTGTGTGGCCGCGGTGCTGGCCATGTGCGGGTGGTCCACTTCATGAATATGCTCTCACCTGGAAGCTGCACACGGGGACGGGCCTCGCCCATGGCCTTGCTACTATGGCAGCCTCAGGAGGCGGGGCCGGCTGCACAGCCAGATTGTGATTGGCTACGGCATCCTGCAGAGCTTTAAGCACCTGTCCAGTAGGAGCAATGGAAGAGAGAACTATTATTTATTCATGAGGAGACTCTTAGCTAAACATGTAGAGGATGACCAGTTAACCCGGCTGTAAACGACATACTCGTCTGTTCATCATAAGCAATAGTAGTTTTGTGGGTTTATAGTCTGGTGTTTGCAGGCAAAGAGCTTGAGCAGTCGCATAAGTCAAGTATTTCTATGTCAGGGAAATTCTACAAGGCCAGCAGCACATAGATGTAACACCAGCAGGAGCAGGACAGGGGGTGTGGCATGGGGGGCGGGGCATGGGCAGGATATTGTTAGGGCACAATATAGCAGGGGTTGGGTAAGGACGGAGCATGGGTGGGATATTGTTAAGGCACAATGGAGCAGGGGTGGGGTAAGGGCGGGGCATGGGCAGGATATTGTTAGAACACGGTGGAGCAGGGGTGGGGTAAGGGTGGGGCATGGGTGGGGTAAGGGTGGGGCATGGGCAGGATATTGTTAGAACATGGTGGAGCAGGGGTGGGGTAAGGGTGGGGCATGGGTGGGATATTGTTAGGGCACAGTGGAGCAGAGGTGAGGTAAGGGCAGGGCATGGGCAGGATATTGTTAGGGAAAAATGGAGTAGAGGTGGGGTTAGGGTGGGACATGGAGATACATATATGTACCCTCTTTTCCAGGGAAGTCAGCAGGCTGCACAAGGCTGAGATCTTACACACCAGGCTGTCCAGCCCATGGTCTGACAGCTTGCCTGTATTCTGAAATACAGTGATAGAAACATACCTGTAAGGGACCACTGGCAGAATAAAGGTCACTAATAATACAAAAATCAGTGAGCCAATACACTAGGGGGCAGTGTCGCTGCTGGAAGAGAGGAACACAGTGTCCGATCCCTAGAGGAGACACAACCCTCCGCTGATTCTCTTAGAGCTCATTGGTTAAAATGGAAGAAGTGACTGGGTCTGAGGCAGCGTTTACCTGGGACTTGGGAGTGAGTAGAGGACATGAAGGGTGATCAAACACTCTGGCCAGAGTCTCCAAGCTGGATAAAGTCAGGTCTATCTCACTGCATTATGAGAACAGTTTTAGTGTTCAACAACTAGAGGCTGATGAAAGCACACAGGCAAGAGTTTCATCCATGATGAATTAACTCCACAGCAGGTTTTTAAATTTTTATCCTTATGTTCCTATCCTTACGTTTTTTTTGGGGGTTTTTTTGCTATTGTAAGTCTTCATATGTATGAAATTGCAGGCGGTCTTGCATACCTGCGCAGACCCTCACAAGTGCTGCCCAGGATTCTCTGCAAGCTGTGCAGGGCTGTTCCTCCCCTGCGCAGGCCATCCATATCCTGAGGAAGCTCAGTGCGTAGGTAGTCGCTGAACAGCGCCACCATTTCACTGGCCACACTGCGGGGAACAGCAAGAGGTCAGTTCCATCTTCTTATCTAATGGCAGCTTTTCTTATTGCACTGCCCTACCTCTGGCTAGAGAGCTCCTGCAATCTGTGCAGGAAAAAGAGATGGGAGCCTGGGATCATGCCAGGGCCAGGGGGCGGGGTGGTGGGCGGGGCCGAGCTGGGGCGCCACACTGATAACATCACACCTGGCTTTTCGTCTTCCCCATCTGCAGCCAGTAGGAGAGAGAGGGCACCATAGCACAATCCCCTTAAACAGTGACACTGAAACAATGTACAATTCAGCAGGATAAATTTTATGATCATCCATCTTTCATTACAGGAAATCTGGGAGGTGTGAGGCCAAACTGCCACCTAGTGAGCCATATTTGAATTACATACTTATACATTTTTCTCCTGTTCTGCACATAGAAATATAATCTGATCCATCCAACTGGCCAAGTTGCTCTCACCAGAGCTCTCATCTCCCAGCTCGGCCTCCTGACCCACGGGGTACAGAAGTGGGGCTACCAGACCTTTGTGGGGCTGCTGATACCCCAGCACCAGGTCCCCCAGCGTCCGGAAACAATTCACCTGCACCCCTTGGGCAGTCTGTGGGAGAGAGCAAACAGTCAGAGCCATCACAGAAAAAGGGGCACAGTGGTGTGTCCCCAGTACAGAAAGGAGAGCCCCCAACACAAAAATGGGCCCTCCAGTAAAGACAGGAGGACCCCCAGTACAGAAAGGATGGGCCCCAGTACAGAAAAAGGGGATCCACATAGAATGGTGGGCCCTCAGTACAGAAAGGAAGGCCCACCAGCACAGAATGGTGGGCCCCTAGTACAGAGAGGAGGGCCCACCCGCACAGAATGGTGAGCCCCTAGTACAGAGAGGAGGGCCCACCAGCACAGAATGGTGAACCCCTAGTACAGAAAGGAGGGCCCACCAGCACAGAATGGTGGACCCCTAGTACAGAGAGGAGGGCCCACCAGCACAGAATGGTGAGCCCCTAGTACAGAAAGGAGGGCCCACCCGCACAGAATGGTGAGCCCCTAGTACAGAGAGGAGGGCCCACCAGCACAGAATGGTGAACCCCTAGTACAGAAAGGAGGGCCCACCAGCACAGAATGGTGGACCCCTAGTACAGAGAGGAGGGCCCACCAGCACAGAATGGAGGGCACCCAGTACAGAATGGTGGGACCACCAGTACAGAAAGGAGGGCCCCCAGTATATAAATGAAGCCTCCCAGCATAGGAGAGGACCTCACAGCTTTTTGACGACCTCTAGTAGTCAGACTCACCATCATCCTCACAGCCTACCGACAGACACAGAGATACAGACAGGCACAGACAGAGACACGTTTACAGACAGACACGGACACAGACAGATAGACTTTTTCTGAACCTTAAGGTTCTCTGATGGCATCTTCGTATTCGAAAGGCATTTTGTTGGGATAAATTCTTAGCCAGAACGGGAGAGAGAGAGATTCCTTGTCTATTGTAATCAGACAGCATTAGTGAATATAGAAAAATATAACAGAAAGATTATCAAAAAAAAAACATTTTATTGATAAGACTGAGCTCTCAGGTAAAGACCAAGTGAGAACAGTAGCCGTGCTGTTCAAGATAAGCCAGGTGGCCATGAAATGGGTACCATTCCCAGCCGACCAGTAGGGGGAGCTCTGCCACTCACCACTGTGTCAATGGTGAATATACGCATTGACGTTCAACTGGCAGATAACCAAAAAAACTCCAGAAGGAGCCCTGTTGCCGTAGGCCTGACCAGTGTTTAAAATATAACACATCTAGATAAAAACACATAATAGCACAGACAATGTCTCCATTACTCCTAATCACTCCAAATATGAATAACCAGCTCATTGGTTACACACGAGGGTCCCCACCCTCAGCACAGGAAATGATGTCATAGACCCCCCACAACATGCCCAATGATGTCACACCACCCACATCCTGCCCCAGTACTACAACTTAGCGAGGCTGAATGCTAACTCTATGAGTCACAGAGTCTGACCCTGTGGTGAGCCCACGCAGTCCGGAGCTGTTTGACTGCTCACAATTCTGGTTTGAGGATGGTTCACTGCTAGCCAGAATGAGAATGAGAAGCACAAAAAGCTAATCAGGGAGAGTGCAAGGCAGAGGAGAGGAGCGAAGAGCAGCAAAATCATTTAATGGTCATGGCTGATTGCAATGTAAACCCAGGCATGGAAACCTCTGTATAAATGCTGCTAGTCAGTTGTCTTGCTAAACTTTGAAGACTAAGACTGTGTGTGAGAGACCTGAAGTCTTAGAGGGCTCCTCCAGGAAGAGGTCATATTAAACCTCCTTGTGGTTTCAGAAGGTTCTGCTTTCATTATAAGCTCAGCTCCAGTTATGAGGATCCAAACCAATGGGTGGGGAAGCAGAAAATGTTCTTAGAGCTGGCGCAGAAGGTTAAGCTGTTTTTGAAAGACAGCTGTTTCTGAAACACAAAGACAGACACCCTGAAGACTGTGTACAGAGATACAGACAGACACACTCACAACTGTGCACTGAGATACAGACAGACACATTCATGACTGTGCATAGAGATACAGACAGACACTCATGACTCTGCACAGAGATATAGACAGACACACTCGTGACTGTGCATAGAGATACAGACAGACACTCATGACTGTGCACAGAGATGTAGACAGACACACTCATGACTGTGTACAGAGATACAGACAGACACACTCATGACTGTGCATAGAAATACAGACAGACACACTCATGACTGCACAGAGATGCAGACAGACACAGACAGGTTCACTGGTAGCCTTGTAAAGCAGAATGTGAAGGTTCTGTTTCAAGCTGATCATGATGGTTAGATCAGACCTGCACACAGCAGCATGGTCTGACACATGATTACAGCCAGATGCTTGGTTTAAGTTCAGTGCTTTTATAACCCTAAAATAGCATCATCCATCTTCGGGCTATAACTTCACCCAGGGACTCGGGTATTCCTTACCTGCACTGCCAGGAGCCCATCCGAATCAGGCAGGATCCGGTACGTGTGGACATGGCGCTGGAAGCTGCAAGTGAAATAGCAGAAAGCATGTGAGGCTCTCTAAGTGCCCTTATGTCAATTAAGGCTGATAATGGGACATCCTGCCCATTCACAGCCACTCAGTCACTATATTTGGGAGCAACATGGTAAAAGCTGCCTTATAATTCCTGTACATACAGTGAGGGAAATAATTATTTGACCCCCTGTTGAATTCCTAAATTGACCCATTTATAAACAAATGAGAAGTCTATAA
>JAAGVU020000002.1:26720955-26735913 GCA_011763525.2 Mormyrus iriodes
TTTCCAATCAAGAAGAAACTTGCTGGTTGAATAAAAGTAACTTTAAGTCAAAATTTGCCAGGGGTATGAATAATTCCGGGCTTGACTGTATATCATTATACCTACTCTGGTCCCCATGCTTTGAAATTAATGAAAAATTCCTTCCTAGTTTGGGGTGTGTTTTAGTCTTCTGTCTGATAATATTGCCCTCTACTGCCATCTGGTGCTCACTCTTGTTGGTCTTTCACAGAAATCTCCAGCCTATGTAAAACAACAATGGCTAAGTAAGTCCTCGTCTTGGTCTTGTTTCTTAAGAGAGAAAACAGAACCTAGAATTGACTTTTTGATTTGACCTGAGTAAAGAATAGTTAAATGTCTTTCTGGGTAAGTTGGATTAGGTCTTGTTCAGTGTGGTTCAGAAGGCTCCACAAAATGCTTAACCTGTCTATTTGCCAAAATACATAATACATGCACTGTATTAATTCCTCACAGGTTAAATGCATTCATTATAAACCCAACAAGGAAACACAACTCAAAACTGAAGAGGAAGTATTATTATCACAGACACTTAATAATACATAAACCAAATTTACTAAACATAATACATAATCCAAATAATTGAGAAGCAATATCACTTCACTAATGATTTTACTTTATGGCCTGAGATCACTGAGTTATTCACGTGGTTTCTCTGGAATCTTCAGCATTGAATACCAGGGTTATATCCTGTCTTCTCCTGCTCATGAGTAACCAGCAGGGGGAGTTCACCATCCATGTTACTGGTTGTCATCCAATGAGTCGGTTCTCTGGAGCTCTAATTTCTGTAACAGAAGTAGCAAAGGTAAGGCCTCTTTAAGAATAAGCCCAAGAAAGTTAACAATCAATTAGTATGCTATGATGAGAAGGGTGTACTCAGCCATCGTCCACTGAAGCGAAAGCTCAATGAATCAGAGACGCATGCCTTACATTTGTGTGTCCAGCCAGCCATTGGTGTAGAACAGTTTTCTCCAATGGACAGTGCTTTCATTAAGACAAAGAGATCATGAACAAAATTACATGCAGATATCTCCCAGTCTTGCCTCCAGAAAGCATGATTACCTACCATCCATCCATCAGAAGCCACAGCCTCCAGCCTTCCTCATCTCTCCATGGTCACCAACCCCAACCGCCATCATCAGCCTTCCTCATCTCTCTGTTGTGGTCACTAATCACCTACATCAGCCTTCCTCATCTCTCTGTGGTCATTAATCTCCATCATCAGCCTTCCTCATATCTCTGTGGCCACTAATCTCCATCATCAGCCTTCCTCACCTCTCTGTGGTCACCAATCCCAACCTCCAGCCTTCATCATCTTATTCTAAATAAATGGGAATGTGTGATTGATTAACAAACAAATGAGATCCTAGCCTTCATTCACCTGTCTCCATTTTCTGCTCTCTCTCTAGGGTCTTCAGGAAAAGCAGTGTCAGTGGCTCAGTAAGGGAATTCAAACCGTACTATGGATACTTACTGCAGTGTTTCTCAAACCAGTCCTTGGGGCACACTCTATCCCAGTTCCCAGAACAACTTTCCCAAGTAATCATGAGCTTTAAATACCTTAAAGGTGTGCTGGGAACTGGGATAAACCAAAATGTGGATCCGTGCAGTGTGCCTTGAGGACTGTTTGTGGAAACACTGGCTTATTGTACTACACACCTTCAGCCATATGATTAACCATTTAGCCATATTAATTTCTTGCTTAGCAAGCACACATATTTTAGCTTAATATTTTCAAATGGTCCCATTTGTACGCCTCGACACTGACTGATACAAGTAAGTCTAACTTCCTCTCCGTACAATAGAACCTGAAAACTACTGATCAAAGTCCAATTGCTTAGCAGCCTGGCTGCAAAACAGATGCAGAAAGTGTAAGAGGCTGTTGTTTCCCAGCCCAATTAAACACACACATCTCAGCTACCTCCACTGAGCTGACTCACTCAGAACCAGTTCATAACAATTACTCCTTGCTCCTTCTTCTCCCAGATCTCCCTCTACCTGGGTAGGAGAGACTTTGTGAACCATACAGACACAGTGGACATTGTGGGTGAGTCCTCACTGGCTTTTCTACGAGTTCAATAAACGATACAGTACCAGTCAAAAGTCTGGGCATGCCAAGCCACCTACAAAGGAGTGTGACAGAGTGTTGCATCACACGACCTGGCCACCTGACCTAAGCACAGTAGAAATGGTATTGGAGGTGTTTGACCAAGGAGTGAAAGAAAAGCAGCCAATGAGAGCTCAGCATATATGGGACCTCCTTCAAGACAGCTGGAAAAGCATCCCTGGAGCCACCTCATGAAACAGGTGTAGAGGAGAAAGCAGGGTCAGCCAGTCCTTGGATCAATTGGGGTTAAGGGCCTTGCTTAAGGGCCCAATGGTGGCATCACTCTACTGATCACAGGATTTGAACTGACAATCTTCTGAATCCAAATCCACAGTGCTGCCCCTTCCAACAATTCTTTTGTTTTATTAATTTTTGCTCAGTACATAATTCTATGTGTTATTTTATAGTTTTGATGTCTTTTTAATTATTCTAAAATATACAAATTAGTACAAACAAATTTTTTTATGGGTAAGTATGTCCAAAATTTTGACTGGTACTATGCTTGTTGTTGCATCACAGTTTGTTATTTTTGTATTAACAAATCTATGCACTACCGCTTGTAAGACAGAAAACGTCATTTTTATTTCATCTGCATCAAAGTGTTGTGTCTGCCATATGCATCTGGAGGATCTGATAACCCTTAACACCTTAGCCTCCTCTGGGATCCCATAGTCAAGACAGACTTAATTCAGGTCCACTGTGATTTATTGGATTAGTCCCTTTGGTCAGTTTCTTTAGCTGCATCTAATCATGTGACCACCTGAAGACCTTTGTACGTTCCCATAACACAGCTCCTCCTGTTGTAATAACCAGAGATGGCACAGTACTGTATCAGTGTGTCACAAAAGGTAATGGATAAGTTCCCCTCCTGCTTGCATCCTCTTTCTGTTGAGGGGGATTTCTGCCTCTGGCTTCTCTCCCCCCTCTCTGACAGACGGAGTGGTAAAGCTGGACCCAGCAGAGCTGCAAGGAAGAAAAGGTAAGGCAGGCAGGGAGGAAGAAACCCTGAGGAGACCGGGGGTGGGAGGCCAAGGACAGCACAGCATGCAGGGCCCACGATGTATAGTTAAATATGTGGTCCTGGAAAGCAGCCCATCTGCCAACTGGCACAGTGGCAGCTATTGATGTTAAGAGCTCACTTAGCCAGAGATCACTGGTGTTGGGCTGAAGGATCCTAGTTCAAATCCTCTGGTTGGTTGAGTGACGTCCCCACTGAGCCCTTGAGGAAAGGCCCTTAACCTCAAATACTGCATGGATTAACTGACACTGCTTTCTCAATTGTCTATTGCCTTGGATAAAAGCATCTGCTAAATTAAATGTAATCGTATACAGTGAAACTGTAGGCTCAGCTATTTTACTGCTCTACCCACATTAGTCTGATGCTCTACACCCACCAGGAAGCCCAAGGTACCGCCATATGACCTCTGGCTCCCTCTAGTGTGGGTACAGCTAGGGTGACCCCCTCATCCATTTCAGAGGGGACGAGTTGAACAACAACAGGGTTTGTAAACTACCATTTCAACCATTTCAATGAAAAGGACCTGGATTTCACTTAAGCGAGGAGTTCTTGCTGTCTGCTAATTGGTCAGTCTCCTATAATCATGTATGTGTCACTAATGTTAATGTGAAACAGCTGGATGAGTCAGCCAATCAAGGAAACAAACCAGTAAAAGTACAAGATGAATCAATCAATGTAGTCGAGCACGAGAGCCTTTCAGTTTTAAAGTAGTTTGTAAAACCTGAAATAGCTCATAGTGTCCCTCCTGATATGGATTAGGTGGTCACCCTAGGTATAGCTGTATGACCTCTGGCTCCCTCTAGTGTGGGTACAGCTGTATAACCTCTGGCTCCCCCTGCAGTCTCAGTACAGCTATATGACCTCTGGCTCCCTCTAGTGTGGGTACAGCTGGCTTGTGCTTTCCACTATGGCCGAGATGACTTGGATGTGATTGACCTCTCCTTCAAGAGACACATTTGGAGCCAAATAATGCAGGTCTATCCTGCCACGGATGAGGCTTACCTGGCCACCACGCCCACACAGGAGATCCTGATGAAGAAGGCCGGGGACAAGGGGCACCCCTTCACCTTCACAGTACCTCCTCTGTCCTCCTTCTTATCTTATAGTCATTATTTGCTGTTTATCAGTCACTGTCAACTTTAGGTTTTTTAGGTGAAAACGACATATGAACCCAAGTTCAAGAAAACAGTTTCTCCTGCCAAGGCGCAATTCTCTGATCAGCCTACTGCATGACAAATAGCCAAACAACACGGGTCAACTGCAAGACACTAACGACCCATAACAGTTTTTATCAGAAAACAAATAATATGAACTGTTTCCTTTCTCTGATTATCAGCTTCCAAAAGACCTGCCTTGCTCTGTTTCTATTCAACCTGCACCACGGCATGCTGGGAAGGTAAGCACCCCCAATGCTCTTGGTCGTGTCTTGCTCAATGACTCACACAGGCCCTGATCTAGCAATTTCCATAAGATGAAAACTGACAGCCTTTATTCCTGTTGCTGCAGCCTTGTGGCGTGAACTTTGAGGTCAAGGCGTACATTGGGGATGAGCAGGATGGCCTGAATGAGAAAGCAGACGACATGTAGGTAAACAAGCCATGCCCTTGGTAACAGGCTTCAGAGCCTGCATGTACAACCAGCAAGAACAAAGCTGTTATATCCTTGAGAAATATGTTTAACCCCAAATGCTACAATATGTGCAGATCTTCTCCCTTGAGCTTTCCACCTTCATTTTTTGTATGTTTGTTCCTTTTTTTGTATCCCTCTTCTGTCTTCCCATTTCATTAGTGATGGCCAAATTTAGCTTCATGAACCAATTGCTGTATTTTGTGACACCTCTAGATGCTGCTCTCTATTCAAAAAAAGTGAGTAGAGTTCAGACTTTATTCTATAGGCATGGAAGTCTGTCTACCTTCAACCTGGTCATAGGTATGCCAGGGATTTAACGCTCAGAGAGACACCGGGTGGGCAGAGCGTGGTTCATCTACCAGCAAGCTCCATGTTGGCAGTATTGCAGCAGGACATGGTGGATGAGCTCCATTCAAAGCCGCTGGAGTCTGATACCCACAAAGCTTGGACTGCCCAGGACATCCTCTTTAAACAACTGAGGACTGTGGTTCCAGCCTGGGAGCGAATTATGGGCGTTCTGCTGTTCCCCATTACTGTCCTCACTGCGGACTTTCCAGGATGTGGTTGTCGCTTAGTGTTTTTTGAAGCTTGGCTGTCAGAGGGGTGTAACTTGGGGCTGCAGTGCTTTGGTTGGTCTGCAGGACAGGCCAGCTCAGTTTCTCCTGGGTATAGGAATTCAATGTAGATTGGATTTTACTGGAAATTGCCAACTCTGGGGACAGTTGAGTTCCATAGTGATTAATTTTACTGTATCATAGGCAAAACTACATATAGTGCTCACCTGAGTTTTAGGACTTCTAATTCTCCAAAAATGTTGCAGATTTATTGGTTTCATAACAAAAGTTCATTGACAAGCAATGGTTAACATACATCTATCATAACATATATCTTCTGCACACACATTTTCTTTTTATTCAGTGTCATTATTTTTTTTTGACTGAGCCCTGTAAGTCTGAAACAAAACAAAACGAAAAGGCGAACTTGGATCTGGGAAAAGTGTCTAAGGTTCATTATTTGGTGAGACATATTTATTGTATTTTTTTTTTTTTATGAACCAAGGATTATTTTATATTCGATATTATTTAGGAGGATAGCGCCCCCCTCTCAGCACTGGGGGGATGTGTTCCCCTTCCCCCCCGTAAATCTACGTCTAGGAGTGTAACAACATATTGGCAAGAATATATGATTAAAATCACATACAACTGTGAAGTCTCACTGGCCCTGCCCAGTACAGCGCCCCCTCTGGCTCTCTTTCACAGTTATGGCTGCAGTGTCCGTGTTAGGGACATCCCCTGACATGGCCACTTCTTTACAGAGTTATCATGGTCTGCGTAGGTCAGTCTGGACCCCCATTCGGGAATGGAAATACAATGAATATTCTGCTCTGTGCTCATTTTTATCCAGCTGGACCATGAACTGTTACCATGGTGATATTCTGAGTAGTTACTGGCTGTTGTCATGTATTTATGTTTTCATGTTAATTGGACACTCTATGCTTAACGGTATGATTAAGACTTTCTCTTTTCCAGCAGTTCAGTGTGCGGTGAGACAGTCGCCCTTCTCTTTCTGCCTGTTGCTGTGTTCTATTGTTCATTCAAGTAATTCTCTGTAATCAGCATTCTCTGTACCCTTAGACCTTGAGCAGTGATGGGATGCACAATGCAGGCCCTCCCTTCTGAAAATATACCACCCCTCTAAATTGTCCCGCTTAATTTCATTCATGTAATGTGGACTCCGGTCCAAAACACTATTTAATCCAAACCACAAGACTGGAAATTTTATCGCGGGGAAAACCCCCTTCCCCCCTCGGTTGGTAATTTTTTTTGTGGAGAACCCTCCCCAAACATTTGACCCCCACTATCCCCCTTTAAATACTTTTGCAATACACCACTGATTATGATACATATTTCCACAATGAACAAGGAGCTCATTTCCTCTGTGTGTGTGTGTGTGTGTGTGTGACTCTCTCTCTCTCCACCTCTCACTCCATCTCTCTATCTTCATTTGTTTCTCCCAAACCTACCTCTCTTTCTCTGTTTCTTCCCCTTTCTCTTCTTATCTCAGCATCTCTCTCTTCTGCTGTCTCTCTCCCTGTTTTTTCTTCCTCTCTTCTCTCCCCCATCTTTCTTTCTCTGGCTCTCTATTTCTTCCTCTCATTCTATCTTTTCTCTGCCACAGAGATAGCTGCAGCTTCATCATCAGTAAGATCCAATATGCCCCAAGCAGGACTGGCCCAGGACCCAGGGCCAGCATCAATAAGCGGTTCCTGATGTGCAGCAAGGCCATGTTCCTGGAAGCGTGCCTGGATAAGGACGTACGTCGCCCATCTTGATGGCCCTGCACACACTCCTGCAGGGGACCTTGTGCCCGGCTCTAGCAGGCTAACTCAATGGCGAAACAACCTCCCATGTGTTCACTAGCGAACGGAGTGCCCCCGATGGCAATGACAGCACATTGCACACAGACTGCCAGTTCTTTACGTATAGCAGTGCTGTTTACCAACAGTCATACCACACATTTGCATAGGGCTCCCGATGTCTGTGGCCCCCCTTTTGGCCACAAATAGTCACTACCCTAAAAATTACACGTTCCTTATTTAGGAGATGATGAAGCAGAAAGTTCTGATAACCAGCTAGCTACCATATTTCGACTCTACTTACTAACTGTTTATTGAGTTTACTTAAATATCTGAGGGGGGTAAGGAAGGAGGGGGGGGCAAAATGACTTTTTGAGTGGGGCCCCAAAAGCAACAAATGTGCCCCTGGTAACATATGCATCAGGGTGTTAGAGATCATTGAAAGACGTTCAAAAAAGTCCTATAAAGGGACTGCTTGTTTACATAAATCACTCAGGCTGTTTCCTGTATCCATCAATACCAGGTCTACTACCATGGTAAGCCAATCTCCATCAGAGTGAAAATCAACAACAACACAAGCAAGATGGTGAAGAAAGTAAAAATTACCAGTGAGTATGAAATGGTCAAAGATCCAGGGGGTGGAGCAGAAAGACCGATGTTTCTGTCATGACACACAGGAATGGATGGAAAACTATTTAATAATATACAATGTTCTAACCTTAACTCTAAAGCCTAAATCCTAAAGTGAAGCTGAGTGAGGGAGCAATAAAATAAATCCATTTTGTGTCTTAATTTAGTGCGGTACCTGTGAGTGTGTTAATCCCACTCATTGGTGTACATTATTACTGCTTACATTTTTACCATTACAGGTAGTTCATGATTGACGTAAGTAATCCGTTCCACAAGCCCTTACACAAGTCAATTTTTTTAAGGCAGATTTACTTTCCCACACTATTCAGGACATCTTATACAAATGAAAAGATAAAGTGTACATTTATTTACAGGCATATGTAGCGTAAACTTTATGTATCTCAGGTGTTTTTTACATAAGTCGAATTTACGTAAGTTTTATCTTCTCATGTGTGCATACATGCATGTGTGTGTTCAGCTGTGAGTGTAACATGGTGCATTCTCTGTCATTACAGTTGATCAGACCACAGATGTGATGCTGTTCTCAGCAGACAAATACACCACATCGATTCTGTGTGAGGAATTTGCGTAAGTAGCATTCAGATCATTCTGGTAAGGGTTATGGGGGTGGGGCTTCCACTGCAGGAACAGAAAAGGAATCCAAACAGAAACCAGAAACAACTCTGACCAAACACGGGGAATCCTAAAACCACAAGCTGTGTAAGTCAGAAAGCATGTCACAGGGTGGGGAACGCGCTAGATAAGATGGCTTTCCATTTAAGGTCCTATACACACAGGAATGTTTTAGCAATTTAGAGACACACACCTAACTGTCTTCCTGTCTTTGAATTGACTCCACAGTAGGGGGGGGCGGTAGCTGGGAGAACTTGGCCACCCAATTATAAGCCCACCCTGTCATAATCTTGACCCACCTGCCCTGTCTTACGGAAAATTGAACATTCAAAGTTATTAAACCTGTTCTGCAGATTGATCTACCAGCAGCACACCCCAGGCCCCTTAGCTGATCTTGTGGCCCACCCAACAATTCAATTACAATTGGTTTACTCGTAGTTTATTTGTAGTATTCACTAAAAAGCTAGGTTAGGCAGTCATTGGAGCCATAGGAGGTTAAGGGCCCTGTTCAAGATCCCAAAAGTGAAATCACTCTGCAGACTCTGAGAGTTGAAACAACAATAACTTACTGAGCCACAAGCCCCCCCCACCCCCCCAATTCAAAGCTGGCGAAGGGCCTGGAATCAAGATAAAATATCTTTGCCCCTTGGGATCACAGTTTGCTCTGTCACAGAGACCAAGTCCACGGCAACACAACTTTTGAGAAGCTTTATCAAGTAACTCCTCTTCTGGCCAACAATAAAGACAAGCTTGGATTGGCCCTAGATGGTAAATTGAAGGACGAGGACACCAACCTGGCCTCCACCACGCTGTGAGATTCACACCGTTCGTACCCTCAGATGGAAATGAATCGAATGTAATGTCAGTTAAAGAGGATTTTGTTTATTGTGTATTGTGCTCTAACATCACTACTCTTGGGGGAGTGACTCACAAGAACAACAGGCTCATCTCCCTACCTCTCTGATGCTCTCACAGCCAACGGCCTGGCACGGATAAAGAAATCCTAGGAATCTTGATATCCTACAAAATCAAGATCATCCTCATTGTATCTGGAGTAGGGTGAGTAACAGTTTCAGAAAAACCTGAAATAACTGATGCTTACTGTCTAACCTGCATCACATGGCCTAGACATGATGTACGGTCTTTTGTTCACTAAAAAAACTTTTGTGTCATTTTTATCTCCACAGCCTCCTGGGTGACCTCACAGCAAGGTAACCCATAGTGTTCATCACAAAGCAAAGAATGACCAATCGGCTGTTTGAATATTAGGACCTGAGTAGCGTGTTGAGCTCACATGGTGTTACACTAATATGATGTTGTGGTCACATGGTGCTGTAGTCACATGATGTTATAGTCACATGGTGTTACATTCATCTAATGCTATAGTCACATGATATTATACTCATCTAATGTTATGGTTACATGGTGTTACAGTCATATGACATTACGGTTATATAGTGTTACACTCATACAATGGAATGGTCACATGGTGTGACACTCATATGATGACACAGTCATATTGTGTTACACTAACCTTAGTATTAGACTCTAACACACATACTGTGTTACAGTCACATAGTTTTGAGTTCACTTGGTGTTACACTCGACTGGTGTTACAGTCACCAGGTGGTGGACTTACAGGTTCTGTCGTCTTTGTCCAATCAGAGATGTGAGTGTAGAGCTACCCCTTGTCCTTATGTCCCCCAAACCTGCAGGTGAGAATCTCCCTTGTGAAAATCAGGGTACCTGAGCATGTGCTATTAACTGAATAATCATAATGGCTTTGAAATAAAGTATATATTGAATAACAAATACTGTGTTAATGTAGCATGACAGCACTGAGTGTTTTTTAGCAGAGTGTTCTTTTTCATTCAGGCTAAAATTGTTTCTGTTTTGTTTTTGTGCCGATGCTTTTCGTCTGCTCCTGAGCTGTTGCTAATGGTAACCATGTGCTCTCTCTCTGACTGCCTATCACTGCAAGAAGATATGTAAGTAGAAAATCCATCTATGGCAAAGCTGTCGCACCAACGATGATGACATTAACAATACAAAGCATCTGGAAATTAGCACTCCTAACAGCCATATAGTATAGCATTATTTGGCATCTTAAGTCATAAAAATATGACGAGTTTTTATAAAGAGCAAGTAAATTGCAGAAGATCTCACTGCCCCCTTTTGTTTGAGCCTCGCACGAAACCGGTGGAGATGGAGACTCGGAGTGTGATAATCTTAATTATAACCTTCAACATGGAGAGCTTAGAAAACTGAAGAAAACAGATGGAGAAAAGAACATCAAACTGCAGAAGCAAAAGCAGAGCCGGACACGAAGAGGGGGACAGGCAGTATGCGGGGCAGTACTGAGAAATGAAAGCGCCCACACATCCCAAGGCAGGGCTGCCAACTCTCAGGCACCTGGCATCTCACTCACGCTTTCAGACTCTTACGCTCACGCAAGAAATCTTACTGCAAATCTACATTACTCCACTATAAACCTAAAATTAGCTACATCGAAAGTGTTGGGGTACTTCACAAACCCTACAGACAATTTACAAGGTGATAAAACTGTTACATACATATAAATGCGTGTGCATGTGTGTTCAGACTTGTCTGGAACTGAAAGTCTCACTTCAGCCAGCTAACCAAAGTTGGCAGCCCTGCCCTGGCAGAATGAAACCAAGTCACACCTGTCACACTCACCATCAGCGACTCACCTGATAGACATAAACAGCCAGCACTATTTCCAGTACAGCAGGAAAGGAGTCAGCTGACCAGTGTGGCCAGTTTCTCCAGAGCTCATCAGCCATCCAGTGCTGATTTTCTGGTGCAGACGGAAACTCAACATGAACAGTATACTGATTGTATAATTCAAAACGAGGACACGGGGATAGTAGAGAAGAAGACGGGGACAACACTGAAATACTTATCAAATATATCAAACAAAACGGCATGCCATGTAAATATGCCTTGTACGTGTATTGAATCGCATGTTCAATAAGTGTATCGTGTATTAAAAAAATCATCATCAAAAAATCTATATTCCTTTTTATGTTGTGGATTTCTGTATCACTGTATGAAATACAACAATTACAGAAGAGCTTATGTCTGGGTTCCTTCTTATTTCCTTGACTATTAGTGAAGTTGGGGTTTCTGCACTTTTTTAATCCGTACTCTGGGTACCTAAAGCGGTACAAAACTGGATACCTCCTGAAAGACTTCCGGGAGTGAAAAAGTAGGACCGATGAGTATCCGCCCCTTCTGCGTGTTACGTCACACGCTATGACATCATCCCTTTGTTGCTCCGCCCCATGTCCCGCCCCGCCTCCAGTGCCACCCCTTATTCAAGGTGACGTGAGGGTTTACGGGTTCCCATCGCTCCTCCGGCATCTTTCTCATCGTCTCTGCACACCGCTCTCACCCCCGGATTAGCTGCCAATCAGCTCTAACGGACTAGTTAAGATGTCCAGCGGCGTTGGCGGCGGGGAGCTCGGCAGCCCTCTGCGGAAATTCAAGCTGGTCTTCCTGGGCGAGCAGAGCGGTAAGTGGCCGAGGGATGCCGGCCGGATGCGACAAGTCCCGCAGCACCGCGGAAACGCATCCGCAAGCCTCTGCTGTGCCTGACAAGGGCGCCCCCACACGGCACTGAATGCGGGCGTCTGCGCAGCAGATAGACGCTTCTTCGCTTAACTAGCTGGCTTTAATTGTTATTAACGGTCCAGTGACTATGCCGGTGATGCCAGTCCGGTACACTACATATTTTCAGCAATTCCGGTCACACCGGTCGAGCGGAGTTCCGCCGTGCAGAATGCGTGCAAAACAGTTATATTAATAGATCCTATACATGCATAAACGCATATCCAGTGCAGGGCGACTTATATGAACCTATATTCTTTCCCAGGAACACCCTGGACAAGATGCCAGTTTAACTACGATGTCACTGGAAGCTCAAGTGTAATGTAGTGCATATGTGTATTACGACAAACAAGGGGTCTGTTCGTGTAGGGTCAACGAGGAATTAGCAACAACCCCTGATTTATGTACAAAAATTCACGGTCTGCTGCGAAGCACCGTGTCTTCCCCTGAGAGTAGTAGGCCTGCAGAGCCATATACCGGAGTTTTATAACAAGGCCAAAGCTGAGTGACCAACAGCAACGTCAGTAACCGCAGTCAGATAGACCTACAGTATATGGCTCATCTTCACCAAGCGTGGATAGATTAACTTAAAGGACCCTGTGTCTGAAAAAGTAGGTGGACTTTGCCCAGTGACAGCACCCAGTGATTGGAGTCAGTTAAAGCGCTTTGATGGGTTGATTTTTCTGTAATTTGGTTACAGGTCAAAAGACAAGGTCCATGTATTGTTTCTGGGAAGTAGAGAATGGTGGAGGTCATTGTCATAGTTGTCATAGTTAATAAGGTGCATTCCTTCTGTACTGGACAATTACCTCAGACGTTGGTCAATGGTCTTCTCAGATGCACTCGATTATCTCTTGTCTCCTTGCAGTGGGGAAGACCTCTCTGATCACCAGGTTTATGTACGACAGCTTTGACAACACGTATCAGGTAACTACGGCCAGTGGCACCTCTGTCACTTTGTGGTAGGGCCCCCCGCAGGGCCGTCTCACAGAAGATGGCCCGCGTTTGCGCTAATCCTGCATCTCCGTCTTCTCTTGCACTACAGGCCACCATTGGCATAGACTTCCTTTCCAAAACCATGTACCTGGAGGATCGTACGGTATGGCTGCTTTTTTTCATATATTTCTACTCTGTACCGTCGCTGTGATGGCAAGTCATCATCACTCAGTGTTTTGTTATCTTTAGCTGCACGTCTCTTCTGCTTTGTTTCCATGTTTTCTTGTTTCTCAGTTGTAATGTCCCTTTGTTATTTGCCATTTTAAGTTTGTCCTTGTCCCCCATCTGCCCCATCTGCCCCACATGGTTCAGTCGGCCACAGATCCGACAGGAATGTTTCCCAGCTGCATCTGTGACTTGCTGGTCACCAAGTAGGGAATGAGGCCCCCTTGTGCTGATGAGCAGGGTTCCCATCCCGGGGTGCCCCTTAGCTGTCCCCAAAGACTCATGTCAAAAGTTAAAGTTGAGTCAAAGTATCATCTTTTATTCTCAACATCAGGTGTGTGATGCATGGAGTCAAACACTGAAATGAAATATTGTTTTTGTTGGTCATAGTGGAAATGAGAGTAATAAATAGAATATAAATATTCAGACACATACATGATATAAAGCTAACGTTTTAAGACAAGGATATTAAGACATAGACAAAAGAAATACTGATCACCACCTAATAGGTCTGGAAAGATGCTAATTTGGCTTGGAATTTTGCCGTGGAAGCTAAATGTGCAATGAATAAATAGATGTAGTTTCAGAGTTCTGTGCCGGGAGTTATTTGTCCGTTGTAGCGTTCGTGTCAGGAGGGACAGGAGGACTGTCACTTGGGAAGCAGTGTTTCATTTCCACAATTTATGTAAGGCGCAGTGTCCGCTGTAAGCGTGAGCATGCCGTATCATATGTCTGTACGAGACACATGCTGGATTGTATAAGCCGTGTCCTGAGGCCATGTTTAAGGGACCTGATGCTGACACAGTGCTGTCTTTCACCGAGACCCCCTACAGGCCTGCAGTGAGTAAGCCAATTTCCTGTCGCCGTTTTTTAACCTCTCCCGTGCCTCCATAAACCCGGCCTCTTACATCTAGGCCGTTCAGCAACGTCTTTTCACCTTTCAGGTGCGGCTCCAGCTGTGGGACACAGCCGGCCAGGAGCGTTTCCGGAGCCTCATTCCCAGCTACATCCGCGACTCCACCATCGCTGTGGTGGTCTATGACATCACTAGTGAGTTGGGGCTGAGGTCTCAAGGTCCCGGGGTCATGGGGTCACCCTTGGTGTGCCTGGCGTTATTCCAGGTGTCGTCGCTCCTGGGTCACCCTCCATGCTTCTCCACCCAGACTCACCCCCTTTAGTTGTGCTTCGTTACCCTCTGTCACACCTGCGTAACTATAGTTTCATTAAGGAACATGAGTTGGTATCTTTCCACTTCTGACAAAAGGCTATAACACCTGTCCTGTGGAGATACAAGTTTGCTTGGCTGGAGCTTTGAATCAGACTGTTTCTTTCCTCTAGACCTCAATTCCTTCCAGCAAACCTCCAAGTGGATTGATGATGTCAGAACGGAGAGGGGTGGTGACGTCATCATCATGCTGGTTGGAAATAAGACCGACCTGGCAGATAAGAGGTGGGGGGTCTGCTTCTGCATGCTGTGAGAGTGGCTACAGGGAAGTTCGGTCCCCACTGCTGGTCCTTCCCCTTTCGTCCTGCTGCCCCTCCCCCCTTTGTCCTGCTTCACACATCCACCACTCCATTTAGACATCGTTTTCATTAAATTATTCACTCACTATCATTCAGTTTTATTTTCATTTTTATTTTATAAACCTTCCTGCATTTAGTCTTATTGTTTGAAAGTTATGATTTTTCCACATCTTCTCTCTTCCACTTTTTTAAAATACCATCCATGCCATCCACCCCCCCCCCCCCCCCCCCCCCCCCCCCCCCCCCCCCCCCCCC
>JAAGVU020000002.1:26736013-26759143 GCA_011763525.2 Mormyrus iriodes
CTCTTCTCCCTTCCACTTTTTTAAAACACCCCCCACCCCATCCCCCCCCCCCCCCCCCCCCCCCCCCCCCCCCACCCACCCCCCATCCCCACGGACCATGCCAGACGGGTGTCTGTAGCAGCTGCAGAGGGGAAATCCCAGGAACTCACTGTGATGTACTTAGAGGCCAATGCCAAGGTAGGATGTAACGTCAAGCATGTGGGTGTCCACCAATCAGACACCTGTACAGCGGAGGGCGTGTCTCATCTTGATAAGAGCCCACCCTTCCTGTGGACACTCTCCAGGGCCAGGAATTAGATGTGCACCCAGCAGACAGCTGAACCAGTGTTCCTTGTGTGCCTGTTGGTGTCTCTTAGGATTAGAGCCTCTCCTAAGTGACCTTTCCTTTCTGTCTGTCTTGTCTGTCCCTCCTGGTTGGATCCTCTGCCTGCCTGCCCCTCTTTGCCCTGGCCGGAGCAGGCAGATTACCACAGAAGAGGGTGAACAGAGAGCTAAGGAGCTAAACGTCATGTTCATTGAAACCAGTGCAAAGACAGGCTACAATGTCAAACAGGTAAAGCCTGAGATGGGAGTGGCCCCTCCTGCACCGTCCCAACTTCCTCCTTAATCTTTTCTATGCCTCCTCTCCTCACCCCATTCTTTCTGCTTTGTCCACTGCAAGCCAGTTTATTCTTGTTTGTAATGGGTATGAAGCGAACTATCAGGGTTAGCATTCTGCTCATCCCTGAATGTTTACAGCCATCACTGTAAGCCATCGCAGAACCTTTATGAATCCAGTCAGAAACTGTATTGTTTCAATTTATTATCTTTTTAGTACATACATTTTTAGAAACATGGCAAAATACTGGAAAAGTGATGTGATTCCCCTCAGCAGGGGCCTGAGTGTCCCCCTGTGCCACCTTTCTGTACCCAGTCCCCTCCTCCGTGCTACCTTTCTGTACCCGGTCCCCTCCTCCATGCCACCTTTCTGTACCCGGTCCCCTCCTCCGTGCCACCTTTCTGTACCCGGTCCCCCTCTTCCGTGCTACCTTTCTGTACCCGGTCCCCCTCCTCCGTGCCACCTTTCTCTACCCTGTCCCCCACCTCCGTGCCACTTTTCTGTACCCAGTCCCCTCCTCCTTGCCACCTTTCTGTACCCGGTCCCCTCCTCCGTGCCACCTTTCTGTACCCGGTCCCCTCCTCCGTGCCACCTTTCTGTACCCTGTCCCCTCCTCCGTGCCACCTTTCTGTACCCTGTCCCCTCCTCCGTGCCACCTTTCTGTACCCTGTCCCCTCCGCCGTGCCACCTACACAGGCCTGTCTCTGTGTCTGCCCTCTGCAGCTCTTTCGCCGTGTGGCTGCAGCCCTGCCTGGGATGGACAGCACCCCTGAGAAGAGCAAAGATGACAGTATCCTTTTTACAGAATGTGCCAGAAGGGACCGAACTTCCTGCATACCATGGCGCCATTCTGCTAATCTAAATATATGAAAATGAGTATATAATGTGCAGCATGGCAGCTCAGTGGGCCGCAGTCACCTCACAGCTCCATGGTTGGGGGTTCGAATCCCGCATCTGCTTTGTGTGCATGTAGCTTCCATGTTCTTCCTGTGTTATATGGGTTATCTGCAGGTTCTCCATTTTCCACCCGCAACCCAAAGCTGTACATTTAGGCTAATTGGTGGCTAAACTGTGCGTGTGTGTGCATGTGTGTGTGTGCGCGCCAATCCTGGGTGTACCCCAGGCATTAACTCTAGGGTTCCTGCATCCCCGACCAAGTTAAGTGGTTTGAAAGATGAATGGATGGATGGATGGAAAAAGAACATAGACATTTCCATCCATCCATTTTCTGTACCAGGGGTGGCAATCGGGTGCGAGTTTGGTCTCAGTCAGCCACCACCCCTGTTCTGTACCCTCTTGTCCTGTTCAGGGTCGCGGGGATCCAGGGCCTATCCTGGATGCAAGGCAGTTATCAATACAGAATGAGGCACCAACCAATCACAAGGTACACACACATTCATACCTAAGCAGCTCCAATTTACCTTGGCATGTTTTTTGGACTATGGAACAGAAACCCCATGACAACACGGGGAGAACTTGTAAATTCTACACATGTAGGGATGGGAGCAGAGACTCAAACCCCAGCTCCTGAGATGAGGCAACAGTGGTAACGACTGTGCCACAGTGGCACACCAACATAGACATTTTAATCGGTAAATTTTTTATGTTAATGGCGCTGGGTAGTTTAATAAGAATGAAGTGATGCTTTGAAAGAGTTAATTATGGTTATTTGGTTAACTGTGAGTAAGCTACCATTTTATGTAGGTATTTTTCCTTAATGTCCCACCTGTAGTGATTGATATCAAACTGGAGAAGACCCCTGAGCAGCCTATCACAGAGGGCAGTTGTTCATGCTAACGCCCACCACACCTCCTACCCAATCACGTTCCTCCCTCCCCACCAGGAGCTTGTTTCTCAGTGGCTACTTGCTCAAGGGATGACAAAGCTCCATTGGCTGGGGCAAATTTGAAGCCAACTGTTTCCTGTTGAGTCAGTGATTTTTTGGAGCAATTGTGTGGATGTACAATTACTATTAAACATTTTAAATGCAAAGGTTAAAGGTTATGGTGAAGTTAAAAAAGAGAGAAGAGACTCCACAAGGTAGAGATATGGTGAGAGGTTCAAGGCCTTTATTGGGTCATACAGCTGCTCTTACTAAACCATTTTCTTGTCTGCTTTTTGTCTGCAGAATCGGCACTGTCCCACATAATGTGGGGAAATCAGAAAACAGATCACCAGGGCTCAGCCTCACTGTATGTCCCAGTGCCCTAAGACCTTAATTAAGGCACGCTTCTAGCCTGAGATGTCTGTTAGTGGTTAATGTGATACACTATATTCAGGGTTAAATAGTTTCTTACTTTTTAGTGGTTCATTTTATTACGGATTATAAAGGAGTGTTTCCTTTATTCACAGCTGTGATGGTTTGCCAGGCTCTGTACGCCTGATTAAATTACCAAGGCCGCTGATCTTGCCTGAGGTCCTCTACAGTCTGAACCAATTCAAAGAGTCCACTCAAAGCAGCCAGCCTGACTGTGAGCTGCACAAACTTCTTTATGAGAATACCTGATTTTCCAAGCTCTTACAGCTACCCAGAATAATCTGGGAATGAGTCCCAGTAGTGACCCTATTGCTGTTATGGTCTGTGTATACCAAATCTTCCCAACACACACCACAAAAATGCAAAATAAGATCTCCGCGTGTTGAGGTCCTGTCACCATGGCGATGAATTTTTTTTTGGCCTGTTCATCGTTCGCCATCATATGCATGTCTTTCAGCAGAGGTGCTCATCGATTGTGTGAAGATAGAAATAAGCCTGTTAGAGATCCTAACTCCTCTGTGTAAAATGACACTTCTGTAAATCTGGCACTGACTGAACTTTCAGCTTCATGCTGTCTGAGAGGGTTTGGTTCTGAAATATGTCTGTTAGTGTTTAGTAATGTTTCTGTGAATAATGTGTTATCTCTAGTGAAACCAGGATTATTAATTAAAACGTGCTACATATAAGATGGAATAAAGTTTCAACAAATGGGAACTCCCTTCAGTGCTCTGTCTATGCTGTTCCGATGTTGTGTGTACTTACTGAGCTGTGAAACCTCATCTTTGCGTGATACTCAATGATCAGCAGTCCTGCACTTTGTCCCAGAGCTCCGGTCCTCATTGGTGCAGGCAGGGCTGCTTGGCCGGGACGCAGAATTTCTTCACATGCCTCATTTTGTTAGAGAAATGTCCCCAGAGCTTTGATTACAAGGGCCAGCTGCTTTGACAATACAGCACAATGACCTTGGAGCTCGTTTTTTCCATTGCTGTGTATCACTGTTGAGGAACGTGACAGATAAATTTTTTATAGCAAACCTGAGTTAAAACACGAGCGGTGGTCCAGCATTTTCCATTAAATAAGTCAGACCGGTTCTGCAGGTTCATCGCTATGTGACGAAAATGCGGGTACTTAATGGCTCAGGTTTCATGCATATGGGGACTCTCGTGACTATCGGGACAGAAAGTTATTTCTGAGCCCTCAGCAGACACACCTCGGTTTCGATCGGCACAGACCCGTTGGTGTCAGGAGACCCCCTGCTAGCCGCAGTACTGTGGAAATCGCCTAATCTTTTCCGGCGGTCTGTTATAGACATTGTCTTTTGCTGCGATAATGATTACATTTTTCTGTGGACATGAAGACCTTTGCTTCTTCGGAATGCCTGACTGCAACCGACTAGTAACTAATAAAGTATTCCGAGGTGATGTTTAAGGCAAACACCATAAATCACAGGTTATCGTCACCCACATAAGAATTTTAATTGATTATTATTCCATTAATTTTCGCCAAACAAATTTGTCACGCTATCACGATATTTTTCTCGACATTAAGAAGCTTGTAATGGGACAGTATCTCCATCCCCGGAGATTATGCCGAGAAACACGGCAGCGAACGCATTTTGCGGCGCCCTGACGCCAAAGGTGTGTAGACACACCTGCTGAAATCTGGAGGTATGATGCAGCCTATCCAGCAGCTCAGGAATGTCACAAACATCCCGTCTGTCTTGATATGCTAATCTGGGTGTATAACACTGATTTAGAAATATCTGTTAAAGCCGAGAGGGCTGGCATTCGTGGGACAGGCGCTGGGGAAACGAGACCTTCACTCTTTCATCTCTCGATCCCGGATCCAGTGGTCATTCTAACCAGACTGCTGTAGAAGCAGCCCAGGGAGCCGGGGCCATGTCGCGACAGAGCACGTTGATCCCAGACGAGTCCGTCTTTGCGGAGTTCAGAGCCGAGTGCCTGTCCACGGAAAACTGGCTATGCAAGTACAGCAGGAACGACATGGAGGTGTGGACGGAGACGGCGCCGGGGAACAGCAGCAGCGCGTCAAAAGTGCACAAGATAAAGGTAGGTGCTTGATAACTTACGCTGTTTGAAATATACGTCGACATCAACAGGTCATTAATGGATACTGGAGCTCTTACAATGTTAAACTTATGTCAGAAGTCCGAAGTGTTGTTAGTGTGATACGGGGTTACAAAATTAAATGTTATGAACCCGCCGCCCAGTCTATTCAGGCATGCAGGAAATGGGCAGGAACATTTTTTGAATGAGCTATATTATAAATCTACATTTATAATAAGAAATAAAATATTGTTTCCGAACTTCGGATGGTTATTTTCTTCCCCAAATCAGCACAAGTTGTCTGAAATCATCTTAATGAAGCTTTAAATTGCTTAATTTTTTGGAACTTTAAACTCTCTACATAGGCCTATAGCCAAATAGGAAATGTTTAAATAGCCCGACATTTTCAACGCATTTAGAACTGTTTCTTTGTTTAAGAGTTTTATATTTAAAATAGGCTATAGCCTCCAGACTTTCGGAAATGTTTATTTAAGGTCAATTAGCCTAGTAGTCAACTGAGTCATTAAACTCACCTGGAACAAAAACTAGGTTGACTGGTTGTGATGTAAAATGAGAAACAAATCATTCAGATGAGGGTTTTGACGTCACATCCTTGTCCACAGTGCAGGATGGTGATTAAGGACGTTTCTGCAGCCACCATGTATGACGTTCTCCATGACTCACAGTACCGTGTGACGTGGGATCTCACCATGGTGGAAAGCTTTGACATTGCCCGCCTGTCTGCCAACGCCGACGTGGGATACTATTCCTGTGAGGCATTGCACACTTTTCCAGTTCTCTCTTAGTATCTCCTGTCAAACAGAGTTTTATTAACACCAATGTGCCTCACAGAGATCAGGTTCTGGGCATCTTATCAACATTTTGCAGAAACATGTTAGGAAGCGAGTGCCTCTGACTATCTGGCCATTTTGTCCCGACTCTCCCGCCAGGGCTGTGCCCCAAGCCACTAAAAAACAGAGACGTGGTTACGCTGCGCTCCTGGAGAGTAAAAGATGATGAGTATCTGATCATTAACTTCTCCGTCAAGCACCCGGTAAGCAGGATCCTCCTGATGCGTCCTTTTATGGCTGGGATCCAGATCTGTTTCTTTGTCCACTGAAATATTTTAGCGTTCAGACTGGTTTAGTGCTATGTCCATGTACGGATAGCTTTCGACTTACATAATTACATGCTAGTGATTTTGGAGGATATCAGCAATTATGTTCCCCTCAGAAGCCAGTAAATTTGTACCTGTAGCATCAAGGTGTGGATTTCACTGAGCTGTGGTTCTTTGGTGTTGATCACAGAAGTACCCTCCTCGCAAGGACCTGGTACGAGCAGTCTCCATCATCACAGGCTACATGCTAAAGGTGACAGGGCCCAACAGTTGCATCTTCTTCTACCTGTCCCAGGCTGACCCCAAAGGTGAGAACAGCCCCCCTCCCCATATGCATAGCTGGCATTATCAGGATTATCAGACTACTGATCTCCTGGTATGAAGGTATTTTTTATGTAGGACTCACGCTATTAACTTATATAGCTCCATAGTTAATCTCAGGAGAGCAGTTGGGGCATGGACACCCTGGCAGATTGAGGGGGCCTTGCACTTTCAGGAGCCCTTGAATACGTAACATTATATAATGTAAAGGGGATGGGGGACCCAGAATTTCTAGCTACGCCCTGGTTGCTCCCTTTTCTCCAGTAAGCTGTCTGAGTGTGGGGGGTGGGGGTGGGACGCACACAGTCAGGTTTATCATGCTTCACTCCTCCATCCTTCTCTGCAGGCTCCATTCCAAAGTGGGCAGTAAACAAAGCCTCGCAAGTTCTGGCTCCCAAAGTAAGACCCGCACTTTATACCCACTTCCCTTACTGTCCCAGGAGGGCTGTTGCTAGAGGGGGCATGTATGCTGAGTATTTGCTTTTATTCTGTTTGAATATGGAATATGGGTTTTAATGACAGTTAACAGTGACCCCCCCAGTGTACTTATTTAGAGTATTTACATTTATCTGACACATTTATTCAAAGCAAAGCAACTTACAGTACAGCAGTGACGCTCAATCCTGTTCCTGCCCCCCCCACGCCAAAATGTTTTCATTCCAGCCCACACTGCTTTCAACCTGCCACATTCATTATTAGCCTATTAAGGGCCATATAAACCTGATTTAAGGGAGGGTTGGAATGAAAACATTCTGACCGGGGGGGAGGGGTGCCAGGAACAGGATTGAGAACCATTGCAGTAGAGGGAAGGGTTATGAGTTTGTTTGTCCTCCCTTGGATTTTAACCCACATTTCTGCTATCAGCGCAATGCTCTTCTTGATGAGGTACAATTAACTATTTATATATTTAGCTTAATCGTGCCAGACATGGTAGCTTGCGGATTCTGCGTCGTATGACGTGTCACATGATGGCAGTGTAAGACTGCGCTGTGTAAGACTGTGATTTGCACAAGAGGCTGGTGGGCGGGAAGGCTTTGACAAAATCCTGATCCATTCATGCCAAAGTCTAATGCTGTTTTCCTCTGGGGCACAGTTAAATCAAAAACTGTCTGGTTTAACAGGGAACAGGCAGATAACAGGAAGACAAAGAACAATAATTATAAAGGGAAGTTCACAAATAACCAGCGCCGAGACGGCTTGAGAGGACCGGATATCAATCTGAGGCACATTAGCAGATAGCCAGCAGAGATTCAATTACCTGATAATTCTAGTCTGATTAAAATTGGCCTGGCTTTATCATTCCAGGTGGTTTTAGGGTCAGGTTGACCCTGATGTAGGTATTTGAAAGACAGCATAATGAAATAGGAAAATTCTGGGTAAATTTTCCAGTGGATACTGCAATATAATGTCCATTCATCTTCTAAACACTTATTCAGTACAGAGTCATGGGGGGCCTAATGGACACAAGAATTCTGGACAGGTTGCCAGAGTGTATGTGTGTATGTCAAGTATATGTTACATTGTGAGGATTTTACATAGTGTATTGCATAGTGTCTTCACTATGTAATAAAAACCTGTTATTGTGACATTGTGGGGACCAGTTTTTTGGGGGGAAACTCAATTTTATAAAAATCTGTGATTGTAAAAAAAAAAAAAAAACACCCAAAGTCTTTCATTTTGTTTGGTTACTTATGGTTAAGGTTATAGCTGGGATTAGGGTTTTTCCCATAGAAATTAATAGACGGTCCCCACAAAAATATAAATAGAACCGCGTATGTGTCATTACTACGGTTCAACACTAAATCACAGACACCAGCACTCAGCTTAGGTTTAAGGCACTATAATTACCCAAAAAGACTAAGTATCTGTTCCAAGATTGGTGTTATTGCCTTTAGTTATAGGACATTGTGTTAGTCACTTGCAGGTATCCTAGTTGAAACTCCCATGAATAAGTACTGAACATTGCTTCACATTATTTTCCTTTGTCTCTGTCATTCCCTGCAGGTGATGATGTGTGTGTACAAAGCAGGCCAGTACTACAATGACTGGAAACAGAAGAACTCTCCAGGGCAGAAGCCTTGGCTGTATCCCGAGCAGTGTGAGTTACCCTGGATGGATCCAGCAGAACTGGTGATTCAGCGCAGAGAGTCGCTGGAGAATGTGGACGAGAGCTCATCCCAGAATTCTCCAGGGGGCGACATGGCTGAGGACAGTAGCTAAGAGGGGGCGGGGCCACCCCCTTGCCATCATGGCCCAATCTGTGACTGTGACTCTGCTGTTATGGGACGGTTCCCCCTCCAGGCTGCCCGCTGAAGTCATTGAGTGTGCAATCAGATGTCAGGCAGTATTGTTGTCTTTGTTTAAGCTGTTAACATGTTAAAGGGACAGGTTCAATTGCAAAGAAAAGGTGTCTGCTTGCATCTCACAATGACCAGTCATGGCTCATTTGGTGTGTACCCATATCAATACCTGACAATGAAGCTTGGAGTTTCGTGATTTTATGCACGGCCGTTTCCCTCCTTTGTCGCGGATGCAAGAATGAAGTAGTTCCACTATCTCAGATCTTAGATCATAAATAAGATGCTGATGGTGGTACAAACTGATTTGAAGCATGTGAAGCTGCTCTTGGGAGGAAAACAGGACCGGATGTATTGCTGAACTGCAGCCTGGGGGCAGTGAAGGGGGCCATTTCTGAAGTTGAAGCCTTTCTTGAAGTCTGCTGAATCTGGGGCTCAGAATAGCCATCTGCATTCATTCAAAATTATTCATTAGTATGTTCTGTAACAACAGGCAACTTACTGTTCTATAAATATATTTTTATGAACTATGGAACTCCCACAAAGTATGAAGCCTTTGGTACAAAGAAAAGCCTGTTGTTACAAGACAGACTCTATTGGCATCTGGACGGTGGAGCTTTTGAACCTGGTCAGGTTTTAGACAGCTGTTCGACAGACGTCCTTGTATACCTCTGGGACAAACAAACTGGCCGAGAAGTCGTGCCGGTTTCTATTTGCCTGTATGATTGTGTTGTAGCAAATGTTATTTAAAACCCAAATAACTATACAGATGTTCTCACATTTCTTTCATTGAAAGAGGAAACCTCTATATTTATTAAGATATTCAATAAATGAACCTGATTGAAATGTTCTTGTTATGCAGTTCAGAGTGTGTATGGCCACTTGTATTGCAACAGACAGACACACCGGTAAAGTAGACTTTATTTAAGATCCCAGCTGGTGCCTTAATAATCACTATGCAAAATGAACACTAAGTTACATGGTTTCACAGGTTATTCCTTTAATTTAATCATTCCAATAACTGAATGGAAAAGAGGATTTTTTTTTCATTAAACAGCAAAGGGAAAACACCTCCACTGTGATACACACAGTTCCAGGAATCCATACAAACCCTCTCTATAAACACACTACACACCCCTACCGACAATACTGTCGATAAACATGAAGGAGCCACTCCTGTGTCTGTCTGAATCTAATCTGCTCCCACTTCATGGAAGATCCTCAAATCCCTGGCCCACCTTCGCCTAACACCCTGACACAGCACAGTAAACGCTGGTTCATACTTCTCCACACGCATGCTAACAGACGTGTCCATGCAAACTTTTATGATGTATTTGACGTCATTGTGTGACACTGCAGACGAACGTGTGCTGCAATCCAAATTTGTGTCCACACAACTCTGGACACGTCGCGCAACATCGATTTGCTAGCGTCCAATTTAAACACTAACATGGATGCTTTTCACGAGTGCTGGAGTAATTTGCAAACCATACAAACTATTTACAAGGTAATAAAACAATGTTACATACATGTACATGTGTGCAGACTTGTCTTGAATTCAAAATCTCAGTCCGCTGACCAAAATTGGCAACCCTGTGAGCTGAATTTGTAAAACAGAGAAACAGACACAAACCTCACTGCTGTGGGGAATGCAGGGAATATCAGAATAATTTATACTATTATTTTTTATTATAAATAATAATATAAATAACACATTGTGCGCATGTGCAAAGTACGCGGCTTGACCGGAGAGCTATGAATGAATCTGTGTATGCATACGCAGTGTAGATACACAAGTGTTGTGCTTATACATAGAAGTATGAACCAGCCTCATGGCTTTCAACCCCAGCTGCTTCAGCGACACTAGCTAACCCTGCTCCGTGATCCCCAAGCATTCCTCAACTCATTGTGGACAAAAGCATTTGTCAAATAAATGCAATGGTTCATTCTTTCCTGTGTCTGTATGCATCACAATGCTGTTCCTGCCCGATAAATTTGTGTAAAGATAGATGCATCTGAGCTCTGTGCCAAAAGAGGGCAGCAGGAACAGCAGTTCAGATGAATCAGAGGTCCAGAGTGTCTATTAGAAAAACACTTAGTGAACTAAACAGGCACCTTAACCCAAAGTTACAAAATGTGGCTCATGGCCACAGTGAGAGGAAGTGCACAGTGTCCGTATGTGACAGAAAACAAGGTCACCCCAACTTCTTTGTAGCCAAGCAACCCCTTCACACGTCGGCTGTCTAGTGGACGGTTCTTTCCTTCTGCCGCTGGTAGTCTGGGGGGGGAAGGAGTGATTGCTGATTGAAATAACTTCTGGAGCAACTGCAGGCCATTATCAAAAAGGGAGAAAATAAAGTACTCACTATAAGGGAAGAATCGCACCTTCATCTGGATTTCCCGTGCAGTTTTCAGAATCTCCACCGCCTGTTGGAGGAGCACAGCAGTCACATTACCAGCAGCAGCGCTGAATAAGGGGAAGCTAAGATCAAAGCAAAACGATGTCTAAACAGCATCCTATTCCTAGAACATTCATGTAACCTTGAACCTAAAAAGTTGGGCTTATTTTTTTTCCTGGAGCTCACCCGGGAATGCTCAATATCCTGGAAGTCCACCTCATTGACGGAGAGAACCTGGTCACCTTCCTGGAGCCCGGCTCTGTGGGCGTCCGATTCTGGTACCACCTGGTCTTGCACATACAGGGAACCGGCGAGGGGAGTGATAAGACAACCGAAACAGGAACACTGCTAGATACAGAGAGACAAGAAACCGACGAAAAGAGCCAAGTGGACAGGAGCGTTAGCAGCAAGGAGATCACCTTGGAGATGAAGATGCCCAGCTGAGAGGCCTTCCCCCCGCGGATGTTAAAGCCCAGCTGAGCTCCCGGGGGCTTCTTTAACAGCACAGTGCGAGGCAGGAACTGAGTCAGTTCATTGTTGTAGTCTGGGTGGTGGATGCGCTACTCGGGAATAAAGACACAGGCAGGAATAGTTCATTTCTTAACCCTCGCTGAATGTGTCTGTGACCTTGCAGCATGCAGGACAGACTGCGCAGCACCTACATCCTGTGGGGGAATCCAAGCTGGTGGATTCTCGTAGGAGGGCAGGAACACCACCGGTAGCTGGTAGTCATCAAAAGGGATCTTCTGGTCCATGGATGTGATGCTGCGCTGAAATCGAAACGCCAGCATATAGCCTGATATCAGTCGGAAGAGTTCAATCAGATCTAAACCACATGACAAAGCAACAGAAACATTAGAAGGCTATTTAATCAAGACAGAGATTTCAGTACTGCAGTACTCACCAAAAGAAAGAGTTTCAAGATGGACAGGTGGATGGATAAAAGTTATAGCCACTTGAAATTATTAATTTTGAAAAACAATACTTAAAATACCTACAGGCAGACAATGTACCAATCAGCAAATGAACAGTAACCCACTTCTGTGAGACTCATACGAACTGCCATCATTAGTATTTACCACACAAACTATACCTAGGGAGTACCTGCCTCAATGAGAGAAACGCGACTTAAAGTAAGTGGGTATTTATTAATGGACAGCCATCGTCTTGATCCCACACACATGATCACAGTCAACAATGAACTTCACTAACGGTGGACATATTTCCCCACCAAAGTACTTCTTCAAATACTTTTTACAATTGCTACACTAGGTAAAGCCCCAGGCTCCGCCCGCACAACAGAGTATCGCCCTGTAAAATGGCATCAACTCTGCTCGCTAACCGGGGGTGCGTTTCCCAAAAGCTCACGTTACCAACTTACATAGTTGGAACCATTCAATCGTATAGTGCATATATGCTTAACCGGGGTCGTAAATTAGTTACAATACATATATTTATTTACGTAATCGGCGTCATTTGTTAGTCAGTTTTCTTCTATGCATTTATCTGTTTATCCAGTCCCGTTGGTTAGTTGCAATACATATATTTATCTAGTTAACCTGCGTCGATGGTTAGTTACATTGCAGACAATTATCTACCTAACCGGCGTCGTTAGTCATACTCAGACAAATCAGCCCAGACGCAAGCGATTTAACAAAATGTCGTTTGCGTTGCCGATGTATATATCCAAGTAACCAAATAGGTAACCCAAACTACTCACCATTCGTCCACGAATTTATATAATTTTATTTAATAATGTTTTATAAAAATCAGTCTGTATTTACAGTTACCTACCGGAAGTGGACAACTCCTAGAAAGCCCTGTGTTCCGCCCCCTTTGGTCAGCTGATCGGTCACATGATTATATCCATACGCAGCGCTAATGCTTCTGCTGGAATCGGGCTTATCTGATCAGAATCTGGTTTCCGGAGTTCCTGCAGATCCACGTAGACCCGTTGGTTATATAGTGTAGGTTTATATGAGTAGGCTGGGCAATTGTGACATTTAATTTATTATTTTTTTAATCTTGAAATTTTAATTTTGAAACCATCTTAGAAGTCATTGTAACCTTTTAATGGTACAGATGGCGTCTTGATGGCCTCCAAGTTAACACATTGAGATTAAGATCCACTATATTGATCCCAGGGGAAATTCTGGTGCATGCAGCAGCAAGAACATAGTGCACAGCAAACATATGTATAGTGCCAAACAGACAAGGTGCAAACATAGTACACATAGTGCAAACAAATTCAAAGTACACAAAATATCCTGAAAAAAGAGATTGTGATACTGCAGAGATAAAGATTTAAAGTTAAGTTAGTGATGTTATATTTGCAGTTATTGAACAGATAGCACTGGACTTTCACTGTACAAGATTGGATGATTTCCTGGCCTGGGATGGCTGGTGGTGGGCGGTGGCCTGTGGGAGGAAGCATTGTAGAGTCTGATAGAGACAGCGGGCAGGAATAATCCCCAGTAGTGTTTTCTAGCGCACCTTGATGGAATGAGCTGATGGCTAAATGTGCTCTGGGATAATTACTCCTGAAGCAGATGGACAGAATTGTTCATAATACAGCTCTGGAAAAAATTGAGACCACTCTACATTTTCTTTTAAAATCTGCCTTTTTAAACCCTGATTTAATTCTGGTTCTGCTGTACACCAGAACAAGGTGAAGCAGGAGACACTGGGAATGACCAGAAACCAGCCAGGCAGAGGGCGGAAGCGATGTTCTAATGGCAGAGATGACGTTAACTTATCCGAGAGTTTCTCATGAATCGGAAGATGACATCAAATGACCTTCAAAGAGAATGAGAAACATTAAGTGTAGGTGTGAAGTGCACTGCTAGGACAGTTCATATCAGGCTCCTAGAAGCAGGACTGAAGTCCCATAAAGCAAGGAAGAACCTGCTCGATTGCTTGGATGATATTAAATGCTGGATGGCGTGGAACTTCCTTCAACTAAATGAAAACAAAGCTGTAGTAATAATATTTGGCCCCCAAACTCTGTCAGTAGCCTTAGTGGCATGCTTAGTCCCCTGTCCGTAAATCAGCATAATGAAGTTAAAAACCTTGGTGTGTTTTTGGATGCATCATTGAATTTTAACAAAGTCAGCAGTGTTGTAAAGGGCACCTTTTATGATATTAGAACTATAGCCAAGTTAAAGCCGATCTTATCTCAGAAGGACATGGAAATAGTTATCCATACTTTTATCACCTCTTGGCATGACTACTGTAATTCCCTGTATATGGGGTTGTCCCATTCCATACTTTCTAGACTTCAAATGATTCAAAATGCAGTTGTTAGACTTTTACCTGGAACGAAGAAAAGACAACATACCAGTCCTGTTCTAGCTCATTTGCATTGACTACCTGTAAAATACAGAGTAGATTTAAAATTTTGCTACTTGTTTTTGAAGCACTGACTGGACTGGCCCCACAATACATTTCAGATCTATTAGTTCCATATTCAGCCCCCCGGTCACTTAGGTCATCCTCACAACAGCTCCTCTCAGTTCCTCACTCACGCCTCAAAACCAAAGGTGACTGGGCTTTCTCTGTAGCTGCCCCCAGACTTTGGAATAGTCTCCCATCCTACACAAAGTCCTGCTCTTCTACTGATGAGTTTAAATATAAATTAAAGACATATATTTTTTTTCTTTCTTTCAACTCAGTGTGAGGTTCTCCCAGTGTCCTGTCAAGTCCACTATTAAGGTACTTTTAATTTCATTTTAATAACTCTTTTAACCTTTTTTTTGTTAATTATTGTCTTACTTTTTCTGTTGCGTATTGTTTTACATTTTCTCAATTTTAATTTTGTTTGTTTATTTTCTTATTTCTTGTATGCATGTCATCATGTAATTTTTTTCTTATATTTTATATTTTTCTAGTACTCATGTTATTTTATTCCTATATCTTACTATGTATGTAATATTTATTAATTAATCCTTTCTAAACTGGAAAGCACTTTGCAACTCCTGTTGTTTTTAAATATGTTATATAAATAAATGACTTGGCTTGACTTCATTAATGAGAAGCAGAGAAGCAGAAATGAAAAATGAGAAACGAGTGAAATTAAAAATTGTGCTATGGTCTCGTAATTTTTTCCAGAGCTATATTGTCCAATTTTGCCAACATCCTCTTCTTTGCAGCTGTCTCCAGTAACTCCAGTGCTGTGATGGAGCTGGCGTTCCTGAGGAATTTGTTCAGGCGTTTGGCATCGCCTGCACTGATAGCACTTCCTCAGCAGACCACAGCGTAGAACAGCACGCTGGCCACTGTGGACTGATAAAACATAAATAGCAGCTTGCTGCATACATCAAAAGACCTGAGCTTCCTCAAAAAGTAAAGTCTGTTCTGGCCGTTCTTGCACAGCGCCACTGTGTTGTTCGCCCGGTCCAGTCTGCTGTTCAGGTCAACCCAGTGCCACTTCTTCCCCCTGTAGGGTGACTGGTCTCAGGGGCTTCCTGTTACACCAGAGGTACACCACCAGCTCCCTTGTCTTGCTGATGGTGAGCTGCAGGTTGTTCATCCTGCACCACAAGACGAAATCCTCTAATAGTCGTATGTACTCCTACTCATCTCTGTTTCCGAAGTGTCCTACAATACCTGTCTGACAACTTCTGTAGATGGCAAGAGCTGGGGCATATTCAATCTGAAAATGATGTGTAACGTTTTGTTGCGTTTTCTGGGTTGAACGTCACGTTTCCTTGAAATGGTGTGCAATGCTGTGCAAAAAACTTTGAGGTACAATTTGTCTCCTGTGGTGGGCGTGTCAGCGGTGTTTACCCAATCAGCAGCGATGCGCATATAAACCCTGCCAAATTTAAAAATCGATGCTCACAATGGATCCTATGCCTTAGTTGCAATGCTTGTGTAACACGACGGTGTTCAACACGCCACTGTTCCTGTTTACATATTCATTTTGCGATGTTTCTTTGGGGCTGAATGTAGCCCTGGTCTGGTGTTGGAAATCTGATGCGTAGAGGGTCAACGGGAAGGGAGACAGTAGTTCCCTGTGGTGCGCTGGTGTTGCTTACCACCATCTCCGACACCCAGTCCTGGAGCCACACAAACTGCCGTCTGTTACTTAGGTAAAACATGATCCAGGAGACTGTGGGGACAATAAGTTGCTTTGTCCTGAGCTTCATCCCCAATCAGAGAGGCTGGATGGTGTTAAAGGCATTGGAGAAGTCAAAGAACATGATCCTGATTGTGATGCTGGCTTAGTCTTGGTGGGTGTGGTCTCTGTGAAGCGAGTGGATCAGAGCATTGTCCACACCTGTGTGGGCCTGGTAGGGAAACTGCCTGAGATCCAGCTGGTCTGCTGCCAGGGATCGAAGCTGTTTCAATACCAGCCTCTCAAAGGTCTTCATGATATGTCAAGTGAGAGCAACTGGTCTGAAATTCTTAAGGGAACTGGAGTGCCTTCTCTTTGGAAAGAAGACGATGCAGGATGTTTTCCAGAGCTGGGACACCTTCTGCAGACTCTGGGAGAGGGAGGGACCCTGCAGAGCTGGCAGGCACATGTCTTTAGCACCCTAGGGCCTCCTTCAGGCCCTGCAGCCTTGACTGTGTGGAAGTTCACTAGTTTATCTGGTCAGCAGAGACAGGCAGACTGGGAAAGTGGAGTGGGGGTGGAGACCTTGGGTTTGATGTCTTTGTTGTGGAAATCACAGAGAGGTGTGTGGATTGAGCAGGGCAGGGCAGGCCAACAGGGCGGTCAGGAGGTACTCCCGTACTGGGCCCGATAAAAATATCACTTGCCTGGGGCCCGGATACCCATTGCTGTTATGATGGAGTGGTGGAGCCCCACCCCGGCAGCCAGGAAATTTACTCTGGCGATATACTTCACATGCTGTGCACGCAACATGACACGTACACAAGAGAAGCATTGTACTATACTTACGTGCATAGTTTATGTCAATCTGGAGGATTAAAGGTCATGTCCACCAGGGGGCAGTGCTAGAAAACCATCTCTCCTGGCAGAGTTGAATCTTCAGACTTATCTGCAACAATAAGTTACCAAAAGGAGTGCAACTTCCAATTTGGTGTACCTGAGCTTAATTTCTTCATTGTGCTAAATTATTAACCAGTAATTCAGTGATATGATATACAGTTTATAACATCATGTTAGCATGATGTGACTACTGCAGAGCCTAGGGTGCTCACCTAATCCATGTCGAGGAGACACTATGAGCTAGACCAGGGTTTGTAAACTACCGTTTCAACAATTTCAATGAAAAGGACCCAAATTTCACTTTAGCACTGAGTTCTTGCTGTCTGCTGATTGGTCATTTCCCTCTAATCCTGCATGTGTCACTAATGTTAATGTGAAACAGCTGGATGAGTCTTTCAATCAAGGAAACAAACCAGTCAAAACACAAGAAGAAATGGTTAGCCAAGCACAGGAGCCATTCTGTTTTAAAATAATTTGTAAAACCTGAAGTAGCTCGTAGTGTCCCCCCTGACATCGATTAGGTGGTCACTCTAGCTGAGCCCCAAACAGTCATGGAAGGTCAGAACATAGGCAGTAATGTTTTATGAAAGTCTAGCAATATTTATAGTCGCAGGTTAAGTTATCAGGTGGCACTTTCTAACTGCATGGACAGCAGAAACCCTAACAGAACTGGGCTTTTTATGTTCATGTCCCAGAAAAATATGTGATCTTATGCCTTTGAATGGATTATGTCTTCTAGCCAGTAGGTGGCAGCATGGATCAGTAGATAGTTGTTGGTAAGAGGTTTACTTACACCTCCAGGGCTGTGTGGGTGGAGTTTGCATGTTTTTACGGTGTTGCGTTGGTTGCATCTTGCAGCTTAAAGGCATGCAGTCAGCTGTATTGGCATCTCTGATTTCGGTATAGTGTGTGTGTGTGTGTGTGTGTGTGTCTGTCTGTCTGTCTGTCTGTCTGTTTGTATTGTAATTATTACATTGCGGGGACCAGATTTCCCCACAATGTGATAAAACCTGTAACTTTTTACCTTTTGAGGACAAATTTTCAGTCCCCACAAGGGGAAACTGAATTTTATGAAAATCTGTGACTGCAATCAAAAGTATAAAAATGCCAACAAAAGTCTTGTGTTTTGTTTGGTTGTTTATGGTTAAGGTTAGGGTTGGGTAAAGGTTAAGATTGTCATTGTTGGGATTAGGGTTTTTCCTGTAGAAATGAATGGATGGTCCCCACAAAAATATAAATACAAAATACAAAATGTGTGTGTGTGCGTGTGTGTGTGTGTGTGTATGTGTGAGAGAGAGAGAGAGAGAGAGAGAGAGAGAGAGCACACTCTGCATTGGACTGGCATCCTGTCCTGAGTGCTTCCCTGCCTGGGACAGACACCACGCACCCCGAAATTCTGCACTAAATAAACAGTTGGACAATGAAAGGAGGCTAACTACAAATTAATTTTTTTCTAAACGAGGACAGCAGCAATTTACAGTTTTGACAGTTTTCTGCATCTCTCAAAATCAATCACCCCTGTCAAAAATCATGGGGCCAGCAGGACCCACCCACGTCATCTATGGGGTAAACCAAGTACTGCCTTTCTCTGCTTAGCATTGCTGTGTTTATTTCGCAAATGGATGCTGAATCACTGTATGAAGCAGACATCCCACCTCCCACAAATTCAGCAGCTCCCTGACACCCTCAAATGATGTGCAATATCCTGTAAATCTGTCCACAAAGACTTAAAAATGATGGAATGCAGGGGCATGGCAATTGATGGTCTGTCCACCCAATAGATCGCTCCCCCCCACCACCAGTCAACAACAACCTTTACAGTTGCAAATCCCCCCACCCTCCATTCGACAACTTTTACCATGTCAAATGTTCCCCTCCACATTTCAAAAATTTTACAGTCACCAATTCCCCCCAGTTCTCCTTCATCCTTCCCTCTCTTAAAAATCAACAAACGTTCTGATGAACTGAGCTAACTAACCTCTACAAAATAAGGGAGAATCTCAGCTATCTATCTTTAATCAGAATCAGCACCAGCATGCTATAAACGATGGCAGTGCATGCATGAGCACATTATTGGAGAGTGTTTTAGAGGAACAGGGGCCTAGGGCTGAGAGGAATCTAATGATTGATGCGTTTAATGCAAGCATTCCTGGCATGCAGGGCAGAACCGTGACTGCAGCACTCAGAACATCGGCATCTCGGGGTAGAACATCTTCCTCCTGTTCCTTCTAGGGCTGCTTCCTCCTGAGCTTCCATGCAGTGCCTCATGCCTGTCACGCATGTTGCATTATGGGTTCAAGAGAAGCATTGTTTTGTTCCTTTGTGTGTATAATAAACATAACTTTATTTGACTATCCTCAACTTTGTTTTCTTTATATATTCCTTGCTTGTATAGCTGAAAACCATCAAATAAAACTATAAGCATTGAGGTGTGTGGCTCAGTGGATTAGGACGCTATGTCTGTGCTTGGAAGTTTGTGAGTTCCATTCCCAGGGTCAGTAGAATGATTACACCATTGCACCCCGGAGCAAGGACTTTAACCCCCCCAATTGCTCCAGGGATTGGCTGACCCTGCTTTCTTAAAAATGAACGGTGTTTTGGATGAAAGTGTATATAAATAACAATGTTAAAAAAAATGACAGGCTCCTTTTCTGCTGTAGATCAAGAGGAGCCTGTAGGAAGGCTAAGGTTGCATTGGCATCTTATAATTATGTTGGCCGGATGTGTCCTAGTGGGCAGGAGTTATCAAGCTAGACTCAAGCTCAACTCCCAGCTGGCTTGGGAATAACCTATGGTGCTTTTCCACGGCCAGCAAGAACTGAGCTGAACTGCGAAGAGACAGTTTTCCATTGTAAAGTATGTGAGCCGTACCTGAGCCATAACTGCGCTTACATGGCCCTGCTACCTAGCAGGGCCGGACGTATGACCAAACCGAGCTGGTTACATCACCGCCATCTGTTTGGTCGAAATTCACAGCAACATCAGTGATCTAAATCAATACGCATTTATTATCTGAAGGAAAAAAGGACATATTCTATATATTATTCATTATTAGTAGTATCACACATTGCAATGTATTGATGCATGCTCTGAACTTGAAACTTTCCAACTTCCTACTTGAAGAGGTACTATAGAATAGCTGAATGGAATGGATTCATAATGCAAATTCCTCTAGCATTTGATGCTAAAATAACAGCGATTCTCATAGACATGCTAGCGGAAATTAGCACATAGTAAATCGTAATGTACACCATGTGAACAGTAAATAAGCATCTCTTTGGTTTTACGTCACTGTCACCGTCCAAACCTGACAGCGCCTTTACCGAGCCGACCCTTCTGCAGTGGAAAACCAGAGTGAGCTGGAACCGTGCTGTAATTAGCCTCTCTTCGTGGTATGGGTCAGGTATGGCCTGGTTCCTTTATGCCAGTGGTAAGGTGCCACTGGAGTGTGTGGCCTTGGAAAAACAGGCCTGTGGAGCAATCTGCTGGATATGCTGCCACCGCAAGCTTCCTCAGGAGAAGCAACCTCGACAAAAATCCATAACAAACGGAATCTGCCCACCTGTTCAGTTTTCATTTTCAGGACTCACTCACCTCATTCACAGGACAAGGCAATCCTTCTCATTTTTCATATTACATTTTGGGGTTTTATGCTTTCTGAGAAAACCAGCTGTATGACCTATTAACAGAATTTGATATGTACAACACTAATGCGAGAGAATGTAAGACAGTCAAACTGTTCATAAGCGTGTATACCTAGATTTCTGGTTTCGGCTTTCAAGCCTTTTGATTACTAGACAAATTGTCTGAAAGTCTATTTAGGTAGCATTTCTTTGTGACTGTCCTTACAGTTTATTTACCTACCTGTACTGTTGACATTGCTGGCATACTGTAAGCACAATATGTGATTCATTGCTCAGAATGGTTCAGGGCAAGAACTTTTCTGTATTTTCTAGCTGTTTCGAGACTCTGGTGAACAGGTTTTCTCTCCTGCCAAGAGCTTACAAATTAAAAAGAGAAAACAGGCACTCGATACGGCTCAGTGAATCCTCCTCAGATCAGGTTGCACACCAGAAGCTAAAATTGTGAGCAGAAGGAATGTCTGAATTTCTGTATGAGTGGCTCATTAAATGTGGTCCAGTCTTCATCTAGGTCATTAAAATACACAATGAATAACAACACACGACATTTTACATTATTGTACATTTATTGAACACACAGTTTAAATAATCAAGGTTGATGGAAAAAATTATCTGAATCAGAATTCACTTTATTGGCCAGGTACAAATGCATGTACCAGGAATTTGTTTTGGCAGTATTGGTGCATGCATTTACAGACATAGAACATAAGTTAAGAAAATAGTATGAGGAGAAAGAAGACGATATAATAAAGTAGTACAAAGCTGTACAATTACTATCAATAAATGTAAACTTAAAGGGAAAGGAGACGTACTGCCTACTGAAATATTAAAGTAAATGATGCCCGGTAGAATAGACAGATAAACGGATGTGCAAAAATGCGTGCAGAATCAGTGGGGGGGGTATGTGGTTCTGCTCTTGATAGACCTCAGTTTCTTGCCAGAGGGTATTGCTTTAAACAGTCTGTGTCCAGGATGGGAGGGGTCAGGCGCAATCTTTTCAAACACGCATCAGGGTCCTGGAGGGATAGCAGATTGCAGCCAATCACTTTCTCTGAAGAGCAGATGATACACTGAATGTGAACTTCTAGAATAATAACTTCTTAAAACAAGTGTGACAAAGACCCCACGGTGACAGCTAGAGGTGGGTAGGGAAAACGAATGATAGAAATTGCGATTTGCCCCTATAGCCTACTGATTTTTAAATATCAATTTAAAAGCAGGTTACCATAATTATGTTGGTAATATTTGTTACTTCTAAATAGAGTCAATCCTATAGGCTAGTGGTTCTCAACTGGGGGGCCTTGGCCCATTAGAGGGCCTCAGCGAGCACCATGGGGCGGGCCACGCAATTTATTTGAAAAATGTTGGAAAAATTACAACCTTGCTATGACCAGGCAGTAGTGTATATCGAATTGTTATTGTATATTGATACATATTCAAAACAAGATATAGGATGACAATACAGTTTACACAGAATCCCAGAATGCATAGCTAAAATCAAGCCATTCAGTTAGCAGCATCTCACAGGGAAGCTGGTGGAGTGGAAAGGCGACGAATCATTGTTACTTGGTTCCAGGGCCTTAGCCAGGTATGAAGTCACCGAGGTCAGATCTCAATAATTTTTTAAGAGCTAAAATTAAAATATTAAGCTAAATATTCACCTGAATTAAAAAATCAGCAGTTGAAAATGTCTCTGAGACAAATGCATTCTTAAATCAGCTCAAATGTGTTATTAATAGAGTCTGCTGTGTGTGTGTATGTGTGTGTGTGTGTGTGTGTGTGTGGTCCAGATATACCATACCTTGTGGGGACCCAATGTCCCTACAACGTGATAAATACCTGTTTTTTTTACCTTATGGGGACCAATTTCTTGGTCCCTATAAGGGAAAACTCAGTTTCTGTGACTGCAATCAAAAATCTAAAAATGCAGAAACTCCTGTATTTTCTTTGGTTACTTATGGTTAAGGTTAAGGCTGGGTAAGGGGTTAAGGTTAGCATAGTTAGCATTAGCATTTTTCCCATAGAAATGAATGAGCAGTCCCCACAAAGATATGATTACAGGTCATTGTTTGTGTGTGTGTGTGTGTGTGTGTGTGTGTGTGTGTGTGTGTGTGTGTGAGTGAGTGAGAGAGAGAGAGAGACAGAGAGAGAGAGAGAGACAGAGCTAGAGCATTCAGTATTAGCATGACAGAGGATGCTGACTCATGAACCACACTAGCCCATTACACTGACAGCAGTTTGAGTTCACATTGTGTGTGCGCGATCATGCAGCATTGTGAGGGTGTGATGGCAGCATATCATTCGGTAAGACAAGACAATGAGTATTACCTGTAACAAACTCTCCAAAAGAAGAACCTGGCATAGTATCTGAAGTAAAGATGTATGAAACATGTTAAGTCAGGGTTGCCAACTCTCACGCATCCAGGGTGACATTCAAGCTTTCAGACTCTCATGCAAAAAATCTTACAGCAAATGTAC
>JAAGVU020000002.1:26760436-26794533 GCA_011763525.2 Mormyrus iriodes
GTATATTATTCCATTATTAATGTAAAATTCGCTACATCAAAAACATTGGGCAGTTTGCAAACACTACAGCTTACAAGGTAATAAAACTAAAAGGTAATAAAACGTATACATGCAAATGTATGTCTCGAATTGAAAATCTCACGCCAGTCAGCTAACGAAAGTTGCTGACACTGTGAAACATAAGCGAAGGCTAGGCTACTCTGGCCGTGCTAAAGGTTGGGTTTCTTTCGTATTATGCCTAATGGGCTAGATTAGGCTAACTAACGTTTCACATGATGTCATTAATTAAAAAACATGTGATAAACTTCTGAAGGGGACAGTATCAATAACAATCTCTACAGAAACATCTCAAAGCCAAATTTGGATATCAAAACAAGTGTAGTTGATGTTAGCTTGTAATGATGCGTTAATATCAAGCATTTGTCCTTTATTTTTATGTTTATATATGGTTAAAATTACCTAAAATTACATACTTCATACCCAAATTACTCCATAATGCTCTTATGACATAGGCCTAAATTCATTCATTAAGGCACATTCATGTAAGCTCCACGTAGCTTGCTGTAACCTAAACTACAAATTCATTAATATAAACTCTAATTTAATATTGCCTATCCCCCCAGAAAACAAGCTGGAGGAGGACTGAGAGCAGAGGGACAGAGAGGTGGAATGCAGAGAAGAGAGCCATGCAGAGGAGGAGAACAGAGAGCAGAGGGACAGAGAGGTGGAATACAGAAAAGAGAGCCATACAGAGGTGAATACAGAGAAGAGGGCCATGCAGAGGAGGAGGACAGAGAGCAGAGGGATAGAGAGGTGGAATGCAGAGAAGAGAGCCATGCAGAGGAGGAGAACAGAGAGCAGAGGGACAGAGAGGTGGAATACAGAAAAGAGAGCCATACAGAGGTGAATACAGAGAAGAGGGCCATGCAGAGGAGGAGGACAGAGAGCAGAGGGATAGAGAGGTGGAATGCAGAGAGGAGATCAGTACAGAGGAGGAGGACAGAGAGCAGAGGGACAGAGAGGTATATGTAATGTGTGACTGATGAGACCCACTCCGCCCCCCCTCCACCGAACCCCCCCGGTCCCTGACCTCACTATTTTCCAAACCCCAGCTACGGCCCTGCTTGGTTCCTTTTGTTATAAAACATTAAAAGTCTTACTTTGCATTTTTTTTAATTTTGTTGAAGGCTAAAACCTTAAAATGAGGGTCTTTTTAGTCAAGCACACTTTCAATGGTTATCAGGTTTCTGATTTTCGAACCATTGCAATACAGCCTCACCGGAACAGGGGATCCAGATATGGCGCAAACAGGAAACCAATGCACTAAACAAAGGACGTAGGCAAAAACAGTAGCCGGGGTCAAAAAGCCCTACGGCCTGTCCAGGGGTCGCAGGGGAAAGCAGGTACATGTGCAGACATGGAAAATCTATACATACACCTGTTCCGTGAGAGGGAGTGGGATACACTTACCGGATCAGGTATCATGAAAACCAGACATATGGAACCACACAGGAGGAGATTCACACACTCAGGAGAAAGCAAGCGTACTGAACGCTCGGATGCTAAACATATGTCAACGATTCCTCGGGTAGAGAAACTGGCTAAGTCAGACAGGCAATTAGCATAAACTAATACTGAAATGAGCCAGGGGTAGGGGGCTACTGGTGGTGAGGCTTGCCTAGGGTGCCATATTGGCTTTAGCCAGCACTGCTTGTAATATACACTATATTGCCAAGAGTATTGGGACGCCTGTCTTCACGCATAGATGAGCTCTAACGGCATCCCATTCTTAATATATAGGCTTTAATATGGAGTTGGCCCACTCTGTGCAGAAATAACAGCTGCTACGCTAATGGGAAGGATTTCCACAAGGTTTAGCAGTGTGTTTATGGGAATTTTTGACCATTCTTCCAGGAGAGCATTTGTGAGGTCAGGCACTGATCTTGGACGAGAAGGCCTGCCTCGCAGACTCCGCTCTACTTCATCCCAAAGGTGTTCTGTCGGGTTGAAGTCAGGGCTCTGTGCAGGCCAGTCAAGTTCCTCCACACCAAACTCACTCATTCATGTCTTTATATACCTTGCTTTGTGCACTGGTGCGCAGTCATGTTAGAACAGGAAGGGGCTATCCCCAAACTGATCTCACAAAGTTGGGAGCGTGAAATTGTCCAAAATAGCTTTGTGTGCTGAGGCATTAAGAATCCCTTTCACTGGAACTAAGGGGCCAAACCCAACCCCTGAAAACAACCCCACACCATAATCCCCCCTCCACCAAACTTTACGATCGGCACAATGCAGTCAGGCAAGTACTGTTCTCCTGGCAACCGCCAAACCCAGACTCGTCCATCAGATTACCAGACAGAGAAGCTTGATTCGTCACTCCAGAGAACACGTCTGCACTGCTCTTGAATCCAGTGGCAGCGTGCTTTCCACCACTGCACCCAATGCTTTACATTGCACTTTGTGATGTAAGGCTTGGATGCAGCTGCTCGATCATGAAAACCCATTCCATGAAGCTCTCTACGCACTGTTCTTGAGCTAATCTGAAGGCCACACGAAGTTTGGAGGTCTGTAGCTATTGACTCTGCAGAAAGGTGGCGACTTCTGCACACTGTGCATCTCAGCATGCGCTGTCTCTGCTCTGTGATTTTACATGGCCTACCACTTCTTGGCTGAGTTGCTGTTGTTCCCAATTGCTTCCACTTTGTTATAATACCACCAACAGTTCACCATGGAGTAATTAGTAGCAAGAAAATTTCACGAATGGACTTATTGCACAGGTGGCAACTATACTCTCAAAGGTACAAATTGGTACTTTTTTCTGACAGTGTAGTTATTTTCGAGGCCTGCCCGAACTTCCTGGTAAAAGGTGCCTTAAATGCCATGGGGAGACTAACTTGCAAAGGCAGTTTCTGATTTGCTCTGGTAGATGTCTCAAACGCGCTTGTGTGACCGATGTGCTTGCTCTCACTTTGGGATTGGCGTAACACCAAAACTGAATATGAATTTCTTATAAAGAAATTCAAAGACACTCAGGCAGGGATCGAGTCAAGTGCATGAAGCTCCTCTGCTGCAGGACAGTTGCAAAAGAGTGCCAGTTATCAAGGGCATGACCCACAAAGTGGGACAGAACTGCAGCCATCCATAATTACACAAAACGTAGTAATTTTCTACATAAAAAGATGTACGAAATTTAAATACATTAAAATCATGGCATACCTGAATTCAAAGAAAAGAAAAGAAAGGACAGTCAGGCCTAGCGTGAGCCAGGCACATACAGTTCTTGCCAATAAAACAGGTAAACCACATTTACAACCCTGTTGAAAACAAGATTTGTAGAAGCAGTGAAGCTATTTATTTAGCCTGGGGTAAAGTCCAACAATAAAAATAAGCTACATCCTCTTGCTAGCTAACTTGCCTCTCATTACACCGGCAAAAGATGGTAAACAACCTCAGGGACGCAGCATATCACTGCTGCGGGACAGTTGCAAAAGAGGCAGAGGGGAGCGCAAATTGAGAAGTTAAAGAATCGCAGCCCAGGAGCCTATCCACATCACCCCCATGTCACACCCCCTGCCCCTCTACCACTGCACTGCAGATTCGAAGAAATGGGAGGAAAAAATCCAAGCAGAGAAACACTCTTAACCCTGTTACATTAGTATGTTGCATGTGTTTTCAGCAATATGTCCGAGTTCGGTATAACAGAGCCGACAGTCTCGGTCTGATCAACTACTCTCTTCAATGTTTGTGTAATTTATTGGGAAACCGAAATGTTCCCAAACCACGGAATATGACTGACTGACTCACAGCGACAATTCGCATAAGATTTTCCATGTTGAACATCTACTTGTGAATTCAGGTTTCACCCGTGTCGAGAAATTGAGGCCTATCCATTCGTTTCATTGCATGTTCCAAACCAAAAATGATGTAACTGAATGGCACACGACGCATACGTTTACCAATACAGTTCTTGTCGTTACTTTAAATGTAGACCTAAACTGCTCTTTGGAAAAAACCATTAAGAAAAATCACAATACATTTCAACTCAGTATACAAATATCAATATAATATCAGTTCAAGAGGTCTCTGCCAGGTTCCTGCCCCTAGTGACAGCTTAGAATCTACTAGGGTCTCTTCACTTAGTAATGTGACTCTACAAAAAACGATGGAGGACACGGCTCCCCAAAGACAACACTGTTGCCTGTCTCAAATTCCACAGCGCTACTAAAACAATGTACTGCGGACAGATGAGACAGAAGTTGAACTTTTTCGTAAATGTACAGTGTTATGTCTAAAGGACACAAAACAGCACCTTAATCTGATCCCAGCTGTGAGGCTTTTTGGAAGGAGTACGGTGGCACAGGGATGCCGGACAGCTTGAAATCACTGAGAGGCCAGTGGGTTTTTTGGAAGCTGCTTCAGGAAATTCTTCAGTGCCTTGTCTGTTGTGACAAAGATCCAAAACGGTCAAGAAAATCAGCACTACAGCAGGTTTACACAAACAGGTGAAACTGTATATTATAAGGGTCCTTACTTTGAATCCAATCAAAGTGCTGTAGTGAGATTGGTAGTTAGTGATAATGTCTGTTTGAGATTATGCCAGTAAAAGGGGTATCTACCCACATCCCTCACTTCCTGCTGATTATCCTGGTCAGAGTCACTGGGGGCTGGAGCCTGATGTAGGTATCACAGGGCATAAGGAATGGATACACTATGGTTGGGAAATGGACGGTCCAAAGGTTAATCATTGTAAGGGTTCTCATACTTCATTCCATAAGATTTCTTGTATACTGCTCACAAACCGCCCAGAATAAATAGTTTGAAGATGGATGAATGGGAATGCAAATGTATGTCAGATTTTTGTTTAAAAACGATTCCTTGAATAACTTTACAATGCAAAAATTCTTCCTAACGTGAGATAACCCTTCCCGTGTCGTTTCACATTTGGAGTGTTTTGTAAACATGTTATTTATGAAGCGCCACCACAGTGTTTGTGGTGTTAGATACTTCATCCATTTAGGGAAAGTTATCCTCCTCCCCTTCTTGCGCGCTCCTCCTCGCTTCGATTGCTTTCAAAAGCCGGGCTTTCTTATAGCCCGGAGATCATTAGCATTCATCTCACATTGTCCACAGTGTGAAAGGAAAGCGAAAACAGGCGAGCCGGCTCATAGAACACATCATCGCAGCAGAAGAACTTCAAGCTAAGGGTAAGCTCTACCATCCACGTGCTTCATGCGCTTACGCGTACTTCGTTAATAATGATATAGCTCCTCATTGTACGAGCTATTTAATTCAAACCACGTGACTTTACGGTTTGTGTGACACAAACTTGCACAATTCATTTTACATTAATGATGTGGTTGTTGCCCTGCAGACACGAACTATTGCCATAATGAAATATTTCCTCTTCTCTTCTTCTTCATATTATTATTATTATTACTATCAGGGGCGTTCCCCAATATCGACAGCCCCCCCCCTTCAGCCTTTTAATTGTGTTTAAAAAATGTAATCAAATGAACACTTAAACGAAACGTTTCCTAGAAATTTCATTTTGAGTTACTTTCAAATAAGAAAAAAATTGCACACTTAAGAAACAGAAACCGTGTCAGTATGAATCTGTCTGTCGGGATAAAATGCTGTAACATAGTTCACGGGGTGGGTATTTAAAAAAAGCTAAGTTCAGCTAATTTGTTATGTCATATTGGATTTAAATCTAGCAGAAATGTTTTTCATATGACTGACAAATGTTAAATTAAAAGAGGCGATCTGCGGTCCCTTAGGTAATACAAATTTCCTTTTGCAATTCGATCCAGTACCAATGTTGGATGCTGAAACTGGGGGTGGGGGGCCCATTCCTGACAGTAAAATTTGCCGAACTGGGGGTGGGGGTGGTGGTAATCAAGTAATCAAATCCAATAATCAGAACCAACCTATATAATCCCCTGGACCACCTTAAATGGGTGCAGACCTCAACCCCCCCAATGCTCAACCCAAAGTTAAAATGTAAAATATGATGACCTAATATCATATTATATGTGAAATATATGGGTCACAAGCTTTTAAAAGTTTTGCTGAGTTTTTATTAGGCTACATATTTTGTACCTGATCTCAGGTCTCAAATCACTGCATATGTGTATCTGCAGCACCTGTTTCATGCAGATACTTAGATTTGAATATGATTTGAAAAATCAGCTGGGATGGACAGCGATCCCCCCTCCCCCATGTACCTGTGCTGTCTGTGGGATAGGCGACAATGTACTGGGTAAGCTGTCATGAAGCATGGATGGATGAAAAATGCATAGGTCTATTTCAGGCAGCATTCATTTTTCTGCATGCAGCTCTGAATAAGGGTATGTAAGAAACCCAGTCTGCTTTTAATATCTTAGAGTTAGTCTGAGACATTATATTCTGACCTATTCTCATCTGTAAGTCACCTTTACATTTACTTTAACTTTGTGAAAGGTGTTACACACTGGGCTGTACAGGCTTACTTGGCATTTTCCTGGTGAGCCGATGGCTATGTGGCCCTGCACAAAGGTGTGCTTATTGGGGTGATGAATGATGTCAAACTGAATATTGAGGGGGCATATACACCCCAGTAATATGGCAGTATGTTATCAGTGTGTGAATGTGCGCTCAAATAGCCTGCATCCTGGAGATGTCGAAATGATTCACCTGTTAATTAAAATATTTTGGCACCCTGTTTGCCCTCCACCAGACCTGTTACTAAACATTTAACATGTACGGTCTTGTTTCTACGCTTTTCTTTTTTCTTTCTGGTATCTAGTAATTCTGGGGCTTCTGGTTTGACATGGAAAAGAGTGGATTGGCTGGTTATTAAACACTTAAAATGATCAGAATATTTGATTTCTAATTAAAAAAACAAAGTACTCCTATTTATTTTCTGATGATCTGTTCTCTGGGTTATTGTCCCAACTGGTTTTCATTTTTCTCTGAGGAACGTGCTGTGATGACCTTTGTGATTGTGAACCTGGAGCAGGTTACAGTTCATCACTTGATTAGAAGATTGCTCTTAGGGAGCTTCTGTGAGTGAGCCCCTTAATTATCTAGCGTACTGTCTCCAAACCTGTGTCTAGAGACTCTAGATAAACTTTGGTCGCCAACAACCTGAAATGTTCACTCAAAGCCAGACTGCCTCATAAGCTAGCTGTCTGACACAGACCTCAAGACTGTCCTACAGACAACAAGCAGCCAACAACGGTAAATTAAATTTGCCAGAAAACTAAAAGAAAAAAATCTTCTATCTAGAGCAGTTGACCGTGTCTTAAACAAGCGTTTTTTTTTCTGGAAGTATTAAAAAATCTTTCGAAAGGTATATCTAATTAATTATACCCCCGCCTTCCATTAGGACAGTCCATCTTTTAGCGAATTTGTAGGTAACTCAATATAACAGATATTATTTCTTAAAGCTGATTGTCACCAGTTTTATAAAAAAATCTGTCAAGGAGCATTCCAGGACAAGTACATGTTGTCTGGGAACATGTAGACACAGGCATGGTTAAGATACAGGACAGCCCAAGAGAGTATTGTCTAACCTATGGCATATTTATGCTTATGTAAAACCTGCAACCTAATAATAAGCACAAAGTAGATTTGAGAAATCATAGATTGATCAGTAAGTAAAAATCTGGTCAATATAAATCCCGAAATCATATCTGATTAGTCTGAAATAATTGATATAAAATTTTAAATCCCACATATAATGTCTTGTATGTTGTATCTTTATGTTAATATGTAAAAGGAACTCTACAGTCTCTGTAGATGCATAATTACACAAGACCTTTGCATTATTATGCAGTGCTGATTAGATGTTGTGTAAATATACCTTTAATTAAGTAGATATTCATGGAGAAAGTCATTCGTTAACCTGAGCCTGATTATCAGAAAGATTATCAGATATGTGTCCAAGCCAAGTGTTTGTGTCGAGTTTCCTTTTGGCTTAGAAATCTGGGTGGGGAGCTGGCTGTGGACTAGGAGTAATTTGAGGTGTATCACACGTCTGCAGAAAACTGCACTGACAGCTGCTGATAGGGGAAGCGGTCCTGCTTGTGTTGCCCTCCTCGCATACTTCTCAGAACCAGGATCTGCTCTCAAGGTGGTTGACCTGCTGCGGTAGCATCACAAGACGGCTCATTAATTATGACTAGGGGTCACTAATGATTAAGGGTAGTTATGGGCCACAGTCACTGGAGTAGAAGCAGTTTATATGCAGATGGTCATCTGTAGATGAGGCCCCTCTCTCTCACCTTAAGTGCTTTCAGGCCAAAACAAGCAGCCTGGATGTCAGACTGGTGAGGCCTGGTCAGGCAGATACTTAAAGTTTAACATCAAGAGGCCATGAGAACTTGGAAGAAAATGATGTATGTGCCTGGGTCTACTTATTTTGGCTTGTATGGACCATTTTTAGGATGCTGGATTCTTGGATTTATGAGCCAGAAGGGAACAATCAATAAGAGCATGTGTCTGCAATCGCTGTCACGCTGATACCAACATCACTGGGAGACGTTCTGTAGGTGTGACTGAGGTCTGACATGTGTTTACTGGGGCAAGGAACAACATAAAGTTCAGCATTGTGCGTGACTTGGTATGAGGAAGCGATGAGATGAATGAACAAGCTTCTTACCTGACTTCACCCTATCTGGGAACATCTACCCCACACCCCCCACCCCACTAAAACCACCCTCCTACCCACAACCTGGATTTCATACAAAATCAAATTCCAGAACAACCCTTTAAAGTCTCCTTGAAAAGCTTGCTTATTTTTGACTTAATTTCACAGCCTGTGTCTAAACACATCGGTGTTGTGCAATCACACACCACTTTGCATCTCATTGCTTTGTGTGAGAATTTTTCCCCTGCAGTTGTGAGAGAATTGAAATCTGTCTCCTGGTGCTTAATTTTCTTTGGACAGAACCTCCCAGTACAGGCACATTGCCATCGCCATAACAGGAGGAGGCTTTTGGGAGACTTGTGAGGACACCGTTGACATGTTGGCAGTTCTTTCTTGCATTCTTTTAAGTTACTTTCTCTTCAAGAACAGGGCTTTGAGGACCTTCCCCTAGCAGAGCCATTATTCTGGCTATTTGAAGTCCAGCTTCGCAGTGAGGTGGAGACACACAGGATCACACAGCGCCAAAGAGAGTCAGCTGGAGTTTTTCCTGCACCTCCTTCAAATTCAGTCGTCGTAAAGGTAAAAAAAAAGGAAAACAAAGCCAGTTTGAAAAATAGCCAGCAGTTAGCGGGGGGTGTGGGTCAGTATTCATTGTGAAAAGGCTGTGGGGCTCTTCATATTTACAGAAGCCATAGCAATGTTACTCTATCCAGGGCATAGGACTGCAACAATGAGTCTGTCATCACTATTTATTGACATAATTAAAGCCCTTTGGTCTCCTGCACTGATGTTTCCGTGACTGTAATTGTAAAATTTCCCATGATTGATAAAAGTGTTGGTATAATAAGGGGCGTAGAAACCGGGGGATTGCAGAGGAAGTGTCCCCCCCAAATATATCATTTGATTTCATTCATCCTCCCCAATAAACAGACCTTTGAATTTAAATTATTAACTTGCGTTCCCCCAATATCATACTTTTTCCTGTGCAGTCGAGTATAATGATATTTGCCATTTTTAGGGATACATAGCAATTCTTTGGTTTTGCCCAAAACGACTGGTTGGGGGGGGGGGTTATGGAAAAAGTTGTTGGTCGGGGGGAGGGGGGACAATGGTAAAAAGGTAAAAAGTGTCAACTGGGGTTGGGGATGGGGGATTGCCCTCTCAGAAGATGCCACCCTAGTTGCACTTGCAAGGACCCACCACTGGATTTATTATATACTATCTTTCTCTCCTATGACACACACGCATACAGGTAAGAGCAGAGCTTGGGCTCACAGCCCAGCGTTAGCCATTCATTTAATATCCGTATGTACATTTCAGGGTTAGGGGAAAAATTGTGGTATCATTAACCTGTTGGCCATAGGATTCAAACAAACAACCTTTCGGTTAAGAGTCCCAACCTGCTAATGCACACTCGGTCCTACGCTCTGCACATGGAGCGTGGGACTGGGGAATGGGTGCAGCCAGAATCCTGGCACAGGACTGATCAATAGCACCCCAAGCTAGATGACAGCACCTGCTACAGTATGAGGGCTTACTCGTGTTCATGTGAATTCACTTGCTGTATGTCTATGAATGAATCACGTTTGGCTTTTTTTTTTGCTTGTTAATGTTTATAGTGATATTGTAGTTTATTGTTTGGGCAGAGGACTTTGTGGTTTGGAATCTGGCTATGCTGCATTAGCAATGGGGTGTGATTCACAGTACCTGTTTGGACTCTCAAGCCATCACACCATTGCCGACCTGTTGGTACCTGCCTCAACCTACCTGCAGGCTAGTTAAGACTAGAACCAGCAGTGACTGGAACAAAATGACAACTTTCACACAAGAACAGAAGGCCTTGAGGTCTTGGTGCCAAGGTTAGTGTCAGCAGCATGACAATCAGTAGGATTCACATAAAAATATTCACACATGCAAGTTCCATTATGACATTGTTTACGTAGCTTATTTTACTCAGAATTTTGCAAGATTCCATGGTTTTTTGCAAAGTCTGTAGAGCACATGCCTGCAGATTTGTCATTATCTCCATGATTTATACACACCTTATGAGTTTTGAACTTTGGTGTTCTTGTATGTATTGCAAGGTTCACATTCTATGGGAGTGCTATGGTTTCTATGGTAATGGCCTGCCTGTACTTTGCAACTGGTACTTACAATTAAAATCATGTTCAAAACAAACTCGGAGTGAAGGCCCATGAGTCTGTGAGATGGAAGTCAGCTGACCAATCCGCCTGTTCCTTTACGATGATTCAGCCCATTATAGCTAAAGCCAGCTGGAGATCAGGAATGTATTGGGTTGATCCTGAACCTGCCCCTGACAAGCCTTGGCCTTGGTGAGGGACACTCCAGTTTTGTTCCTTTACCAATTGTGCCAAATTGTTTCATAAAAGTTTCCTCACAAATTCAAGGTTACTAACAGAACTAATGAAATCAATGCCCTCTCATATTTAGAGGTCCTTACACATCCATGACATCTGTGATTGTGGTCATGAGCCACCTACCCCTTATTCTGATTTATACCCCCCTTGGGTAAAACTCAGTACTTTTTGAGATCCAGCCTCTAAAAGACAGAGGCGGGGCGGGGGGAGAGACCCACAATGTATCACGGCAATGTATTTCAGACACTTTCTACCTCAGCCTCTGCTGTGTTATCAGGACTCGGTTGTAGACGTCAGTAATGAATTGTTGTTGGCTGTGTGACCTTGCCCCAGTGCCTCTGTCTGGCTCACCCCCTTGCTTCTTGGCATCACTAATATCCTGCTGAGCTCCTCCCTCATAACAAGCAAATCCCCACGCTTAGCCAGTTGCCTATGGAGGTTATCATCTGCCGGTACACAGCACACAGATCACAGGACCATTGCCACAAGGTGGCTTTACAAACCTTTTAGCGTCCCACTTCCCTGAACATCAGCTCCATCCGATTTCATTATATCCAAAAAGAGTAGGATCCAATATTCAGTAAACTATCCTTTAGCATAATCCCGTCTGATTATGTCCTGTACCCGAATCCCAGCTGATGTTCACACTTTCTGTTACATTGCTACAAGAAGCCATTGTTCTCAAATATCACTCACCTTCAAGTATCACATAGTGTTTAATATCTTATGACTCAGTGCTTCAAAATCTCACCAAACTATGATCCTTAGTCCGCAGAGATTATTCCCATCATGCAATGGGCCCATTCCTACACCTTGGGAGGAAGAGTCTAGTATGTGCTGTTCACATTTACCCCATATGGTTACTAACTATAATCAATTAAAGTGACCCATTTTAGAATACCATTTTAACATAGTATTATTTGTATTTTTATTGTTAATTCATAACTATACAGACATTCCTCATTTAACAACCGAGTTCTGTTCCTATGACTACTGTAGGTTGTTAAGTGAATTGGGCGATAAGAGAGGAGCCGCCCCTTACCTTATTTCAGTCATACTGTACTGGTGGTGGGTTTGTGTCAGCCATCTTTAGATATTGTTTTAATGTCACCTTTGCACCATTTATAACATTTTTAGTATATTTATAGATGTTTATATAGCAGTGTACTGCGATGTAGTGTACTAATAAACAGAATGGAGTAAATCAGCTCTAATGTACATTACTGAGGTTTGCATAATGTAAATACAGGTAATCATTTTTATTTATCCTGAATAAAACAAAAGGACTAAAGGAAACTCCAGCTTGATAACTTTTAGATTTGCATAATTGCTTGATGCTGAGACGCCATGCTGCTATTGCCACAACGTTCTCGTACAATGTACAATACCAACTAGTTGGAGAGCTGTTAAACAGGGAGGTTGTTAAGTGAGAAGAGTCTATATTTATTCCATGCTGTTACGCTGCTGCTGAATTGTTTATGGTTTGCATGCACATTGCACTGTGCATATGAACCCTTGTGTCCAACCCCCCTTTTTCACTCTGTTCTCTCCTAATCCCTGTCTGGCCCTGAAGAGAAAAATAATTCCCCCAAGGAAAGCTTTCATTGGTGCCTGGTCTCAGCATGCTGTGGCCCCGCCCCCTCCATCACACACCTGTCCCAACAAGACATGGTCCCACCCCCACTATCACACACCTGTTCCTGCATGCCGTGGTCCCTCCCCCACTATCACACACCTGTTCCTGCATGCCAAGGTCCCTCCCCCACCATCACACACCTGTTCCTGCATGCCGTGGTCCTACCCCCACTATCACACACCTGTTCCTGCCTGCCATGGTCCCTCCCCCACTATCACACACCTGTTCCCGCATGCCGTGGTCCCTCCCCCACTATCACACACCTGTTCCTGCATGCCGTGGTCCCACCCCCACTATCACACACCTGTCCCAACATGACGTGACCCCACCCTCACTATCATACTCCTGTTTCTGCATGCCATGGCCCTGCCCCAACTATCACACACCTGTCCCTGCATGTCATGGTCCCTCCCCCACCATCACACACCTGTCCCAACATGACATGGCCTCACCCCCACTATCACACACCTGTTTCTGCATGCAGTGACCCTGCCCCCACTATCACACACCTTTTCCTGCATGCTGTGGCCCCACCCCCACTATTACACACCTGTTCTTGCATGCCATGGCCCCTACCCCACCATCACACACTTGTTCCTGCATGGCATGGCCCCGCCCATATGATCACACACTTGTTTAATCACATGGGCTGAAATCTCCCACAGTCCCATGCAGCCATCCATGCAGCTGACACGTGGTCCAGTCCCAACCTCCAGAAATGGCCGTCTATCTGCCACAGCCAGGTGTTACATGGGTGTCCCCCTGGCCTGGGCAAGCTGCTCAGGTCCTCAGCAATAAGGATCCTGCGAGCCAGATCACCCTCAGGGAATCGCACCACATGGCCATAGCTCCCTCACAATGCAGGTAATGTGCCTCATTCGGGACGCCCTGAGTAACCACTCGTTTGAAGTCAAACCAGCGGTAGCCAGGGATTCTCCAAATAGACACAGTACCAAAGGAGCCCAGTCTTCGTCTCAGGTCAATGGATAGTGTTCATGTCTCACAGCCATACAGCAAAACAGGGAGCAGCGGGACTCTAAAGACTTGGACCTTCGCCCTCTTGCAAAGATATCGGAAGTGCCACACACCCGTTTCCAGCAAACTCATGACCCCCCATGCTCTCTCAATCCATCTGCTGACTTCATAGGAAGAGTCACCAGAGACATGAATATCGCTGCCAGGGTACGTGAACCTCTCGACAATGTCGACTTTTTCCCGCAAACAGACACACTGCTGACGGCTGTGCCCAAGTGGTCATTAAAGGCCTGGATCTTGATTCTGATCCAGGACACTCACAAACCCTGACACTTGGACTCCTCCATCAGTCTCTTTAAAGCCCCAATCAGAGTTTCCAATGACTCTGTGAAGATCACTGGAATCATAATACTTATTGTTCTGTGCTCTGTACCAGACGGGTCTTTATTTTTCATTGTTTTTGTTCTCAGCTACATAGCCTGGCAAGAGTCCCGAGCCATTGTCCGATATTATAGTCCTGAATTATGAAAGCGTTATAGACCTGGATTGTAAAAGCATAATTTTGTGAAGGTTTTGTGGGATGTGGTGGGGAGGCAGAGCCATACCCTGTCACAGGACCCATAAAGTGCCATAAAATATATATGTCCCATTCAGGGTTTCCTCTGTTATTGCGTATCTGTCATACTGAATGGCTGCAGATTTTCAGACAAAATTAACATTAAAGGGAACCTTTTCTAACTTATTATTTAATTGATTTAAGGAACAAAGATACCCAGCACAGTACTGCCCATATGTAAAAGTAACCATTTAACCAAATTTTATTGATAATTAAATGTGAGTGATATTGTACATCATCATTGTACAGAAAATCTAACCTCTCCCATATAATGATCGAGATACGTCCAGAATGGCAGATGTCCTCACTTCCGGGACAAAACCGGGACATATGTAGATGGATACCTGTAGCACGTAATGTTGGGAAATAGGCACATGTGACCTGAGGTGTGCTCATGACCGCAGGACATCTGCATGGGCCCTCATATGAAGTGCTTCTTGATGTCCTCGGCCTTCTGCATTCCTGTGCTATTTCAGTTTGGCTAGTTATTACGTAGGTTTATTGGATTAATGACTACTTTTTACAGTAATTCTGTCAGATTACTTAAGATATCCCCCAGGCTACTATGTCAGCTAATTTCCCCATATGGCATAACTCTTGTTGACTCTAGTTTTGTGTTTTTGCCCAGTTAGCCTTAATAGCAGTGTAACCCATAAGTTTTAAATAACCTTGTTTCAACTTTATAGTTCATTATTCTTGTGTACCTGACTTGCCATCCTCAAGTGCCATAATGTCACTGAATTTGTGAATCTTCACATCCTCAGCAGGGCAGTAAAGCCACCTGGTCACTTCTCCTCCTCCAGTGCTTTGATCTCTGCTAATAAGAGCTGATGTCTTCCAGAGTTTACATGTTAGGTAATGTTTTGCTCAGGGAGTGCAGCAGTGCATTCATTGTGAATCATAAGCTCTTGGAACTTCAAAGTTGAATTTAAAGGACAGGTGTGTCTGGTGTGACAAAAAATTGCCAGAAATACTGCACACAGAACACAAAGGGGAAGAAATGACTATATCCATAATTAAAGGAACACAGAAAGAAATATGATTAATACTCTTACTAGGCTTTCCATTGGCTGGAGCTTCAGCCAATCCCATGCCTCCAAGCTATGGCGTTCTGAGATGAAGCTGACACACCTGCCAGTAGACCCATGCTATACTGGTTTTCAAGGCTTAGCTTTGGTAAATTAGCTGGCCGTGGTCCAGTTGCAGTAGGACGAGCAAAACCAGAACACAATCCGAAATCGTAGCCAGGGAAACCAAGTCACAATCCAAGAACAGGATCAAGAAGATCAGGCAGGGGATCACAGCACGGTAAGATATTGGATGCTTCCGCAATGCTCAGCCCGGTCAAAATTTGCTAAACAGTCTGGTGAGAGCAATAAATATGTAATTGGTTTCAGACTATGAGGATCGGGGTTGGGTCACTGGTTCAAGCTGGATTTCCGATCCGGAGTGGTTTTGATTGTGGGACATAACCAGGCTCCTTCCCTCCGCGGGTGGCTCCTTAACCACCCCAAATGCCACGTTTGTACGTTTAAGCAAGTTCAGAGGAAGCTCCACGATAAGTAATGGATTTGAGATGTACTCTTTCAGGACCTAGGACTGTTTCTCAGGGCCATAGCCCTCCCAGTTGCCCCAGTTTGGGAGCTATCGATGGGAATGTAGGAGCATTTTGACGGTGTAACCTTAGGAGGTGCAACGGCAGAGGAGGTTCGGTCTGAGGTACTGGGAGATGTATCAGGCTGTAATGCACAAGCTTCAGGAGAGAGTCCCGGAATGTAAGAGAGACGTGATTACAGGTTGCTAAAGGAAGGCGGTAGGTGACGGGTCAGTGCACTGGAGTATCTTGAACAGACCGATGAACCGTGGATGAAGTTACCTGGAGAGAAGGGAGAGTTTTATGTCCCAGGTGGACAGCCAGACCCTCTTACCTGGGCCATAAAGTGGAGTCGATGGTGCTACTCACGACTGTGTTCTGAGTCTTTGTGGCTTTTTGCAGGCGTGCATATGCTTTTTTCCCAGACCTGGCCGCTCCATAAAACCCATCGGTCTGTCACTGAGATGTCTGTTTGTTCTGTTTCCCACTGATATGGAGGGGCTGCTATTCAAAAATACAATGACGTGTGTATAAGTGGGGATTGACATGACTGGTACACATAAAATAAGAAGGTACTTGCACTCTTCTGACAAGAAATTACCATGCATTTTAACCTTTATACCACAAATGTGTACTTGCGTATCAGTTATGTAAATCCCTGTGTATAATAGAGTTTCTGAGCATACACTGCCCAGGGTACATAGCTGTTCCTTTCTATATGGGACCACAGGTGGCTCTAATTCACCTGTAGGTAATTGTCTAAACCAATGTTTCCCAACATAGTTTTCAAGGACTCCCAGACAGTCCACACTTTTGCTCCTACCAGGAGCTGGTAGGGAACAAAAACGTGGACTGTCTGCGGGTCCCTGAGGAATGGATTGAGAAACACTGATCTAAATCATTAACCATTAATCATTTAACTCTGATTGCGCTGACAAACTAAAATAAACCTCACAAACATTGCTGAATCGAATACCACACTGAGCCCTACACTCCAAGAGCCATGTTGATGACAGAGCAGTGAGCAATGACGTCTGGGCATTTTGTTTAATTGCGTAATTAGGAACAGGTTCTTGCCACTTTTCATGTCCGTATCAATGAGGGCTAAACAAGCATGAAAATAAGTTGCTAAAAACTGGGATCAGTTTCTCAAAAGCAATTATACTGGTTTGACACGAAATTTTGTAGACATCCAAAGATCAGCAAAGTTCCTCTTTGAGTTCACAACCTAGAGAACGTTGTGATGGTTAAAGTCAGTCAAAGGAAACCCAAACAGAAGCAGAGCAGAAGCATTCCATTACATGGATATATGGTGTGTGTTTGTATATGTGAAAAATGAAATTTGAAATCAAGTAATTTCCAGTACTGGTCCTAGCCAATGTGGCGGCCTAGGCAAGGGTGCCACCCGTCTGAGACAAAGTGAAATTTGCTGACAAGCCAGCGCCCCTCATAAGTTGGCACCCTAGTCAGCTGCCTATATTGTTAATAGGATTGACTGGCCCTGGCTATTTCAATTGCAATGCATTGGAAGGTAGGCTGAAGGGAAAAGCCCATCTCCCAGGGCTCAACAGAGATGACCTGGAGATAGAGAAAGGTCATCAGCTTCTTGTGTGGCACAGTCTTCTCCAGGTTAGAGAAGAAGCAGGTGGGAGCATCCATGTCTTTGATAACTATGATTCTGGGTCTTACCATGGTTCCTTCTGTCAGGGTCAGCACCCATCTGACCCTGTCCTTTATGTCTTCTCCCCATTTGGCCAGCAGGTGTTGCTGGCCATCTTGTCCTCCTCCCTGTCCCTTGTCTTATAGCCCCAGTGTGTCTAAATCCCTAGTGTGTTTTCCTTACTCCTGAGACTGCCACTGACACTTACTGTAGTTCAGTAGACTGACTATGTGATTCAAAGGCTCAGTACGTGCTGGTTGTGAGTTCAAACCTTGCTGGGTTCCACCAATACCTGATTGTTTATTTATTGGATTTTGTTCCCTAGTGTTTTTTTCTGGCTTAGTTGTCCTGCCCTTTGTTTGTCCTCCTTGTGTTCTGCACCTTTTGATTCTGTGATTAGCTTTGCTTTGTAACCCTAGTGCAGGGGTGGGCAATCTTATCCAGAAAGGGCCACTGTGTGTGCAGGTTTTCACTGCAGCTCCCTAATTAGATTACTAATTAGAGGACTGATTGGCTGAAGAGTCCTCATACCTGAGTTTGAACAGTTGACCTAAGGGTTATCACAAAAATCTGCATACACACTGGCTCATTGCAGATATGATTGGCCACCCCTGCACTAGTGCCAGATAATGTCTCTTAGTTTGATGTCTGTTTAGTCTCTTGGTTCTGTGCTCATCTTTGCTAACTTGTTCCACTTGTTGCCTGTTTTCTCTGTGCCTGTTCTTGATAATTGTTCCATCTGTTGCTAGTTGTCCTGCACCCTCTGCGATTGGTTAATTGTCTTATGCTTCTCACCTGCCCTCTTGTTAGCCTGGTGGTTTGTATGTATTTAAGTGCCCATTTCCACTCTTGTTCTAGTTATGGTGTGTTGGTTCTTTATTTGGGTTTACTAGTTTGGTTCCCTCTGTTGCTCCTTTACCCTGTTACCCCTTTTTTTCTGGTTAGTCCTTGGTTTTTCCCATTTTCTTTTGTCCCCATGTGGTCCTTTTCATTTTGTGGTTTTACCCCTTGGTGTTTGGTTTTGTTTAATAAATCCGTTTTTCTTGGAGCTGTAAGTGGATCATCACCCTCTTCCACCTGCACCATGTCTCACCAGCGTAACACATTCAGTTTTGTATAGGGAGAGTGCCATTTTTGTTTTTCCCTTGTCATTAAGATTCCTTGACTGAAAATGTCATCTAAAGTGATGGTTAGTTGTTTGGTTTCTAGGTTATTGATCTCACATTCTAATGTATGAATCACTGTTTTCATGTGTACTACAGAGTAAGCTACGTGCTGGGGCTAATGGCCACTGTGTTTTGAGATTTTTTGTTTTTGTGCAGTAGGAAATGTTTTGGATGAGTTTGATGTTAAAGTACCAGAAAGTGATAGTGTTTCGTTTAGAAAAGAACAGGGGGGGCGGAGACATGGACAAAATTGTCATTAAGTGTAACACCACTTTCCACCAACTAAGCCATGAAATGCTCCTCTCCCACAAACACCACCCCCGCCTGGTTCATGCGGGATGCATAATGTAGGCGGTTGGCGCCAGAAGAATCTCCTCCACGGTAACAGGGATTCACAATGACTCTCACCCCATGCTGGAGGCAGAAAGTGGCTGCGTTGAATGTTATTTCTTGTGAACCCTGACGCCAAAACAAGTAACCCAAAAAAGAACACATCCACAGAAAAAACTTCTACAAAAACCACAAAATGTGACAGAAAAGAATTCAGTCATTCAGCATGCACTCTGTACCTCCATCACACGTGCACAATAGATGGACGGCTGGATCGATGACTAAGTAACTGCTTGTTTTTCAGACAGAGTCTCTACAGACCAGGCTCAGAGCCATGGTGATCCCACCATCGAGAGACAATCTCTGGCACATTTTCTGCCGCGGTGCCTATAGCTGTCACTGGAAGCGGCTTGAGAATACCAGGCAACACAAGCAGAAAGTAAGTAGCCCTGCTAGCTGTGACACTCTTGCCCCCCCCCCAGTCCACCCTGGTCATGTGACTCACTCTTCGGTGTACTGAGGAAGAGCAGGTGAAAAGATAGACGTAAATATTGGATGAACACTAATAATACACCTGACCTCTCACCTTGCAGCAGAGGCTAAACGTAGCCCAAAGCTTAAGGAGCAAACTGCACGTAACCAGCAGGCCAATGAGTCCCGATACAAGGCTTAGGCTGTATCACTGTGTTTCGGGACTAATCAGAATTTTGCAGAGACATTAGAAGTGATTAACGGTGGCGTGCGTCTTTGGGGGCCGGCTGTGGATGGTGTATGCTGAATCAACTTTTAGGATTGCATGACACTCTACCAGCTACGCCTGTTTTAGAAGAAACTACTGGGTTTCGGGCTGCGCAAAGCTGGGCAGGACGGGGCCTGCACCGAGTAGCTGGGGGACCTCCCCTGTCACGGGCTGCCTGCTCCGTTTGATGTTGGCTCCGTTGGTCTACAGCTTGTAAAGAGTGTTAACTGTATGCCTTTGCTGCATGAGGGTAGGAGGTTGGGGAGAACCTCAGGTAATGGTGGAAGGCACAAGCACCACTGTGATATCTTCTGTGCAGTGATACAATTAGTACGTGGAGTTCGGTAGGAGAAAATAGTTCCTACATTAAATTGCTCATTACACAGTCTGTGGATTATGAGTAACCAGGTCATGATTTCTGGTAAGAGATGTTGCTGTCGAATTTTTCAAATGTACGTTTTTGGCGCTTTAATCACCCCAGCAAGATTGCCATTCAGTGCCGTTGTATTTGAGACAAGACCGACATTTCTACGGCCAATATCTCCAAAACTAGACAATTCCCAGCTGAACAACCTAGATGGATGGGTAGCACTAAAAGAGATCTTTTTTGCAGTTTTGGGGTGAACTGCCCCTTTAAGGAGAACCCCAGGCATATGTGGAAGTTTAGGGAGACCAACAGGTAAATGTGGAAGGTCACATAAAAGCCTGTAAGATTTACAGAGACGTATTCCAGGCTGGAATTTACTGATACTGTTTGCTCTAGAGTACAATAGCATGTGTGTGCCTTGGGCTGAGAATACAAAGCTTTGATAATAGGGCTGGCTCTTTGTTTGTGTTACCTTAGTGCCTTGTTCTGTATAAACCTGAACAGGAAGTATATGTATTGCTGCAGAAATACATATATGACAGACCCCGCTTGTGTGTAGCGAATCCCCCTCAGAGACCTCTGACCTCTGGCCTTTCCCCTGTTCTTATTAGCATGCATGGCTCTGCATTTTCACGCTGGTGTCTGCACTCACTCTGGGCTGGCTGTACATCTGCATGATGGCATACAATGATCGCGATGATGTCAACTGGTGAGCTTCGTCCGTATGTACGCACGCACGCACGCAGAGCAAGGTCAATAACCGATCAATGGTTCAGTAACACACCAACATGATTATGTATCTTATGTGAGAACACCCAAGCAAACACACATTGTGCAAAAGCAAACAACTACTGCAGAATTTAAGAAACGGGATACAAAGTGCAATTTATTTAGATCAGAGCCTTTGACAGACATTCTGAGCTCTTCCCCAGCCATGACGCTGTAACGGCACAGCGCTATACGTACTGCCCCTATATCTTGTCTGCTGCTGGCCTCTTCATCCTCACCAGCGTTGTGCATTTGAAATGGTCACTCATGCATTTGGAAGCCTTTGACAAGATCTTATGTTTCAGAGGGTGCTTCATTAGTGTCCAGCAGGAGGGTACAGTCATAATCACAGGTGTGGGGTGGTTTTGGGGTTGAATCTACATCCCCTGATCAGCACCCCAGTCCAATCATGTCTCTTGAAAGGTTGTATGTTGTGCATAGACCTCCCAGCTGCCAGAGGGCGCCATGTACTGTGCTGGTCATTGAAATGTATATTCATTTTAAAGCTGTTCTATAATCTGTAGAAGTGAATGGTCCCGCAAAGCTAGTATCACTCTTAATTTTTTGCCGTGTTGCTTTATGCACCTGCACAACAGGAAGGCCTTCAGTTTCCTGAAGAAATGGGTGAACTGGTTCATGATTGTGGTGGTCCTCTCTGCACTGTTGGCAGTGTACTGCTGCCTCCTGCTGGTGAGACTCTGAGGCAGGGGGGGTGAACAGACTGAAAGCAGCTACAGGAACAGTATGGCTGCCATCTAGTGGAAGGAGCTCAACTACCTTGGGCTGCCAAACCATTATTATTGCTGTGAAATCACACAAGCCTTTGTTTTTGCTTTTTAAAAATTTTTAATTATTTTTCAGCTGTTTTCGCTGTTCCTTGTTGCCCTGAAGGAGCCTTTATATCACCTTCACTTTATTCATAAGGTACATTTGTTCCAGGAAAATCTTTTTTTAATTTTTTTATTTTTTTTGTCTTACCGTTGTGTCCTGCCCTGTTGTCATGTTTGCTGCTGCTCTTTGCAGATTTTGAAAGCTGCATTTTAATCCTCCTTTCTGGTGGAGCGCAGGTGCTGTTGTTTTTGTCAGTGGTGTTTGTCACTGCTGGGGTTTCGGGTATCTCCACTGAGTGGAAGGAGGAGTGGAAGACTGTGTCCCTGTCTCTGCAGGTAGGGGGCACATTTGAGCATAACACATGTATAGATGGATCTGTGGTTGTTTCACTTAGCTATCCCTGTGTCATCCACCTCCCTCCCACACAGGCCACGGGTCCCTTTCTCCAGCTTGGTGGTGTAATGGCCCTCACTCTGCTGAGTGGATTTGTTTTCCACAGTTACCACAAATCCAAGAGTAAAGGTTAGTGAAGGAACAGGCTCCTGACATGCTCCCCCAGTATGCAGCGCCCCCTAGTAGCCAGGGGGTCTTTGCACGATACACACACCATTCAAAACCAGTGACATGCTTTCTTCAAGATGGCAGTGAGAACGTTCTGCTTTAAAACCTCAATAAAGCCACCTTCTACATAAGACCATCACTGTTATTATTCCATTCACCATCCAGATCAGTGTCACGGTGAGCCTGGATCATAGCCCTGGAAATGTGGGGCAGGAAGCAGGTGACACCCTTTGTGAGTGGCCAAGCCTTTGCAGAATGGAGGCCAAATACAAGCAATTACATATTAAGCGAAATACAGAGAACTGCATGTTTTTAGACTGTGGGAGGAAACTGAAATATCTAGTGGAAACTAGTGTAAAAATGGGGAGAACAAACAGGCTTGTGAAGTCCTGATTCCATAAGGCTACCTGCCACCTGCTCATGTGTGGTTTCTGTATAGCTTCCTCACACGCATGATTATCCACATGCAGCTTCCAAGGTCATCATCATGGGCACATTCACGCTGCTGACGGCTGCGGTCTATCTTTCCCCACTTTTAATTGAGTCTCCATGCCTCAAGAAAGATCTGCCCGATAAACCAAAGCTCATTGCCCACAGGGGGGCATCAATGGTGAGAAAGATCTGGCAGTTCTGTCCACTTATGTTGATTTTTTTGATTATGATCATTTTCAGTGCTAATTAGTAGATTACTGACATTGATTCCCAATCTATATGATTTTGTTCTTTTCCCCCTATGATTTGCCTCATTTGCCTTGTCATCAACGGTCCTTGATTAATGTGTTTCACATTAGCTTGCACCAGAGAACACGATGATGGCGTTCCATAGGAGTGCAGAGTGTGGTGTGTTCGCCTTCGAGACTGATGTTCTGATCAGGTAGGTCCATGAGGAGAAACACGGGTCTCCAGCCAAAGGCCAGGCAATGTAGGAGAATAGACAGAAACCAGCGGGTCACAGGACTGACTGACTTTGCTTTACCTCCTATGCATGCGCCAACACACTGATGAGACCAGCAAGGACCGAGTTCCCTTCCTTATGCATGATGACAAAAGTCTCCTTAGAACTACTGACGTCCTGGAGAAGATCCCTGATCAGGCTAATGATGCGAGCAGCAGCTTCACCTGGAGGCAGTTACAATCTCTGAACGCAGGAAGCTGGTTCCTGAAGGTCAGTTCTGTCATGACCTGCTCTGTGCTGGTATAATCGCTGATTTCCTTCTCACTACGTGAAAGCAGCTCCTGTTTCCCAGAGAATATAATGGTGTAGCTTTTAACACTGTGTGAGTGCTGCTTTCCTTACTGCTGCTCTGTAGATTTCAGCAAGGCTCTGACAGAACACTCTACTGTCCAAGTCCTACAGCACATTTGTCTCTGGCTTTTCTTCCAGATTGATCCATTCCACACGGTTTCATCGCTCTCCGAGAAAGAGAAGGCGGATGCAAAGAATCAATCTATCCCACACCTCTCTGATCTCCTGGAGCTGGCCAAGCTGAAGAATATCTCTGTAATCTTTGACTTGAAGGAGGACACACATCACACTAATATCACAGACTATGTGATTGACACCATCTTGAAATCCGACATCCCTCATGGGCAGGTGAGCTAGTCTTTAGTGACCTTCATGCCATCTGTACCTCATTCTCAGTGACTGTATCACTGACTGTAACTGACTTAGTGACTTTGTCTGCACCTCATTCTCAATGACTGTATCAGACACTGATTGTATCTTAACATTAGTGACAATATCTGTACCTCATTCATGTTGTCTGTACCACATGCTTGGTGATTTGTGTCTGATTCTTATAGCGCTTTTCCACTGGCATACAGGAACTGAGCCATACTTGACATACCATGAACAGATACTAGTTACACTAGCTTTCAAGTCCTGATCTATTGGGAATGCCTGAATACTTAGCGATTGTGCGATACTACTAATAATGAATGTATGGAATATAACCTTTTTCCTTCAGATGATCCATATGCAGAACGTCGGTATCTCCGTGCATTTCAACCAATCAGATGGTGATGACACAACCATCTCGGTTTGGTCACACTTTCAGCCCTACTAGTAAGCAGAACCATGTCAGCGTGTTTACAGCTTCGCTTGCATACTTTGCAATGGAAAACCGCCAGTTCGTGGTACGGTTCAGGTATGGTTTGGATCTTGGTGGCAGTGGAAAAGCGCCATTAGTGACTGTCCTGGACCCTTAGTGACCATGTCTGCACCTCATTCTCAGTGACAGTGACCAGGCTCTTAGGTGCTGAATCCTTGGAGATTGCAGTGTCCCCAGCCCACTGGGAATGCTGGTCAGTGAGCTGGTGCTGTTGTGCTGATCTCCTAGGTGCTATGGCTGCCCCCCCTCCACAGGAAGAAAGTGAATGGAAAAGCCCCTGGGTTCCTTCATGTCTATAACAACATGACAGAAATGCATCTCCAGGGAGGAAACCAGCTTAACTTCAAATACAATGACCTTACCACCCAGAACATCAGGTAGGTGCTGGAGGTAGTGTTGGGGGGCACAGAGCAGATGCATACACGTCTGCCATCCATGGCAGCTTTACCTTTGATCGCGGCACTTAATCTGATCTACATGCGTAATGGCTCCAGTGTCGTCATCAGTCTGCTGGGGAGCCTGAAGACTCATGTAAGGAATGCTGGGATTTTTCACTTTCCTTGTATCACATGATTTGATTTTAAATGGTCTGAGTAAAAAGGTAAAAGTGGAAGTGACCCTTAATGACAATAACGTCACCTACAATTCCAGTCAAACGTTTGGATGTGCCAAGCGGCTTACAAAGGAGAACAATAGTGTCGCATCACATGACCTGGTCATCTGACTGAAACCCAGTAGAAATAGTATTGGAGGTGTTTGACCAGAGAGTGAAAGAAAAGTAGTCAGTGAGTGCTCAGCCTATGAGGGACCTTCTTTAAGTCTGCTGGAAAAGCATCACAGGGGCCCATGTCATGAAACTGGTGTAGAGGAGAAAGCAGGGTCATTCAGTCCTTGGAACAATTGGGATTGAAGGCCTTCCTCAAGGGCCTAATGGTGACATCACTCAGCCAACCATCAAATTTAAAACAGCAACTTTCTGAGTCCCAACCCGCAGAGCTGGCCCCCGCACCTCCCGACAAATGTATTATTTTTTTGTTTTAATATTTTTGTCTGTGCATAATTCCATATTTTTATAGTTTTGATGTCTTTATTCTAAAATGTAGAGTATAGTACAAATAAACCTTCATGAACTAACAGTGAACTAACAATTTCCCCATGGGGATCAAAAGTATCAGTTATTGTAATTAAATGGGTAGGTGTCCAAACATTTGACTGGCACTGTATTTAATAGCTTATGATGGCTCTATACAATGTGGACAGTCAGTACTGTTATCTTATTAACTAATCCACTTATCCTAAGTGATGTACAGTTTAGCCATTTATCCAGCTAGATACTTAATCCGAACACTGTAACTACCCCCTGTTGGCTGCATTGACTGCCAGTGAATAAGCCCTGTCTGCACGTGTCTGAAAACAGCTGCAGTGTGTAGGCCTTGTGTGACATGCTTTTTGACCACATTGCTGTGATATTCACCCTCTTGCCAGTGAATTGCGGAAGAAGAATGTGAGTGTGAACCTGTGGGTGGTGAATGAGCCCTGGCTCTTCTCCCTGCTGTGGTGTGCTGGGGCCTACTCTGTTACCACCAATGCCTGCCACCTTCTGCAGGGCATGAAGAAACCTGTCTGGCACATGGTGAGAGCCTGTGGCCCAAGGGCTGTGGCCCTCAGCTTAAAGATACATTTCAGAAAAGTTTTTAAGCAGTCCAGGTCATTGGAGTGCCCATTATGTTTAATATATGCAGATATTGAGCCATCCCAGAAAACGTGTCTGTGTTCATTTTTAGGTACCTTCTATCTATATAGCCATATGGATTTGTGTAGATGTGGCATCACTGCTGGTGGTGATGGTGGTGTTTTTCCTGCAGAAGTAAGTCTATCGACCGCTGACACCAGAAACATTGATTTCAGAAAACCATTCACACCATATTGTAGTAACACAGTAATTCTTTTTAAAGACGTTGTACCAATAAACACTCTGGTGCAGGTAGCCAAGAACTAAATACCGTTTTCATTAAGATCTGCAGGACTGTAGTACAGTCACCTCGCAAAGAGCCTAAAAAGGGCTGCACAGTTAGCACAGACTGTAAACAAACGTAGCAATCACTCACAACTACATTACCCACAGGAGAAGATGGAGAAGAGAGAGTTCTGCTTCCATGAACTATGACAGTCAGAACCCTATGACTGTTCCACTCAACCCCGTCTTCAGATAACGACTCGCCAACGTTCCACTAAACCCTCTGTCTTCAGATGATTGATGAAAGATGATGACAAACTATTTTTCTTACAGAACTGTATCATCTGTATTACAGGAGACAGCAGACAAAATTTCCAAGACGTGTATTTTACTATGTTGCAGATTTTCATTTAAGATACAGAAAATACAGATGAAATATGCAGGAAATGGGAAATGGCTGGAGAGAGCTGGGATCTCTACATTTCTACTACCCCCCATGTTGTTTTTCATTTCTCAATGTGATGTATGACACTGACATGAGTAGAGTAATAAATTCAAGGATCATTACAAAACTTTGTTTAAAACTAAAACTTTTATATGGTCTTAACAGAAACTTTTAAATGTGAGTGTTGCTGGGTGGGTTTAGAGTGCGTGTTAGAATGGATGTTAGTGTTGTATTACTGTAGAGCAAAGGTAATGGTCTGCTTGGAGCCATTTTGAATTTACATAAAATGTCTACTCTAAGTCTACAGAAGACGACTTTAGCAATGTGACACTCGTGGGAGTTTCTTACAAAAAAAATGTTCTGATGGTAGAATGAAAAATGATTGGTTCTCTCTCTGAACCAATCAGATTGTAGAGGAAGTAGGCCTAAGCAACTAGTGGTGGGACCACGAACATCTAATTGGTTGGTCCTGCCTTCTCTAGTTGCTTGGACTCACCTCCCCTACAATCTGATTGGTTCAGAGAGAGAACCAAAGTTTGTTCTGCCCTCAGAACAATTTGTGTATGTAAAACTTCCATAAGCTAATGTGACATTTAGTTTCCTTCATTATTCAATGGTTGGAATCAGCCCACAATCTCTGGGTCTTCTCCATATGCCTCAGGCAGTTATTAGCTGTGTTTACAAAATCAATATGCACCATGATGTTTCCAGTTTGATGTAGACACAAAGTCTGAGAAATAAATATCTCTATGGATACTGGTATGCTGCTCTTGCCCCATATTCCACTCCTCTCATCTAAAGTAACAGCACAGCAGGTCCTTCCTAGGCCCTGGAAAGCTGTCTGTTATCGCTTCAGATGAATGAGCGGCTGTGTGTTTATATGGCCTGCATGCTGGTTCAGAAGGTGGCCTCCCCTCTACCTCTGTTTAGGCATGTCACTTCAATTTGAATTTACCTAAGTGTTTAGTGTATGAATGCATAAATAGCTTCCAAGTTTTTAATAACAAAAAGAGGATAAAACCTTAATCTGGTGGACCACTTATCGGATTGATGTGTGGGTGAACATCATATAAAATGGCTTTCTGTGGGATGCAGTGCATGTCACCAGCCTGATGTCCTGGGGACTCTGAGACGTTTCAAACATGATTGAAAGGGAAAGGTTACTCCTGGGTGATGCCAGTCAGTCAGTGTTTGCCAGATAACAAACAGAAGAGATGAAAGCTAAGAAATATATGAATAGACTCTGGGCTGATCGATCAATCCATCCATATGTAGTGCAGGGTTCTCTAACTCCGGTCCTGCAGAGCTAGTGTCTGGTAGGTTTTCAATCCTACCTGGCTTCTGATGAGCCACACCTGTTCTCAGGTAAATACCAGGATCAGGTTTTGTTTCATCAGAAGCCAGGTAGGATAGAAAACCTCCTGGCTCTCCAGGACTGGAGTTGGAGACCGCTGGTCTACTGTTTGACTGGTCAGTAACTATTGCAATTTCATAACTTAAAGCTCTCCAGTGTCAACACGTTCTAGTTTTCATATCACTTTCATACATTCTAACACTCAGCACTCTGGTGTATTTCCTGTCCTACCTTGGGCTCCCATGTCCTCTCCTGCCCTGTTCTATCCACTCCTCCCCTATCCTCTCCCCTGCCTCGTACTGTCCTGTTCTCCTCTGTCCCATTCTGTCCTCTCCTCCCATGCTCTCTTGTCCTGTTCCTCTCCTCTGCTGTCCTGCCCCGGTCTGTCTTCTCCTCCCCTGTCCTCACCTGCCCCGGTCTGTCCACTCCTATCCTGTTTGTTCTTCACACAAGCTTCGTCCCAATTAACCAGGAAGAGATGGGAAGGTTCAGAAACACGCACGTTCTCCATCTCTCTCAAAATAAAACTAAAATAAAACTTCACGTAGTTATAAAACAATAAAGAGTAAAGTTGGGCGTTTCCAACCTTAATGGCGTCGTTAGGTCCGATCGCTATAGCCCCGAGTATTTTAGCCCCGATCTTCCTTCAAATAAAAAATAAATAAATAAAATCAAGCCCCAGGTAAACTAGATTTAACCTCTTATCTTTTTAATAGCTAGAAACCCCCCTGTTGTTCATGGACAGCTAAGCCGAAGGATCGAGTCCACTAACACGCACCCTGGGTGGTGCAGAATTCACAGAGCCGCTATGGTTCATAAATACGGTAAGAGGATTTTCGGTTTTTCGGTCATTTTTCCGCAACTGACGGCTTTAAGTATATGATTACAAGATACATTCTAGTGATCGATCTGTTCGCAAGTTTATAATAAGTAACAGTGAACAGCAAAGCTTGTGTCTTTTCGTGCTAAAAGGCTATTTGCCTTCCTTCGGTGAAAGTTTAAATAGAACATCCCAGTAGCCGCGTTCCAACGGCTCCGGGATCCGTCACCTGCAGCAAACGCGAACTGCGTGAAGTTTGCGGCGCTCCTGCGTCGCGTCCTGCCAGCTCATACACGCTACATATGATGGTGATTTTGGAGCCAAATCTTAAGTTACTCTCTGGGGAAATGGGAACTCTTTTCCATTGGATAGTATAAAGACTTCAGTCTAGGGAAGACATGGGTCCGTGATGCAATGATCTGCGAAGTTTGTTATGCATTGAAAAGTGCTAAGGTTACATATAAATGTTTGCCATAAACGGAAACTACAGCAAGTTGGTTTTAAAAAGGGAGTGTAGGTAGGAAGCAGCCATAATAAGACCTCTTGTGAGCAGAGCTTTCTTTTAAGGGTTTGGTTCTCATGACTAAAACATACCAGAGTATTTAGTATCAGAGACTGCCATGGCTGTTCATCACACTGTGTTGGTGTGCATCATCAGGGGCCAGTTTGTTGTTTCTGGGGTCCACTTCGCCCCCTGCTCCTATCTTCAATTTACTTTCTTTTCATGGGATATGATTGCTTTGTGGTTGTATATATAATGTTACAATTAACTAGCAAGTAGAGTCAGAAGATTGTGGCTAGCTAGTTAGCGGAACATGCTGCTTCAGCATCTCCTAAACAAGGAACGCATTTATTTATTATTCAGTGTAGTGACCTTTCGTGGCCAACAGGGGGCCCAACTCAAATGCATGGTTTGAGTGGTGGTAAACCTAGTCACTGTGCATCATCACTACTTTTCTAGACATGGACCTGGAACATGCTGTAGATCCACAGCTGGTCCCGCTCTTCATCATTTCTGGGATGTGCACAGTGTCATTACTGTTCCACAGATACAGAGCAGGCAGCCAGGCTACTGAGATCCTACCAGGCCGGCCTTAGTCAGCCTCAGCAGCAGGACCTGAGGGCCAGCATGGAGAAGGTGTCAGCCATTTTTGGGAGCCCGTTCTTCCAGGCCCTTCTAGGTAGGAGCTGCTGAACAGCTGATCAGCAGAAGCAGGGTAAAACAGAGCAGGCGGTCCCAGCCAGCCACCCCAGCCCCCGGCCCTGGATGGGAGCATCCTCACTCTGTGACTGAACCTGTCGGTCATCTTGCACATGATTGCCTCACTTACCATTCACTGGGTCACTTGAATGGTGATTGAAACACAATCAATAATAATCAATAATATAACAGCTAAAATAATAATGACAATTAATAAACCAAATGATGGAAGATATGTGCATTTCCTGCAGTTTCTTATATAGAACACAGATTCAGTTAAAGATGATTGTATATTACTCTGTGCTGACCTTTGTATGAAAATGCCATGCTCTGGCGCAGGATCTGTGTCCTTTGTGGTCCCAGAGTCTCGTCCTCATCCCCATCTGGGGTGGTGTCCTTGTGCAGCCCCAGTATGTGCCCTATTTAGTGTCCTCCCTGGTCAACTGAAAAGCACATGTTCTTAAAGTGTAAATATTTTTGAGAGCAAGCTGGCATCTCAGGCCACTAGGTGGCATGCATTCCCTTCTGCGGAACACATTCAAAGCCAAGCTGCTTCCAGGCATCTTATTCCAAACGTTGACATACTCAGAGTGATCACTGTACGCTCGCTTGTTTGGAAGTGGTGTACAGGCAGGCAGCAGTTATGATTGACTTAAGTCATAACTGAGCCCAGTTCAGTCGAAAAAGACATCCATCGAGCATTGAGAGACCTGGGAATCTGCTCATCACACCATCCCTCCCCCAGCTTCACTGCTGGGGAGATGTGACCCAAACAGACAAAGACATTTCTCCACATAAGATCAACAGAAATCAGTCAGAATGACAGTATGCTGATGAGACACAGGGGCCACTGTGCAGGAAGATCACCAAGGCAGGAGAGAAGGCTTAGGAGCAATAAGCAATGGAGCCTGAAGTCAGTGTCTGAGAGGACTTCAGCCTATGGGAATGTGGGGAACAGTGCCCCCCGATGAGCAAGCAGAGATCAGCCCAGTGAACAGACAGGACACGGGTCCTCGGGACAGGGTGGTATACCCACATCCCAGCAGCATCCTGCAGACCCATGCATTTGCTTGTCACATGACCCACATTGAACACTCCTGTGTTTTCCTACTAAAAGCCCAGAACTTTCTGGATATTTTTGCATACTGGAGCCACAGACTCCTTCAGCTGTGTTCTTCATAGCCAACTCTGGTGTCTGTGGAGCTTTGAATTGTGCACCCTGTTCTTTTATTGTTACATAACGCTGGATGGTGCAATAACTCTGGTGTCCAGCAGGTGGAAACAATCGTACAAATTTTGTGCTCTTGGTTCTCCTTGCTTAGAGGCTTATATGTGTGAATACTAAGACTGTAGACTGAAATGTACTTCTGCAAAAATGTCTTATTACTCATCAGAGCTTTTTATCTAATATTCCATCCATATATCTTCTAACATTTATATTATCCTGGTCAGGGTCACCGGGGGGCTTATCCTAGGATGTGAATTACTTATTTATACAACTGAGCACATTTTATTAAAGTAATTAGTAAAGTAATTCAGGATATCTACTCACAGGTACAATAGCCAAGCCCCAGTGTGGTTATTAATATGATTAAGTTTTTATTGCCATAAGAGGGGTTCAGTGTTCAGCAGGCTCCGAGGATTGGGATCTCATTGAAAAAGTAAATCTCTACATGGTTCTGATGAAGCAGGACGCTACTTTTCTTCTTACTCCCACCTTTTTCTTTCTGTCATTTTGGAGTAGTGCAGCTTTAGAGAAGCACAGGGCTGCTGGTTTGTCTCCATCCGCAGACATCCAGGCGTATTATGAGGTCACTCTGAAGCTGAGCACAGCAGAGATCGAACAGTGTCCATTCCAGGGTCCTGCTCCAGGACAGGTCCAGAGGTGAGATAGTCCGGAGAAATCCAGACCAAAACCAGGAGCTTCCACTTCATACCTAATGACTGTGAGTTGTTCCCTATCACCACGTGGGCTATTTACAGATGTCTGTGCAGAAAACATCTGGCAGGAAATGGTGGCATAAGCAGCAGGGCAGGTTACACAGGTCAGAGGCAAAAAGGGCTCAAACACAGTGACATTTTCACTCAGCCAAAGAGACCTGCTCAACATGTCTGCTTCATGTTTGTAGTCCATCCAGAGAGATGCTGTAATTCCAGCCAGACCTATGATACAAAAGATCCTGCAATCCCAGTTCTGCCCTAAGTGATGATCCAGTAGATCCAGCTGAATTATCGGTACACAAGATCTCACAGTTCCAGTTCTGGCCTTGTTGATGATCTAGTAGATCCAGCTGGAGTCCTGGTGTAAATGATCCCAGAGGTCCAGTTCTGGCCTTTTTAGTGATCCAGTAGATCCGTCTGAAGTCCTGGTACAAAAGATCCTGCAGTTTGAGTATGAGTTTTAGTGCTAAAGTATCTGGTTTTACAACTGCTCCTTTAGCTTGAGCATTTGTGAACGGCAGCCTAACTCATTTGATCATCTTCAAAACACTCATCACACCTGATCCTGTTTGAAGAGCAAAGGCCTTAGGATGTAGAGGGTAGCTGTGGGTAATGGATTGTCTTCCTTTATTCTTGACATGCAGAACAAGCTAAAGAGCCTCAGTGAATGGTTCTAGCAGGGAAGGGCTTTGGTGGTCCTGTAAATTGGTAAGACGCTTTGTCCTGGCAGGGTCTGGGTCCATGTCCATAGATGCAAAGATTAAATTGCTGTTTATTTACTGTTTATTTCATGCTAATTGGAGTACCCCCATCAGCATAGAGCGTGTGTTCACCCGGGGTCACACGAGCATCCGTCAGGCCATAGCAGATCACAGGAGAATATCCAAACTAAGAGGTTTAGGGGTATTCTGCAAAGCCTGAGATGGCATTTTCCCCGGAAGCACATCCTTCCTGTAGGGCGGCTGTGTAGTCCATGAACTACATGAGGCTCTGGCAGTGGTCCAGTGGACTCCCTAGTTACAGGTGTTTGGGAGTCGGCCTGTGTTCATAAGTGGCATGCATTACACTGACGGTTTGAATTTGTATTTTATAGCCAAAAGTCAATGAGATTCACTGGATAAATTTAGGATTAAAAAACAAAAGAGAAATAACAGCCAAATAAATAAAGAAAAAATATAAATATAAAGTATGAAGATGTAAGAGCATCAACAACTGACAGTGTCAGTGTAAATACCACGTATAGATAATATGCACATAAACTATATCCACCCACCGATCCATCCATCCATCCATCCATTCTCTAACTGCCTGTCCTCCTCAGGGACATGGGGGGCTTGTGTGTGACATCACAGGGTACAGAGCTGGAACATAAGATATATATCACTATTAAAATGGTTATGTGAGTGTAGTATTTAAACTGCCATTGTGGATGGAGATTTATAGAAACAGTGTTTATTAAATATACATTCAGAAGCACTGCTCGGGTCTATTGCAATTCATTGGTGTGTGTGTGTGTGTGTGTCTGTCTGTCTGTCTGTTTGTGCACCCCTAGGCTGTGGCAGACATTGCCTCTGCCTCGGATGTGTGCAAACAAGTGTATGTCACTCGCATCTTGGCCAGAAGGAGGCAGCACCAGGGATCTGCGGAGCATTCCACAGTTTGATCCAAGGCTGTCGTAGTGGGCCCACCTCTCTCTCACTGTCTGATTGGGTCCCAAAGGATGATTGTTCAGTACACAGCACCGAGTCACACCTCTGAGTCACAGCATCAAGTCACACCTTTAGTCACACCTTCAAGTCACACCTCAGAGTCACAGCGCAAAGTGACACACGTCAGTGTTCAGTGGAATTTGTTAAAGACCGCTGTGCATTAGAAAAGCTTTAAAAGCACTTTACCGCAGGGAAGGCCCATTCTCCTCAGCAGCAATGAAGTGCACACCCACCCCCCCCGAAATTTCACCCCCCCACCCCCCACGAAAGCCAGAGCCCCCCCCCCCCCCCCCCCCCTCCCCCCCCCCC
>JAAGVU020000002.1:26794633-26810673 GCA_011763525.2 Mormyrus iriodes
CCCCCCCACCCCACTGAAAGTCTGCCCCAGCCCCCAATAAAAGTGCACTCCCACCCCCACAGAAAGTCCACCCCGTCCCCCAATAAAAGTGCACCCCCACAGTTGTTCTCTTTACTACTGCCCACACTTCTTCTCCGTAACAGGGACACTCTGTACATGTGCTGGCTTGCTGCTCATTTATTTGTTCTCTCTTACAGGAAGTGAAGAGGCAGGGGTGTCATTGTTGCGCATCACCAGCAGGGGGAGCCTGCAGAAGGCAGATAGAGTGTCTGTTGTGGTTAGCCGCTCCTACATTGAGACTCCTGAGGTCAGATGCTTGTTCTGAACATTAGCAAGGGCTGGAAGGGTTATATGGCTCACAGATTTGTAGGGTTATAGGACAGCAAAGTAAGCAATGAGAGCTGAAGGTGTCAGCTGATTCATGCGTGTGTTCGCAGCACAGAGAAGCTGTCATTTCCAAAAAACTAGAAGAAAATAACAGGCACATTCTCAAAACCGCTGGTAATTGTAAAAAGCAAAAAAATAAAAATGACTCTGAAACATTGATTTTCATGTGTGTGTCTTTGTTCTTAATTGAGCAAATGCTACTTTTTTTGGAGACTATGTGATGAAGCGACAGACAGGGACTGTGGAGCAAAGGAGAGAGAGATGTGGGAAGAAATGAGACAGCGGAGGAGTGAAGGGACAGAGAAGGATGGAGGGGAAGGATAGACGGGGGAGGGGAAGAAAAGAGATAGATTGGTACGATGATAGCAGCAGGGAGGAATGGATAGAGGGAATAAGGAGGAGGAGAGAGAAGGGAGAGTATGATGAAGTGGCATGAGAAATGAATGGAGGGAGTGAGGCGGAGGATAGAGGAGAAAGTGGATGGAGGGAGTGTGTAGTGCAGTGCGGTCTGAGCTGCTCAGCCTTCCCTGGGTTGCCGTGGAAACCACCTCCCCCATCCTGGTACTCTCACACTCTCTCTCTCTCTCTCTCTCTCTCTCTCTCTCTGCTCTGTCTCATTCTGCTGTTTTTCCATTTTGGACACGTTGTGTGTGTGTTTAAAGCCTGCAGTCCTTCTTCTCTGGAGCTAAACTCAGAGCCTGGCAAACACACACGCATGCCACTCTCCGTCCACCCGCCCTGTCTGCTGGCTTTACACCCACACTCTTACCCTGCTTCTTACTGCCGTTTTCCATCAGGCTTCCCTCTCGCCTTCCATTCTCAGGTCGGCCTCGTTCTTGTCGTGTCATTTCCTGTCTGTATGTTTCTATGCCCTGATGCCCTCGTGCCTGATCCAGCCAATCAAAGCACTGACATGACAAAGGCTACAGGCTGATGACTCCAGTTATTCTGTATAGTCTACATAGTCTAGAACAGCACAGAAAGAGGCATGCACCACCCCTCCATGCATGGTGTGATTCCTGGTGACCCTGCACCTTTAAATCCACCTCTGCATCGTTCTCCTTTTATGGGCTTGTGTCCTGTCATGTGACCCACAGCTAACATGTGATGTGCTGTTACAGGAGGTGTGAATGAGAACCACTGCAATTGTGCTTTCCTGGGAAAAGCAATGCATTCTGTATTTGTCGTCTTGTTTATCTTCTCAGACACTGTCAGCCAATAGAAGATTGAACATTAAAGCATTTCACTGGCCCCCAACTGTAAAAAAACAGGTAAAAGGCAGCTGGATCTGAACTGATGGTAAAGGCGCTATATCAGGATGAGCTCATGTATTTGTGTTACATGCTCAGGGTGCAGGCAGGCTTCTGATCCGCTGTCTCTGATGTGTTATGTAGGCGTCTGCCCACTGATTGGCCCTGGCTGATCAGAGCCACCGACGCGTTTGGTGTTTTGTATATTATATAACGTTAAAGGAACAGGCCGGGTTTGCTCTGGAGACGGCGGTGCACCCACGCGCACACACACACAGTTCGTTTATTCCTATCATTGTGGGGACTCTTCATTCATTTCCATGGGCATAACCCTAATCCTAACTATGATACTCTGAACCCTTACCCAGCCCTAACTTTAACCATAAGTAACCAAGCGAAAAGGATCTGTGTTTTATTGAAGGTTTGCTTTTTGAAACTTTTTTTAATTGCTCGTGCTTGCCTACAAATCTGCATAAGTTACAGAAATAGAACCACATGTTAAAGAAATTACTTTCCTGTGCATGTAATTAGGTGCACATACGTTTAATTAGGTCTTACACACACGTTTGTATTCATATTACATTTGGTTCCTACACTGTAATATATACATAACCCACACACACACACACATTTCCCAGAATGCACATCTGTTCTGTTTGAGAATTATTCACTTTAATGGAATTCCACAGAAATGACAGGGGCCATACTGTCCCCCACCCTGGTCACCTTAAATAATATACCAAAACAATTATTTGCAAGTTGAAGGATCTTCTTCACCATTCAGCCATTTTGAATGAATGAATGTGTGTCTACTCCCAAGGAGTATGTGCCCTAAGAGGCATGTTTTCAAAAGACATAAAAAAGAAACCTACCTTTGCTCCCTGAATATTTCAATTCATCATCCAGATGAACCAACAGTTTGTCTCCATGGTGACGGGTGCTGATTGACAGGCGCTCAGGACGAGTCAGAACCTTCTCCTTCATGTTAGTACCCCATGTCCTTCTGTTTCCCTCTGTGTCCCTTTGTGTCCCTCTGTTTCCCCACAGCCCTGGCACCTTTCATGCTTTTCTGGCACATAGCCACCTGACAAGGGACTCATTTTGAAACATGTGACATTCTCCGGAGGTGACTGTTATGCCTCTTATTGCTATTATTACCATTATGATTGTCGTCAGTAAAACCAGTCTAATGTGCCAGGTTGCCTGAAGTACCATTTAAACCCTCTGTATTGGGGCTGAGGTGTGCACGATTCAGGACGTGGCTCTGTGGGGTCACTGATGTCTCTGTACCCACCATATGGCTCACACAGTGGTTTAGACACTCAGGTGCTGCGAGCCTGCCCCTTTAAGAAGCAGACGTTGACACCCTATGCCCCAGTGCCCCTGGGCTTCCTCTCCCCTGAGGTGTACTCCACAGCCCGTTACATGTACCGCCCCTTTAAGAGGAGCTGCTGGAGCTCTCCGGTCTGCTGCCGACGGCGAGGCCAGCAGCTGATTGGCCGAGCGCATCCAGTGCCAGGCGCTATGCTGCAGCCTCCCTCGCTCTCCCTCGCCCCCTCAAATCTCTCCGTATAATCAGCAAGTAGGACAGGCAGGCGGCAGGCAGGCAGGCGGGCAGGCGGGTGGAGCGACAATTCGGAGCAGCGAGGGAGGAAAGCAGAAGGTAGAGGAGTGGAGGGAGAGGAGAAAAAGCACAGGGAGAGGGAGGGAGGACTCCAGCAGAGGATTAACCGCATTTCACGGCTCAGTATAAAGATATCCTGCTTATATGATAGACACGTACGTCCACGCCGGCAGAGCCCAGCGTCCTCACCCTGCGTATAATCACATCCGTGAGTGTGTCTCTGAGATGGACCTGTGAGATCGTGAAGCTGGCGTGATCGTTGCGTGAGGCTGGCGTGTAGCTGGCGTGATCCTTGGCTCTCCGCGGGACGCATCATGCACTAAGGCTCCGCCGGCACTCCGTGATTCTCGCCGGCGTCTCTGTCTTTCGTCCGGCTGCCGTGAGGGGGGGGCCATAGCGACAGCGTCCCCCCGCCGTGCACCCCCAGCATGCTCAAGCACCAGCACTGCTGCAGGTGCCCAGAATGCGAGGCACCCCGCCTGGCCGCCATGCACCATGCTGACTGGCAGCCCGAGCCCTACGGATACCCGGCCGGCTACGGGGGCGGCGGCCAGACGCTACCATCCCCAGCCCCTGGAGGGGGGGGCGGCGGGGGAGGAAGCGGGGGCACGCTCGGGAGGAGCAAAGGGAAGAGCTCCTCTAAGAGTGCCGTCAAGGCCGCAGCCAAGATCAACAGCAACGGTTCTGAGGGCCAGGGGGCGTGGTGGCCAGAGTGCACCTGCACTGGCCAGGAATGGTACGACCAGGTAATGGCACCTCTGTCACTGGGAGCACTGGGCATAGTTAGCTGGGAGTGCTGGGTGGCATTCACTGAGAGTGTTGGGCAGGGTTAGCCGACAGTCTTGGGCACAGTTAACTAGGAGGGTTGTACACCGTTAGCCAGGAATGTTGGACACGGTTAGCTAGAAGTGTTGGGAATGGTTAGCTGGGAGTGTTGGGCACAGGTAGCTGGCAGTTTTGGGCATGGTTAGCTAGGAATGTTGGGCACAATTAGCTGGGAGTGTTGAGCATGTTTGCTAGGAATGTTGGGCACAATTAGTAGGGGGTGTTGGGTACAGTTAGCTGGCAGTGTTGGACATGTTTTCTAGGAATGTTGGGCACAATTAGTAGGGGGTGTTGGTCACAGTTAGCTGGAGTGTTGGGCACAGTTAGCTGGCAGTGCTGGACATGGTTAGCTAGGAATGTTGAGCATGGTTAGCTGGGAGCAGGGAAGGGGTCTGATTTGATGGTCAGGTTCTTGTCCTGCTGTTTCTGGTGTCTGCCTCAGGATGAAGGTCTTAGGCAGAGGCAGCATATGGCATCAGTGTTTGCTGTTACACATTGGAATATCACCCTACAGGGCTGAGGAAAGTAAAGGCAGCACTGATAGTGAGACACAATGACACTGCGCCACCATGAGTTTGGCGAGGAGGGCAAACATCTCTCATCAGTCAGGAGAATGGAAATGGGGAGAACATGTGAAGTAAGCCAGAACAGACAGTGAATGAGGAGTAGAGACAGTGAATGAGGAGTATGAGAAGTGTCACTGAGAGCAGCTTCTGTCTGCGGCCATGACCTATACATCCAGTGAAAAAGTGACACACGCGACAGTGCATGTTCGTGAGGCTGGGGAGGGGGATCCCAGCATGCAGACCCCCCCGCTTACATGTGAAGGACCAGAAAGTGTAAGAAGATGGGAAGAAGCTGGAGGAGTACAGAAGTAACATGGACACGAGGATACTCTGGGCAGAAGGAGAGAAATCCCTGTGAGGCACAGAATATGGGCAGAAATTCCCAGGTTCTCCTGAGCAAGGAGCACGTCTTCGTCAGCACCCTGTGGCACCCTCTATGCAAAGAAACATTCCAGAGGTTAAGACACGGAGATTGAACACAAAGGCAAGCAGGCAGCCAGTAAGAAATGTGAGCACGTGGATTTGGATGCAGAGGGTCTGTCGTTAGGGTCATCTGAGACACCGGATCCTTAGAGGCTTGGTCGATCATCTGGGTGTTGGCGCCCCCTATTGGTTAGCTCCAGCAAGGCCTGTCAACGGTGGATGAATAAGAAGTGTCACAGGTAGGGAGTGAGCTATGGGAAGCGAGGAATGAGAGAAAACTCAAATAACATAAGAGATGGGAAACAAGGGAAGACTTTGTGTGTGTTACATGCAGTAAGATTGTCAGCAGATTCTGGCTGAGATTCCTATGAGCAGGAGCCAGAAAGTTGCTGGTTTATGAGAAAATGCCTTTGGCAGAGCGTCCTGCTCTTATTGTGTGTGGCCTAGTGGGTTAGGATGCTGTGCCTGTGAGCGGAAGGTAGCGGTTCAAATTGCAGGTGAAAGGAGTGATTTCACCGTAGGGGCCTTAAGCAAGTTAATCCCCAACTGCTCCAGGGACTGTCATTCTGCTTCCTGTCACTCTGGATAAAATAAAGAAAAATATTGGTTGACAGTGTGCGAGTAAACAGCTCCACCCTGTATGTCTCAAGCTGGCTCTAGTGCAATGTGCTCTGTGATCACCTGGTGCTCCTTCACTGTGGGGTGATAGCAGGGTGAGGGGTGGAAGTCTTGGTATAGTGCTGCTTATTAATTAGTGTTATCCCCAAAGTGGCTGTACCTTTATACCCTGGATCCACCTCAGGTGGGTCAGGAGGAAACATGAGAGGCAGCAGAGAGGGAGTGAAAGGGTGAGACGTAAAAGAAGGAGATAAACAGACGAGGGGCACCATCAGTGGGATTCCGAATCCGAGGGCCACAGAGACCCAGGGGAGCCCGATGCCTTCAGGGCCAAATCTGTGCGAGAACTCCATCCAGCTCTGCGGCTCAGTTCTGTGGCCAGGATCACTGTGAAATATTCATGGCCCTTTATGTTATTTATTAACTTGGAACATATTGAACATTTTCCAGAAGCTTCTCCTGGTCCCCTCACCCCATTTCCAGTTTTTGTGTCCATGTTGGGCAGCAGAAACATTGTGCTTGTATGCTCAGGGTTTGGCATGACACGGCCCCTCTGAAGGTATATGGGGGAGATCTTCTGGCTGAGATCAGCACCGGAACGGCCCTGGATCAGACCAGGAGGGGCCAGTAGGTTGGGAGTCTGTGCCAGTGATCAGAAAGTTGCTGGTTCAAAACCCAGGGCCGGCAGACTAAAGCTGCTGTGGAGCCCTTGAGCAAGGTTCTTAACCTGCAGCTCCAGGGACTCTGCATGCTGGCTGACTCAAGTGTTGCTCTAACCTGTGTGTGTGGCAAAGGAGAGTATGCTGGGATATGTGAAAAGAAGCATTCAAATGTACCTATACTTTGGATAAATGGTATTTCATTTCATTATAAAACTTCAGAGTTTAATATAAGCAGACTGTGTCTCCTGCCAGCTGTTTCATAAGGGTGTTCACTTGCATAACGTGGTGATGTGTCCGTTGGCTAGCAGGGTATGGCAGTTAGCAACGGATCAGAGTCATTCACACCGCTTGTTGTATACCTCAGCCCAGCACTCGGGCTTTTAAGGGTCGTCAACAAGCAGCACTTCTGTTCTGGGTCTGCTGGATTCGCAGGTTCATGAAAATCAAATGTATTCAGGAATTAGTTTCTACCCCGGTGGCGTGTTTGCACTCTGTCTTCCTACGCACTGAGTCCGTGTGGCGTGCTATCATGTCACTGCGCAGGCTGTGATTACAGCAGCCCTTACTCTCATCTTAGTGGATGCAAAAAGGATGAGGAAAAGTGTAAATGAGTGTTGAAAAGCCCCCCTGCTACATTTTAATCGCTATCCTGGCCAGTTGCAGGCGGTCCGTAGTTCAGCGGGTTACGATATTCTGTCTGTGCTCAAATCCCAGAGCTGACAGAATGATTTTACCGTTGGGCCCTTGAGCAAAGCCTTAACACCCAATTGCTCCAGGGAATGTCTGACCCTGCTTTCTTTCCAAAAGAAAAAATGTCACTTTTGATAAAAGCATCTGCTAAATAAATTAAATTAAACTGTTTCCTGCAGTGTGAATCAAGTTTCTGCTTGGGCCTGGAATGTAGTAGTGATCGTATGATAAGCAAGCCACCAATAGGAGCGGAGAGAGTCCTCAGCACAGGGACACTCAGCAGTATAATATATTCACTGAGGGGGAGGTGCACGGTGGGAACCCAGGGCAGTGGAGCAGGTCTGAAAAGCGGGTCAGTCTGTGAGCAGTGCAGTGCGAGGGGGCTGAAGTGCGAGTCCGTACCATCACTGTGACACATCCGGCGGGCAGACGGGCTGGCACGCAGTGGCGTCTTCCTGGACATGGTGTCTGTACAGTGACTGATGATTACACCACTGACTCATGCTCTCTCATCTGAGCAATTGCTAGCTTATTATGGGGCTCGTGTGCACACAAAAACACACAGGAGCAGAATCCATCCCCATTCCCACCAGGCCTCTCTGAAGACCACCTGGCTCTGTCCCACAATGCACTGCACCAAATCAAAATAGACTGACTGCTTAGTACAGCATCATGCTGCTACAGATTGCGTGTGTGACACAAAATCCACGGCCCAGCAGTCTGTCCATTTCATTTATCCAGAATTTTGATTCCGATTCTGCATACAGATTTGTTACCTTACAATTAAAAAATACAGTTCAGAGAGTGACTCCACGTGAACCAGAAAATGGCCTAAAGAAAATTAACTCTCTTTGCTACAAAACTGGAGCATGTATATTGGAACAGAGCAGCAGTGTTTGGTTCAAAGAATGAAAGAAAGCAACAAACTCAGTCATAAAACAATGGCAGTCGAAGGGGTTAGGGTTAAGGTTAGGGGTACTGTTAGGGTCAGTAGGTGCACAATGTGCCTCTTGATACAGTGAGCTGTTGAGACTCTTCCCGCTGCATAACACACATGCTAAACTTCAAATGAACTCAAAATAAGTCCTCAGCTGGACTTGACCCATAATTCCCAGTATGTCCCTGAGACACCAACATGTGACCTGATGCACATACACACACACTCTACCCCAAAGGACCAGTAAATCGGTGTAGCGTGAACCGGCCTGTTTACCTGCGCCATGATGATGGTTTTAATCTGTGGTTTTATGCTGACCTACAGAGGCAGGGTGCGCAGTGCTGTGATGTAAATCAAAATACGTGACAAATCTGTGTGGGTAGCCCCCCCCAAACAGATGACCCCCCCCACCTGTTGTACAGCCCCGGATCTGACTATCCACTGCATGAGAGTGAATCTGCTTATTGCTCAGTGGTTGGCTTGCAACTTCTACTGGTTTCTGAACTCCTTAACACCTGATGCATCGGTTATGCTTTTGGTGCTGCTAAGTCCTTGTGGTGAATTATTAAAACCACTGAGGCTCCATTTGGATCTTGGAAGCTTGTCCTTACAATACCTGCATTGTGATGTCCACTGAGCTTTATTCTTCTGTTTTTGGCTTCTGTTTAGTATAATTTCAGCTGCACCAGTAACTAGAGTTAACCATATTTGACCAAAATGTTGGAGGTTCAGGACCCAGGAAAATGATTGCTAATGTGCCTTTATTATCTTGCTGAGTGAATAAGAAATAATTGGATAATTGAAACTAAAAAGGGTATATTTTTATGTCCTTGTTTACTCACTGTTTTCCCCGCTGCCACCCCAGTGATGAAATCAGAGCAGCATGTTAGATCTAGGAGAGGAACACAAACCTGCTTTATGCTCACTAACCCAAAGCTTTTATGGAGACTATCCTGCTTCATCACTGATATTTCCTAATTTAAAGTCAATAAATTTCTTGACACTTGAATGGTGGTCGTCAAATTGCATTTGACCAGTAAAACAATGATCATGAGTCAGGTAGCTGAATGTTGAAGGGGGGGCACCATGGTCCCATGCCCCCTTCCCGGACCTCTTGCCCAGTGCCCAGCACCCATACAGCTTCTGCAGCTGAAGCTCATCATGCTGCATTGCTGCAGCCGCAGCCTGTAGCAGCTGCTGTCCTGTTCAGCTAATCATCAGGCATTGCAGGCAGGTTGCATCAACCCAGTGAAGCCCCCACACTCGATGCACTCTCCTGCCTCCAGACTCCACATCAGGCCCTGCTTCTTTTCCCACCCAGCAGCAGCACAGCCTACGAAACTCATGGATCAGGATTCCACACCATCACAGAGGCTGGCAGCCTAATGACAGCTGGAGGGATGGGGCCTGTGGGAGGGGCATGTGAGAATGGCTTGTGGGTTGGGCTTTGTGGGAGGAATTTGTAGAATAGGCATTGTGGGCAGAGCTTGTGGGATGAGCATTGTGGGAGGAGCTTGTGGGAGGAGCTAGTGGAATGGTCTTTTTGTGAGGGGCTTGTGGGCAGGAAATTGTGGGATGGGCTTTGTAGGAGGAGCTCATTGAATAAGCTTTGTTGGTGGAGATTGTGGGATGGGATTTGTGGGAGGAGCTTTTGGGCAGGGAATTGTTGCTGTGTTCCATTTACCTCAGAGGTCAGAACTTGGAACTGGAAATGATGTCACACACGAGGTAACAGCCTTCCAGTACAGGAAGTCAGAAAGCCAGAAAAAACAGATAACTTGTCGGATATAATTTACCCCAATTTAAATGGCCTTTATCTTTTTTAACTTACATTTAGTCTTAAATCCAACAAGTTGTCCAACTAAGCAAAAAATCTTGCTTTCTGTAACAGGCCCCAGGTCTAGCCTGGGTAACTGTTAGTTATTGTTAGCAATATCAGTTGATAAGAACACATTGCGATACGTGATATTTTGCGCATAAAAACACCACAGAAACATGTCCACAGATAGCGGTTGGACAGTACTGTGTGTACGACCGATTTAATGAGCCACAAATAAGAAATAAGTGCTAATAAACAGCATGAAACTACAGCTCTCATTTCTGTTAATAAAGGGCACAGCCATCTTGAATTCTGAGCTCCGGGTTGTGTAGATTCCTCCAACTTCACAAGTCGGAATTCCAAGTTCAGGGTTCCAACTAGGAACTCGAAATTTCCGAGTTACAAGTTCAGATAGAAAGCAGCATATGAGCAAACTTGTGGGATGGGCCTTGTAGGAGGAGCTTATTGGATGAGCTTTTTAGTGGAGCTTGTGGGATGGGCCTTGTAGGAGGAGCTTATTGGATGAGCTTTTTAGTGGAGCTTGTGGGATGGGCTTTGTGAGTGGTGTTTATGGGATGGAGTTTTTGGGAGGAGTTTGTGACTTTCTGGGTTTAAGGGATTAGATCGCTTTCAGTAACCAGAGTAGTTTAGGAGGACCAGGGAATCTGGCTACAACACAGAGGGCAGATTGTGCTGGAATACCCCGAGGTGATATAAAAGTTTAACACAAATCCTTCTCTGCTCAGCCTGGCAGTAAACAAATCAACATATGGATAAACATGCACATGAATGTATTCATCAGCTGCTGAGTAGCAGCAAAGCGTTATTCCTCTGTTCTCCCCACTGTAATGTGCTGCCACTTTCAGCACCTTGCAGATTTTCCAGGCTGATATGGAGGCATGTTACTGTGTCATTGGGAGGACAGCATGGAGAAGCCCTCCTGGAGGCATTTCTCTGGGTGGTCTCCTGCATGGTTGGGTCAGGACTTGCTGGGAGTGCTGGATTAGCTGGAGATCCCCTCCAGGGTCTGAGAAGACCTGGACCTTCTACCCTCAGCAGTCTGCCTTGGTCACATACACTGTGAATCATGACCTTCCCAAGTTTCACGTGGATCTTCTCAAAGTGTGTCTTGGGCCTTTTCGTTAAATACACAGTGCAGACTACATCATTCCGAGCTACACCTGTTCCTGTCTACCTACACCAATGACGCAAATTTGTCATTTACATCACTGCTAGAGAATGACGTGCAGCTACCATCCCAGATCGTGCTCGGTCATATGACTCTATGGGTTTGTTCCAAGGTTGTACTTGGACGAAGCACTAGGACCCAGGGCTGTGCAGTAGCCAGGGACGCATAGGGGAACCAGCTGTCACACCCTGGTACAGGCCTTTAGGGCTGGCTGTGTGTTTGTTCCATGCCCCTGCCTTGCTCTGTATAATAATGTTCCAGAAACACATTCTATGGGAATGCAGCTGGATGTCTTGAACTGTGAATGGGAGCCTCACTGTACTTCCTCTGAGCCATAGCACCACCATCTGTCCCCTCTACTGGGCCACTCTGTTCCTCCCCTTTCAGGGAGAGACATAGAGAGCAGGGGAAAGATTACATAGCCCATTATGACCCCCAGCTGGGGGCCTGGGGTAGAGTATCAGTTAGGAGATGATGTTTATGCTTTATGCTGTATAGGTTAGTGGTGCTGGCTACTTGCAGGCTGGTGCACATCATACCATCTGGCTCCCCCTGCCTCCGTTATGACACTCACTGCCACCTTCCCCACCCCCCCACCGTGTGTTCTTCCTCCTTGTAGGCCAACCCACCCCCCGTGATGGTGAATGCAGACTCCCTGGACGCTGGTCCTTATGTAAGTTCCTGTTCACACTCCCGACTTCCACTAGGGGAGCTGTAGAAGGCCTGGTCTCTGAGTAAGTGAGGGACATGCTGGAAATGTAAAGGAAACATCATTATAGTGTCCCCATAACATTTCTGCGGACCCGTCCAAACCCACAGTCTCAGATCTGACTGGTTCTGTAAGATAAGGTATAATAAGGTAAGATATGATTTAATGATCCCAGAGAAATACTGTTGTTGGTACTGACAGGAATGCATGTTTCCTGCCGCAGGTAAACGGGAGCGATGGGATGTACAAATATGAAGAGATCATCTTAGAGAGGGTGAGTGTTGCTATTCTGAAGATCATTGCTGCAATAATTAGTGGTATGTCTGCAAACCAGTACTGAGTTTGGCTGAGCTGAAACACTGTCCACTAGATGGCGCTTTTTGCCAATGTACAATGTTAATGAAATACAGTAATGAAAGAACGACGCTTCTCAGGCCTTTTATGAGCCCGGTGTGCAAGATGGCACTTGTCAGATGTTCAGTCCCATATTACTGAGTGCTAAGAAATAAACTCCCCACTGGATCTGATGCATCGGAGTCACATCAGCCGGGATAACAGAGCAGAGGCAGCCCATCAAGACTACAGCCCCAACCAGGCAGGAAGAAAGGAATGGAGACAGATGGGGAAAGAGGAAAAGGGAAGGAAGAGGATGGGTACAGGAAAGAGGATGTGAAAAGAGAAGAAGTGAGGCTAATGGGGAGAGAAGGAGAGTAAGCAGGGAGAAGGAAGGAGGGAAAAGAGATGGGAGGCAAGGAGAAGAAAAGGTGGGGCAGAGACAGCAGAGGGAAAGAGGAGCAAAGGAAAGAGGGAGGAGAGAAGGAAGGAGGAGGGAGAGACAGGAGAGGGAAAGTCAAGAGAAGCAAGCAAGAAGAAGAGACAGCAGAAGGAAGGATGAAAGAGTAAAGGAAGGAGAAAAGAGCAGATTGAAGGTAAGAGGCAGAAGAGACAGGAGAGGGAAGGAGGAGAAAAAGAAGATGGGGACACAGGAAAGGGAAGGAGGAGAAAAAGATGGTGGGGAGACAGCAGACAGAAGGAGGAGAGAAGGAAGAACGGAAGGAGAGAAAAAATTGAAGGAGGAGAAAAGAAAGGAAGAAGAAGAGGGAAGGAAGGAGGAAGGAGAGAGGAGAGGGAAGGAGGAGAAAAAGAAGGTGGGAGAGAGACAGCAGAGGGACTAGGAGAGAAGAAGGAGAAGAGAGAGCAGAGTGAAGGAAGGAGAGAGAAGAGACGGGAGAGGGAAGGAGGAGAAAATGAAAGTGGGGGAGAGACAGCAGAAGGAAGGAGGAACAAAGGAAGGAAGGAGGAGACAGCAGAGGGTAGGTAGAGAAAAGGAAGGTGGCAGAATGGCCACAAAGAGAAGGAGGAGAAAAGAAAGGAGGGGAGGAGAGACAGCAGCGGGAAGGAGGATAAAAGGATAGTGGGAGAGAGACAGCAGAGGGAGGGAGGAGAGAAGAAATGAAGGAGGAGACAGAAGAGTCAACGAAGGAGTTAAGAGAGACAGGAGAGCGAAGGAGGAGAAAAAGAAGGTGGAGAGAGTAGATGGAAGGAGGAGAGAATGAAGAAGGGGAGGAGAGCGCAAAGTGAAGGAGGAGAGAAAAAAGGAAGAAGAGGCAGAAAGGAGAAGTAGTGACAGAGGAAAGGAAGAAAGGAGGAGAGACAGCAGAGGGAAGGAGGAGAGAAAGAAGGTGGGGGAGAGACAACAGAGGGAAGGAGGACAGAAGAAAGGAGGGAGGAGAGAGGTACTGCATGAATGGTCCAGCCCAGTTGTAATGTCTGATTACCTGAACATAGGGAAACTCCGGGTTGGGCTTCAGCATTGCCGGAGGGCTGGACAACCCGCATATCCCTGAGGACCCCGGCATCTTCATCACCAAGATCATCCCAGGAGGGGCAGCCGCTATTGACGGCAGGCTGGGGTCAGTCACCTGGAGCATGACTCCTAATCACTGCTGTCTGCAAGGACTTTCTGTTTCCTTGTAATCAATAAGTCCCCCTTCCCCCGCCCCCCGGCAGGGTGAATGACTGTGTACTGCGGGTCAATGAGGTCGATGTGTCAGAGGTGGGGCACAGCCAGGCAGTGGAGGCACTCAAGGAGGCGGGGCCAGTGGTGCGGCTGCTAGTACGAAGGAGACACACACCGCCTGGGACTGTGGTGGAAGTGAATCTGCTGAAAGGGCCTAAGGGTGAGACGCACACACACACGCAGACACTCAGTCACACACACAGACACTCAGGTACACACACGCAGACACTCAGATACACAGACACTCATACACACACACAGACACGCAGACACACACACCAACCCGTGTACATATAGACACACATACACACATAGACCCATGTACATATACACACATACATACATACCATATGTCTCACAGACACACCTTCCTCTTCCTCAGGTCTGGGCTTCAGTATCGCCGGGGGCATCGGCAACCAACACATCCCTGGAGACAACAGTATCTACATCACGAAAATCATCGACGGTGGGGCTGCGCAAAAGGATGGGAGGCTGCAGACAGGGGACCGCCTACTGGCTGTAAGAGAGAGCAATTGCATTCATCACAACCTCAGTGTACTGAAAACACAGGAACACTGAACACACTAACAGAATGACACTGAACACACTCAAGAGACTGATACAGGGACACAGTGACATACCAAACACACTGAGCACATTGAAGAGACTGACATAATGACACTGAACATACTAATAAGACTGACGCCAGGGGTGTCATTAAGCCTATTTTAGGGGGGCTTTTCCATTGCACTCCCTTAGTAAAGATTGAGCCCCCCATCTATTCATCTCTAACTATACCCCTGACTGAGTCACATACCAAACAGACTGAGCACACTGAAGAGACTGACATACTGACACTGAACACACTAATAACACTGACACAGTGACATACCAAACACACTGAGCACACTGAAGAGATTGACATACTGACACTGAACATACTAACAAGATTGACACAGTGACATACCAAACACACTGAGCACACTGAAGAGCCTGACACAGTGACACTGAACACACTGATAAGACTGACACAGTGACATACCAAACACACTGAGCACACTAAAGAGACTGACACTAAACTGACACTGTCATACTTGCCCAGTGACACATGTCACTGCCTGTCACATAATCCTGGTTTTGTTCGTGTAGTTATTTCTGACGGACATACGCAGCTTTCCTGCCCGCCTTGCGTACGCTGCATTGGGAGCATTACACATGGAGACACGCCTGCATGTGTGTAAGTGCGTGTCTCTATGCAGGTGAATAACATCGTGCTGCAGGATATCCGCCACGAGGAGGCAGTGGCAGCACTGAAGAACACCTCTGACATGGTTTACCTCAAGGTGTCCAAATCCGGCCCTGCGCACCTCAACGACATGTATGCCCCCCCGGACTACTCCAGCAGTATGTACCTTCTGCTGCATCCCCAATCTCCACTTACCCACTTCTTTCCCCCAGGAACTCGATGTCGCCACCCTGGTGGCTACTCTGGGTATCTCTTTACATCTCTTTACTCTTTCCTCCTTCTCTTCCCTCTACTGGTCTCACACTTCCTACAGCCTTCCCAGGAAGGACAGAGAACCACGTAAGCCACAACTCCGGTGTGGCTTACATGAGCGAGCCCCCCCAGAACACCCCCCCACGCTACTCACCCTTACCCCGACAAATGATGGTGGAAGATGACTTCACCAGGTGAGTGATAGACAGCAGGAAACAAACCCTTGTCTTTCATGATGCACTGCAAACCCATTGTAAGATTTTCCAGCTGCTACATTGTTTCACTGACAACAGGTCAGGTTGCATATCTTCCTTTATGGCACTAGGGGGCAACAGAGAGCAGTGAAGCAGAAAGGGAATATGGCCAGGCTGTATTTTGTTAGTGAACACCGGCCTGTCACCAAACTCTGAGGTGTATACAGAGTGGACATTGGCCTGTTCCCAGGCTCTGAGGTATATACAGCATAGACATCAGTCTGTTCCCAGACAATGAGGTGTATACAGAGTGGACATCTGCCTGTCTTCAGACAATGAGTTGTATACAGAGTGGACATCTGCCTGTCCTCAGACTTTGAGGAGTATACAGAGCAGACATCGGCCTGATCCCAAGCTCTGAGGTGTATACAGAATAGACATCGGCCTGTTCCCAGACTCTCAGGTGTATTTACAGTGGACACCAGCCTGTTCCCAGACTCTCAGGTGTATACAGAGTGGACATCAGCCTGTTCCCAGACTCTGAGGTGTATACAGAGTGGACATCAGCCTGTTCCCAGACTCTGAGGTGTATACAGAGTGGACATCAGCCTGTTCCCAGACTCTGAGGT
>JAAGVU020000002.1:26810914-26848121 GCA_011763525.2 Mormyrus iriodes
CAGAGTGGACATCAGCCTGTTCCCAGACTCTGAGGTATATACAGAGTGGACATCAGCCTGTTCCCAGACTCTGAGGTATATACAGAGTGGACATCAGCCTGTTCCCAGACTCTGAGGTGTATACAGAGTGGACATGGGCCTGTTCCCAGACTCTCAGGTATATATATAAACAGGGCTTGGTACTTCTCTGAAAGTCTGATCAAGAGCTGCCCCTGTCCACAAACCCCCCCCAAATGGCTTCCCAGCCAATGCCAGATGCACACTGACACAAAGGCTCAGGAGTCAGTGACCCATCTGTGACCCGTCAGGATAAAGGGACCTTTACACACGACATCTTCTCAAAGCTGGTGCAGGTAGGAACGGCAGAGCAGGCAGGGTGATGGGAAGCAAACTGTTAACAGCTTGTCGCAGCCAGTTTATTCTTAGCTCCTCTGACACGCTTAAAATATCTCCGGCAGCCTCTTGCAGTAGTCAGCTGCCCCCTCTTCCCCCCCACCTTCCCTTGTGAAAAAGCTCATCTCATGGCAACAACAGGAAATCCACAAGAACATGTGAGGAAAAACCCCTGTGTGATGCACAGAGCAGAAGCAACATGGAAAGACACGGCTCCTGCTACAAAGCGACGCGTCCTCATCCAAAGAGTGTCTCTGCAAGTCAGTGCTGTTCCAAAGCCTACTTACCACATTAGTACACAAGAACTAGGACTGTGTGGGGGAAGAGGAGAAGAAGAGGAGGATGTTGGCCAGTAATTACAAATACAGACAGAGAACATGAGAGAACCAGAACGGCAGAAAGAGAGGGGGAGAACCAGCGGAATTGAGACAGACAGGGAGAGTCAGAGACAGAACAATCAAGAATCATTCCACAGCCTGGGGTGTGCTAGCATTCCTGGAGGGAATGTACTGAGGTGGGACCTCCCATGACCGAGAGGGACAGCTTGTTTCCTCACCTTGAAGTACCCACATAACACTTCTGCCAAAGTGCTACAGCTCATCCTCATTATCACCCAGATGGCAGGGGTGAAGCTGTCTCCTTACTTGCTTGTTGCTGCCAGACTGTCAAGCTCTCACAGAGTGGAAATCTGTAACTTCGCATGGGACGTCAAACTACTGGTATGTTCTGACAGTTGTGCGTGAGAGAAACCAGAAAGATGATTCGTACATGGCCAGGAAGAGGATCCGGGGGCGGCCCCTGACTCAGGCCGGGGTGTCTGCTCTTTGGTGGGGGGTTCTATCACCCCTTGTTGACATAGGGAGTCACCATGAGTGTCAGAGTGCAGAGCCACTGGTCAACCACCACACGCCTGGAAACATCCCTTACGTGCATGAGGCCACCTAGATGGAGCAGTGATCCTACCAGTGCGTCAAACAGCGCCAAGAGCAAAAGGAGACCAGGGATCGGGGGGCCGTTTACCAGCACTTCTGACTCCCCGGGAGCAAACAATCCAGCAGGAGCTGCCATGTTCACTGTGAACATCACATCAGCCACGCAGCACCTGCAGACCCCCCCAGAACACCCCGAAAAGAAGCAACTCCCTCTCCCAGAAAATGGCCTCAGGTAACTGGCGTGCGAGGGGGCCACATCCTGATCAGCGCTTTGAGTAGGACAGCGTGGTACCTTGCCTATGCGTGGGCCTCCTTCACTCTCTGGGTGACCCCTAGGGGCAGAGGTGACACCAATGGTGGCACAGCTTCTTCCTAATTTAAGATTGAGGAGAATCAGCTTTGCTGAAGTGAGGCTGCAGGGTCAGTGTGTGTATGATGAGGATCCTCACCGAGCAACAGATGATTAACGAAACACATGATCGGAAGGGTTGGAGGGGTTGTTTGAGGTTCTGTGTCTATTTGTAGAACTTATATGTGTCTGCGTGTGCACTTAGGCTACCATGTGTGCATCTCTGATTCTCTTTGATGGTATCTCATTGAGGTTATGACTTGCGATTGAGTCATGCCTTTGGTTTAGGGTGAGGCTAACAGGAGCCATTTGCAAGGTTCAGGACAAGTTCCCCACGTGCCAAAACGAAACAAAATAAAGAACCCTCTAATGCTGTTTGTGAGCATCCCAGCAGCCTCTGCGCCATCTCTCTCCAGCCCTGTCTTCCCTACTTCTCACCTCATTCCACTAGGGAGCCGCGGAAGGTGGTCCTGCACAAAGGCTCCACGGGACTGGGTTTCAACATTGTGGGCGGCGAAGATGGGGAGGGCATCTTCGTGTCTTTCATCCTGGCGGGTGGGCCAGCCGACCTGAGCGGCGAGCTGAGGAGGGGTGACCGCATCCTCTCGGTGAGACCGCCCCCTCCCCCAAAATACTGCTGCCTCTTGTCCAAAGGTGCCGAATGTCCTTGGGTTTGGATCGCCACCATTTTTGGTCTAAAAGTTAATTGGACTGCTCCAGTGTCACTCACAGATTCAAAGCATATCATTAGCTAATAAGGTAGCTGATAAAGTAGGCCACTCTATGAATTATTGCCCCTCTACTAAGCCCCCCCCCAAAAAAAAAAATCGTAGAATTGCCACTGGTCCCAGGGCAGCTGGACCGGCACCTCTGCCTGGTACTACTCTTCCTATGAGACAGGTTATCAAGGAGGGTAAACACAGTATGTTTACCGTATATTGTGATTGTTTGTGTGTGGTCTAACATAAGCTTCTCTTGCCTTGTGCCCCCGATATTTAGCGTAGGTTACAGGGTCTCAACCTTCCGATGACCACAGACCGGTTTACACTGTGTAAAAAAAAAATCACGGACTGGTAAAACTTGTCCACTGAGGGTGGGGTGCTGGCGCTAAATTGATCGGTGGGACACATTAATAAGTTTAATACGTTTAACCGTTTCCATTTTTCACATGTAATCAAGACGCGCGATCGTTAGCGGTCACGAAAGGGGCGTGGCTTGGAAATTAACCAACCTCGCGCTAACCCCCAGCCCTCTGCGGGCCGGGGTCTGGGAACCCCTAATCGAGATTATTCGTAACGTTAATCCATCTGACCCGAACCCCAAGAGCCCAAAGCTCTCTGGGGAGTTCGGTGCTGGCGTTGGGGGTGTGGGGTTTCTGGCAGGTGCGCTGACGTGTCCTCCTCGCCACAGGTGAATGGCGTGAACCTCCGCAAAGCGACCCACGAGCAGGCGGCGGCGGCGCTGAAGAGGGCGGGACAGACGGTCACCATCGTCGCTCAGTTCAGGCCAGAAGGTAGAGTCTGTCCGGTCTTCTGAAATGCAAGATTCCAGGAATAGCATCCAAGAATGTTTTTGCTCATTCGTAGGGGCGGATCGTACTGTCAGGAATGGCGTTATTCTCCGGGGTTGCGCAGAGACTTTCTGAGAGGCCGGTGCTCGCAGGTTAAAAAGGGGGAACTCAGTACCGTTAAAGCTCACGCACAGATTCACGTTCATTAAATAGTCTGGGCAGGTGCTCCAGTACTCCAGCTCCCCCCCCCCCAACCTGTTATTCGCGTCCTTTCCATCTCAGATGTCACTGATAAGACCGCAAATACCCAACAAACACACTCCCATTTTTTCCCTACCTGACAAGGTTCCCAGCAACTTCAAGTTTCAACAGTGCGACCACTGCCTGGTTTCCCCATCTAGATGATGACCACTTTTTGGGTCTCATCGCTGAAAGTTTCATTCTGCTTTAGGTACAATAAAAACGAGTCGCGGCCCAAAGCAGAAAGAAAACCGACTCCAGTAGTGCTGCGGAATGTATTCTAAATCGAGTGATCTGCAGATGAAATGGTGGCCGCCCGTTGGAATAATACCGGGTACCCGGTGTGTAGGTGCAGGGTGTTGGCTGGAGCTCCGTAGAAGGGCGTTAGCCGCTCCTAGCCCTTTAAGGCAGGTAGGAAGCGTATCGGCTGCTCACTTTCCAGCAGCGCCCCAGAGGAAGCCGTGCTCCGCAAACGAGGACATGCTCTGCCGAGGCTGATTGGCTTCGTGCTCGGACTCACCCCCAGGAGGATCTGCCCACCGCGGCGAGCGATCGCTGGAAGCCGGGGACCTACACAGTCTGCGAGAAATAGGCGCCGTGCGAGCCGCGCGTGGGGGATGGAGCGCCCCGGGTGTAGCTAGAGCATGGGAGGAGAAGTGCCGAGTGCAGGGAACCGTACGAGCAGCCAGTAGGCTTGGGGAGGGAGCGGTGTTGGACAGTAACGAAGCAGCGCCCGGGAGCCGGAGCAGCCACTGCTAGCATGTTGGCTGGAGGTGGCCGCGGAGCCGCGCCTCCTGTCCGGCCGGGTAGAAGAGCGAATAGGAGCGCCGCCGCGCCTCTCGGTAAGCGAACCGTGCCGGAGCCGGCTGGGTGACCGCGACTGTGTGCCGATCAGGTGCGGCTCGTCCGCTCCCATTTATGTACATTTCCTCTTCTCGCAAACTGCACTTTTTTTCGGAGCTGTGCTTATGCCTAAAAAGTGAACCTGCTCGCGAAGGGGTGGCAAGTCGGTCTAAACCTGTGTGGATAGGGTTAGGGTGTTAGGGTATAAGTTATATTTCAGATGTATGAGTTAGGCTTAGGGTGTTAGGGTTCAGGTAAAGGTGTTTAGGGTTGGGTTTAGGCTTAAGTTTGGGGTTAAGGTGTTTGGGTTAGGATTTTACTGCTTTCAGCTGGTGTCCTTCAGCATCAAGCTGTCCTGTAATTCTCAGGGCCCCTGCTGAAGACTTGGCCTATTTAGGAAGAGGCGTCACCATACACACACACACACACACACACACACACACACACACACAAAAAAAAAAAAAATGCCATGGCTGAAAGCAGAACAGTGTGTGTGCCATCCCAGGGAGATCAATGAAAGCACTGCTTCATGGAATTACCTTAAATATTTATTTAGATAAGGTCATACTGCATTTAGGAATTCTGCTGTCACCTGTGGTAGCCATGGTAAATATCCTGAACTTTGAAATATCTCGAAACATATTAACGGTTGTTTTAGTACTGAGGGTGACAGAATCAGTTTGGGGGCGGTTGGGATTTGCTGGAGTCCCCCGCGCCATGGTCCCAGCAGATCACTACAGTCAGCGACAAGGGTAACCCAAAACCGGCAAGGCTGGATGCTCCCAGGAGGCAAGAAGTTTACCATCGAAATCGCGAGCCTTAGCCAAGCAGTGGGAGTAGCCGGCTGTTTGTGTGGATCATAGCGTCTATGTCAAGCAGCTGCGAGTTTCTGTTGAGACGTCCCTTCTCCACTATGACAGGAATGTGGCAGTGTAGGTTCTGTTACGGCATGTCTTCCTGTGCAGCACGCAGACTCCAGCCCGGCCCTGCCCTTTCATTGCAGACCTGCCCCCAGGAGCAGCTGTTCCTTAGTGTTTGGCAGTGTGGGCTGGGATGGCATGGAAATTCAGGGGGGGTGGTGGCATGGAGATTCAGGGTGAAGGGGTGGGGGGTGCTGTGAGGTGGGCCCCTCGCTTTCCTACCCTCGTTTCCATGTCAGTCCCCCTGCTTCTGCAGCGTCTGCAGATATAGTGTTCTGTTTCTCTCCCCTCTTTTTTTCTTGCCTACTTAAGAATTCCCTTTATCTTGTAAATCAGATACGTTCTAATTTTTCCTAGGTAATAAACATATTCTACAAATAGTGTTTAGGCTGTAGGGCCAAACTTCCAGAGACCAGGTCTGGACAGGCCATCTGGCATACTGGGCGTTTTCCCGGTGGGCCAATGGGTTTGTGGACCAGCACAATATATATGAGGACTCCCAGCCCCCCTCCATGGATTGGCAAAATTCATATTCATATGTATGCGTGTGAGCCTGTCTGGGCAAAAGTCCAGGGCCGATTCTTAATCCCAGTCCAAATGTGCCTCCTTTGCATCACCTAAGTGCGGGAGTTGGTCAGGATTACGGGATGACGGTCAGGTTTCTGCAGCTGGTGCGGCAATGGGACCAGGGCAGCTTTCTTTCTCTTTTCTGGAATGCTGGTGACGTTATAGGACTCCGGCACTGCATCCAGACCGAAACGCTCTGGAGCTGCAGAGGAGACCTCATTTTCGGTCTCCCTTTCTCAGGGGCTGCACAGAAATGTCTCCTTCCGCTTGCCTGGAGTGTTTGCTTACACGTGCGTGTCTGTCGGATTGGTCACCAGCTCGCCTCGCCCTGACGAGTCACTGCACTTTGATGGTGACAGGTTCCTCATCCATTCCTGTCATCCCTGGTGACTGTGACAGGCCTGTGTCGTTCTGGCCCAGCCGGTGTCACAGAGGGACAGATGTAGCTTGCTTGGGAGGATGGGTAGGGCATGGGCTCCTCCAGCTTCTCGGCAGCCCTGCTCATCCCTGCTGCTTAGGTTAGTTTACCACTGTGCCACACGGCAGTGGAATCCCCCCCATCACCACCTGTTAATTTTTTCCCACACCGCAGCAGGCCTCGGCAACCGTGAGGTGTCACCCCGGTTACTGGCAGTGCAGGGTGGAGTTACCTGACCGTTGTTATTGGCATGTTACTGGGCTGCTGGTTTGGCTCTGGTCCTCATGCGGCTTGTTTGATGTTCCTCTGGGTCGTTTTCTTTGGTAACTTGACCCGAGTCGTGTGAGGTGTAGTGACCAGGGTAGAGCTGAGGTCCTCCCCGAAGACGGTGATGCTCTGATTGGTGGGCTCCTGACATGGATCCTGCACCTCGCCTATAGGGATGTCTTGCGACATTTTCTCTGGTTTGCTAGAGCTGCGCTGTGCTCCAGTGCCCTTGTCAGCCTGCTCCAGGACTTCCTCCTTGCCGTCCTTCTGCTTGCCCCGGGCATGGTGGTATATGATTGTGGTTGAGGTTGAGGTTGCGGCTAGCTCTCTCAGTGTTCCTCTCTGTTAGGAAGCCTCTGTCCCTTTGAGTTACTTCTTATTGCTCTAGGAACTGTTAGGAACAACCTGTTGGAAATGTTTCAGTTGAGATGAACACCGTTTTAATGTGCATAATTTTTCATGATGATACTGGCAGTGAAACTTGCCAGATGTGCCAGTGCAGATTAGGGGGATGTTACATAGTTTTTTTCTTCAGTGGAAAACGAAAGGTTGCTCTGCAGGCCAGGTAAACATGCCACGAACCAGTACTTTGAGAATTTCTAAGTGCTCAATAAGCTGGAAAAAATACTTCGTTGTCCTCTACAGAAAATGGCTGATCATTTCCATTATTTGGTAGTGTGAGCTTTCGATATTGATAAATTTTAAATATCGGCCAGCAATTTCGACCAAGACTGACACATTGGGCCGATTTGCTGATATCTTGATTTTTTTTAATGAATATTGGCCAATACCAATATGTTAACCAATATGTTGTGCATTTTTAAGATGATACTCTGGGGTGAATTTGAATTGAACCTACGTGTGTTTGTTTGTATGTTTGTCTGTTTCTGGCAGAATACAGCCGTTTCGAGTCGAAGATCCAGGACCTACGGGAGCAGATGATGAACAGCAGCATGAGCTCAGGGTCAGGCTCCCTGCGGACCAGTGAGAAGCGCTCCCTCTACGTTAGGTATAGCCCCTGAGTACACTCACATACTTACTGGAGCACCCTCATGCCCTTACAGGTGTCTGTCAGTCTACGTGGGGCACCCTTATGGGTGTCTGTCGGTCTACATGGGGCATCTTCGCGCCCTTACAGGAGTCTGTCAGTCTACGTTTCCATAGGATGTTTGTGTGATGAGCTTACTCGTAAACCTTAGCATATCTGTGATGTTTTAGAGAGGAACAAGGTTCTTGTGTAGACTCCCGTCTTTCTGTGATTATGTTGGCACCTTTAGGAGTACACGCACAGATAAAATGCTCTCTTGTGTGTTGAAGTTAAATACACAGAGAGCAGTTAGTGGATTTTTAACTGAAGTCAAAGCAAATATGGGTGAATGTAGGTCATGGCGTTTGAAATGTAGGCCTTCCTCTGGGTGATGTCACTGAGCACCCATGCCATGACCAAAGTTAGTGGAAAACTTTCTCAGTTGAGCCCACACACACATATATTATGGAATTACAAAATATGATATAATTTCTGTAAGTAGAAGTAGAATATATAGAGCTAAAGGAGGTGTTGAGTCACTTTTTTTTTAGGTTCTTAAAGAACTCTACACGTTTGTGCAAATCCTAAATGTGGGAGATGTGTTTGAATAGCAGACATTTAAGGATTAGGGGCCGCTTCCCCGAGGAGCTGGGGCGTTCAGGGGCCACTTCCCCGAGGAGCTGGGGCGTTCAGGGGCCACTTCCCCGAGGAGCTGGGGCGTTCAGGGGCCGCTTCCCCGAAGAGCTGGGGCGTTCAGGGGCCGCTTCCCCGAGGAGCTGGGGCGTTCAGGGGCCGCTTCCCCGAGGAGCTGGGGCGTTCAGGGGCCGCTGCCCCGAGGAGCTGGAGCTTGGAGTATGAGGTTGTGTGTTTAGGGATTTCAGGTATTCACAGTTTAGCCTGTACCTGGAGGAAGGCAGCATTCTCCTTCAGTAATCCTCTGATTCGCTGGCCACCTGGCACTGGTCACACCGGATATCCTCGTCCTTGTGGGTGAGCCACCCAGAAAACCGGCAGGACGGGTTTAAGGTGTTCTACAATGATGGCCCTGTGTTTCGGTCACCAGCCTTCAGGGCAGGGTTTTCCAGAAGAGAAGTGGGACAGAGAGCTTTGGGATTAAGCTTAATCCCTACGTTTTGTGAAGGATTGGTGTGCGTTATCCCTTTTTGTACCAAGCGGTGCTATACCCATGACTGTTAAACCACATCGCCCTCACAAACGCAGTCTCCTGTGCCAGGCGGTGTGAGGCCCTGTTCGACAACGACTGCATATATGACATCTGACTGACAGTCACACATGCAGTCTTCTGTGTGCGGATGTGCAGGGCCCAGTTTCACTATGACTGCATCCATAACAGCGGAATAATGGTCACGTATGCGGTCTCCTGTGTCTGGCGGTGCAGGGCCCTGTTCAACCTTGACTGCACCCGTAACAGCTGACTGACGGTCACATACGCGGTCTCCTGTGTCTGGCTCTGCAGGGCTCTGTTCGACTATGACCGCACACGCGACAGCTGCCTGCCCAGCCAGGGCCTGAGCTTCTACTACGGGGACATCTTGCATGTGGTCAATGCCTCCGACGACGAGTGGTGGCAGGCGAGGCTGGTCACGCCCCATGGGGAGAGTGAGCAGATCGGGGTCATCCCCAGCAAGAAGAGGTATATGGCTTTTTTTTTACATGGTATAGTGTCAATAAGATGACACCATTCAGAAATCAATACAGGAGAGTGGAGAGCAGCCCTCATGTAGGTGGTGGGTAGGGGGGGTCCCTACAGCTGTTCAAACAACAAATCATCTCTGCCAACAGGGTGGAGAAGAAGGAGCGTGCACGGTTAAAAACGGTCAAGTTCCATGCCAGGACGGGTATGATCGAGTGTGGCAGGGTGAGTGTCCGGCTGCACCCCCCCCCCCCCCACCCAGCCACTCAGGGATTTGACTGGGGGGGTGGGGAGGGTGGCAATCAGTATAAGGCAGCTTCTTTCCTGGAGAACCTATGGCAATTAACCTGCTCACATGTCTAATGTCATGCTGTCACACGCAGCGACCGGCTCCCAGTGGTGCGTGCGTCTTGTTCACACATGCGGGGCTGAGAGTCCTCCAAAAACATGAACATTGCGTGTGTTTATTTCATACAGCGTGCCGAATAACCAGTAAAACCAGCAGAGTGTATGAAGGCACATGCCAGCTTTTATTTTGTCATTTAGTGTGGCTGGTTTATTGTAATTTTGAAGTTTTTTCCCACTATCCGTTCCTTACATGTCCAGATGTTAGCTTTCAGATGTATACAGATGGTTATGTATTGTTATACAGAAACACATGCGACGCTGGTTGTATGTTTTACACCCCACTTGTGTGTCCTGCACCTCACACCCTGGCTGCTCCACAGCACCCCCATCCTCCGTCATCATCATGTCACTGTGAGCCATCCAAAATGCGATGACACAGAATCATGCTGTGCTGCTAGCATCTTGTGTTGGGCGAGGTAGCCCTGTGGCCCCTTACCCCCACATCCACACCCCTCTGCATGTCTTCCACTGAGTCAGTAATCCCAGGCCCCCAGAGCTTCTCCACACTGCTTTATCGCCTGATTCACACCTGAAGCAGCAGTGGGGCATTTCTTGTCCTGTTGTTAACTTCATGGAGGCAACAAAGATCTGCTTAGATCAGAACTGATGCAACCCTACCACTCTCGACTGGAGTTAACACCTCCCCCAAAACACTCCTCCCTTGGAAAAAAAAACAAGGGGAAATGTAAGCCCTTTATGATACATGCAGTGGTATGGACTGCATCCCTTTGGATGGCAATATCCTCTTGTTGGTTACCCTTCCATTCTCATTGTTTCACCATTTGTCGTGCATCTCATTAAGACTCGTTTGTGTTTGTCTTTCGTTCTGTCCATCTCTCTGCTCCCTGCAGTCAGTCAAACTAAAGCGTAAAAAGACATTCATCCTCTCACGCAAGTTCCCGTTTTACAAGACCAAGGAGAACATTTTGGAGGAGTATGTGCAGCCTGACCGTGAGTACCCTTGAGTACCCAAGGGGGCAGGGTGACGCCCACTCTCCTCAGCATTTTCCTCCCTCTCCTCTCCACTGTGGGTACTGGTGTTAGCCCTGGTGTCACTCACATAGGGGTGGGGCTTCGCTGAGGGTGTATCAGGAGGAGAACCAGCCTTATAATGATGTCATCAAATTGGTTCTATTTGTTTTATGGTATTAAATGAATTTGCATATTTCCATGGCAACCAGAAATAACACATTGGGGAGCTATGTGATTTTTATTCTGCCTCAGCCCTAATGAAGCTTTAATAAAGATATTAGGACAGCCCTAAGCTCCCCCAGAGTTCCTGGTCTAATTCTTTAGCTCATTGAAAAGTGATCCAAAAACCATCTGACACCATGTAGAGCCCCAACATAAGCAGTTATACTCAATGGGTGTGTCCGAATTCAGGGGCTGCACCCTCCTAAGGCTGTATTCGAAGACCAAATGCGTAACAGCGGCACGACATAGCTGTCCCATTTGGAAGGGTCCTACAAATACAGCCTAGGAATGTATCCTCCTTTTGCCAAGTAGCAAAGGATCCATCCAGTAGATCCTTCGTAGCCCAGCATATTCCCAGATTCATCACATAGACCTGAAGTGGATGATAGATGATAGGTGGAGCACTTCGTGATTCAAGGGTACGGGTGGGAATAGTGGGTGAAGGCCAGACTGTCCTGTTTGACAACACTTTCCGTTTGACCTTCGAAGAACGCAGCCTACAAAGGCTATGCCTTCCTAGACCGTGTCCTTCGAAGGATGCAGCCCCTGAATTCAGACAACTAGTGTTGTGTTGCCCACAAAAGAAGGGAAGTCCCGCCCCTATGCCAAGGCCTCCCATTGGCCACTGGTCTGACGGGCACAGCAAGAAGGTGCTGGTCCTCTCTCTGCTCTCTGTCTGCCTGGCTCTTGCTAACCTCTCTCCTTCCTGTCTGCTCTTTTGTCTCTGTTTCCACCTTCTCTTCTTGGAATGTCTCCTCAGGACTTCCCAGGGTTAAGCGATGACTATTATGGATCAAAGAGTATGAGTAAGTGTGTGGGGGGCTTTTTTGCAATTTTTGTAACCTCAATCCTGGCCTGAGAGGTCCCTGTGATTTTAAAGAGCAAAAGCTGGAAGTCTTGAACCAGACCTATAGTTGGCCTTCTAGATTCAGTCATGGTGGGCACCTAAATGCAGCTGGGTCTTTGGTTATATAAATCTTTAGTCAAGCCTGATTATCTAGCATAGGTAAACCGGGATGGCCCTAAGGCTTTTGCATCCCTTCTTTAGTTCTTAAGATTCCTAACTCATGGCCATGACCACTTAAAGGCACCCAAGGCATGAAGCTTGTCTACAAAACATCTGTGAGGGATTTTTGCGTTGCAGGTCCCATATAGTTTTAACTATTAACTGAAAACCTCTGAAAAAATGTCAATATGTGAGCGTTGTGCATTTTTAAGATGTTTCTCTTCTTCCCTAGAATGTTTAACATCCAACACGAGTGACAGCGAAAGCAGCTCAAGTAAGTAGACCAGGGTTCCCTGAGATCTTCCGTCAAATGCACACCACACATTGCTCTCTGTGTTGTTTTAAAGCCTCCCTTTTGTTGAATGCCTACGTGTATTTTAGGCTCAACTGGCCCGGCCCTTCTCACTTCTTCCTTGTCATTTCAGAGGGCCAGGAAGACACCATTTTGTCCTATGAACTAGTGATTCGACAGGAGAGTAAGTGAGTTAAATGTTGAATATTTTTCATGATTGCTTCGCAATAAGGTTTTTAACATGTTGTTTTTTCTTTGAATTCTATTTAGTTCATTACACAAGGCCTGTCATTATCTTGGGGCCAATGAAGGACAGGCTGAATGATGACCTCATCTCGGAGTTCCCTCACAAGTTTGCCTCTTGTGTCCCACGTGAGTGACCCAGTGCTCGGTCATGATGGTTCAGTGGGCCTGGTCTGCTTGGGTTGGTCCTCAGCTCACTGCATGTTGTTTGGCAGACACGACACGGCCCAGGCGGGAGAACGAGATGGATGGCCAGGACTACCACTTTGTGGCATCACGGGAGCAAATGGAGAGGGATATACAGGACAACAAGTTCATCGAGGCCGGCCAGTTCAATGAGAACCTGTATGGCACCAGCATAATGTCTGTGCGAGCAGTAGCACAACAGGTACGCAGCACCTAAAGTATCAAAGGCTTTGCCCCAGGGTTTCCCAAACACCATGTCATCCAGCCTTATGTTCCGAGCTCTCTGGGAATCAGCACAGTTCATGTCAAACTTCCGTGTCCCGGCCCATATTCTGGGAGCCCTAGCTCTTTAACTGACATTGTTCTCCCTTTGTCATCCTGTTGCAGGGTCGGCACTGCATCCTCGACGTGTCTGGAAATGCCATAAAGCGGCTGCAGCAAGCTCAACTCTACCCAATAGCCATCTTCATCAAGCCAAAGTCTGTTGAGGCCCTCATGTAAGTCTCACGTGCTGTTCTAAGCAGGCAACAGCTAAACATGCTGCTCCCTAAACCACATTAAATCTGTCTTTGGGCTCAAATAATGAATACGCTATCTTGAACATATTCATTTATATTTGCTTCTCTGTTAGGAGTCTTGCCGTAGTTAGTCTTTACAGGTATGAATTTTTACCTGGCTAATTACTGATCTGCCTAGTTCTGTAGTGATTGCTCTATTGTGTTCTTATCCAGGGAGATGAATAAGAGACAGACGTATGAACAGGCCAACAAAGTCTTTGAGAAGGCAAGCAAGTTGGAGCAGGAGTTCAGCGAATACTTCACAGGTAAGAAGCACTCACCAAACTAGCACAGTCTGCTACTTCAGCAAACTATGGTCCCACTATTTGACGTGGGGCTGGCTGAAGGGGCTGAGCTTTGCTGGATAGTTATGCTGTCCCCCCCCCCCCCCCCCCCAATCCTTACGCAGCAATTTTACAGGGTGACTCGATAGAGGAACTTTACAACAAAGTGAAGAAGGTCATCGAGGAGCATTCTGGTCCCTACATCTGGATTCCTTCCTCAGAAAGGTTTTGAGCCCTCAGTCCTCTGGCCATAGGAGCACTTCATCTCTACAGACCTACACGTGCTGTAGGGTTTCTATCACTTCACGTCTGATGCCACGACTGCAAACGTGTAACTCCTGCATGAGTTTTAGAGAAATCCCCTCAAATCTGGAAGTAACATTCCAGGCTCATTTTTATTCGTGGACATGGGAGCAAAGTGAAAGGTACGTGGCAGAAGATGGACAGTGAGTCTGAATGTATGAAAATGTGTACGAAGTGGGGTCTGTAGATGCTGCTGTCAGATTGGGGATGAAGACGGAATAGTTTTGTAATGTGTATAAACACTGGTGTTAAACACAGAAGAATAGAAGGATGACAGGCATTTCGTTTTAGTCCTACATTATGCTAACAGCATATGAAGTGACCCCCCCCCCTCCATGATGCTCAGACTATTCTGCTCATGCTTTGTTTTTCTAATTTTATGATGTTATTACAAACTGCTTACATTTTAAATGGCTGCATCAGGACCTCTTCAGAAAATGGGGAATCTGGATAAAATGGCATAAAAATTGTTTATATTCTTGAAACTTCCACACGATTGGTAAAAATGTACGATTTTAGTACATATTAAAATGTTTTACACGTGATCAGATTTGACTACACGGAGGGCTCGTCGAATTTGATTGTTTCGTGTGTGTTTACTTTCTGCTGGAAATCAGGGAGTTTACAGGTGAGTGTGGCCTCTCTGTAAAATGCCAAATTGCCCTGCATGATTAGCTAAACACAGCTTAGAAGGGCAATCGTTAAATGTGGTTGTGCCTGCAATTAGGCAGTGGGGTAGTAATTTCCTGTCTCCCCTGGCTCTCACACCCCTTTTTTCTTTAAAGAGAAAGAGCGTCTCTTCATACTGTTGGTTTTCCTGTGATAAAGGGTGAGTGTGTTACTGCTGAGGACAGCAGTCCCTTGAAATACTAGACGCTTCTTTGTTTCTCATGTTCTCCATAAGGGATCCACTGTACTCAGGAACTGTAAAGCAGGCCCCAGCCACTGTAAAAGTGAGGAGTTTGTGAAAAAGGCCACACTTTGGCAGAAGCTAGTCAAACAGACCGATGTCAGGCTGGCCAGAAGCATTACTACTATGGAGAGTGTAAGGATGCTTTTTAAAATGTCTATCAGAGCTGTCCTCCAATCCAACATAGCTGCCTGGGCCACCTTAATGTCCTCCACCAAACCAGCCATTATATGCTGCACACTGTTTCAGATTTGTGAATGTAAATGACCCCGAACGTTTTGCTCCCAGCGCATCATGCAGGGGCTCAGACTTCATCTTATTTATTTAATTTAACATCATGTAAGTCAGCTTTGAATTATTCGAAGGTTAATTTCTGTGCAAATGGACAGTTTCAGCCATCCACGGCAGGGCTATGAGTGCCTCCTTGGGCAACCTGTGTAGATATGCACTCATTCTAGGAATCATGAAGACGTTTGTAATAATGCAGGTACCAGCCTGCCTCTGTGGGTACAGGTAACTAAACATTCTACAAGACAAGTGTCCTCAAACACAGCTGGCACTATTTCCACAGGCAGTCCTGTGATTTAGGTAGGGAGGGTTTCCCTATTGTTAGAGCTGTATTGTTTTGTTTTTTTTTTCTCATTTTCTTTGGGGAGAGGGGTTATTCTTGCCGGTTGGTTCAGTTGGCATGGCAGCCCCCCGGGGCCGACCTTGCTGAAGCTTGGGGAACAGAACAGAACGGTACTTCTGCGGTTTCACAACGGCAAGCTTCATTTTGGCTGTTCTTTTGGCTTTTAGTTCTTGGAATTTAAAATAAAATGTGATAAAGGGTTGCAGTTTGTTTTTTTCCCTTGACAAAATAAGACAACAGCAAAACTTTGACTACATTTAATCCACAACGAGCTGATTATCTGTGTTTGAAGCCTCATCTCTCATCACATGGAAAGGTAATCTGGGGATCTGCAGTTATATTTTTTATTATATAATGCTCCTTTTTCCTCCCAGACTTAACCCCCCACTTGTGTTTTGCTGTTTAAAAAAAAACAGCAAGATTGCAGTTCAGGGAGCATCCCATGGAGGGGGGGCACTCACTGTAACTGGTGTGTCATCAGCAAACAGCAACACAATGGGGGGGTTCAGTGAAAGAAAGTGGTGGATATAAGGTTAGGATTGTATCTGGGATTTGATACCTTTCTGTGTGGCGGTTAACCCAACAAACATTCATTACCTGTGTCAGAATGCAGCTTCAAACTACACTCACCCCTGTATACACAAGCAATCCTGCCAGCTGCCTGGCTGCATCTTCAAAAGAGTTTTTGAAACATAGATATGGGAAGACTAACCACTTACTGCACACATACTGAGAGTCACCAAAGAGAACTTCACAAAATTGTAACGAGAAAACAAAATTCAGTAGTAGAAAAAGCTTCTATCCAAGCCAACAGAGGATTTAAATATGACACACCTTTGCAGAGGATTGTGAACAGTAGGGGATCAGGGTGAAGGTGACGACATAGTGTAGGATCCAAACACTGAAAACAGGATGACCATTCCATAGGCCCTGTGAGAGAGAGGGGCCTGCCGCTTACTCCTCCTTGACCATGTTCCTGCTCGCTTTATCCAGCCGGTCGAGCACCTCTGCGTAGAGGCCTGACATCTGCAGTGAGAACAAGGTGGGGCCTTTTACACACATCTTTTCACCTGTTCATAGTGGAAGTCTTTTTCCTAAAGAAACTGGGGGATGTGAACCACCTACTGGTTAAATTTCCTTTGTGCCTATGCTGGCTTCTGTTCAAGAGACCATGTTCAAGATGGCCAGTCCACTAATGAGTTATCCTGGGTCTCCAGTGCAATAAACTAACACCAGCACCCACTGTATCCTTCATGTATTATGATGGTCTTACCCAATGTGAACCGGCAGGAGTTTAGGGCATGAGCTCCCCCTGGTGGCCGTACCTTTGTCCGGTAGCTCTCCTGCAGGGACCGGAGATGGCAGAGGAAGGCCATACCCAGGCTACACCACTTCTCTGCCTCAGGGAACTGGGCGAGACTGAAGAGCAGGATGCCTGTGTTCCAGGCCCGTGTGAGCAGCCACAGAACCTCCAGTTCCGGCAAGTCCTCAGACTGAGATGGCAAATTGGGTGCCAAGTAACCTTTTTGCCATTACTATCATTTCTCCCATTACTATATCGCGCCCTTCTCATGGTGTCAGTCAAATACATTACCACTAGGCTGGGTCTGGCATTTTTAACATGGTAACACTATACCAGGCATATGGTCTGGAAGTGCATTTGCACAGATAACTGTCCTCACTTGCATGTCACTCTTCTGGGAGTCAGGCCATCCTAATTAAAGGCTTCATGTAGCCCATTAAGGATTGTCTTTTAATACTAAAGAAAAGGGTTTGCCTTCTGAATGGCCTCCACCACACAAACCATCAGAAAATGGTGGTAGATTTTAAAAGGTGTCAGTGGAGCTCACCGCAGTGGCAATGATGGAGCGGGCATCCTCGAAGTACCCCCACACCTCCTCCAGTGTGTGGGGTCCCACCTCGGACACACCCCCAGGCAGCGACAGTTCAATCAGACTGCACACACACCGGCTGCAAGGGAGCGGGGGCGTCAGGCGAACAAGCACCGCTTGTTTACGCTGAGAGACCGAGCCCTCACCTGCAGTGGGACAGGTCCACCCGGGGTTCCTTCCTGTGCAGGGACAGCGCCATCTTCAGAGCCTTCTTGGACACCTGGGGAAAGTGAGCCGGAGGCTCCACAGCCAAGGCTGCGGGGGAAAGACAGAACAGCACCAGACAACACTGAATGTTGTCCCCAAGGAAAGGCATGGGAACTGTCATTTCCCAAAATAATTTTCACTTCTTTGAATCAGAACTGCTTGTTACAGTTGAAGGCAGCCAGCCAATCATGATCACATGCTGTCTGGGGGGCATGTCCACCCAGGGCAAGTAACACAATGCAGGCAGTTACTCAGGGGACACCAAGCAGCTCCAGCACTCGTTACTTCTTGCCTGCAACTGTCTCCAAAGTCTTGGTTTCCACAGGGTCCATCTCCAAGATAGCCTCCAGCACGGCCTCCAGCTTAGGGTCATTGAGCTTGGCACGAGCCTCAAACTCATACAGGAAGAGCAGAGTGTCAGTGGGATCCCTCAGGAAGTCTCCTGTGGAAACACATCGCGTGCTGGATGCCTTAGCAATGCCATTACTGCTGCACAAACTGGAAAAGCAAATGTTTGATTACCTGGTAAATTCTACAAAAAAAGTTACTATGGGAGGAATTAAAAATGATTGAGAGGAGACACCTGTGGCTTTGAGAGTTTTCCAGATTTCCCTGCAGCTCTGAATGTGCTCTAAGGCCTGGGTCAGCTGCTCTGTCTGAGGAATAACGGGCAACATTTCAACACACAATGCCCTCTAATGGCTGCCAGCTGACATTGCAGCTGGGAAGAACTGCAGATGAGCAGTGCAGTATGGTGGGTATTCCCCGGAAACCCTACCTGAGGTGCTGATTGTGCAGACATCCTATAGAGCTCTAGGCAAGCTGCAGCAGCCATGAGGAGGCAGGTCTTCTGCCCCATGAGCACAGCTTTTTCAGGCGGACAGAACTGGGACAGCTACAAACGTGCACATGATCACATATGTTCGGAGGGAACAGACCCCATGGGGGTGCTAGATAAATGTCCACACGTAGCTGAGCTGCTGTTTCCAGTGTTGGAACAGGAATTCCCACCAGCCCCGGGCACTAACCTGATAGGAGAGCACAAAGAGATCCCGCATCCTGTCAGGAATTCTCACACACTGGAGGGCTAGGTTCCACGCTGGGTAAAAAAAAAAGCAGTCAGGGAGGAAAGTCTCAACTGTTGATTGGGGAGGGGATGGGGAGGGGAGAAGTGGGCAGAGCATTTACCGATCTTCCTGAACCAGCTGGCCTCCTCGACCCGTTTTGCTGGGTCTGCGCCAAGCTCACTGGGGAGCAGGGATACCTTCTGCAGAGCTGTGAAGATGGGGGGTACATGGTTAGAGGATCACTGTGTATCAGCCTGACAGACATCCTTCTACAGTCAGTCAGTGTCATACAGGGAAATCTGGCGGACAGTCGGGACCTCAGTCTGCTCTAAACTCACGCTGAGGTGTCTGTAAATGTCAAATGTCCATCAGGAGCTGAGAAGCATGACTCACCCATTGCCAGGTATGACACCACGGCGTCCAAATCTGCATCCCTGCCAAGACAGAAAATAGAAGAGTCATTTTTAACTTGAAAAAGTTATTTTACATCATTCCTTCAAGTGCAAATAAACTACTACAGAAATGACATAAAACCGGAGGGGATTCTATTTGACTTTGGCGCCACCTGTTGCCTGTATAATTTCCTCACTAACAACCAACCTCATTTCCTCACTTTCATTTTCCACTGCAGAAAGAACAAGTCGAATCAAACACCTGAAAAAGACAAAGAGCCACTGAGGTTTACAGACAGCCCAGCGCTTCTGTGTTATTAATTAACCTGCACCCACCAACTTACTGTCAGCTCCTCACAGCATTATCCATCTATTCCATTCTGCCTATTTTTCAATTTTTTGTGATGAGAAAATTAAGAAAATATTGTCCAGCGTCAAATACCTCCCGGCCAAAGAAATAGCAACAGTGAGCTGACCACCCACTGTCTGGAAATCCAATGTCAGCTCATGTGTATCCAGCTGGGGGCTTAAGGGGTGCCACAGGTGCGTCTGTCTGCTGTGACTTACCGCAGTGCCCTGAGGACCTGTGCGCTGTCCGCTGAGCTCTGGCAGAGGCTCCGAAGGGCTATTGCAGCCGTGTCTGGTTGTCCGTGCTTGGGGATCACATGCGGGCAGTATGGTAACCACACCCTCGCTGCTTGGTCAGCACGGTAACTGTGGGCAGCACAGGTTGCTCACCTCTAAGGCCATGTGTGCCGCCGCAGCCAGCAGGCCGGAGGTCGCATGGGGCCCCATCAGGAGCCGCTCCTGGCACGAGACAGGCTCTGCCGAGAGCCTCGCCATCTGCCTCACGGCCTCCGCAGCTGTACGGAAACAAGTAGGGCAGGCCATGGGGTGCATGAGCTTCCGGTGCAGTATGAAACCTTTCAAACCCCCCCTCACTCCGGTGCAGAAGCAGAACCACGATCAGTACCTTTCAGCACGTCCTTCTCCTGAAGTGCCACTTTGTAGATGCTGAACTGGGTGAAGATGTTGCCAGGGTCACACCTCTCAGCTTCGTTCACGGCATCCTTGGCCTGTTACTCACAGATCAGCCATGATACTGTCAGCATGCAAATCAGTAACAAAGCATTTCAATATGGAAGACTACAATTGATGGCAAATATCAGGGTTGCACACCCCATCTGGGATGGGGTTGCAGGGGGGCCTGGAGCCTATGCCAGGCAGCCACAAAACTGCAGATACCTTGGTGCAGGACCTTTCGCCCAATAGTAAGCAGCTCTAATGCTGTATTTTCAAACAAGCCTTAATCTGTTTTAATGAAAATATTCCCCTGAAAACATCTGTGATGTGTATGGTAAACACTAGTCTAAGTCATACTGGGGTCTTTCAAAGCAGACACTAGGTGACTGAACAGCATAACTGCAGCAGCAGCCCGAGCAGCTCTGAGCACAGGCCCACAAGCAGCACCTTCTCTAGCTGCTGCAGTTGCAGGAAGCAGGAAGCCCGGTTCCGCTGCAACTTGGCCAAGTTCTGATCCATGGCACCGGCTGGGTAGAAGCTCAAGGAGTAGCTGTACCACTGCAGGGCCTCCACATAGTTTTTGGCCTGGTGGGCGTAGGAACAGGCTTCACAAAGGCGCCCGAGCAACCCTGAAGGCGTCTCTGCGACATCGGACATCGACAGGCCCCGGCCTACCTCAAAGTGCCTGCCGGCTTGGTCCCACAGCAGGCTGTGCAGAAGGCAGAGGGTCTGAGGGGACAGCAGTTTGCCAGCTTGGTGTCCTGTGGGCGAACACATTTGCTGAAGGACTCGGGGGACTTGTCCTACCACTGCGACCAATCGGAGTGTCACTGAGCCACCATGACAGCTGCGACCTGTGCTCTAACCCCATCCCCACTGACCCCACAGCGGCATGCGGCCACCCCACCCCCCCCGAGCAATGTCCTCTGGACTGTGCCCCACCACACACCCAGCAGTTCCTCCAGTACCTGCCATGATGCGCTCCACCTGCTGCTTCCCCTGCGCCTCCTTGCCCCTCTGCAGCAGCAGCTCCACATGCAGCACCAGGGCCACACCCAGCTCAGGGCTCGACTCAAAACACTGGCACACCTGCTGCAAGAATTCAAAGGCCAGGCTCTCCCTGAGTAGTAGGGGCAGAGCACCAGCACCTTTCATCTATTTGTCCATGAGATGATTTGCTTCCAAGCATAAAGCTAATAGTGTATAGTTTGCCAGCAGGTTTGAGGTTAAGAACCCAAATCAGGTGAGCTGCTCAGGGACAAACTGCAACTCATCATGCTACCTGATCAAAATCAAAGCGGTTCACAAATCTGTTTATCATTTGCAAGTTAACATAAACATCAGTGAAAAAGCAGGGGCTGGAGCCCATTGCCAAAGATCTGCAGCTGTACCTGTCCTCTACCATGAGTAGTCTCACTGCGCTCAGACAAACATCAAGAGGAATCTCCAGGCCAAACAGCTCCATTATGGCTGATCACGAAGTGCGGGAACACAAAATAGGTGTATAAAATGTCACTTTAATACATAATACATCTGATTCTTTTCAGAAACTGTAACCAGCTCTGAAGGGCAGGGCTTCATTCACTATGACCAGTCATGTTTTCTGAAGCAATATTTTGTGGGCTATGCAAATTTGCATTACACCAACCAGCTCTGACGAGTTCATCCTGGGCTTTGCAGCTCAGTAAAATCTGCATTTTTAGGAACAGTCCTGATGGGTGCACGCTTTCCTGAAACACAGAAACACCAAAAGCATCAGGGTTTCGGGATTGCGGGACACAGGTTAACGCGGGAGCTTTTACAGAGGAGCAGGAACAGTTCAGAATACCAACATGGGCACACCTTGTTGGCTAAGTTCACAGCACTGAGGGCCTTTTCCTGGTACTCCTGACAGTCCCACTCCAAGAAGACAGTTGCAAGAAGCCTTAGCACTTTGGCCTAAGCAGAGACAACAGGAGAAAGCAGACACCTCACACAGCTTCCTTCATTATTCTGCTGCTTTGAGCCGCCCATTGCAGGTCAGGCCACTGTCAACAGTCACTATATGCACAGCTCTTTGGGGCCACTTACCCGTACTGAAGCCCTGGGACCAAACTCATTCATCTTCCCAATGTCATAGCTCTGGCTGCAAAGCAGGATCAACTCACATGAGCCCTTACAGCTACCTGCCGGTCGCAGGAATATCAACCATTCATAGCGTCAGTTTGAGCCCAAATGAGTCAAAACCATTCTGTTCTCTTCTGTTCTGTGTTTTGGGAGAATTACAATAAAACAGTAGGATCTCTTGGTTGCTCTCAGCCACAAGCAACACTGGAGCAACTGAAAGTCATAACCAAGTACATGTAAAAATTTTATGAAAACATCCTTTTGGTTTTCATACATTCATAACGTAGTTATTGTGTAAAAAATGCTCCCTAAACCAGTTTATAACAACCCAGTAATTTCCCACTTTCCCAAACCAGTTTATAACGGCCTAGTACATTTCCCACTTTCCAAAATCAGATTATAACAACCCAGTACATCTCCCACTTTCCCAAACTAGTTTATAATGACCCAGTACATTTCCTACTTGCCCAAACCAGTTTATAATGACTGAGAGTGTTTCCCACTTTACTTCACTCACTATTCACAGATACCTCAGCCAAAAGGAGCTCTCCCTGTATTTTTTCAGGTTGTAGTTGTTAATGCCAAAGTTATAGCACAGAAGACAGAGGTAGTCAGTCTGGAAAAGAAAAAGTTACATTTTACAGAGCCTCGCAGTACAGGATCCCCAACATTACAGTCTGTTGGTTAAGGCTCACAACAATCGCTTCTGATTTTCTTAGCCCTAAGGGAAGCCCCACATTAAGCCCAGTATCCTGGAAGGAGGTCCCTGCCTCTTTAGGAAGCCTCTCCAGCATGTCCTTGCACCGGGAGACCCGAGAGATGGCCTCCTGGTGATTATCCTGCATCAAAGCCTACAGAAATGAGAAGGGACACGGCACAGACAGTCAAACAGGTACCTGAAATGTTAGCATTACTGAAGACTAGCATTACCCTACTTGGCATTCATAATTCACTTTTCTGTTTATAGAAATGACACATATCACAGTGTTCTCACTGATTCCGCCTGGTACGTCAGAACTCTGAAAAGGTCTTTTTCAATGTCTCCTTTCGGGATGTTGAAATCCACCCTTCTCTGTCCACGGGACACGAGTTTGCTGTATAAGACCTCCAGACTCTGGAAACAGTAGAAAAATATCATAAGGAATAACAACAATTATCCATCTTCCAACCACTTATCCAGTCAGGGCCCTGGACGGATGCAATCTCTCCTAGGCAGGACAGGACACAAGGCTGCGGTGCACCCTGGATAGGATACCAGTCCATCAAAGGGAACGCACACTAAGTCGCATAACATGGGCATTTTAGAGACGCCAACTCACAAAAGTGGACAGTCTTTGAACTGTCAGTCCCTGCAGGAACCCTATGCAGAAACAGTAAATGCCACATACTTCATGCACGGAGCAGGGGTAAGATTCAAAACCCAAACCCAGTAGGAGTGAAACAACAGTGCTACCCAACGAGTCATGGTGCTATTACGAAAAACAATGGTATGAAAAGTATAATTCCAAATATGCATTATTACTTCCCCAATCTGTCTGAAATGTGGAAACAACAGGTAATATACTGTTTAACATACATGGGAGAGTTTCTGAAAGAGCATTATCAATGTCAACTTATCCAGGCATTCATGGTGATCTGCAGCTTACCCCAGAAGACATGGAGCATAGGGGTAAAATCAGGCTTGGACAGGACCCTTCCACATACACTTACACATTCAGCACCTAGGGCTGCTCAAACTAACCATGTCATCTGAAGAGCACATATTTAGATTGCAAGGAAAAAACCTGTTACTCAGAGGAATTCAAACAAGCTAAAAACACAGTTTCAAGTTGAGCAGGCCTATCATCATTCAGACTTACTTTGATGGCAAGGTTGAGAAACTGATCTGCCATAGTGGGATTTTTGCAGTCGAGCCACGTTCTGCCGGTATTGGTGGCCATCTGCACACACAGAAATACTTATAATTTCTACTACTGACTGGGCACTGCCTAAATGTCCATTCACCCATCATCTACCCACTAATCCTAAACCGAACTGAGGGAGTTAGGGTTAGGTTGGAGTCTATTCCAGGCAGCACAGGGCATATCCTGGGGAACACCACAGCCAGCATACCAGTCTATTGGAAAGCATTCATGCAAATTATGCAAATTACATTTGTTAGGCTTAGTGCATGTCCTTGGGGTTTGGGAGGAAACATGCACATCACAGGGGGAACATGCAAACTCCCAAAACACCGAAATATGTGAGTTGCAAAGCCCCAACCCTGGAGGTGTGAAGCTGTAGCTCTCACTGTGCCGCCTGAAGCTCTTCCTTTCAAAGTCATTTGCCTTCCTAGATGTCATGTACCCTGTTCTCTAGTGAAATGCTTCAATATTGTCTTAAAATGGGCTCTTTAGTGGTTCTTGACCTTATTCAAGTTGCTTCCCTCCTGTTTTCAGCGTTAAGGTACACATGCCCCTGTTTCATGGTGACACACACTACCGCACATTACCTGTTCACATATGCTGATTTAACTGTGTGTGATTGCATAGTGTTCGCATTCTAAAGCAAAGCAACACAGAATATCTACTCTCACACCTGCAGCAAGAGGTCTACTGGAGTTAATCAGGTGAACTCACCAATATCTGCCTGCGAAGTGTGCCTTCTGATGGGCTGTTGGACTCACACACATATAGCAGTCTGCACGCCACGTGGCGAACTAATGATAATACAACAATGACAATACAACAGTCCAATAAAGACACATGCATTACATATAGGGACACACCGATACCAGTATCGAGTATCAGGCCGATACCACACTCATGTACTAGTACTTGTACTCAACCAAAATTTCTTGACACCTACAACTGATACCACATGATAAATACGATGTAGTTATGTTAGGTCAGCACGCAGAGGTACTGTTGAAGCAATTACTGTCAAAAAAGTGCAATACTAGTAACCTAATAAAACACTTAAGACACCAGCATTTGCAGCTAGTAGCAGCCGCAGATCACTGCAACCTTTAAAAGAGTCACTACAGAAGTGACAATTACAGAATACAAAATATATTGTACAGAGTTACGTGACACTTTTTTGAATGTTACAGCTCCAGTGTTTTTCAATTATTTTTTGTTTTTTGAAGCTTAAAGTTTTTGATATTGGTAAAACAAAGGAGTTAATTTAATAAATAATTACAAATAAAAATAGAAAATAAACCCTTCAAAATGACCAATCTCATTATTATTGTAACTATTATTAAAAATAGATCTAAACAAGTATCCGTACTCCGTATCGATGAGTACTGAAAAAATAAGTACTTGTACTCAGTCTCAAAATACTGGTATCAGTGCATCCCTAATTAAATACCACAGCTGGTTGAAGGCCTCATGCAAGGTTATGTTATAGGCCAAATAGGTTATGACAATGTGATTGTGCATGTAAAGACATTTCAGTGTTTGAATGAATTACTGCTATCTATCATCTACTCGCTTTGTAAATGTTTTTATATAGTTTCACAGCTTATATGGGTGTTTTAGTCCCAGATCTGTCTAGTTGCATGTTCCTCTAACTGTGAAGGACTGTACAGTCACTTGCATTTGTAGATCTCGTAGTTCACACGGTTACCTTTGGCTTTCTGCTCGGGACTTATGGCCGAACCCACGTGCTTCGTCACTGCCCAGTTCCACAGTTGTACGGCGCTCTCTTCCACCTGCATTGGCGCAGTACGGACATGCAAGACCGCTCATACGTTGGCGCATACGTACTGCTCGAAATGATTACAGATGTTGGATTAATTATGGAACTTCTACATACCATTAAGAAGTTAATTTTGGTGGAACACGTTGGAAGAAGAGTAATTATCTTATTTAACGATGGCTTTTCTAAATCACACCACTGAACTTTAGTTAATGACCTGTAAATTAAGTGCACGGCAGGGTAGGTTTTAGCGTTTTGGGTGTACGCGCGTCCCCGCAAGTGATCCCCACCTCTGGTTCCCACGATTTGGCGTCGGTCGGAGTTTCCAGGCTTGTAACTTCGCTGAACAGGTTTTCAACTATATCGTCGATATTTACATTTATCTGATTTTCCAGGAGTTTTTCTATGGAAACTAAAAGGAAAATGTAAAAATAGGAAATGCAGTTCTTCAGAGCCCGTTAAACTGTGTCAGACGAACGGAGAAAAACAAATTTAAATAACACCAGTAATTTACTTAGATAACACCTCGTAAAAGACTGTCAGACAGCGAACTGACCAACGTACTGGGAGGTCGAGAACTACCTACCTTTAATCTGTGCAAATAACGTTTCCATCGTCGTAAAAATAAAAATATATACTGTGTGAAATAGCTTACGGGTGTGTAGGTGTACACGGCTAACCGGCACGCGGGGCCTCGCGCGCCAGTGCACGTGTTGTCTTTTTACAGCCATGTTTATTTTATCCAAAGCCACATATATTTCAGAAAGCTGAGAGAGCCAGTCCCTAGAGCATCTGGGGTTATGGGCCCAACGAGCATGGGATCGGAACCAGTGACTTACTGATCACAGGTACACTATCCTAACCTGATGAGCCACATCCCAGGCCACATATGTTTGTAACATATAGATGGAAATCGGCAAAGGCAAAACAAAGACTCGGCATCTTCAATTCTTGGGCCACTCCTGTTGTGCAGTTAGGGTAATTGCCACCTCTATATTTCCTATTGTGTGCAATTGTATGTGCCCTGTGATGGACTAGCATCCCATCCTGGGTGTACCCCTGCCTTGTACCCTGCAAATATCCAGAATATCCTGTCCAGGATGTTCTTCAGCCCTGTGGCGCATGAGATAATCTCATGCAGGCTCTAGGTCAGTGCTATTCAAATTACGGTCCTCAAGGTCCAAGCACTGCTGATTTTCCAGCCTTCCTTTACCTGTGAGCCAGATGTGAAGCCTCTGGCCAATCAGAATCAGTAATTATTAAATAACCTACCTGGGAGACCTGAAAACAAGGCCTGGATTTGGAATTGAGGTCCATATTTTAAAGAGCCCTGTTCTAGGACTGGGAAAATTGCTTGGAACATGAATGAATTTGATCAGTACTGATTGCCCATAGTGTGTGATTGTGTGCTATAAAGTATTTGGTTTACTATTCTTGAAGAGTGAGGCGCAGTGACTGGTCAAATGGTGGCATTCCTTTTTGTTCAGCTCTGCAGCAGGAAAGGAAAAGCATAACAACTTGCTGTGTGGTTATAGAACCACAAGGTGGCACATTACTAAAATGAAGCCCAATGGCTTTCTTTCTCAAGACAGGTCCTAGCAATCGTGGAGCCCAGTACACCAGACAGGAGACACCCTTAGGTCACCTTATCTGCCTGCACTTAGATTGTGGGAAGAAAGTTACGTACCTAGAGTAAACACACACACAGACTGAGACTATGACCAAACAGAGGATTCAAACCCATAACTGTGGAGATGCCATTTAAGACGCCATTAATGCCTGTGCTGTCCCACTATAAGTATAATGTATGATTATATTACTTCAGCGATGCCTTTGGCTTAAATGCAATGGGGAATTCTCAAGAATAAACAGCAGAACATGCTTGTTCAATTAGATCTAGAAAGACATCAGATTGTTCACAATGTTTGTTTTTTAATCTTAGTGCTGAAGGTGTAGATGTAAGAATAAGTAATCTGTGCTGATGTTCTGGAACAGTAGCCGAAATGAACTCAAAATGTCAATACGATCCTGTACTGGATAAGGTGTATGGAAGATGGATGCATGGATACATGGCAGCATAAGTTTGTTCTCCTGGTTCATATTAATTATTTGCTTATTAATTAGTACCTTTGCATTTCTTATGCACAGCTCCCTGACTCATCACCTTTGCCCATATATGCTTGTGCTGCCATGTTAATATCAGGAATTCCTCTGGAATGGTTTTCTCATGTATTTTCATGGCTGAATCAGATCCATGTACACTGTATGGACAAAAGTATTGGGACACACCTCCAAATCACTGAATTCGGTTGTTTCATTCACATCATTGCCACAGGTGTATAAAAGCACATATATATGCAGTCACGTTTACAAACATTTGTGGAAAAAATGGGTCATTCTGAAGAGCTCAGTGTATGTAATATCATAGGATGCCACCTTTGCAATAAGTGAGTTCATGGAAATTCTTCCCTGCTAGATATTCCAAATGTGTTCTGTGGAGTGACAAATCATGCTTCTGTCTGGCAGTCTGATGGACGAGTCTGGGTTTGGCAGGTGCTAGGAGAACGTTACCTGCCTGAATATTGTACCAGCTGTAAAGTATGGTGGACGAGGGATAATGGTATGGGGTTGTTTTTCAGGGGTTGGGCTAGGCCCCTTAGTTCCAGTGAAGGGAACTCTTAATGCTTCAGCACAACAAGACATTTTGGACAATTCTATGCTTCCAGCTTTGTGGGAACAGTTTGGGGAAGGCCCTTTTCGGTGCCAGCATGGCCTTGCCCCAGTACACAAAGCAAGGTCCATAAAGAAGTGGTTGGGTATGTTTGGTGTGGAAGGACTTGACTGGCCCGCACAGAGGCCTGACCTCAACCTCATCGAACACCTTTGGGATGAACTAGAACAGAGATTGCAAGCCAGGCCTTCACATCCAATATCAGTTCCTGTCTTCACAAATGCTCTTCTGTATGAATGGGCAAAAATTCCCACAGACACACTCCAAAATCCTGTGGAAAGCCTTCCCAGAAGAGTGGCAGCTGTTATTACTGAAAAGGGGGGACCAGCTCCATATTGATCCCTATGGATTTAGAATAAGGGTGTCATAAAAGTTCCTGTAGCTGTAATGACCAGGTGTCCTAATACTTTTGTCCATTAAGTGTATTAAAGGAGAGCTGTCGATGTAGTATGCTGATGAACGGGTAATGAAGGTGCATGCTGTGAGGAATATGTACATGGGCAGCTTGGAGCATACAGACGTGTGTGTAAACACTGACGTTTATGCCTGTTGTAGGCCCTCTGACATGGGACTGTAATGCAGGTCCTGTTTGGACAATGGCTGTACCCCCCAAAACTCAGAAGAGAGCTCTCAAGCTGGACGCAGAAAATTAGCCCCAATTCTCCAGCGAAAAGTTTACTTTTAAGCACTTTGCATTTAAGTTAGCATGTCAAGCAGTTTTTGGTCTCTCTGTGTCTAGTTGTCCTGCTGGGGACTTAACTTTGGTCTGAAGGCTTACTTAAGGGGAAAAAAAACAATAAAACTATGCACCTACACTTCATATAAACTGATTACACTAATCTGATTTGTCTTAAATATTTTCCTATTGCAACCATGGCTACATTCAAGCATCTAATAACTGCATATTTGCATGTTTGTTAGAGGTTCATTTCAATCCATCAGTGTTCCATAATCCAGTGCTAGGTCACAGTGAGTCAGGAGCTTATCCCAGGAAGGAGTGGGCACTGAATTGTTTTTTTATAGGTAATCTTATGGGGGGAAAAACGTCCCAATATATAATTATATTGTGAAAGTGAAGTGAATATTAAAATAGTTAACTAACACTGAACTAACAAATCTCACCATACACAAGGAAGCAGGAGGAAACACCACAGCCTATAAACAACAACACACTTATTTCCTAGAAATTTATATATATACATGCATATATATTTCGAATATAACCCACTATTTAACTGGCTTCAAGTATTGGCTTGTCCCCTGACATTTGACTGTAATGTAGTTCAAGAGGATAAAAATTTGAACTCCCATAGCCTGTCTTTATTGGGGTGGGAGCTTGTTTTCTATTTTAAGCCCGAGTGTCTCCTGCTCTGAAAGTCGTATTGAAGCTTTATTCGCGACTCTGCGCCAGAAAGCCCTCTTCTAGCTCGCAATGTGACGCCTCCCTTCCTCTGCTTTTCCTATAAAGGCTGCTCGTTCAAAGCGTGCGATCACTGCTCAAATCGGGGGGCTGCAAATGCAGTGCGGACACATTAATTTTTAAAAGGGTATCGGTACCATTTATTACCCATCGTGGAGGAAACCGGTTGAAAATCAAGTCCACTTACAGAAGCGCAGCACCTGTCCGGGGAGATTGGCGGACCTCTCTCCGGCGGGTTGGAATATAAGGAATACAAACAATATTGTCTTAAAGTTTATTATATGGACAAACTGGTTCTTTAATTTATTTCCAGGAGTGTACATACTGTCGGCACATTTTCCAGCGGTATTTTCGCGGGGCTTTGGGGAAGTTCCCGAACCTCGCTATAATCGCACCAGTGAGAATGAACAGAACTCCGTGCGCATCGCTCTCACTCTTCTTATACTGTCTAGCGAGTGGTGAGTCCAGTATTCTTGTGCATGATTTCTTACATTTGCTATTTCTTCAGCCATGAACCATATTATTTTCCATATACGATAGGCCTACTCAACGACAAAATTGTTTTTTCAACATGTCTAGGTGCTCTGGATTAACGCTGCTCTTATAGGACATCAACGATCGCAAGTTGTCAATGTATAATTGTTATATTAGTTAGGCTAAGTATAAAAGCACTATGTAAAACAAATTGTCACATTCAAAGTGTCGATTCATTTTCTTGGTTTATTCGCACAAGATTTTTTGTACTGTTGGCGTTTCTCTATCGGAATCGTCAATGAAAAGCGAATTATTTCATTAGCATATTTGAAAAGCTGACACATTTGTCGATGTTGAAATTTGACTGTAAAGACACGAAAAACCAGTGGCCTTTCCACGAAAAATGTTTTTGTGCCAGTGAAACTCCGCACTTACGTTGTGGGCGAGGACCCTATTGTTTCCACTAGAGGGCAGGGTTGTGCTGAAGCTCTGAAGCGCAATGGCTCTAAGCGCTGTGCAACTTTTAAAATGCTTTAAGTGAGCTTATGCTTACTCAGTTATTCTTGTCAGCGCATTATTACCTCTGTGTTTCAAAGGACACTGAACCACAATAGTATTTCAATAACGCATATATACAGTTTCTTGTTCTTTCAGATGAGGCAGACCGTTTCTCAGCTGAAGAAAGATAGACTGATTTGATAACCTAAGGAATGCTCGCACTGAGGACCCCATCGTGTTTACTGCTTCTCCTCCCACATCAGTCTAAGAATTGATTTGGACTGAGTGAGCTATAGATGTTGATGTACAAGTTAAACCATTTCAATACTGAAAACAGCTTGTGTTTAAAATATTACTTACATGAAGACTGCCACCTTGACAGACCCTAATAATAATGATAATAATATGTCCATCTTCTCAAGCAAGTTAACATTCTTTGCTTGATTTATGACCCTGTAATAACATGCTTACTTAAAGAGAAATATTTTCAGGTTATATCAGTTACTATCTGCATCCCAGCACTTTTCACAGAATTTTTGTTTGTTTAAGGGACAGTTTTTTCAGCGGTTGTCTACAGATATTTATGTCTTATGTGGGACCATTGCTAATGATTTTGTAACGTACTAAATCTGGTTGACATTGTTCTCCATTTTCTATGCATTTGACCTATGTGATCCCAAGGAGAGGTAATTTCTTTTCTTTTGGACAGTTGGTGACTTCACCACCCGTCCATAATGCGAGATCACTACAATCCCAGTACCCCCATTGTATCGCTCCAAGTTTTAGAGGAGTTTTATTATTTTATTATACAGCATCAGTTTTATCAGTGCTGCAGACTTGCTTCGATGTCAGACTGATATTCCGAACAAGAAAACATGCAATGAAAAGTATCCATTACATGTTTCCCAACCTATCACACCGTCACGCGACTGATGTCTGGCTAGTGGGAACCGGCTGTTCAGAACAGTGTTAGGGGACCAGCTATGAGCACTGTGAGAGGCCAGGGGTCGGGTGGCTGTTGATGTTTTCACAGATGCGGAGGAGTCTGAGAAGCTAAGGCACTCTCCTGTACCGGATGGGTTTCAATCCGGATTTAACTGGATGAGACCCAGCCCAGGTTTGAATATTGCAGGGGCTCTAGGGGGAGGAGGACTGAGATGTTGTGCGGTGATTACAATAGAAATTTCGCCTTGTGGTAATTTTACATCCCACATTGTATTCTTACAAAGGCAATCATAAACCATCATTTAAATATGAGTGCTATTGGAATGAAAGGTTATAACACAGACAGCTTTGATTTCCATCTTTCCTGACAGCCCACCTCATTTTGTAAGTGAGAAAGGATGTCAGCCTCTCTAAATATCCTGCTCTACCCACAACCACAGACAGCGGCCTCACCCCCGTCAAGTGATGTAATGTTTCCCAGCCTGCTGCTGATCTTAAACATATTCATCTGGGTCAGTTATGGTCCCATATGATCTTAATATGGATTCTTAGCGTTGTGTGCCTTCTCTAGTCTTCCTCCATAAACCGACAAGGCAGGTGGAGGATGGCATTTCATATTCAGTAGAGGTCGGCCAGTGGCAGAGGACCTCGTTTCTCTTCACATATCATAGAATATCACTGAGCTCAAAGCTAGTTGTTGGCTGGTCCCTTGTTTTCCGTTATGCCGCTTGGCCAAAAAGCTCAACAACAATGTGACATTTTCAGTCCTCTCTTTTTCAGTTATCTTTGCATGAGTGTAGTCATTATCGACAGGAGTGAACATGACAACCTCTTCATCTGAATTACATATCGACGAATGCAGAACATAATATTTGCTGAACTGAGCCCATGGGTTGAATTGGTAATGATTTGTGTGATTATTTCAGGCACTTTCATATTAGGACAGGTCAGACCAGTGTTTGATGAGTCCTACTACTGAGCCCTTGCGTTCCATGTCTCTCATTTCCTAAGAGAAAATGGTAACTTGAGATGCCCAGGATGTAACTTGTTTGTTTTGTCAAACTATCCAGGCTCCTGGGATTTGAGTATATGTGTTTGTATGGATTTTAGTGTATTTGTAGGGAAAAACTTGGAATTAATTTAAGCTGTAGTATTAAAGATTTTCAATAGCAGTTTTTAGATTTGTTGGAATGGGGTGAATCATTAATTGCCTTTGATGGGACGTTGATGCATGGCTAGAAATGTGAACATGTGTTTGACTGTTTTTCAGTCGCTTTTAATGGGAGAATCTGCAGGCTAACAAAAACAATCCCATTGCTTCTTTAGCCTGGAAAACAGGCCAAGCCCTGCTCCTGGGAGACTGCAATCCCCCCTTGCTGCTGGATCAGTGGCTACACCTTATTTTGGAAAAAGGCTTCACTACCTTTCCTTTCCCCAGTGAAGTCCATAAATCTGCCTTCAGCACACATTGTGCTCTGGCTCTCCATTGTCCTCTGCGAAGATCCAGATGTAAAGGCAGCTCATTGCTGAGGCTCTAGCCTTGGCTTCAGCGACCGTGTGGCACAGTGGTATGGGCTAGGACCCTGGAGCCTGCAGTGGACCGGTACTGTTAGACAAAAAACATTGTTCTCCTTCAAAAAAACATTGTTTTCCTTCGAAGTAAAAAGCATGATTAAAGAATAGACCAAAACTGTCACAATACGTGTCAGTAGCTTTGGGTGAGAAATGCATATGGAAAAGCTGTGTTAGCCAGGATGTTTGAACCACAGACCAACACCCCAATTCAAACCACAGACAGCAGGTCCTCTCCAGTTTTTGTGGGGTCCTATATTTCACTGCTGTAGTGATTAATAACCAAATCATTAAATGTAACAGACACACGCACGACTGCGGGATTCATCGTGAAATCATGAGTCTATCAGGACCTTTACATAAAAAACCCATTTAAAGACTGCACAGAAACAGGAACGGACTGACAAGAAGGTCCTTGCTGGCTTCTGTATTACTTCCAGTCACTGCTGTTGTGCTAACGTAACCATGGAAACCACGTATCGGCAGTGAGTCACTGATGCCTCTTCTCTGATCTTCTGTGTTGATCGGCGAGCAGGCTCTGATATATTTTTGTTTCTTTTATCCACGGCCTTGGATTTTGTAATAAGAGCGATTGGTGAGGTCACATGGCATGGCCATGCTTCGCGTGACAGTCTAGCGTGACGTGTCCATCTCACCCTGAGCCTGCTCTGGCTCGTGGGGCAGTCCTGCCAACGTGGGCGGATGACACTGCCAACGCAGGAAGCACACAGAGATCCGCTGCCCGACTAGCGAGCAGGGAGTTCCGTGCATTCTTCTCTAGCAGGCGGGCTACCGGGAGCGGGGGGTGGGGGGCTTCCCCCAGGCAGACTGAGATTCAACAACACCCATGGTCTGCCCCTGGGGAGTACAAGGTCCAGCTCTTACCACTCTCCCATGGTATTTATGAGTGTATTTACAATACAACAATACAGCTCAACCATTAGCCTATATTGTTCCCAAAGTATGCCTTTGTTTAGCGAACAGCCTGGTGCTCTTCATTGTTTTGACAAGGACTTTTCTCATGTCTACCAGGGCAGAGCTTCACCTCTGATCATGTCACTGTGTTTCTCTTCAGGCTTTGAGAGCAGTAGTTTGTGTGAGCAGCTTCAGTTTAATAATTGCTCAGACTGCTCGGCCACTCTGTGCCCCCCTCAACCCCCTCGTTCTGCTAGACGCATCACTGGCACACAGCTGCTTGCTGATGTCGAAGTTGGGGTGTAGGAACGTAGCATGGTGGGGTTTGGCTAAGGAGATGCCCCGACCTGCTACTAAAGTCAGCAGTAGATACTAAACCAGTAACTCAAGGGCCCATGAGTTGCACGATTCTCTAATTTAAGGCTGAAAGATCCATGCACCTTTATTTGGGTGGAGTAGGTGAAGCTCAGGAGAAACAGTAGGTCATCATCTGGAAACTTCTGAAGTCCAACAAAGAGGTGGCAGCACCAACAAGGTACAATACTCTGCGAAGGTCTTAGGCAGTTAATAGAAATGTTTAAAGCTATTTATCTGGGTAGTAAGTGTATACTTGCTTAGAACAAAAACATAATTTACCATTAGAACATATGCAAATTATACAGTAATGAGGTATTGATTTGGTGCCAGTGGTTGGATGGTTCCTGCAAATACTGGGGAGACTTTAGGAGAGGTTTTGAAATGGCGAAGCTGACGCACTTTGACAGACATCATGGTTTTACACCAACATGGAGATTATTTAAACATCGTTTTCTTTGATCGCCTAAGACTTTCACACAGTAATGTACATGTGTTCCTTTGTGTGGAATGATCAGCCCTAGTATTATTAAAAACCCACGGTGTTTGGAAACAAAGAAGATACTGCAAGCAAGTTAACTGCACTTGCTCCAGGGCCTGGCTGACCTTGTTCCCCCAGTCGTACTTTGCTTTGGATATAAGTCTCTGCTAAATAATACAATGTGTCTGTAAATTAAGCTGTGCCATCCCCCGTGTCTAAGAAAGACATACGTACCACATGTGAGATTTAGGGAAATAAAACATTCTTACGAAGATTGAAATTAATATGATGTGTTATTTTCACTTCCATTTGTGTCTTGATTGCTCTTATTTATACGCATGCATACCAGGGCTGAAGGTCAAGCACAGTTTCCACATAATGTGGGTCGGAGCCGCCAGTGTGGTTTTAGGCATCTAGTCAGTCTAGTTGATGCTTCAAAGTGTAGATTAACATGACCTGTTTCTGTAAACCTGAGATCATTCATTATGGAGCTGAAAGGTTTAATGCAGCATAATCACAAAGCGCCCCCACCAGGCTGATGGCAGTATGACAGATTGAGCACGTTTAGACTTGTGTGGCTCTGACCAGCACTGACGCCTGAAAAGGACAATGACAAGCGTGTCTCTTTGTATTTTTGTATGTGCTGTATGTATGAGGCATGTAGCACAATGCCTTTTTCCCCAAAGACATCTCAATCCAAGCAGCCAGCTGAATGCGCATTGTTTGCCGAGCCTGGTGAGTAACACTCTCAATGGAGAACGCCCTGAAAAGGAGGAAATCGCTCTTGCCATGAGAGCAGCGCTGCACCAACAGGAGGCAGAAGGACAGGCCGCCATCAGCAGGGCCCCCCATCAGCACTAGAAGGCCTGGCATCGACACACACCCTCACCCTGCTGCCCCCATTTCATCCTTTGTCCTCCATTTATTTCGCTTCGTCTTGTCTAATATGTCTTGTTTAATAATAGCCTGTGAGCCTGAGCAAGGTCAGTAGTTAATGGAATGGAGGGCCAGGGGCCGCCACTGAGCCGAATCTAATAACCGGCTGGTGCAGCGAGATGTGTGACCTCAAGCGGGCGGCTCGCATCCGGCTCTCTTCTGTTCTGTTCACTGGAATAAAATGCTTTGTGGGCGGCAGTTAAGCGTGGTTTAAAACAGCATTTGTAGCCCAATGCTTTCCAGAGACATCCTGCTGTAGTGGGTCTGAGGTGGATCTTTGCAGTCAGACACGGGTTTATTGGCCAAGTATGTTCACACACACACACAGGGAGTTTGTCTCTGGTTGTCAGTGGTTCTCATTCATGAAGCAAATACACAGCTAAGACAGAATGATGTGTTGCTGTTAAATATACGAAATGTGCAAGACTGCATGTCAGTGACTGCCTTAACTGCAAAATACAAGGAATGTAGGAATTAATACAGTAAGTACTGGGTCATTTACAGCTTGCTCCTCTATGGTATGTCGCTGTGTAAATTAGTAAATGTTAAAATAAAACTGTACATTGAAATAAGTTCAGTGTTTGTTTAGCCATGTAGACAGTGTACGGTAGGAGATCCATCACTGGGGAGATCTGCCTGTTCCAGCACTACTGAGGCAGTGCTGGAGCTCACTGTACTGCTGGGGCAGGACTGTTTCCACAGTCACGTGTCCCTGTGCCCCCGCAGGACTGCTGGAGGCTCTGAGGCTGCCGGCACCACTGCTGCTGCCCCCCAACGACACGTTCCTGCACCAGGCTGGGGAGTCGCTTAATCTCACCTGCAGGTACGGAGCCTGTCCCCCTTCCCACCTCACAGTGGTCTGCCTTCTGCATGAACTCTGACTCTCACTTCCCTTGCTCACTGGTGTGCGTGTCCCACCCCAAGACCCATCTGTCTCTTTCTACCTGTCAGAATTCCGCCTTGAGTAATTTGCCACTAAAGCCCATTAATCTCCATTGCAGGAGCCACGTCTGTTTCTGTACTTCATTGTAAAAGTCATATTTCCTAAGTTTACTTCCGAATGACCACATGTGGAGCAGAATTGCTACTTCATTGTTTAGTTCGGAACCTGGCTCACAGCATTCGTATCCTCAGCACCCTCATTTAGGAAGTCAGTAAGTGCTGCCTAGGTGCTTAGCTGATAAGGGGGTTGACACTCGCTCCTTAGCTCAGTGTGTAGCGCAGTACTTTTTTCTTTGTTTCCTTCAGTTCATTTTCCAAGGCCTTATACTCAGTGCGGGGTTATGGCCAGCCTGATACAATAGGGGTTTGTGTGCCACCATGATCCTAGGAGCTATGTTGTCCGGGGCAATTGCCCCTGGTAGGGTCTCCCAAGGCAA
>JAAGVU020000002.1:26849467-26862647 GCA_011763525.2 Mormyrus iriodes
CAGCCTTAGAGATAGGGTAAGGAGCTCAGACATTCGGGGGGGGCTCAAAGTAGAGCCGCTGCTCCTCCGCATCGAAAGGAGCCAGTTGAGGTGGTTCAGGCACCTATCTTGGATGCCTCCTGGACACCTCCCTGGGGAGGTGTTCCGGGCATGCCCAACCGGGAAGAGGCCCTGGGGCAGACCCAGGACACGCTGGAGGGATTATATCTCTCGGCTGTCCTGGGAATGCCTTGGTATTCCGCCGGTAGAGCTGGAGGAGGTGGCCAATGAGAGGGAGGTTTGGGCATCCCTGCTTAGATTGCTGCCCCCGCGACCTGACCCCGGATAAGCGGTAGAGAATGGATGGATGGATGGATGGATGGATAGATGAACAACTCACCTGGATGCCTGGATTAGTGCACAGGAAGTGCCTGACAATTTAATGTTAATGGGTCTATTAATAACTCAGTTCTTCTAGGCTAAATATTGTTGAATATCTTTAAATTATTCTAGTGAGTAGTTGAGTGAAGTCTAAGATTTCAGCTGTGCATACAAAGCAGCATTTTACTGTTTTGCGCCGACACCCTCCTTGCTGTTCATCCTTAGCTGTCCTCCTCTTCCTCTGCTGATTTTGATGGCTCCAGGGTAAAGGAAGTGGTTGGGCCTGACGCATGCGCTACTGTGTTGCTGCCTGTAGGGGACGGTCCGCGCTAAGCTGGAGCCTGCCTGGGAGAGACCTGGGCTCTGAGGGGGTCTCGGTGTATGAGGAGGCCTGTGAAGATGGGGCGTATAGCCACTGTAGCCGTCTTGCCATCCACCCACTGACGCACAGGGACACTGGCTGGTACTCCTGCAGCTACAGCCAGCAGAGCCCGGAGAAGGGCGGCGCCGCCTACGTCTTTGTCAGAGGTGAGCAGTGCTTGCTGGCCGCCAAACGCTTCGCTCTCATGCCATCTTATTGGCTGCGGTCTTCTCTAGCAGAGATGGAAAGTTCAGGTCCAGAAAGTACAAATCCAGACTAAGGTTTTATTCCGGCCAGTTGAATATAAAGAGTCACAATCACAGAGTACTCAACTGGTTGTTTGGAACAAAACCTTGGCCTGGATTTGTACCTTCCGGACCTAAACTTTGCACTTCTGTTGTCTAGTGTAATGCCAGCTGCTCTGGTGGTGTGTGGCTTGGTGAGTTAGGATGCTATGCCTGTGAACAGACGGTCATTCGTTTGAATCCCAGGGTCAGCAGAGTGATTTTACCGTTGGGTCCTTAACTTCAGTTGCTCAAGGAACTAGTCGACCCTTCTTGCTTAAAAAAAAAAGTACACCGCTGGCCTGGGCATTGGCATGTCCCAGTGAGGCAAAGAAAGAGGGACTGTGCGGGGGCAGGCCTGAGCGTCGGCATGTCCCGATGAGGCAGAGACAGAGGGACTGTGTGGGAAGCCCTGATTGTTATTTCCTCCCTGGACTTCTGTTTATTCCCAGGAACCAGGGTGGTGGGGGGGGCGTACGACCTGTTAAGGCTGGTTCATACTTCTCCGCACGTGTACTAGTGGAAGTGTCTGCGCAAACTTTTATGACACGTTTGTCACCATTATGTCTCTTGGCGGACAAACCTGTGCTGCACTCCAAATGTGTGTCCACATGGTGATGTACATGCAGCTCTGGACACATTGCACATGGTCAGTTTGCTAGCGTCCACTTTAAACACCAACATGGATGCTTTGGACGTGTGCTGGGGTAGTTTGCAAACTCTGTAGACTATTTACAAGGTAATAAAACTGTTACATACATGTAATTCGTGTGCATCTGTGTGCAGACTTGTCTCAAATCAAAAATCTCACGCCAGCCAGCTGATCAAAATTGGAAACCCTGTGAGCTGAGTTTGTAAAACATAAAGAAACGGACACAAACCTCACTGCTGTGATACGTGTGCAGGGAATATCAGAATAATAATGTATACTATTATAATTTTTATTATAAATAATAATAATAATAAAATATGACACGTGCACATGTGCAAAGTGCGCAGCTTGACCGGAGAACTATGAACAAATCCGTGTATGCATACGCAGTGTAGATACACGAGTGTTGTGCTTGTGTGGAGAAGCATGAACCAGCCTTTAGAGTTTATGGTCTGATCTCTACAACCAGTGCACTCTCCCCATCTACCTCTTTCTATTTTTCTGTCTGTCTCACTCTCTTATTCTTACTATTTCCCTCCCTCTGTTTTTCTATCTCGATCCCCATTTTTCTCTCCATCTCCCTTTCTGTTTCTTTCTCTCTCTGTTTTCCTCTCTGTCTCCCTTTCTCAGTTTCTCTCTCTGTCTCTCTCTCTCTCTCTCTCTCTCTCTCTCTCTCTCTCAGGGCTCCATACAGAATCAGCGTGTCCATCAGGTGTTAGGTCTATCCGATCAGTGGGTCTTTAAGTCCCAGTGAGTCGAGAGCCTGTCCACTTTCTGGCGTTCCATAGCAGTTATAAATGTTTCATCACCACTCTATGCTTCTTTCTTTCTCTTTGCTGTTATTAGTATTATTCTTCCATCATATAATCCCCTGTTCGGTTAACCTCTTTCACTCTGGCACCTCTCCCTGGCTGATCCGCCATGCCTCTCGTCCCTGCAGATAAGCAGTGGCCCTTTGTGGAGCCGCATGCTCAAAGCCCACATGCCCTGTTTGTGTACGACGACGCCGACAGCATCGTGGTACCTTGCAGGGTCACGGCCCCTGACTTCCACATTTCTCTCTCAGGGGTGAGAACTATCTCTTCCTCTCTTTTCATCTCCAGGTTGTTGTTTTTTTTCAAGCTGTAGAACGTTTCATTATACGCAGCCCTTTGACTTTGCCTATATTGTGATATAGGAAAAGTACCTGTTGGCTGAGTGTATGCCAGAGTCTGTACACATAGCTTATGACTGAGTGAATGTAAGCAAAATGGTAACAGATATTGGGAAGAGGTGCCATGGGCCCCCAGTGTTTTTTGTCTGCCGTTTGGATCATGTGACATTGAGGACAGAGGGGCCATCCTGTCTGCTGGCAATGGGCACAGGAAGGGGGTGGAGCTCCGCAAGTCACAACTCGTCTTAAATAAACATTCCGCTTTCACTTCAAAAGGAGGAAAGTTCCATTTACGAGCATCTGGGGATTTTTGGGGATTCCTGGTGCATCTAGGGAATTGGGGACACATGTCACCTGTCTCCTTCTGAGCCACATGTTTGGCAGGGACTCATGTGACCAGCAGAGAGAATGACGTTTATATGCTTCCACTGGGCTGAGAATGGCCCCATGTCCTGCAGACAACGGCCCATGAACTGATGCATTCATGGAAGTCTGATCAGGATGGTGTTTGTGTTCAGGCCCCGCCCAGTGTCAGGGATGCCGTGCAGTGGGACCCGAAGGTGGGCTTCAGGGTGCCTTTCAATCGCCAGGCCCATTACAGCATCCTGACGTGTGCCGTGTTCCTCGCCGGGCACCGCCATGTGTCCTACTACATCGCAGTGAAGCAACGTGAGTCTCAAAGGCGAGAAGCGTGTCACACAGGATATGTACACACCTCTGAGGTTTTGTGACTGAGTGGTGGTGTGTGGCTCAGCAGGTTAGGATGCTGTTCCTGTGATCGAAGGTCACCAGTTCAAATCCAAAGGTCAGCAGAGTAATTTAACCATTGAGCCCTTTCAGAACCCATAACCCCCAACTGCTCTGGGGATTATATGACCCTGCTTTCTCAAAAATGTATGCTGCTTTGGTTAGTTTGCCTGCAAGGCAAGGCTGCCCAGGTCTGTTTAGTTGTTGTTCTGTTTGCCCCTGTGGGATAGGGGAAACCTCAGTGGCTGATGGGCTCTGACTGCTCCTCCCTACCCAACCCTCTCCAGCCTCCCTCCTGACAAACGTCCAGATCCAGCCAGCGCGTGTGGAGTTATTGGTGGGAGACACGCTGGAGCTCATCTGCTCCGGAGACACCACCTTCAATGGCAGGATTGTCTTCACGTGGAAAGTGCCGGAGACCGCCGTGAGTCACAGTCGTCCCTAGCCATCCTCCCCAAACCCCCCCCCCCCACTTCCCGGTCATATGCAGTGATGGTTAAATGTGCCAAGACACATAGGGACAGGTACACAATAAATGAAGCATGTGAGGAAGTGTGTGTGGGGGGGGGGGTGCTGTGTGTGACTCAGCATGCCAGGACATTTACGCCCAGTGACCAGCGCAACACAAGGTGTCCATTACCATAATATGCCAGTTCCAATCCCAGGAGCAGCAGGAACATTTGCTCCTGGGACCCTCTCAAAAAAAAAATCATATCCCTTTGCATTAGAAGATCTGCTAAATGCTTGTAAGGCTGGCTGCTGACACTCACGCCTGCAGGTGAACCAGACGCATGACTTCCGGAAGTACCGGGGCGCACCGTCTAATGTGTCCTCCATGAGCAACACGCTGGTCGTGAGGGGCGTCACCTCAGCTGACAGCGGCCAGTACCACTGCAAAGCCCAGGTGCTCTCCGAGAAGCACGTCACAGCAGATGTGCTCGTTCACGGTGAGCGTGCACTGGTTCTCAACCGGATGGCAGTTAGCCAGGTGTTCTCCAGCATGCTGAGAATCACAAACAGGTCCAGGTCTTGCTTTGTCTAAATGGCTCACTGGTTGCAGAGATGTGGTTTTGTTGTTTTTCATATTTAATGCCCCTTGTATAATTTTCTCTTTCTTTTGAACATTCCAGAGAGGCCTTTCCTCAACATGTCACACAAGGGTAGCAGTGTAATCGCTGCCCTGGAGGGTCAAAGACTAACCTTTGAACCTGTGGTCAGTGCATGTCCCCTCCCCAACACTGTCGCATGGTAAGACTGATACACAGGGCACCATCTCCATGCGGTGACACACTGTAAGCCTGTGCGCTTTCCTGTGCATTAACCACACAGTGGCGCTCTCTCCAGGTTCAAGGATGGCATGCCCCTCCAGGACAACTCCACGTGCTGCAAGCAGTCAGGTTTTGACCTCGTCTTCAAGGAGGTCCGACAGGTGGATGCAGGCATCTACACCGTTGTTGTGGGCAACGAGGACAAAGGCCTGACTGGGAATCTGAGCTTCACCCTTGTGGTGAATGGTGAGGCCCTGCATTTCTGGAATAAATATTGAGATATTTATAAAACAAAAAAGGAGCTGAAACTATAGCCAAAGTGGAGCATGTTATTTTCTCCCAATAGAGTCTGTCAAATCAGTTGGCGGTGTTGCCACATGTTGTGCCAGCAGACGCAAAGCAGTGCCGACAAATCATTGCTTTTGCTCAATATCAGCCCTATGGAATCCAAAATATTTCCAGAGAACAGGAGACAGATGTCTTTTGGTGGCCAGTTCTTGCTCACTTTTCTCGTCCTCTATCTCACAAATACGTAAAACAGTCTATGAGTGAGTCTGACAGCAAGGAGGAAAATATTTATGATTGGCTCAGAGCGCATACTGAGCTCATGCAAAAGCAGTGGCAAACTTTTAACACATACTAGAAAATCTTGAAAAGAAACTCATTAAACATCATTAAAATTACAAAGATTGCTAAGTTTTGTTTCCTATGACAGAGTAAAAATCTTAACTTGCAGATGGTCTCAGCCTAGCTGACTGTCGTGGTCCATGTGATGTGATTGTTGCATCAGTTGTACAATGTCGATATGAACAGGCCACACCATGCAAGTCTAGTGTCAGGTCAGAGGAACATAGCTGGACACAGCTCTTTTCCCAGTAACCAGTATGATTTTTGATCACAAATGCAGACCCCCTGCACTGTGAAAGTGAAGGAGACGCTGTTGTTTCCCACTGACCTGCTGGAGGTACTCCTCCTGTGTGCTGCTGGCGTCTGGTTCTGGAAATAGCAGCGTCAGAGCCCCCCGCAGATGGTCTTGATTAGTGGCCCCTGCGAGTCTGCCGGCCCTCTCTCTGCAGCACCCGCCCCCCCCCTTCCCTCCACCATTTTATCTTCATCTTTCTGCAGCTCCTCTTTTGGTGTTTTGCTGCTCCGTGACATTCTCCCTCCCTCCTTCTCCTCTGTGCTGTTTCTCCCTTTCTCCCCGTTCTGCCATGCTCTCAGCATCTGCCACAACCCCTCCCCAGTACAACATGTGCATTACTAAGCGTGTAATCAGTAGAGGGAGCCTGGGGCTCCTGTCTAAACAGTGTGCTGACTTACTCCACCAAGAGACACTCGCTGTGGACTGGCTTTCCAAGCGATTCTTCTCAAGCTGCCTTTTGGTATCACTGCAGATCCTTTTTAAATGTTTTTTTTTTTTTATTTAATATTTTTAATTTTTAATTTTTCTCTGGAGCACAGCCTTGTGCATTAATCACTGACCAGCTCCTTGCCCCTTATTTTTACTGGCCTGAAAGGGAGAAGGGCTCCAGGACAAAGAGAACAGACACGCCTGGGTCCTGGCAGTGATTAGGAAAGCAGCGTAGGATTTGCTCATGTAGCATTTGAAGGTCACTTGCTGCTCCAGTTCACTCCACGCTTCATGTGCAAACAGCTGGATGCAGATGCAGCCTTATTAGGCCTCAGACTGCGCTGCCTGAAAGGAGGCATAGGAGGCTGCCCTGTACTGCCACATCTGCATGCTGTATCGTCACTTTATCTTAACTGTTGTTACATTTTTTAATATACATTTATTTGTTTAATAGATGTTTTATCCAAAGCAAATTACAACACAAAAATCCCATGTCTATATTCTAATACAGTCTGTTCTTTCACATACTTGATCCCATGTGACTGTCTTCTCACATACTTGATCCCTTGTGACTGTCTTCTCACATACTTGATCCCTTGTGACTGTCTTCTCACATACTTGATCCCTTGTGACTGTCTTCTGACATATTTTATCCCATGTGACTGTCTTCTCACATACTTGATCCCATGTGACTGTTGTCTCACATACTTGATCCCTTGTGACTGTCGTCTCATATTTAATCCCATGTGACTGTCTTCTCACATATTTGATCCCTTGTGACTGTTGTCTCACATACTTGATCCCTTGTAACTGTCTTCTCACACAATTGATCCTGTGTACCTGTCCTCTCACACACTTGATCCTGAGTTTCTCCATTCACAGTTGATCCCATGTCTCTGTCTCATTTCATTCCAGTGAAGCCTGTGATCATAGAGGAGCAATTGACTACGGTGACCCTCAAGCCCTACCTGCTAGGGAAGGAATACACGCTCACCTGCACTGCCTTCGGAAACCCCATGCCTCATATTGTTTGGGAATGGCAGGCCTGTGACCCGAACCCCACCCTCACTCAGTGAGTGTCCCCTTCTGTCCCCCCAGCAGTATGTGGCCCACCGCATGACCAGGCCCACCCCATGAGTGTCCATCCTGCTGTCTGTCTCCTCTTCAATTTGGTGGCTTGACATGAGGCTGAAATTAAAAACTGTGTTTTCAGAATTCAGTTTAATTTAATTCAATTTATTTTTCTAAAGCGCCTTTCGCAACAGTCGCCCCAAGACACTTGAAAAAAGAGTGTGGCAATTCATTACTGCATGATTTACACAAAATGGTGTGGGAAGCAGGAAAAGGGAAGAGGGAAAGAAAAAAAGCCAGAATACAGCGGAGGAAAGGAATTGAAAACTCCCAAGAAATGAGAGAAAAATTAAGAATATATGTTACAGATTAGAGTTCATCCCACTATCTGTGCAGCTCAGGCCAGCATGTTTTCATTCAAAAATGGGGCTTTAATAATATTGGTCTTAGGGTTCGGCAAATCTCCCCGGGTTCTGGACTCACCTGAACTCTTTGGGGTCTCTGTCTTTACAGTTTATTTGTGTTCCTGGCATCTCTATGTCCCCTGAAGAGGTGAGTGGGTGACCCCAGCCAGCTTTGGGTGGCCCTAAAGCCCCTCACAGCCTCACCCCATGACATGACTCTATATGCCATCTCAACCCTCTCTAAATTCACCCCCAGATAACCTATTCGATGTACAGAGATAAGGAATTTGCAATTAAATGTTGTCACCAAAAGGCTTGGTGGCATAGATCTTTTGCTTCGCACTGCCAGGGCTGTGGGTTCAATTCCCTCTCTGTATGCCTGGGTTTTCTTCTGGGTGTTCTCGTTTCCTGCTGCAGTCCAAAGGCCACCAAGCAGTGTACTCAAAGGCGTCAGGGCTCTAGGATATGAACAAATGATGTATTCAAAGAGTTCAAGGCATATGATCAGACAGAAGGCAATCCGGTCTGCTTCTGCCATAAATCAGGTAATCAGGTCTACTTCCGCTTCTGTAAACTGGAATCACACTGAGTGAGTTTCGGTTCTTGGCCTTCAAGGGGGCGCCACACTGCAAAACTGTTTCAGGAAAGCTGCTTATTGACCACATGGGGTGTTTACCAGGGAAGGGTCAGTGACGGGCCAGCCCGCAGGGACCATGTGACTGTGGAGGGCTCATACCTGAGCCGGCAGCATCTGGCCTCCCCCGGTGCCCTTGCTGACAGGAAGTTCCTGAGACTCTGAGCATGTGACTCACTTTCTGATGAATGCTGTTATGTATAGTAATGAATCGCATTCTTACTCACGCTGACGTGCTTTTCCATTCAAGCTGCATGTTTCCCGCTTTGTATCCCTTGGTATCCCTCATCTTCTCATGGAAAACAGCGGAGAGGCTGAGGTCTGGCAGACGCCGCACTCGTCCCCGCTGGCATTTCCTTTGGTGCATCCTGTACCGGCCGTCCGAGCGGGACGCTTCCTGCAGTCGGAGGTGGCAGCACAGGGCTATGAAACATCGCCACCCTGCTGTGCCGTCATTGCTGGAAGCCCTGATCAATTGGTCTTGTTTGTGACATCGCATTGTCCTTTATCGGTGTCCTCCTGTTCACCCTGTTGTCCCCCAGCTGTGAGCAGGCCACTGAACCTGGGTCATGGGTCCAGTTTGGGGAGGCGGAGCTCAGGGACACTAAGATGAACCGACTCTACAACAGGATCAAGGGCATCGAGAGCAACAGCGAGTTAGTCAACGGCAGAAACAGAGTCAGTGTTGCCACCTCTTCCTCTTCTCACTCATCCCCTGCCCTTTGTCTGAATAACTGCTGATTGTTTTTAGCTAGAGCTCCTCATCAGTTTCAGAGATCTGCTGTCCGTTTTAAGACTGAGATGCGCTGACTGATACTTTGATCTTATGCCATGTTCCTCTGTCAGAAGCGTCGATGATCCTCGCCAAATGCATTTGTGATGTCCATTAATGCCATTTCTTTGCTATAGACCATTATTCTGTCTCAGTTATCTCTCGGGCCACTGAAGCCACCAGCTGTGCTGCTTCTTACCTGTTAGTTAAACTGTCATACATCCCAGACAGGCTTCCCTGTTTGCCTGTAAGGAAAGCAGCCAGACACACAATGAGTGGGCAGTGTATGAGCAGGGTGTCGTGTATTCCTCTGTTGCACCCTGCTTGTGTCATCGGCCAGTGGCTGTTTATTAACTTTGCTTCGCAATTACAATTGCAGTATTTCAAAAAGCTGTTCAGTGGCCCTTTGAAATACGCTTGACAGTTTTAAAGGGACAGCCCACATATTAATGGGATGGCTTAGTGATGTAATTTGCTTTTCGGGAAATATGCAGTCAGACGGTGGGGGGGGGGGGCTGTTGGGAGCAAGGATTGCATGCCCCCTCCCCAACCTTTGCAAGTGGCTCATTAGACTTCATATGAGAACTCTTAGTGTGAGAGGGAGATCAGGTATTCGGAATCTTCCCTTAGTAATGCCCACCAGCTACTGTAAGACATGAAAAAAATCACATTTGTGTGTCACTATTTGCTGATTTCTTTTTCTTGTTTTTTGAAAACCTGTGACTAATTTTCCTTATTGATAAACAAAACTAAGAAGTACAATTTTTATCCTGTCTTAGTCATTGACCATTAATCATTAAGTTATGGATCAGCTTCCATGAGAAGCGATGGGAGAGGACTCCTTGTACGTAGTCTTGGATAGAGGTTAAATCAAATAGTTAAGATAGTAAGTAACAGTTTTCTAGTTGCAGCAACATTAGTGAGGTGACCAGTGACTTACTGAACCTGCTGATCCAGTGCTGCTCTCTGCCATTTTGCCATCCTGCAGACCATCAGCACACTAGTGGTGGCAGCGGCCGAAGTGTCCGGGAACTATACCTGCTTGGCCTGGAATGAGGTCGGCAATCGGACATGGAGCATGCCTTTCTACGTGGACGGTGAGCGCCCCCTAGCTGTGATGTTCATATAAGCAAAGGAGGCCTGTGTTTTCCCAGTCATGCTGTGTTACATTGGCTACGCTCTGTACAGAAACCTGCGCTTGTGAAAATGAGCCACAAAACGAGGAATGCGTGCACCGCACAATAGAGAGTCCACAGGGGGCTAATGGAAAACATCTCACCCCCTCCCTCCACAGCCGGCATACATTTAGACCTCAAGACTGTGAAACAGAAAAGACATGGTTCTCAGTATCACTGAGAAGTTGCTTGGAACATTCAGCTTCTGCGCCATGCCCCTGTCAGTCTGTTAGTATCTGTCTCTCAGGGATGTTTAGGAGTCAGCCAGCAAAGGACCAGTCCTGCTTTGGGGCCTGGAGGGGATGCACAATGAAGAGGGATCCATGATGGTTAGATGCAGAAACTGGGTGGAGGTGGGGGTGACAGCAAGCGCCAGTCCTACGGAAGTGATGGAGAGGTGGATGCTGAAATCCCAAACCACCCACCCTCCATGGAGTCCCCAGGCCGTCTGGTTCCTACTGATCTGCTGCACGCTGGCCGCCATCACTGTCTGCTGACAGTGTGCTTTCAGTTATCAGTGATGAAAATGGAAATAACTGTGCGTTTCCTGCTCTGCCGTCCTGGCCATGTGAAGTTCAGTCCGTCAAACTGGAAACTGCCTGTGGATTTGTCAGATTGGGTGTAAACACCTGTTTTCATCCATTAATTTCTCCTTCAGATCAGGTAGAGGCCATCAGAATAGAGCCTCAGAAAGCCATCGAGGGGGACAATGTGACGTTAGTGTGCCGGGCCACGCGGTACTTATACACGGAGCTGTACTGGTACGGCCCACAGAACAGGACCATCCCCATCGCCGGCACCACCCTGCAGGTCATGCCCCACTCCATCTTCCTGTCATATGCTCTTGGAAGTGTGCCCAGGGGGAGTGTTCGGGACTACGAGTGCCAAGCACATAACAACTACACCCACCGGATCGTCCCAAGGAAGTCGGAGCTTGTGGTTGAGGGTAAGCTTGCAGGATGAGTGGGGGTGGGAGTAGAGTCACACCAGCTTGTTCTTAAGGGCAACAGGAAGGTCGTATATTTTTAGCAGAGCAGAACTGTTAATATGAAGCAAATGTGGTGTCTATTTTGGGAGAAGTTGTTTTCCTCACAGAATTTCTTAAGTGTAATTAGTCATTTATTGTGTTAGTGTTTGTTCCTGGAAATAAGCCCTCACACGACTCCGGGAAAAATATAGCGGGGGACTGGTTGTGCCAAATAGTTAAAGCTCACAAACACCCGGCTGAGAAGACAGGAGCGTTACCGGGGCGACACAATAAACACCCACACCGAGATATGCCTCCCCAGCCAGGAGAGGCCCGTGGGTGCAGGCGAACCTGACCAGCCAGGTAGTGAACGCCAGCAGCACACTGAACCTAGTCTGCCACGCCCACGGCGTCCCACCCCCCCGCATCACCTGGCTCAAAGACGGGACCCCCGTGCAGGAGGCACCAGGTGATAAGCAGCTCCAGCAGCTCGCTGGCAGGTGCACAGAGCTCGGTTCTGGGGACAGGCTGTTATGGAGTTTTAGTCAGTACTTCAGATTTATTTAAAATGATCAAAGTCAAAGTGTCTTTATTGTCATTTCAGCTGTAGGATGCGTGGGTCATACTCAGATGAAATATCATTCTCCTTGGTCAGAAAAGTAAGAGAATATAAATAAAGACATAAAAACATGACTTTAAGACAGTAAAATCTACACATGGAAATTATTCTTGCTTATCGGATGCTTCTATCTAAAACAGCTTTAAGACTGCAGCAGGTTAGGATGCTGTACCTGTGATCAGAAGGTCACCAGTTCAAATCCCAGTCAGCAGAGTGATGTCACCATTGGGCCCCTGAGCTAGAGCCTTAACCCCCAATTTTTCCAGGGACACTGCTTTCACAAGAAAATGTATGTCACTTCAGATATAAGCATCAACTAAATAAATGGAAGTGCATTGCTATGCCTACATTTTCTGGAACTTCAGATAATAGACTTCCTCCTTGTGATTACAACTTCTGCCCTTCTACAAATAGCCTCAGAGAAATAAATGTGTGCACTGAGGTCTGTGTTTACGCAGCCTAGCACATGGAGTGAAGCATAAGAATGTCATTTTGGCTAGAACGCTGCTGTGCATGACCCCACACCGCACGCGTCAAGCCAATCTGAATCAGCAGCAGATGCAGGGAGGCCCGGTCCACCGGCCCCCCACGCTGAAGCTGCTGCTCGTGAACCTCCAGGAATCGCCCTGACCCCCAGCGGCACGCTGACCATCGAGAGGGTGAAGAAGGAGGATGAGGGGCTGTATGAGTGCCTGGCCAGCAGCGCAGAGGGCGAGGCAAGGACCTCCGCATTCATCAACGTGCTGGGTGAGTGCCGGCATGACCGCTCTCACCAGACTCCAGCACCCATCACTTTGTCACATCTGCTCTTCTGATCTTTGAAAGACTGAGGATGTACTTTAGCTTTTCTCAGCAGAGGTAGGCGCTGATGCATATGCAGACATCCATTATCCAGAATGTATTGTTTAATGCAGAGATGGAAAGTTCAGGTCCAGAAAGTACAAATCCAGACCAAGATTTTGTTTCAACCAACCAGTTGAGTAATCGGTGAATGTGAATCTTTATGCTCAACTAGTTGGTTAAAACAAAATCTTGGTCTGGATTTGTTCTTTCTGAACCTGAACTTTCCACCTCTGGTTTAATGTTTGCTAATACGTATCTTGGGTTCTTTCGCAGTCTTTCACATTTTGCTGCACATTGTACTGAGTATAATTGTGTATAAGACAAATAAAACTTTTAAACTGGAAACTAAGAACATGCTGTAACATTTCTGGTCCCCAGGCGAGGACGGGAAGTCCAACACAGAGGTGATCATCCTGGTGTGCACCGGGGCGGTGGCCAGCTTCCTCTGGCTGATGCTCACGCTCATTATCAGGAAGCTGAGGAAGGTATAGCTACAGCCCCCCCCCCCCCCCCCCCCCC
>JAAGVU020000002.1:26862747-26894122 GCA_011763525.2 Mormyrus iriodes
TGAACAGACGGCGCGGAGGGGATAGTGGACGACCCCCCCCCCCCCCCCCCCACGCACCCCCTTCGGCATAACAAGGACAGAATTTATAGCATATCGTCATATAATTCAGGTTCTTTGACATACACTGTTTTCCCTGAGGCCACATGATAGACTGAAATGCACTAAATAACGAATAAGAAATGGCAGAATTACTAATTAGTGTTAGTATGTGTTAATATATGTTAATATTACAGCAGGACTCTCTGCCCTTTGATCTGTCACTCCCCATGACTCTCTCCCTGCCTGTCCTCCTCTCCAGCCCAGCTATGCAGACATGGAGCCAGGCTACCTGTCCATCACCATGCCCCTGGATGAACAATGCGAGCTGCTGCCCTACGATGGCACCCGATGGGAATTTCCCAGAGACCGCTTGAGGCTGGGTGAGCGCATGCCCCAATGACGCTTGCGGTTTGTGCTGTGGGCATGTCTTCGTGTCTGTGTATATGGGGGCTCCCTGGCCATGAGGCAGTGTGAACAGCTGTACTGATGGGGGCCTCACCGCAGCCATCCAGCCGCCCTGTGGCCCCCAGGGGTGCACAGCGGGTCTCTGCCTTCAGCTGCTCTTACGTTCTCCCTAACAGGTAAAACTCTGGGCCATGGAGCTTTTGGAAAAGTGGTGGAGGCTTCTGCCTTTGGGATCGACAAGCGCTCTACCTGCACCACGGTCGCTGTCAAAATGCTGAAAGGTGCCACTACTGTGTTATTATTTTGTAAGGGGGATTATAGATTTGATACAGAAAGTATGAGAGTGCAGCGTTAAATGCACACATGCCGAGAGCAGATTCAGAAGAGGCATCACGAATGTCTCCCATGTGCTTCATTAATCATCTTACACAGACGGCCCTTAGATATTATTGACTTAAAGCCAATATCACCTCCTACTGATTTATGACTGCTGATGTCTCACATTCCAAAATCCAAGTCTCCCCTAATCAGTTATTGCACAGTAAATTTCTAGCCAATTAAGAGAACTTGTATCAAAAGAATTTCCTTCCCTGGTTTAGTCTGGAAACCAGAGAATTCTTTACAACATGGTCAGAAAATAATAACTGACCTTGCATTTTAACCATATTTTTTTCAATTGATGAATTGATTTCAAGTTGATGTAGATGAGTTCAAGTGTCTCTCTTTCAAATTTTAAATCAAGCTTTGCAAATGACATTGTAACTGTTTGACTTCCCAGTGCTTAACTGACTTCTCAGGCTGCCAGAATAAGCACTGGCTACACAGAAACCAGCCATGAGCAATCGAGCCGGAGGTCAAAGGACAGATCAGTGATCACCGATACATAGATGTGATGCTTTTACTCTAGACAGTTTAGGACCTGGTAACATACCAGATTTGGGCATCCGGATTGCCCCCAATGTTTTAAGATAAAATGCATCTTGCTCTTCACAGAGACCGTGAATGAGTCCAGTCCCTGTTATTATGGATCACATTTGTGTCATTATGACATATTTATTGCAGCTGTCCCACAGTCTAGGCTGCTCTCTCTGACTTCCATGAATAATCATCTATGAACTAGTGCACTTTATTTATCACATATCTGGAAAAAATGTTTGCAATTTAAATTGACTAACATGACTTTACATTGACTCCACATGCACATTGTATTAAAACCATGCTTGTCTTCTTTAGTCTAAACACTTTTAATACAGTTCGATGGGAAATCTGAGCTGGCCTTTGTTGAATTATCTCAAAGCATTATTCATTCCTCAGTCACCTGCGACTGGTTTATTTCGAATGAGGGTCACATGATCAGTATGCATGATTGTGGTCGGAAGTGTGAAGGATCCAAGTCATTTTCTTGCAGCTGTTGGAGCTGCCTGGCTTTGCTGTCTCCAGATAGAGGTGTTTCAGTCTGACCTGAGCTGTAGTCAGTGAACTCTGTCTATGTCCCACTCTCAAATGACTATTGGTGGGGTTTATCAAAATTATTTAAAAAATCACATACTTTGTAATTTCAGGGAAATACCCTTATATGCCCATAGCATCTTAACCCAGAAGTCTTTCCAAGCCAATCGTGTGACACCACTCTGTGTGTTGGACAGGGGGGGCCTCAGCCAATGAGAGCCGGGCCCTGATGTCTGAACTGAAGATACTGATCCATATTGGACATCACCTGAATGTAGTCAACCTGCTTGGGGCGTGCACCAAGCCTGGAGGTAGGGGGTTAGGGGTTTTTTTTTAAGACAAGGGCATAAGAGGGGCCATAATTCATACAGAGGGGCCAACCTTATCATTAGACAAAGATATGTTTTGAATCAGTGAGTGATAAGGGAGGGGGCACTCCAGAGGCCAATCAGCTTTCAGCTGGGGCCAGTGCCCCTGTGACCCCATCCCTGTGTATGCCGCTGCATACAAGGATTTTTATTTTTATATCAAAAACATAGTAAAAATATTATTGAAAAAGAACTGCTAAAATTCTCTTAAAATGCAGTTGTTGTTGACTAACCTTGTGTTCTGTGCCCCTGTAGGGCCCTTAATGGTCATAGTGGAATATTGTAAGTATGGGAATCTCTCCAACCACTTAAGAAGCAAGAGAGGTGACTTCATGATTTATAAGGTAAACCTCCAGGCCACGGTGGGAGTGGCCAGCGTCGGTCGGTCGTGCCGCTTCAGCCCGTCCTCATCCTGCTGCGTCTGTGTCTTGCTCTCCCTCAGAGCCGGGATGGCAAGGTAGCATCCCCGCGCCCAGGGGCCGACCTGAGCGAGGCCCCCAAGCGCCGACTGGAGAGCGTGGCCAGCACGGGAAGCTCTGTCAGCTCCGGCTTCGTGGAGGACAAGAGCTGTGACTCAGAGGAAGAGGAAGAAGGTTAATGACAACCCCTGAACATCTTAAAACCTGACAGCATCTTCCTTCCAGCCTCTCTATCCACGCATCCCCCTCCCTACAGTAACCCCCCCAAAGCTAATCTGTTCCATGTTCTCCTCACTACAAACTGCAGTCAGTCTAACTCCTGTTTTTTGACTGATCTGTATGCAGCAGGTGTATGTTGTTCCTTTATTTGATAAGCTGCTTACTCGGACGGCCTTGAGACTCCAGAAACCCCAACACTGATGCCCATTTCCAGCAGCCTGAAATAAAGATCTTGGGGTTGGATCTGCCTCGTTCTTAGACAGGGCTCCTGCTGTTCTGATAGTCTGTAGTGAGAGATCAAGGTCTAATCTGAGGTGTATACATACCCAAAACATCCCTGTTGTGTCCACAGAGCCAGAGGACATGAGCAAAAGACCTCTGACGATGGAGGACCTTATTTCCTATAGCTTCCAAGTGGCCAAAGGCATGGAATTCCTGGCGTCACGAAAGGTACAAATCTCTGGGGCTGGTTATGCAGCACTGATGGCACAGGCCGATTGCTTAGGTCCAGAAAGTGAAAATCCAGACCAGAGAACAATTTGGGGGAAAATAACCTAGGCATTTTCTGGACCTGAACTTTCCACCTCTGACTGAAGAACTCGAAGGCGTCTCACAGGCTGAAAGGAAAGTGGCTTGTTCTATGAGCTGAACATCTGCACAGATTTGAACTTCCCCCTTATCTTGATTTTGGTGAGAACTGAGAAATAAACTGCCCATCAAGGTAATAGCAGTGCTATCGCCTACAGAATGTAACCCTGTTAAAGCTGCCATAGAATGCTTTTTTTCCCCCAAATTGTTCTCTGGTGTCTACATAGAAGGTATGTAAACTTGGTTTCGTCGGAAAAATGTCCATACGTGGTTTCACAGGCCCATTTACAACCCTGTGATTTGGCCCTAGAATGAAGGCTGTTTTTCCTTATTTGGTGGGCTCATTAATATTTTTATGAGCTTTGCTCTGATTGGCTGGTTTACAGTGATGCACTGCGATGACACACAGAAACAGTTTGCTGCACATAATTGTAATAGTCCCACTTCAGTCTAGGCACAACTTTGCATCGTCATAACTTTATTTTCAGCATTATAACAAGAAAATTTTAATTATTTTTCATCTCGCCCAACAAATTATTTTGCTAGCTTCATCTTGCAAGCTTTATCAAGAACTCTAAACAGCAAACTCAGCATGTTTGTAACGAATTTGTTTTTCTTTTTTTTGTTTTTACTGCAGTATTGATTAGATATTTGTTTAGCTACCCAAAAGCAGGCTATGGGAAGTACAGAAGCCTCTTGTCAATGTCAGTTTCACAGACTTCGTAACATTGTTTACCACTCCCCTGCTAAATCGGGGTTTGTTTTCCCAAAACCATAACTGCTAGCAACGTTAGCAACTTACATAGTTAGAACTACATGGTTCCAACTATGTAAGTTGCTAACAGGAGCTTTTGGGAAATGTACCCCAGACTTACCTGTTAAAAATAAACATCAGCCATGCCTGTTTACAGTTCAGTACCTTGGGAAGGGTATGCAAAGTGCCGACATTCCTGTCACAGCCTGAAATGGCACGCTTATACATACAGCCTGCCACTTTCCCTGTTCTCCACTTCGTTCTTCACAATACCTGCAGAACTGTTGAAGTCCGAAATCGCAGCTTGATAGGGGGCTTAGCATAAGTTACGTTTGGGGATGTGGTTAAGACACTGTTACATAACAGTCTAGGAATTTCAAAGCAGCGTGTTTCTTGTCCTTTTTTATTCAATAATTATTTTTGAAAGAGGGGACAGCAGTGTTTGAGATTCTTGTATGTCATTTGCATGCACCAAACTCTCCTTTTTCAACCATGCCGAGGTGAAGTCAGATTTTCATTCTATGGCACCATTGATATCCGCTTCTTTTAGTGGCTTGAAGCAGTGTAAACTACACCCTGAATCCAGCATCCGTTAGTGAGTTATCTCACTAACATTTGTATACCTTCCTTTGAGACATTTAGGAATTTGCTGTTGGAAATGCCTTCATCCAGGCGGGACATGGAGCCCTGTGCAGCCTCCGGGTCTGATTTCACCATGTTTGACCCTTTTCTCTCTTTCAGTGTATCCACAGAGATCTGGCTGCCAGGAATGTCCTGCTGTCGGAGAACAACGTTGTGAAAATATGCGACTTTGGTCTTGCGCGGGACGTCTACAAAGACCCGGACTATGTGCGCAAGGGAGACGTGAGTGCACCCGCCTCGGTTCGGGGTGATGGATGGCGCAGAGCATGTTGTTAACATCTCTGGAATGCTGCCTTACCGTTCACCACCCTCTGCAGGGGGCTAGGGGGTTTCTGGGGTCATGTGATCTTTCTCAGCCGCTCAGCATGACTGACGGTTTGCTTACCATCTGCTAAGGCGCCCCTGGCAAAGCACACGCACAGCAAACTGAACCCAGCTGAGGAAGGCAGCAGCGCAGTGCTCAGTGATGATGATGATGATGAGCAATGTTCCTGCTGACTTTTTTAATCATGATTTAATCAGTTGGAGGTAGAGGTAGGCTTTGCGAAGCACCACCACCTGACACACGCTATGTGCTTCGAGCCTAACATGAAAAATCGCTGGTCACTTTTGTACACCCCCAGCACTCTGGTCAGCCATAGCGCAGTGATGTGGCCGGGTAGGTGCAATAACTACACTAAATATTCCAATAAATACTGCTGGAGCAGCATGTTCTGCTAACCAGCTAGCTTCTGGCTATTCTCACCAGTTATTTATTTAGTTTTTGAATCATCTGAGGGGGGCTTGGGGACCCCAAAATGACTTTGAGAGGGGCCCCAGAAACAACAAAGCAGTCCCTGGGTAGGGTCCCAGTGACTGAAGTCCGTCTTGCTCACGCAGCCGGCATCCCTCCCCTGCTCAGGCCCGGCTACCCCTGAAGTGGATGGCACCAGAGGCGATCTTCGACAAGATGTACACGGTGCAGAGTGATGTCTGGTCCTTTGGCGTGCTCATATGGGAGATCTTCTCACTAGGTGTGTATCCACCCCTTGCCTCTCAGTATAACCACATTCAGCCGTGCTGGTGCTCATGGTACCAAGCTAGCAAAATGTGCTTTTCTGCACTTTCTTAGAAAAAAAAAACGTTATTTATGTCTCATCTGGAAATGATAAGATATATCTCTAGATCATGTCCAAAGAGCATGATATATCTACCTCCATCCAGGAGCTGAGTCTCTGCTTCTCGAAAAAAAAAACACTGGAGATTTTTCTCAGCTATAAATGAAAGGTGTCTGTGGTTCCTCAAAATCAGTCAGGGTCTGGGCCCGGTTAAAAGTATTAAGTGCCTCTGGGCAACAGCACATATGATGTCACATCAGAAAGAAAAACAACTGAATGGTGGCTCATGAAATTCAGAAATGAAGCTAATTTAGGGAAAATGTTACATAGGCTATTGAGTGCGTGCCGTGTTAAAAAGCAATATTCAATCATATAAAATATATTAGATATTGAATCGCATTAACTTGTCAAAAGACATTCGTGAATGGAATGGGGGGGGCCCTGGCGGGTTGCCCTGCTTGGTGCACCACCCCCACGGCACCACAATGTTGATGTATGAAGAGACTCGTCATCGTCGGTTTTGATTTTCCTAGCCGCTACTGAGTCATTTATTTGCCGCCACTGAAGCATGTGGATGTCTCCCCCCTCTGTGTGGCCCCTGTCGTGTCCGTCCCGTGGCTCAGGAGCGTCTCCCTACCCTGGCCTGCACATCGACGAGGAGTTCTGCTGCAAGCTGAAGGAGGGGACACGCATGCGTGCGCCGGATCACGCCTCTCCGCCAATGTAAGCCGAGCCCATCCACCGGCCGAGATCACCTTCGGCCTGACAGCCCTTTCAGAAGGGGGGGCTATTCCAGGGGAGCCTCTCAGCTGTCTGGGGGCAAATGCAGTGACTGTGTCTGACCATTAGAGCTAGAGGAAGTGGGGCAACGGGAGGGCTGTACGGCCATGTGGCCAAAGGGTGGGCCAGAGCAGAAGGTTCAGCTTTCAAGTTTTATTGCCACATGTTCAAGAGAACACAGTTAGGTTAGGGGTTGATCAGGTGGGTCAGGTGCATCAGGACATAGGATAAACCGCAGTGCAATGCAGTTACAAACAGTGCAAGACAAAATGCAATATAAAAATAGGTAAACAATAAATAATAAAAAGTGCAATGGGGATAAGAATACAAATAGACCAGAATAGTAAAATAAATATTAATGCAATGCAGAAGTCGAATATTAGCATTGTGCAATACAGTGTAGTGGGGGGTCAGATGCAGGTCACCAGTTGCTTAGCGACCTGATGGCTTGGGGCAAGAAGCTGACTCTGAAACATTGCATTGATACAGCAGTAACCCAGGGTGACTTTAACAGAACAGATGCACCAGCACGGGCACGTGAGGAGGCAGCAGTGACCTTGAGCCAATAGCACACCGGCCGTGTCCCTCATCAGCGGGCTGCTCATAGACCTCTCTGTTTGCGCACCACACTTCCTTCTTACTGTGGAACAGCGTCAGCTTTTCATTTTCCTGGAAAGCATTTAATTTGGATCTTAAACCTCATGGAAATGCTGTTCTAAATGCAATCCAGACATTGGCATGCAAATAATAAAGATGGCATTTCACTTCATCCAGCAGGAGGCCAAGTCAGCCTGATGGCCTTGCTGATAGGCTTGTTTCATGGGGTGGCAATAAGCATGTGAACATGTGAAAACATTTAGATGAGTAAGGCTGTAACTTATAACTCTGACCTTTCACCCATGACCCCTGACCCGACTAGCACACATGAGATGAAAGGAGTTTTGCTGATTAGCCACCAAAAAGACCACTTTTGCTGTTCAGAAAATATTTAGTTTGGACTGTGGGTAACCAGTAGGATAGCATAGATTAAAGGTTCAAGATGATCTGCTGTGTATTACTGTAATGATGAAACAAGTAGGAAGGACAAAGGGAGGATGGTAGAGCAAGGAGCAAAGAATTCCTTTATAACTGCATAAATCTGGGATTGTGGCAGATCATCTGTGGTTTTATGCAACGTTTCCCCAGCGCTTCAGGCCAGGCAAACAGATCACTTATGAAATCAGGATGCTCAGCAATCTGCCTGCATATCTTTTTAAAAGCACCTGTTTATGATCTTCATGCTATGCTCATGAAAACACATATGACCAACTGATAGCTCATCTAGATCCCCTGCAGCTGGCCCTCTGACCAAGGGGGGTGATTTATGCTAAGGCCAGCTGGGGTATGGAAGCACCAGCTGATCTACGTCACAGTTGTGTGACATCACGCACTAGTCCTTATATGGAGAGCGATTTGCTTTAAGCTTCTCTGACTTGCCTTAGGTGTCCCTTCGGGTAACACTTTAGTGATGGGGCACAAATAAAATGGGATTATGCTATTACTTATGTATTTATTAATCACAAACTAAGTCTTAGTTACATACTGATCTCATGTTAATTCATCATTAATGAATCATGATGTATGTTTTATCTCAAGCAGTTACTATATTTGTTACTATATCTGTTAATTCAGCAAATCTTTGTGAACCACTGAAGGAACAAGTCATGAATAACACAAGTGAAATACTGATGTTTGATGTTTGTTCATCATTAATGAATCATGACGCATCATTTATCTCAAGTAGCGACTATATTTATTCACGATTTGTACTTCAGCAGTAACTGAGTGTTACTGTTCCTGTGTTTATTTATGCGGCTCTACTTCAGTAAGGATCCTGTCTGTCTCACAGATACCAGACCATGCTGGACTGTTGGCATAGCGAGCCTGGGCAAAGGCCCACCTTCACACAGCTGGTGGAACGGCTGGGGGACCTGCTTCAAGATAACGTGCAGCAAGTAAGGCTACCCTAACTGTAGCCCTCATATGGCGTAGGGCCCCCCTAACCATAACCCTTAGATGAGGTAGGATCACCCTTTGCCGTCAGATCAGCTTCAGTCCTTCTTGCAATCATCTGTAGTGGGATATGAAGAAAAGCCTCTTGTACTTTGAGGGATGAAGAAGGTGGAAATCTACTTCAGAATCTGCATTCTAGAACTTACCATAAATGTTGAGGAATGTTTAGATGACTGAGCTTTTATTGGTGAGGCCATGGCAGGCATCTGACTTCATCTCGGTGCTCATGAAACCTCTTGAATTTGTCAGTGTTGTGCATGTGGCTGTTTCCCTACCATAAGGGAACACTGTTAGGCTGCACCTGCTCCTGTATAATGGCTGCCCTTGGCCTTTATACGGCCATGCAGAGCAATCATAAGATCTAATGACTCCCACAGGATGGCTGAGCTGCCCGTGCCATTAGGGCGTGCCTGCATTGTGGGATAAAGGCATCCTTTGCCTTTCTCCAAACATAAACCCTGTCCAGATGCAGCACTTCTATACTTATTGACTATGTCTTATAACCAAAGACATATATTCTGGAGAAACTCTGTGAGTATTATGGGCAATTCGTTCTGCTTTGAGTTTTACATATGAATGTTGTTGTGAGCAAATGGGTTTGGACAAAAGGCTCTTCTAAGCAGTTACTCGTAAGAGTATATTAATTTACCTTTAAATGTCTCTGTGTAGCAGATGCTTTTGTTCAGTGCAACGTACAGTGACAGTAACAGGGTCATGATTAGGAAGCGTGCGTGTGGTTATGCAGAACCACCACATAGGTCATTAGCTTCAACTGCCCTGAATGTCCTTGCTGCTCTCTGGTTAGGCCCCTTTGCAATGCGTAACTTTGGATGTAACCTAGCTCTCCCTACTTCCACACCAAAAGCTGCTGTGAGGAGTTTTATGCAAAATGTCTGTATAAAAGCACTCTGTCAGACTTTAGAGAAGTGAGTCATTCTTGAGAAATTAGTGCCCACTGTTTTCTGGAACGAGCCAGGACAACCAGAGGGGAAGGACTGTGCAGATGCTCATTCACAGCCAGAAGCACGAACAGCCGGGTCAGCTATCAAAGCAACCTACCTGCATAAACGGCAGAGTAACCTCCAAGCAGATAGGGGGCACTGTGACACTTGGGGAGAATCTAAAACTCCCTGTTTTGTCATCTATAGGAGGGTAAGCACTACATCCCCATGAACACAGCTCTGCTGAGCAGAGGCACAGAGCCCTGCAGCACCCCTGTGCAGGGCGATTCTGGGGGTACCCGGTAAGGCCTGGCATACTTTCACTTTGAGCAATGGCACATGATGAAGTAAAAGAAATGTGTGATACTGCTTTGGTAGAAAGGGAGTAAGTTGGAGATGCCAGTTCATTGAACTGCGTGTGTGTGAGTGTCTCTGTGTGGTGAATACTGAAATCTATATATATCCAACATGGCAGCAGGATAACCCCCAAGCCTGGAGGTACAAGGCAAAACTTCTACCCCGTAATCCTCAGTGCCACTTTGATGTACAACATTACAAGTCAGATAGTTTAGATTCATTTGTATTGGATTAATTTTATCCGGGGTGCAGCATAATCGCTCAGTGGGAAGCACCTCCAGGCTTAGAGGTTCAAATCCCGCTCTGTGTGTATGTGTGCGTGTGTGTGTGTGTGTGTATGTGTGTGTGTGCGCACGCGTGTGTACAATTCGAATGTTCTCCCCATGTCACATGGGCTTCCTACCACATGTTGGGGTAACTGGCATCTCTGACGTCCCTTCAGGGTGAACCCCAGCCCTGTGCAGGCTGCTCAGGCTCCTGGCCTCCCCTGTCACCCTGTCCAGGATAAGCAGCTGGAAGATAGATAGATAGTTTCTTTCAATACTGCAGAACTGTTTAATGCATGATGGATTGGGTTTTTTGAATGTCACATTCTGAAACCGTGGATATGTCCCTTCAGTAATGAGGGCGTCATCCCTAGCAGTGTAACGAGCTTCTATCAGATGACCATGGAGGACAAACTAGACAAGGACTACAAGGTGAAGGGATCCGGACCCACCACACACACACATACACACACACACACACATTATTCACATTGTCTTACACACTGTGGGTAAAGTTTTAATCGATGGTATTGGTATGTGGGACTAGCAAATGTTTCATCACAAGCCATTCTTTAACAACTGCACCACCTGGTATCATAATGCTCCATTTCCAGTAGTCATGCTGCAGAAGGGCACTGCTTTGTGCAGTAAAGAACTCAAAATGACCAGCCAGGCGTCAGTGACGTGTGACATCATCGCATTTAGAAAAAATAATGGCATGTGTGACGGCCTTGGTCTTCTGCACGCCCCAGGGTGCCCAGTCGGACAACAGGGTGATCCTGTCTCCTGATGACACCACGATGCTCCAACCAAGCTGGGCCAGGTCATCACTCTGCCGACCACCAAGCATCATGGCCCTGGCGTAAGTGATTTTTATCAGACCTTAGACTTGTCTCAGATGGCCCAGCGTCGGACGGCTCTCCCCCACGAACACTCTGAATGTACTTGTGACCGTTTGCCCACTGGTGAATATTCATGTTCCTCACAATCACTAGTAAAACGTCACTGGCCCACTAGATTCCCAGAAACCTGAGCAGCAGAGACTGGCTGTCTCACTGCAAAAAAACCAAGGGGAAAAACAGGGAAATTATGGATTGTTGGGAAAGGGCGTAGGGCTTAGTTCATGAGGACAACACAAGGACAGACAGAAAAGTGGAAAGGAAGTGCGACTGTTTCCAGCACACTGGAAACTTTGGTCCAGGGGGAGTTATGTGCTGATAATGAGCCAGCTCCCCTCCCTAGTATCACCTCCCCTGAGTATGTGCCGGAATCCCAGAGGACTTCAGTGACCTTATGCACACTCCACCTCAGCCACCGCTGATCCTCTCTCTCTCTCCCAGCCCTGACCTTCACGCTGTGGCTTTTCCTCCAGGTTTATGGCAGCGAGCAGGAGCTGGGAATCCATCCTACACGAGGGGCAGAGGGAATGCACTCACCCCCCCGTACCTGCTCTGGACCTCAGCCCACACAATGCCAGCCTGGAACAGATCATGGAGTGCCACAGTCCACCCCCTGATTATGATGACGTGATCCGCTACTCTGCTCCACCCGTAGAACTACACCTGCCTTGAGGAATCCAGCATATGGACTGGGAGCCTACAACAGAATAGCCTTTCTTGATCAAAACTGTACTTACTATATTGTGTGTGTGTGTGTGTGTGTGTGTGTGTGTGTGTGGGGTAATGTGAGGCTGATACAAAGCACTATAGCATTACAGCAACAGCCAATAGCCAAGGCTACATCCTTGCAGCTAATGAAACAAAAGCATCATTATGCTATGCATTGATACAGCAAAACTGAAATATATAACCTACATATTATGAATTGCTAATCAGATCAGAATGTATGGAAGAATATCGTCTCTGAAAGTCTATTTGTAGCTTGGTTGGGTGAAGTAATACTGGACAGCCAGTTTAGAGGTGAAGGACCAGGTCAAGATGGAATGTGTTCCATATGAGTTTAATGCTCTTTAGGGAGGTTTGTACAAGCAGTCAGCAGAGTTGCAGTGCAGAAGTAATGGAGTCAGGGAGCAGTCTTTCACCGTCACGCAATGGAGGATTTAAGGCCTGATGGAGAGCCACTGCTTTATCAATGCACCATCTGCATTGTAATCCTGCTCTCAAATCCTAGGCTGCTTATTATACTGGAGTGCCTTCTCTGTACGCTTAACTTTGCTGGGCTTCCTCCTAATTCATGTATTGTAGTTCTTTGAGTGGCAACAGATTAATTAGTCTGAGTTTTGGGGCATTAGTGTTTCAGGAAGAAGATATCAGGAGTTGTACGCAGACCCTGCGATGGTGACAGTAGCCACAGGGAAAGTGAGTTAGGCTTCCATGGTAACAGAAGGTGACCCGATGGGAGAGACTTATGTGGGCTGACAGAATTAGCATCGATCCCACAGGTTATATCAAGATGCAGACTGATTCTGAGCCAGGGCCTTCTGAGCAATATTTAATTTACAAATGCAGACCTAAGATTATCACCTCTGTGATTAATATTTGTTCTTTAATGTGATAATGTAGCTGTGTGTGTGTGTGTGTATATATATATATATATATATATAATCCTGAGTGCCCAAGGGAAATGAAAAGGAACATGAAGAGAACATGCAAACTCCACATGCCCCGGAGAGCAGTCGGAACCTGCTTCTATATGTTGTATTCCAGAAACTAGTCAGCACTGGCAACCGCTGATGTCCGTGTGATTTCTGTTAAGGGGCACGTGAGCGGCATCGGCCCAGACTGTGCAGATGTACCATTTGGACACTGCAGCCTACTGTGGTGCTCGTAGTGTGAGTGCATGACATGCTTGCTAAGGGGGCCCTCATCCCTGTGCTTGAGGCTGGTTTCAAAGCTGAGGTCTGATGTGCTTTCCTCTATGCTGTCCCTTTAAATGTTCACATGCTGTTGCCTTACTTATACACTTTTCCAAGAAATTGCAGCAATTAAACTGTCAGTCAGCAAGAATATGTGCTGATGTTTGAGAAAATGAGCTATAAATGCCATAGTTGTTAGATCTTCAGTACAAAACTGTGTGACAGTCCAGCATATTTTTATGTGTTTTGCTGCTCTCTAGTCTATGTAGTGGCATATTGAAACCAAAAATAATGTTCATGTTTCTACAGATGTTTTGTTGTGCTCCTAATGTCTGAATCACTGGAATCTGAAAAGCAGTTGTGTGGATAACTGACCTAAAGCTGGCTGCTGTAAGTCACCTCTGTACAATGCAGGCACATCCAGGCCATTGGCTGTTGTGTAATGAAGGGACTTCTAGCCATTCAAGGTGATGAGCAAACTGGCAATAACAGCCACACCCATCATGCTTCACCTCAACTCTGCCAGGTCTAAACTTAAAGGCCTGACTTTGCTCCTCAGTCCAGTCCCCCCCCCCTCTGGCCCGGCAGCCATTGGCTTGTAGCCTGAGCTGATCCACGCCAGGTCTGCTGGCTCCAAACCGCTTATCATGAGTACTTTGACAGACGTGCCCAGTGACCAGCACAACACAAGGTGTCCACTACTATAACGAGCCAGTAAAAATCACAGAAACAACCCTAAGACTGATAACTGAGCGATGGAAGTGTTTTTGTGTTCTTAATATGGACTGGAAGCCCAGTATGGAGAATTATAAGCACTGATATTATTGTCTTTCATATGTAGTTTAGTTTTGTATTTCACACATTATTAACCAAATTAATGGAAACATTATTATTATTATTATTGAATAAAGATTTATATATTTATAAACCAACCCTATCTGTGATTCATTCTCTTTTTTTCCTTGGTGGTATGGCCTTTCCCATTAAGTGGCTTCAGACAGACGTGGGGTGTTGATGGATATGCATCTCGGTGCGATCATCCCCCTGCCCTCTCCGGGATAATCGCCGTCTGCTCAGGTCGTCTGCAGCCGCATCAGGGGGTCTGCTTCGTCTTGTCCTCAGGGTGGGGGTGAGGCATCTCTGCATCATCCTGATTTACTGGGTTTCAGTGAGTTGGCAGACGTGGGCAAAAACAGCTCTCAGCAGCAAGCACGATCTAATTTCTCTGCCTTTCTTTAAGCCAGTAGGAGTCAAAGTTACTGGGGAAAATCGAGTCTGCTAGTCCAAAGCAGGGACTGCCGATTATTGCACTGCACATTTAGCAATTTTACAATGATTATACTAAATGATGGGTAGTGGGGTTAGGGATTAGCCATCAGCATATGGTGTTTGGTGGTGTCTAGCTCAGCTGGTGAGGACTCTATGCCTGTGATCAGAAGGTCACCAGTTCAAATCCCAGCATTGGCTGGGTGATTTCATTGTTGGACCCTGAGCAGGGCTCTTAACCCCTAAATGCTCTCAGGACCATTTGACCCTGCTTTCTCAAAGCAAATACATGTTGCTTTGCATCAAAGCATTTGCAAAACAGAATAAATGAGATCTGTGTCCAACAAGGACAGAAGCATCACCATTGTACACAAACAATGAAAACTTTAAATGATCAAACACTCATTGGAGACATAACAAGCATGACCTCAACAAATACTAAGCTTGTAGCATCCAGCAGAGCTCTTCTGAAGGCAAGGTTGTTTCAGCTGATGGCAAATATGACGTGCGTAAACCTAAAATGCATTAAAATTCTTAATTATCGGCATGAACACATGCAGTGTGTGTCACTGGTTCTGGATTTTCAGAAACCCCTGTCTTACTATGCATCACATAACTCAGTAAAGTCAATCAAATGCTTCCTATAAATACAGTATATTCAAGATGCATTTCCCCTTTAAAGTGCACTTTGCCTCATATGATTTTGGATATTTTTCCATGGCTCAACAAAAATTAAAAAGCAGGTTAATATCATCCATCTTCTATCTGCTTATTCTGGTCAGGGTCAAGGGGCACAGGGTTCTACCTCAGGCAGCACAGGGAACAAGGCAGGGGGAGACTCTGGGTGGCATGCCAGTAAGATTTATATTAGATCAATATAAATATCTAGAACTGGGCGACCTGAAATAACTTGTAATGGTGATTTCAAAGGCCTGAATGGACAGACACTTGAAGGAAAGTTTGAAGGAAGATCTTGAAAAATATTGGAAGGTCCCTGAGTCAATGTCCAAGTTTCTGGGGAGGAATAGTAGTACCCTCTAGTGGTCGCATCTAGACCAGGCGAATAGAGTTTTTACTTTGGGGCAATGTGTGGCTGATCACTTCGAAGAGTGAAAGAAACTAGGACACTTCATCTAGCTCAAGCTGGTCAGCTGCAGTGTTGATGATACAACAAAATTATGGGACCCATCATAAAAATTGTGTAACTATCAACAGTCCTGCTGTCTTCACAGAGGTGTACGTTTACCACATTTAACCAACTTTAACTAACTTCTTAAGGAAGTCCTGAACATGTTCATGGGCTTATACAAACCTCAAACTGAGAATATTTTCTTTAATGCAGCAGGTCATTGTTAGTCCAGAAGATCACTGAGTGGAACCTCAATGAGCCAAAGGTGGGACTGGAGCTGAGATAGTACCAGTTGTATGGTCTAAAAGACAAAAAATTTAGAACAAAAGTAAGACATCAGGCATTTGCTGACAAAATGTCTCCTGTCATTTGTGGCTGCTGAGGCAGGAAATGAGCCTTTTATTGTGTTAAGTATGACCCTTTGTGCTTTCTGGCAGTACTGTGTGGTTAACTGTTTAAGCCTTCTCCTGTGTAAGGACTGTGCAGGACATCCTTGACCTTGGGGGCTGGACAAACTGGAACTTCAGTCAGAGACTCCTCCAGCAGTCGAAAGGCATCGACATGCATAAGCTCCACGACTCCCCATCCCAAAAAGCCCCCTCCTATTGGTTGATTCAGAAGCCGCTGGAATACCATTCTGCACACTGATTGTACATTAGTATTTTTCATGGTGAGGACAACATATAATCAGAAATAATCCATCAGTTCACAATCTGCCACCTTGGTGTTATGCAGAATTTATATGTAACTGAGATGTAAGGAAAATACAAATCAGTTGGCTGCCTTTAACAAAATCACACGCACCTGACAGCAAATATCCAACTGAATCAAAATTTATAGAGTGCACTTAAAACAGTAACGATCTAGGAAAGTTCATCCATTCTCTGTAATCGCTTGTCCTATTTAGGGTCGCGGGGGGGTCTAGAGCCTATGGGTCACGCACACCTACGGGCCATTCGGTAACTCCAATTAACCTCAGCATGTTTTTGGATTGTGGGGAGAAACCAAAGTATCCGGACGGCAGATTTGTGAGGCAACAGTGCTAATTCCTGTGTCCCCCTGGGTCCGGGAAAGTACCATTTAAAATCAAAGACAAATTCCTGAGACAAATAGGAATAAGAACAAAACGACTCGCAAGACTGGAAAATATATGTATGTGTTTACAAGTGTAATGCCTTATTTATCTCTGGGCATGACGCGTTACATTTTAACGTACTCGCGAAGCGTTAGCACAGGACGGTTAAATATATCTATGAGTCAATTAATACTCCAAACTCACAATGAAACACAACTCCAGGCTGATCCTTTATGATAACTGAACATGCCCTGATGTTACTTCAAGAAGCTAAAAAGCTGAATTGTAGATAATTCCTCAATCTTACAAGAGTGGTTCCCTCAGACATACATGTTTAGCACAGGGGATAGTGCTGTTAACTCCAGGTTTTCGGGTTCGAATTTTAACTCCCACTCTATGCATGCAGAGTTGGCTTGTTGTAGTTACGTCGCCTGTCCACATGGGGACAGTATTAAAACGCTTAACAGCTCCGGCCACATGGTCCACCTGTAGTAGGCGGGACGTGGTCCAGGTAGGGCTGTGTTATAATACAATGTGTGGTAGTGTGTCTGTCTTCCTTGTACAAAAAGTCTTGCTTGGACAAAAACGTCTGCTACATAAATAAATATAATAAATGTTTAGACCCTGAACACCTTACAGTCAGACTTCTAATAAATAACACTTTACAGCTACTTAAGGAAAGTAAATATTCTGACAACATTAACGAAGTGAATGAAATGTAATTAGCTAAATGTATGAAATCAAGATATATAATTCTTAATTAAATACCTATGAGTGGGTGTATGGATGGATGGATGATGGATGGATGTTACTAAAATACAAATACAAAGATCATTTCTTATGCTTTGCCTGTTGCCTGATTATAGACTTATAAGTTCCTACAGATTGGCCATGTAAGCAACGTTATCTGAAAAAAACGTCATAACGTGAAGGGACGCTGTTTTAATATTTCGGGAAATGTCAGAGGAAGATACCGCGCTAAAATATTCAAACCTCACATTTAATTAATGGCTTATACAGTTAGTCTAATACATAAATATGTGCCCAAGAGTCATAATATAGTCTTGTACATATTTTCTGATGACCTTAGGTGATCACACGTAATGTTTAAGTTAACAGTGGCATTCTTTGTGAAGGAATAATTGAAAACTCTGGTCTAAGTGGGATTCGTAGTTCATTCTCTCAGATTTATTGGTTGAAAACAGCACGAAAGGTCTTTTGTATTGTTTGTATGTTAAAATGTGGTTTAAAATACGTACACGTTTCTGTATTTAATTCTTACTATGTACAAAAATAGCAACAACAAAGTCAAACTGAGTGACGCGTATCTTCGTTTTAAAACAATGGCACATTTTCAACGAGAAGAAATAAAATGCATATTTTCATGTATTCTCCAGTTAACATTTCTCTGAAGAAAATGCTAACCTAGTGTGATGAATTTCTCTACTTCTCTTCGATGCCTCTTTATGTTCCCTAAATGTTATGTTTCACTTCGGCTCTATGAATAGTATTAGGCCTATTAGGTTCTTGCCTTGTTGCAATACTGCTTACACACGTACCTGGACATTCATTGGAAGCTCGGTCTAGCTATACTTAAGCCAAGTTGATTTGTGTTTGTATTCTGCTATTTGCCAAACGTGTATGTTGCTTTGGACAAAAGTGTCCGGTAAATTTGTAAATGTAGGCCTAATGGAACGTAAAAATTGAATTTTAACGACAAAAAAAAATTGTGAATGAAATGAGCACGTGACATATCCTATCACCATGGAATGTTTTTCATTTCCCTGTCAGATCTTTGGCTTTCAGGACGGTAATGGGAGGGGGGATACGTACAGGTACATAAAATTAGTATATATTCTCTCCATCTTCAAGCTGGTCATGGTCGCGGGCTGAGTATCACAAGCAGGAACAGGGCACAAGGCTTGCGTACAACCTGGAAGCGATGCCAGGAGAATCTTGTCTCTTTGTAAAATTGAATAGTGCTGCTAAAATAAGCATCCATAATGAAATTAAAAACTTTTACTTTTCAGTATTTTATTTCAGTATTTTCGTGCGCTAAAGTACTTTGACTTTGCGGATAATTCATGATGTTACCGAGGAAAAGTCCGTATGGGAAATGGTGATAGATTAAATACATTTTACCTCGGTGAAAGTGCTGCTTTGCACATTCATTTCAAGTAATACTCCAGGTTCCCTCCAACCGGAATTAGCTGTGAAAGTGCGACCTCAAATTGGCGAGGTGAGAAGGAGGCGGATAGTGAGAAGTTCGCCTTAACTGCATGGAGTGCCGTCACTTTTCACCTCTTTTGCAGAATATGTTCAACAAATACTCGGAGACTTTCAAGAGCCTGGAGAGTGCGGGCGGATCGCTTTCCCATGCGAGCAGGTCGCAAGCGAATGCCACCAATTACTTCCAAAATATGATGTGAACAGTTACAGAAAGCACTGTGTATAACTGTCGCTGTCCTTGTGACGTGAGACTTAGACGTTTAAGATTAAGTTTAAATTTTGATACAGGGGTATTAAAGGATAACACGATAAAGTAAGTTTATTTCGATAAAAACTGTCAAATTAGAAACCAAATAATATTTAAAAAATTAATACACAGAATTTTAGTAAATAAGATGCACATATCCAATGTGAGCGATGCATGACCAGCTCTTGTGTACTGAATGCATGTATTTCTTATCTGCCTAAAATCGGTGAGAGCACTCGTGGAATGAATTGAATTAAATTAGGGCATAAAGTATTGGAATTGCCGCTATAGCGTCTATTAAATATTGTACCACGCAGACTGGTCAGGGGTTTGTGGTGCGTAAAACAGAGGCATTGGGAGGAATCTAGGAGGTGCATTTTGGCGGGGTTGTCGATTCGTCATTTGAATGCAAATGTAATGGGTCTCAAGACCGTTCTGACGTCAGGCGGGCCTTGGTATACCTTTGCCACCAGCACCTTGTCAACAGACCTTAATCATGTGCGACTGAGACGCATCTGGAAGTACGTCGCAGCGCTATCAATCTGCAGAGCTGTGCTGGACTACTCTACAGACATTTAGCAGAAGGTGCTGAGGGAGCAGTACGACCTTTGGCTTTTGAGTAGTTATTATGTTCCCATAAAAAAATATTTAGTTGTTGCGTTTGTGAATCATGTACGTGGGTTACCTTGTGGATAAAGAAAGCAACATGTACCACCAAGGACCTATGAGGCGTTCCATTAATCTTCCTCCGCAGAATTTTGCGCCCAGCGCTCAGTATTCCGACTTCACGGGGTACCACCATGTGCCCAGCATGGAGAACCACACACAGCCCACAGGGGCCTGGGGCTCTCATTACGGCGCACCAAGGGAGGACTGGGGGGCCTACGGCCTGGGACCCCCTAATAACGTACCCACATCCATGAACACCTCATCACCCGGCCAGGTCCCGTACTGCTCTCCCGACTATAATTCAATGCACCCGGCCGGATCCTCAGTTTTGCAGCAGCCACCGGAGAATATTAATGTTGCCCAACTGTCCCCAGAAAGAGAGAGACGCAGTTCGTATCAGTGGATGAACAAAACTGTCCAATCGTCGTCTACCGGTAAGTAGGAAAAAAACTACATCTTGGCAGAGCTGTTCTTTTTCATAACGTTTTCTGATTCTACTTAAGTCATCCTGAATCGGACTGTCACGTTTAAAGTGTCAAAGTGTAAATAAGGCAATATGTTGTTGTATACTATGCCTGTGTTACATAAGAATATATATATACCATATAAAACCATCAATCACATAATAAGCCTACGTATGGTAAACTAGAATTTCACGTATTTTAGGCCCACTTAAATAAGTAAAATAATGTATAACAAAATTTCTGTTTCTGTAGATTTGCTTGCTATTTTAAATGTACATTTTAAATGTCATTTAAGTTAAAATGTAAAATTCTGCTGGTCAAATAAGCAAATCTAGTCTATCAACAAAATGTTCAATGTATGTTTGTTCAATAAATGCTTGCGTAAGATAAATATATTTCATTTTTAAATTTTGTCGTACGAAATATATATAATAGGCCTATAAATAAATTGATATATTAAGCTAACAAAATAGGACTAGATATTAATTATAATAATGACGCAAACATTACTACCTTGATGAGTAATTCTTAAAATATTCGATATGTAGATATTTTATATAGGCAACAAAGTTAGGCCTAATACAATTGTGAAATAATGAAACTTGGAAACGACTAATGCAGTGAGATAATTGTATGTTAATTAAACTTTTCGGCAGTGAAACATGAGTTTTGTGATGTTTATCAATCGGTTCATCGGGGGTTTATAAGATGCTGGTGATAATGTGATATGGATTAATTTCATGTATGCCATGGTAGATCTGCCCGGGTAGGTGTGTTGTGCATAGAACGCCAGACGCGCTTGTAATGCTAATGTCTCTACTCCCGTAAACTTAATGTGAGGTCCACTTTTCCTGGGCGACATTGTCTCAGGGTTTCGGTGTTATCTGTCATGTTCAGGCGGCGGCCCCTTTAAACCCTTGGTTTTACTTTGATATGCACCAAAGTTTCTTCCTCGGTCTCCATTATTCAAAGGTTATATTGCCCGGAAAGGGCGATGATTTTCACAGCAAATAAAGACCTCGTCCCTTTCGTACTGCCAAAGGTTCTGTTCAATCCAGCGAAAAGTAATTACTAAAAAAGAGCCACCCCATATCTGACGACCTCCGAAAATGCACTGCGCGTGAACTATTATTTGTTTGTTATTTCAAGAACAAGTCGTTCGTGAAATAGAATTTCCCAAGTAGCATTCAGCCTAACTCAAAATTAATAGTGCATTCATATTTAATCTTCCTTATTAGGCCTAAACAAAATTAAATACGAATATTTTTATTTGACACTTTATGTCAAAGATTTTATTATTTCTGTAAGATGAAAGGGCACCGACCTCCTTTACGGTTTGTAAATCAAACAAGTTCAACCTGATACGGGCAAGAGAAATTTCTGCAATAGTATCGCCTTGTGAGCCCTTTGTGAGACGCGTGTTGCCGCTTAACACTTCAATGGGGTTTGACTCATTTTTTCGAGGCCCTTTGTTCTGCAGTTTGTTCAAAAGTCACATCAAAGGCCAACTGAAACTTAATTTGCATACGTAGCAACAAAGCGAAAAGCTCTCAGCCACATAAATCTGGATTTTAAAGTAGGCCTAAAGCTATAATTTACGGATGGCTTAATGATTTAATTAAAACATTCTGTGTACTATATCAACGATACGATGATTTGGCATGAATTACTGTCTTTTAAATCTTTATTGGCGCATTACGGATGAAATATTTCATGAGTCAGTGCACACACACTACTGTACGTCACGTACAATAATCAAGATTCATTTTTGACTATTTATATATTTATAAGTCATCAGCTCCATTTGAAAACGTAAAAAGAATGATTTAAAGTAGCTTATTTATAAAAAGACATAAAAGTTCATTAAATAATAAAGGACAAGCAGTTACGGGTAATAGATGAATGAGTGAATGGATAATATAATTCCTTAATAATATTCTTAATGTTGTAAAGCCAAGTATTATTTATTCGCAACTAAAGTAAATCCACAGTGACTTCTGTTTATTTTCAATACCTGCCCATTAATCGTATGATCATTACATTCTTTATAGGTAAAACGAGGACGAAGGAAAAATACAGAGTCGTTTACACGGATCATCAGCGGCTAGAGCTAGAGAAGGAATTTCATTACAATCGATACATCACGATCAGGAGGAAGTCTGAGCTGGCCGTCAACCTGGGTCTTTCGGAGCGACAGGTAAGCAAGGCGCCGTAAACCCGAGAGCGGCCGTGCGATGAACGGAGGGTGCATTATATAAGATGCTTTTATCCGCTTCTCTTGTTACTCCAACAGGTAAAAATCTGGTTTCAAAACCGCAGAGCGAAAGAGAGGAAGCTGATCAAAAAGAAAATGGGCCAGTGCGATGGGAGCGGCGGCTCGGTGCACAGTGACCCTGGCTCCGTGAGCCCGCTGGCCGTGCCCGGCCCGCTGAGTCCGTCGGATATCCACGGTTCCCTGTATCCACCGCCGGGCATGAACGCTTTGCCACCAATTGGGAATATACAGCAAGTCACTGTGAGCCAGTAAACTTATGCTGGGAACTTTGCAACTTTAACTGAGCACTCCATCACGCTGCAAGGACGACCGCAGCGCGACCTGTTAACGTGGATTTATAAATTATTCCAAGAGCAAAGTCCTTTTAAGCCCGTGCTGTGGATTACAATACAGAGATTTCGAATGGAAAATGCTGGAGGCTCTTCGAAAGATTGTTTTAATAGTATAGTTTTTAAAAGAACGCTGAAAACAATGTTTGTATGGGCCAGAAATAAATATTATTGGTTTGTTCTTGTCTGATTTATTAAAATATAAATAGGCCCATCATTTTCTGTATGTGACGAGAACGAGTGTTTACATGATTGTCGGGTGCATTTTAATTGCACTGTCTTCCTACCTCTGTAAATGTGAAAAGCTCTTTAAACTGCTGTGAGCTTTCGGAATAGACATATGTGACCTTTTTCTTAGGTACGGGTGCAATTTTAAACTTTGGTGTCAAAAACATACGGGTATGACGTTTGATGGAAACGTTTATTATGTAAATAAAAGGATTTTCCCCGAAATTGGCTAAGCTTACTATGTGACTCACCGATTTGCGAATTTTAACTAATAGGATATAACGAAAACAGCATAAAAATGACATGCTATAAGCCTATGTTTCTCTGTCTAAATCGAATATTACAGTACTTATTACCGCCAGACATTTAGAAAAAGGTTCGGGAGCGATGAAATCGTAGCCTAGTCTTTTACATTCCTTGTATATTAATTTACAAACATGATAGAACTTACAAATAACAGACGCCGTTTAAAATAAAATAGACATAGGCATTTAACACTTAATGTAAAATTGTCTTTCATGTAAAAACAAATTTGGTTCCGTGATTTTCTGTAATTAAAATGTATAAATACAATAGGCCTGTTTCAGTATTGTCCTTTTCCCAGGCGCTCATCCAGCACTGAATCGCGTCGGAAAAATATCCCTGTATTTTATATAGCCTTTAAAATTTCACCTTTACTTTCTAAAACAGCTAGGCCTACATGTATTGCAGTTAGTTTTCACCGGTCTATAAAGTAATTTTATGGCCAGTTAAATTACTAGTTAAATTACTGTAATTCCTCTTTGTTAATTCTACAGTGTCACGGGTCCGATTTAAAGCAGCGATTTAAGCGTGGATTTAAGGGAATTTGTTGACCAGTGACATTATAATCGGTGTCACCTCATTTATCATCCGCAATACGAAGCGAAATACACGCCCAGCAAAAGTTATCGTTTCGGGTGATATCCTAAATACTCTTGTAAGGCCTGTAATTACTTTACTGTGCTCCGTGCTGTTTATAAGGTAAGTAGAGTGGCATTTTAGGTTACTCACAAATAATGGAATAATGAATGAAAAAACCGAATACTTAAAGTTAGATGGGCAGTTTTGTACCATTCACAGCCGATACTATAACTAACTAACTAACTAGACTAACTTTTCTCAGCTGTTCACTCCTGAGATTGGTAGGCCTATAGTGTGTTATATGAAGATTTAATATTAAGATATATGACACGATTAAAAGTACTGTTGGGAAAGCGCTGTTAAAAGTGTGCCCTGTAGTCCACACACGTTCATGATATTTAATGGAAAACAGCTTTAAATGTTAATCTAAAGTAATGCTCTCTAGGTCATTTTCATCTGCTTCTGATATGAAATAATACATCTGCCCATTTTCCTGTAACCATCCATCCATCCATCCATTTTCTGTAACCGCTTAACCTATTCAGGGTCACGGGGGATCTGATGCCTACCCTGGAGGCTAATGGCTCAAGGCAGGGAACAACCCAGGATGGGGCGCCAACCCATCACTGGGCACACTCACACACCATTCACTCACACATGCACACCTATGGCCATCTTGGTAACTCGAATTAACCTCAGAACGTTTCTGGATTGTGGAGGAAAACCGGAGTACTCAGAGGAAACCTCACAACGACACGGGGAGAACATGCAAACTCTTTAGACATGGAACCCTGGCAGAGACTTCAACACTAATCCTATAGGTGTGAGGTGACAGTGCTAACCACTGCATCACCCTATGAAATAATCAGTTTGAATAACACAATTATCATTACCGTTTGTATCGTCATTAAGGACAGGAACCGTAATAATGTAAATAAGAATATCACTGCTTATTTGTGATGCAGGTGTGACTCTTATTCGCAGTGACTATAGGTGGACTCTTTACCCCTGGAGGGAAGGACTGTTAATCCCCTTCACAGGGTATTAATCTCATACTAATTAGGGTTAACCGGCTAACAGCAGCCCGACTGTGGGTGGATGATTGGAAACAGGCCACTTCCAGCCTAACGTTTTGCAGCGCTTTTGGGTCAACCTCAAGCTGGGATTTCATCTCCACCAGCCTCCTGACTGTTACTGCATGTAAAGACACACATCACCTTTTATGCTGACTTCATTCAGGGTGTCACCGACCGCTGACAGAATTTAATAACTCATAGTCACACACGGCACCATATCACTATCTGAATGGGAAAATGAGACAGGAGGCCTAATGTTTGGGGACCTCATAGTCATAATTCAATCAGCAGGTCAGTCGTGCTTAAGAAGAAATCCTGATCAGCCAGACGATGGGTCTGAGAATGACTGTGTAGGGGCAGGATGGAGGCATGATGAATGGATGGATGATGGATGGAGGAATAGATAGGTACTAGATTATTCCAGAAGGAAACCGCAGGTTTACAGTAACACAACACACACGTTTAGACAGTAAAAAGACATTGATACACAATAGCAAATAAAAAAAGACAATAACAGTGTAAAGAATCTCACGGAATTCTGTAGTAAAGGTTCAGTAATAGTATTGCACAGTTGGCTGTTCAGTGGACAAATTGATGTTCCGTGAATGTGCAGTGAAATGTACCTAAGCGGTTCAGGTCTAATCAGAAAGTTGCTGGTCCCCTCCTTCCACAGGGGGACTCATTGTAAAGTTTAATGGCTGAAGGTAGGAACAAGCTTGTATAGTGCTCCTTGGAGTGGTGAAACTGTCTGTTTGATGCTCAAGATGCTCCTCTGTTTTGCCAAAACGACAAGCAGAGGGTGGGAGTCACCGTCCAGCACTTTCCTGAGTGTTCCCGCTCTTCTGCCTCAATAGCGTTTAGTTCCAGCACTGTATCTGTATGGCTAGATGAAGGAGGCCATCTGCACAACCACAGAAGAAGCCTGGCCAGCCCCCCAGCGATGGGGGTCCCTGAGTAAGCCAGCCCCCCAGCGCCGGGTGGGTCCGTCTCCAGGTGACGCGAATCTTGGGTAGAAGCGAGAGGGGGCTGCGCTCGGCTGTGGGAGGGGGCAGACGGGACAAGCCAGGGGAAGTGCGGGGCAATAAAATGTACCTCCAGTATTGTGACCCGAGGTGACAGGTGATGGACGAGGTCGCGATTATGATGATTGAGGGTCCCGGCTCTGGCCTTTTCGGGCTTTCTGCTGTGGGTCTTTGGCTGTTTGCAAAGGGGCCTCCGCATCCTGTCATAAAAGATTACGACCCCCCGCTTTTACGGCGCTCCGGCCGCAGAGGAATGGCTGCCCATTCATGCCGCCTGTGGCTTATCTGCCCCCTTTTTGTCCTCCGCTGGCCTGAGAGGTTAGCAAATTACAAGCGACAATTTCTCCGCATCTCTGGAACACATCTGCCCAAATCTACCTGTTTATTTAAGCACCTTTGATCTGTTTCAGGATCTCTGGGATCTGATCGCAGACCTGCGAGCCGTGGAGGAGATCGCTGGCTTCTCTCTTTTTTGCCTGTGCTGTTTTTCTGCATTTTGGCCTGAGAGCCACGGCCACCATGTCACGCTACGTTTCTCTAGCTGTGTTTATACAGGTCAGCAAACAGAGAGCCAGAACAGGCAACCTGCAGCCCCTGCTCACAGGGCATTGAGCAGAACAAAAATAGCGCCAAATATAAAAACAGAAACATGATGCTTTTTGAAGGCCTTGACTATGGAGAGCAGCCCCAGAGCTGGGGCCTTCCAGTCAGACTGACCTGGCTGTTTCTGGGTGTCTGTGCTGTCGCTGGATGTCTGTGTTGTTGCTTGTGTCCCGCTAACCAACGCAACCCTGATACTCATATTATCAGAATAAGAACTTCAAAGTTTTTTTCATTATATATATAACTAAGATTGTCCTTGACCTTGACAGTAATGTTACATTCCTCAGCAAGAGAAAAAGCTAATGTTGGCATCCATTTGCAACTCTGTTACTGTAATAAACGTCTCCTTCATTTCACTCAGAAGGGACAGTTTATTATCTACAGTAGTAGCATAATCAGACTTACAGTACTAAATGCAGTGCTGTCTTTTCCAGAATAATAATTGCCATTTTTTTCTTGTATTGCTGCCTGGTAGCCTCAGCATGTTAAGGCCGCAACAACTACCTGGATGTGCTTCTTAACTCAAATTGAACTATGCTGAAATTGTCTTCAGATAATTTTCATTGGGTTAATAGACATTTTTAAAACTTTTTGTTCATTTCTGTGCTGTTCTGTGCTGAAAATCGGCAGGACTACCATGCCAGGCGTGATGCGGGTGAACAGAGAAGACAGCAGTAGTGTCCCCAGAGCCCAACCTCACCTTGCATACGCTACCAGCCCTGAAAAGGCCATCATGCCATTTTTTTCTTTTATTGTTCCTGACCCAGGGAAGGCTATGTTCCCCAGCTTAGCCCCGCTCGCTGCCATGTACCACATAGGATTTGCCTCAGTCTCCTGGAACCTTATTGGCCCAGTTCTGTTTCCTGTTTCAAAAAACCCCTTCAGTCTTAGTCCCCATCCCAAGCCTCGGAACAATCAGCACAGTAAACGCAGCCCAGGAGAGGAACAGGCAGTCTGTGTCCAGGCGGGGAAGATGAGGACACACCATCCAGGCCAATCGCTTAGACCCTGATCTACCTGGCACCGTCCACCTGGACCTGATGGCGGCTGACCTTAGGTGGGGACCTGCTGTGCACTCTAGCTTTGGCCCAGCAGTCCTGACGGCACCCCCGGTTTCCTATCCTGCAGGTCCTCCCACCCCTGCCATGCAGGTGTCTTGCAGGCCCGCCGGGGCCACCCGACCAGTTTCTTCGGTGCCCTATGGTCCCGCTGTCCTGGCAGCACCCTCTTTTTTTTCCTGACTTGCGGGTCCCTCGTCCCCTTCTGGCTCTGACCCCTGTTGCTCCCGTGGTGCCCTCTAGCCCTGCAGTCCTAGCGATCCTCTCCTGTCCTACTGATTCCTCAGTGCCACCCAACCCCCTTGCCAAGCCCCCATTTTTTTCCTCCTTTGGCCATACCTGATATCCCTGACCTGGGTGTCCCTCCACCTGTCCACCTTGTTCCTGTCTCACTGTCTCTCCAGCATGTTGTCCCTGCTATTCCTGGCCCTGCCTGTGTTCTGTGTCCACCTCCTGGGCCCGGCAGTGGCCGTGGTGGTACCCTGTGTTTTCTACCTGGTGTCTTATCCAGAGTTGTCTCTTGTCTGGGGTCCTGTCCTGGTACGTTATACTTGTGGCTACCCCTGTTGTTCCCGGTCTTGCCCTGGTCGGTCCGACGCCCCTAGTTTTGTCCTGCACCAGGTCTTGTGTCCCGTGTGGGGGCTCTATCTGTGTCTTGCCCTGTCCTCTTGTCTCCCTAGCTTGTCTCCCCAGTGGTCTGCACTTGTCTCTGTCCCTGTCCTTGTGGTCCGTCCACCTGTCTGCCCTGTTTTTGTCCTAGTGTAAGTCCAGTCTGCTTTCCCTGCTGTCACTGGCTCTGCCTCTGTCCCTCCAGCCCTGGTGTGCAGCTGGACCCTTATGTCCTGTCGTACCATGTCCTGTCCGGTGTCCTGACCCCTTGGGTCCGCCCTTCTGTTTGGTCTCCAGGGTCCCGTCCCCGGCTTGTCCTTCTTGCCCAGAGGGCACTCCTTGGGGGGCGGGGGGGGGGGGTTACTGTCACGTCCTGCTCGGCACATCTGTCTGACTGTCCTGTTTTCACCCTAGTGTGGCTCTAATAAGCCATGCTGGTTGTGCATTTATCTCCCCTCTCATTTCAGCCCTTGTGTGGATCACTCCAGCTGCCCCTCATCTGCTCCCTTGTCAGTCCTGTATGACTGCCTAAGAGTGTATAAGAGTCCTGTGCTCTCCAGTCCTGACATTGAGATCATGTTCTGGTGTATGCCCAAGTCCTTTCCTGTTCTAGTGTTCCCTTTTTCTGACCCCTTGCGGTCTCTTTAGTTTCTCCATTGTAAATAAAGTATGTTTTATTTGCTCTGACGCCAGTTCCCAATTCCCTGATTTCCAAGATACATGTCAACTCTTATCTGAAATTGAATGAATGTGATTCTTTACTTAGTGGTATAGGATGTATTGAACAGTATTTTAAAATGTGCTTTTTTTCCAGATTCCAGAGTATTCACGATAGAGTTGCACCAAGCGTAGTACATAAAATAGCTCAGAGTGTACCTTTGATGCAACAGCTGGACAAAACTACGTCAAATATGGAATGACCCAGCTGTCCTTATTATAAAAAATACATCCTCAGAGAGAGCAGGAAGGCCAGCCAATAGTGTACTGACTTGGCCATGATTGACAGCTGCACACAAGACAAGCCCACCTGAGCACCTTTGCAAACTTGGTCCATTACTCAGTTCTCTGTCCTGCCCTTTCTGATTAGTAAACTTTACTAGTCGCTGGTTAACAAACATTTTTAGAAAATGATTTTGGCGATTCTGTTATCTGTTCAGAGAGTGCTTACCAGGATGTGGGTGCAGTGTGGGGCGGAGGGAGCCACCTACCAGGTGCTGTGGGTGTCTTCTTGGGTCTTTCTTGTGGTTCTGAGTTTTGAGTGTATCCATGTTGGACGCTCTGTAACAAGAGGGGAGGTCTGCAGCCTGCAGATGTCAGACACAGGGACAGGCTGGCATCACAGACAAGTGCGGGGTGGCCAGTACTGGTCAACATGACCTCTGAGCACAGGGAGGGTAGAGCCTATGGCCAGCGCCCAGTGAGGGGGCAGAATCCCTTGCTGGAGGAACCTCTTTGGAGATGCTGGGATGCATGCATGGGAAGTCCATCTGGGGGTTACACAGGTAAAGCTATTTTAGAATGGATTTAAATGTTACATAAAGATAAGGAAGCTTGACAAAAATCATTTTAAAATGCATTCAAGCAGCAGTGTGCAGCAGGAAGTGGCAAGAGGATGTTGCCTAGCAACAGGAATGCAAACTAACATGCGAAGGAGAAGCAACACATTCAGTGTGCAGTTCAGGCAGCTGCTGATGGCCCTGTGCTGTTCCTGGGAACCTCCGGCAGGAGGAAGGGGGGCTGCTCTCTGTCCCAGCAGGGAACCCAATGGCCTTCAGCAGAGTGAAGGACTTGCCCGACCAAAGTTGTTGCTCCAACTCCAACCAGACACACAAGATGGGGGGGGCACCTCTTTTCAGCCATTAGGACCACATCAGCACTCACACTATAGCAGCTCCCCCCTCCCCCCACAGGGTTCAATGGCAGCCTGAGCCCCTGAACTTCCCACTTTCTCCACAGAATTGAAAAGAATGATATACTTAATGGCACAAAACTGCCCATCTGATTCATGGTTCCTTAATCACTAACAAAAGGCTTGAGGTCTCCTGGTAACTGCTTATCCAGTGCAGGGTGAGTCTGAAGTGAGTCCCAGGAAGCGTAGGGCGCAGGGCGGGGGCTTCCCCTGGAACCCCAATAAAAATAGTTTTCAAAAAAAAAAGAGTTCTCATTTTTATGTTAAATAGAAATGGAATGAAAATGTTTGCCAGACTGCAGTATTGCTTTAAAGCTGCTTAACAGGGTAGTTTTTGTACTAGAAACTTAACACAACACAACAGTTTTTATGCTGTGTGTAGACCCTTAATATGAGGCTCTTTATTATGCTGTGCACAGACCCTGGACTGGTTTTCTGCGGGACATAGACCCTTAAACTTGTATTGCTGTACATTTTGATCTCATTTTTTCCTAATTTGTGTAAGGGTCTCCCCAAGCTCTCATAGCAGTCTGGGACAGCAGGGGGTGCAGTCGTAGCCAACCCCCCTCGTAAAGCTGCTCACTCGGGTTTGGCCCTTAGCGTGATTTATAGTCCCAGCTAAAGGGTGGTTTTTAAGAAAGGCATTTATGTTGCAGCAAATCAGATAAAAAGAAGAAGCATCGTAAGAGGGACAGGGGTCTTTGGGGTTTTTGTAAGAGGGACAGGGGTCTTTGGGGTGTATGTAACAGGGACAGGCATCTTTTGGGGTGTATGTGACAGAAACATGTCTTTGGGAGTATATGTGACAGGGACATGCATGTTTTGGGGTGTATGTTACAGGGGTCTTTGGTGTATATTGTACAGGGGCAGGCATCTTTTGGTGTGCATGTGACAAGAACAGGTCTTTGGGGGTGCATGTGACGGGAGTCTTTGGGGTATATAAAATAGTGGTAGGCGTCTTTTGGGGTGTATGTGACAGGGACATGGGTCTTTGGGGGTGTATGTGACAGGGACATGCATCTTTGGGGGTGTATGTGACAGGGACAGGGGTCTCTGGGGGAGGTGGTGCAGGGGTTTGGGGGGTCGTATGTGACAGGGGCAGGCAGACGGGGGA
>JAAGVU020000002.1:26894222-26913335 GCA_011763525.2 Mormyrus iriodes
CGGGGATAGGCACCTTTGGGGGGGTAGGTGACAGGGCGGGGGGTTTTTGGGGGGGTATGTGACAGGGACAGGCATCTTTGGTGGTGTATGTGACAGGGACAGGGGTCTTTGGGGTATATGGGACAGGGGTTTTTGGGGGTGTATGTGACAGGGACAGGCATCTTTGAGGGTGTATGTTACAGGGACAGGGGTTTTTGGGGGTGTATGTGACAGGGTCAGGCATCTTTGGGGGTGTATGTGACAGGGACAGGGGTTTTTGGGGGTGTATGTGACAGGGACAGGGGTCTTTTGGGGTGAATGTGACACAAAAGGAAGGCAGGGGCAATCCACTGCAGCCAGCAGCTGTCTAGCTACACCCTGCCCTAAACTGAGGTGTTTTTAATAAGAGTGTAACTATACCTTATGCACATAAAAAGTAATTGAAAATTGACTTTTAAAATATATCATTAAGAACAGAGACATGCTTATCTGTATATCTTCATTTTTAAGCCACAGCAGTAGAACATGAAGAGATGGCCTGCCGTGCATAAGGAGCTCAGCTGTGTTTGTCCCCTTGCAGGCTTGTTCCCCACCTCATCCTCCATTCTGACTCTGACCCTTTTCCCATCTGTTTAATTCACAGAAGTGCTTCACAACACACAGCACTGTAGTTTCTGAGGGTGCGAGTGAATGGAGGGGTTAAGAAGACACTTCCTGTTCCCCCACATCTCTGCTCAACAGCCCTGAGTAACTCTTCGATTTAGCTGGCCAATTAAGTGCCTGAGTAAAGTGTGTGGGGCACCACACACACACGCACGCGTGTCCACACAGAGCTAGGAGCAGGTGCAGTACAGGTCAGCCTAGTAAAACGCCATCAGCTCATAAATCTGCCCCCTCCACCTACCCCTCACAGCCAGACATCCAGGCATCTGTTACAGGCCTCAGCCTACACCCCCACCTCCAGGCAAGGTCTGCCCCCCACCATACAAGTCTACACAGCTGCATTGTGACATTAAGGTGTCAGAATCCCATCCCCTGGATATGGGGGGGTAACGTGACAGAAATATAGCCTCTTTTTTCCTGTTTTCATTTGTTCTGGGGGGTGTTTGTTTGTTTGTTTTCTCTTGATTTATTTCTCCTTTGGTCTCCCCTGGCTGCGTCTGTGTGCTTCCTCCTAGTTCTGGTCAATAGAGTGGTCACATGACATCAGGAGACTGTTTTGGCAAAGAAAACAGAAGTCTGTCACATGCGTTGGATTAATAAGGAATCCACAGAACTCTGGGAGAACGAGCAACAAAGCTGGGTTGGGATTCTAAAACATCAACCCAGGAGGGGTGAGGCAACAGCGACCCACTGAGCCACACTGCCACCAAACCTCGTGTGTGTGTGTGTGTGTGTGGGGACTAAGTATGTCCATAATGTGATCAAATCTGTTACTTTTTAGTGTGTGGGGCCATTTTTCAGGTCTAAATCTATGTATGCAATCAAAGACATCAAATAGCCAAAGTCTTGTTTTTTGTTTGGTTACTTATGGTTAAGGTTAGGGCTGGGTAAGGGTTAAGGTTCTCATAGTTAGGATTACAGTATTAGAATTTTGCCCATAGAAATGAAAGGAGAGTCTCCACAAAGATATAGACACCTAATCTATGTGTGTATCTGTGTTGTTGTGTTTGCGCTGTCAGGTCCCCAATCGAGTCCCATCCCACCCTCAGCCTGCTTGTTCAAACCCGCCACGTTGCCCTGCTCGTCCGCCCAGCAGGACCCTCCGTGAGGCCGCTCTCTGGCCTGCAGATCAAAGCCTCAGTGATCCTTGTCAGATAATGACCGCGACCCACCCCCCAGCATCGCTCTTCCTCTGCTTATCAGCTTAACAAGGCCCTCTTTGATGGGGGTCGCCCGGCTGTGGGCACCAGAAGGGCCACGTCCAACGTGTCCTGTTCTCCCTGCATTACCCAGCACGTGTGTCACCTGGACTTCTACTGCCAGTGCCCTCACCAGGCAAGCTCTGGCTACCTTACACGTCACGGGGGACAAAACGTCCACAGGGCAGCAGGTCACTCACGTCTGTGCGTGTTCTGTGTGGACTAGAGCTCTGCTCAGTAATACTGTGAACCGTATTTTAAATTAAGCGCCTGTATGTCCCTCACTTATAACAGAGATTATTTACTAACCAAACACATACAAATACAAATACAAAACAAAAGCAATTCACATGACTCAAAACTACAATTATTTTATATACTAATTGCCTTTCCTCCATAGCTTCTGGGATAGACTCCAGACCCCCGCATCCCTGCATTGGACAAGCGGGTATGGAAAATGGATGGATGGATTACGTTATCTATTATTAAACAGAGGTGGTTTTAGTATGCATGCTGAATAATTTGTGGTAATAATAAATGTAACACACTTGAAAATTGCACTGATATGTATTTATTTTGATTACTGACATACCTGGTTTATATTCACATTACAGATATTTCATGAAGAAATATTTTTCATTTTAATTAATAAAATCATTTATACTGTGTGGCTGTAACAGAGTGAGATGAAGTTTTTCCAGGATAGCTGTATGCACAGACACATCCTGGTGCAAAATCGCGACCTTGTCCTGACCCAGAAGGAGAAAGTGGCTCTGCTTCCCAGCAAAGAACAAGGACCCTGCTAGCGGTCTGAGTGAGCACAGGCCTCACAGTCCGCCCATTCCCCCATGATCCGTCCGTATGACACTCTGTGGTCTATGGCACATCCCCCTGCCGTCAGGCTAATTATGTTCATACTGACAATATCACACTCTCACACAGCTCGATCTGTGCTGCCACTGATTGTGTCTTTCAAAGTAAAGCGGCAGCAACATCCAGCACCTCCCAGTGATCCAGAGCCATGATGCCGCTCTCCCCAGGGCCTGTGCCGAGCCCATGGTGCCTGCAGGGCATCTCTCCGGGGCTCTGAGGCTCCAGCGTGACCCGTTGGTGAGACATCCGCCCTCTGGCCAGACAAGGCCCCTGTCAGCCACCCCCTCCCTTACCTGTCCTGGGCTCAGCTCGAGGTGTGAGGCTTGAATATCAAACAAGCCAAAGGCTTTTGAAGCGGCCCAAGACACTAACGGTGCCTGGGCCAGCACTGTGGCTGCCCTTCAAAGGGTACAGTAGCTGTCAAGTTTCTGAGGTGGTCATCGTGATGCATCTGTTCTGGGTGGGATATTGATTCATTGGCTACAGCTGCCTGAAGCCTGTCGCTCATTGATGAACACTAATAACACACCCCCAAACCTACAGACCCCCAGTTAATTGGAAACACCACATCAATATTAAAGCTACTAGTCTGGCCATGGCGGACTTTAAATACTGTAGTAGTTCAGTACACAGACTGGTCATAGAAAGGGCCCTGTTGATAGACCTCAAACTACCAAGTTCAAATGAAATGCTCCAGCTGTATTAACAGGATTTAAATATAGACTGATCCCAGCTCCACCTCCTTATGTCCAAATTGCACTTGCCAAAGCGCAGCTCCTCCTCTTTCAATATGAACCTTTTATCTTAATGTCCCAAAATTTAGTAAAAGATTTCAAAGTGAACAATTTAATAAGACAGTCATTTTTTCATGTTTTTTCATCACTTTTAATGTTAATATCCATTAGTCGCTTTAATTTCTCGAGTGGATGAGATATTCCTACATGACACCTTGATTTCTGTCCTATGTTTTTGTATTTTGACTTATTCTGCTTACAGTACTGCTGCCAAAACGTCATTGACTAGATTGATTCTACCACGAGTAAGACGTATGTAAGAAGCAAGCCGTGAATAACTTGATATTTTAGTGCATTTTCACATTACTAATGAATACGCAAGACTATTATGCTCGTACTTGTAGTGATAAGCCATTTTGATGCATTTTTCAAGTTACAAGTTTCATTTACATGTTGTTTCAGATAATTCTAGTACTATTTAACCATGTGATATGTACAATACCCATTTCAAACAAAAATAACTTTTTGATCACATTTTTTAGTTTATGTTGTATTGCTCTGGAGTGGTAAAATGTACAGAGCAGCTGGATTAACCCCTGTGTATAAGTATCAGCTCAGCAGATAGATGCACGAGTTGGACAGCATGTTCGCGCTCCAGGGCCTCTGTATTTCCATCACCCTCCTGCCCCTTTTCTCTATGGTATCTTTAACAAGATAATGAGGTGATATCTCTATTGCCCCTCTCCCATTCCCTTGAAATACACCCAATGCAATAGCATAGCAGCAGCCTGGCAGTGAAACATTGCAGGTCGCCCTCTAGTGGCTGGTCAAGTTCACGACCCATGACAAAGTGTCCTTTGGGTAAAACGCCATCCCATTGTTTTGCATTAGGGACCACATGCACACGACAAGGAGATCAAAGGGAACTTTCAAAGGAGGCAGGAGCCTTTTACGGCCCCCGGGAGCAGAGACACCTCCCATTCCCACTGCGACATCCTTCCACCGGGGTGACGCGGCGGACATTCCCTGATAGCGAAGGCCCTCCTACAATCAGCAACTCTTCGTTTGTCTTTATCTTTTCCCATCTCACTGCGCTTTAGAGGCAGCATGGCACAGCAGAGCCCTACCCTCCAGGCCCAGCTGACAGCAAGCCCCACCTTGTACCATAAACACCACCACACGGACCCTCAGGGTCCCTTTCAGCTTCCAGATGATCAGGAAGATTTGCTGTCCAAGTTGCATGGCTTCAGCAAAAGGCAGCATGGTGGGTCCTGCCTCCCAACCCCCAGCCTGAATCTGGTCCATGGGAGCCTCTTTTGAAAAGGCTGTCATTTCCCCTCACAGGCTCTGTTATTCCAGTAGCCTTTGTGAGTGAAGCCAAGTGGCCCAACCTTACACAGGAGGTGGACTCTTCACAGGGAGCTGAGGTCGTCAGCCCGGTAGGGGGCGGGGGCCGCCAGGGAGCCCCCCGCCAGGGAGACACAGGCAGAAAACAAACACTGTCCTAGACAGGAAAGGAGCTACAAGACCCTGCTGTGAGAGAGAAACAGACAGACAGAGAGAGAGAGACAGAGAGAAGCCGAGGGAGCAATGTGAAGGAAAGTGCTTAGTCTCTTACGTGACATATGCCACTATCCCCGGAAATATATTTTACACCATGGCACACAAGCATAGCTGGGGTGCAATCATCGAAGGCAGTATTTCCCAATCATATCCTCAGGGACCCCCAGACAGTCTCTGTTTTTGCTCCCTCCCAAACAGGCCACATTTTAGCTGGGAGGGAGCAAAAACGTGGCCTGTCTGCGGATCACCGTGGACCTGATTGGGAAGCACTGATCTCAGTACATATTCCTTTGAATGCAAACAGATAGACAGACATTTTTACTTTAGATACAATATTTATGTGCCATTTTTACAGGGCACATTGGATTTTTTTACTTTTGCATATCCCATCATGCTCTCCATCAAAGTAATGTTTTTTGGGTCAGAGTGTGGGGTCAGCACTCCCAGAGCAGGGACTTGCTCAAGGGCCCAACAGTAAATAGAGGTGGATAGGTCAGATTCAGGAAGTAAAAATCCAGACCAAGATTTTGTTTCAGCCAACCAGTTGAATACTCTACGACTTACTCTTTATGCTCAACTCATAGGACGAAACAAAAGGAGTGATACTACTTTACATATTCAAATACCACACCATACCATACCAACTTTATGTATAAAGCACTTTAATAAAATTCTGTGTGATGAGATTACTAAACAAATTGAACGTGCTGGCTTTAAAAAATAAAGTTATGAACTCAAAAATCTACCACTGAATTCGTAAGTATATCCAGTTCTCGAAAGGCATCATCACGGGGTTTAATCAGTCCTATAAGCTGTCCACATATTTGCAGCACTGTCGCATTAATTGGTCTGGAGCGCCCCCTTCTGTTAAAGTAATTATTATTATTTTTTGCATAAAACATCCCCACTCTAAGTAAACCATAAACTACAGATTACTATAAATACAGTTCAGGCATTATAGGTTTTTATAGTGTGTTGTGAACAATGTTCATTCAGTCGCGTGGTGCAGAATGTTACCCTTTATCATTTTAATAAAAATAATTCAACAAAGGTGTAAGGGTGATGACACAAGGTTGGTTCCTAAATGGTGTTTAGGTATGAAGTCAAGGAAGAAATCCCAATTTATAAGATCAAATGCCATTCCATTGTGAGTCTTTTTTTTGAGGAATCAACTGGAGTTACGCGTGTGTACTGGTTAAAACGTGTGTCACTAGTTTTTAGTGTTTATATGAATCCATGGTTGTTCTGTACAGAGACGTCGGAAATGGGGGGGCGTCCCCCCCATAAATAAATAATTACTGAGGCCGCGAGGATGAAACATATACCTAACGAAGACTGTATCAGACAAACATTGCATTATATGGATGAGTTGCTTTTTATGGATTTTGAGAAATTGTGCCCTAAACTGTGTTAATCTTATTTTAGATGATGAAATCTTTAAAATTATAAATTATTTGAAAATCTTTCATATGGCGCATCCTTTCACGATGTGTTCATTGTAATGTCATGATATACATGGTGAACACGCATTTATCAACTTACACTGGGTCATGGGTTTCCAGGGGACAGCAATCACACAATGGGTCTTTTGGTAACAGACACGAAAAACACGTGATTTACAAATTAGCGATCCAGCCTTCTGGAAGGTTCTGGTTTCTGACGAACGGGTGCAATAGTGATGGGTATTTCCCGGACAAATTTACACTTGAAATTGAAATTATTTTTCAATTAATTTACATAAATAAAACTTTGTTTAAATGTTCTGAAGTAGTTCTTAAAACAAACAAGCAAACTGTTAGTCTGGTAAATATAATGTAGAGTCAGAGCTTGCTCGTGGGTTGAGCTGGGTGAAGAGTTGAAATGCCATCACACATCGCCAAAGCACCTCCCCGCAAGGCGGGCCTGACTGGCTGTCAGCCTGGGAGGTTTGGCTTGCACTCTGGGCAGGCTCTCTTGCAGACTCAGTAATCCGGTGGATTCGAGATGTCCAGCACGGTGTGATCACTGCGGCTGGGGTCCCCACAACCCGGTACCCTCCGGGAAGCGATGGCGACCGTGAGGCGGGATGATCGCCTGACGGGCCTCCAGGATTTCATGTGCGTCGGGTTCGCGGGGATCTTCAGCAAGACGGCCACGGCCCCTCTGGAGGTAGTCAAGATCTTAAGTCAGGTGGGGAGCTTTCACTGCAGAGCGGGCTTCGTACACAGCTTTGCCCGGGTGTACCGCAGCGAGGGGCTCCGCGCCCTATGGAAGGGAAACCTGGTGTCCTGTCTGCGCCTGTTCCCGTACAGCGCCGTGCACCTGGCCGCCTACAGGAAGTAAGAGCTCCACTGCTCTTCCTCTGCCGCCGTGTTCTCTCTTTTCTCTTTATTTCCTCCATTCCTCTGCGTTGTCATTGGTATTAATTCGCCGGGATCAAAGTTATCGCGCGTGTAAATAAGTCACCCGTCTCACGGAGAGCTGTCTTGTTAGTGGCTTGTAATGTAAATGCTTATGTCGGATAGTTTCGCGCACTGTCACTGTTATATTGTTAGCTGTCTGTATATGTTAGCTTGTGAAAATACGGTGCCATGGGTGGTAATACTGCGGAAATTTAAGAAAATTCCACTCTCTGTACAAGTACCGTTTTGTTATAAAAGAGGCTTTTGTTATTGTCCATTTCCGCTATACGTCACGGTCGTTCACAGCCTGACGTGCGCCCGTCCGCGCACACGCCTCCCCGTCGCATCCAATCAGGTAACGCGAGACCTCGGCAGATACATTACGTCATAATAACAAAGGGCACTCCTACACCGTGAGCGCTGTCTGGAGCGTAGTTTCTCACCGCTGCTTATCGCTGTGTTGCATCCGCTCCACTAATAGGTTTCAGTTCCTATTTCCATTTTTACTGCAGTTTCAAACTGATATCTTGGTGTTTTTACCGTTACTCATTAAACTGGTCGTTATCTTAATGAGAGCGATATGATGGCTTAGGCGGTGGATTATCTTAACAAGATTCCGCTTCTTTAAATCTTCTGAAGTTCAGAAAGTTTGCGCCTGTAATAACAAGATTGCTTTTTTATTAAACACTGCAACAGGCAAATCGAATAGCACTCAGCTAGCTCGGCACACACTCATAGTATAGAGCATTTTAACTGCCCCCATAGTCACTCAGAAATAGTGAGACGTCTGTATCTAATAATAGCCAAGAAACGTTTCTGAGAATTACTCATAAGCGAGTTTGGTCATGCTTTCCTTTGCTTAAAACGAATGTCAAATAAATATTGCTTCCTTAAAATTTTTGCTTTGATGAGCTGCCACAGTTAAGGCTTGTTTATAATACCCAGCATGCTTTGCCCCCTTTCCGCAGATTGATAAACCTGCACATGGATGAACTAGGATGTATCGCGCAGTGGAGAGCCATCTGCGCCGGGAGTCTGGCGGGTATCGTGGCTGCGCTGGTCTCGTACCCGCTGGAGGTGGTGGAGACGCGGCTGGTGGTCCAGAACATGCGGGAGCCGACGTACAGAGGCGTGCTTCATGTACTCTCCAGCGTTTACCGCGATGAGGGTCTGTGCGCCTTCTATCGCGGCTTCTCCCTCACCGTCATAGGTACTGCCATTTGTCTGGGGGGGGCATACGTCAGAAACCTCTGAGCTATGAACGGGTGGCAAGGACTGGCTGAGGCTGCTCTCTGATCCTCGCTTGCACGTCACTTTGGACAAGAGCATCTGATAAATAAATAAAAGTTAAATGTGAGGTCATAGGTTGACCAGAATGTGAACTGCCCATGTGTGTGATGTGTGCTCACATCCTCCTCCTAGAAGCTGTATTTGCTGGGTAACAGCTACACAGCGGTTGGGTGTCATGTTTGTTGTGTAGATGCTGATTTGGCACGGTGTCCGTGTGACATGGGGGACTCTGTGATCCCTCACAGGGGCGGTCCCCTTCTCCCTGGGCTGCTATACAGTCTATGTCAACCTGGACTGGTTGTGGCAAGAACCCAGCTTTCGCTTCACGCCCCTGCAGAATTTCATCAACGGCTGCCTTGCTGCAGGTGTGGCCCAGACCCTGTCCTTCCCATTTGAGACTGTCAAGAGGAAGATGCAGGTGAGTGCATACTGGGCCAGCAAAAATGTTTTAACAACACAAAAGCATATCTGAATATCTGTGGCTTGTACTGGTTCTCATAAGTTTACAACGTCTTCTTTCGCTAAATGATATTATAGTTATAAAGAATATTTTAAAGTATAAAATGAATGGCCTTTTAATGATCAGTTTCCTGAGGTGTTGTATTACCCAAAATGCCCATTAGGTGGCATCCTAGATACACAATCCAATTCACAGTGCTAAACTCAATGTATTTGTCATAAGACTGCACCCGAAATACTGACGTAGCATGTTCTTGCTGCTGTGCTCCTGTTGTTTGACATTATATCTAAATATAAATTAAATTGAATAAATTAAATTCTAGCAGTTTCTGTTTATTGGACCCTGGCATACTTCATCTCTGACAGTACTACTAAGTTTCTATTTTGATCTAACCTTGGGCTTAACTGCATGACAAATAGACAGCAATCAACTTTACTGCATACTCAGTAGGTGCACTTACATATAATAAAAGTTGAACATTTTAACATAAAAATTAAAAATTGGGCACCTAGATGGTTTCTTTAAGGGGAATCAATTTAGTACAACCAGCCTGCAGAAGAGCGGTTAAGGACATTGACTGGTGACCAGAAAGTTACCTGTTCAGTTCCCAGAATGCACCTCACTTTTGTTCAGAGTGGTTTCGTCTGTCTGACCTGAATCAGTTAAGTAAAATTATGTCCCCGTCCAATGATACAGAATTAGAATTTAAACCTATTTCAATGAAAGAATTAGGGTTAGGGTTTAGGATGATGAGCTCAGCTCAGCTGATCCCATGGACCTCAGTCTTGATTATGTGGGTTAGACAAAATGAGGAAATGATGTCCTGTGACTGCTGCCTACCCAGAAAATGGAGACTAGCAGGCAATTGGAACAAGCTTCGCTTATTTCAGCTGTGCTGAGAGTGACATGGAGGCATCGAGAGGACTGTGGAGTCTGCTAATCCAACGTGTAATGTAACTGCAGACTTCCACAGCGTACAGAAGGTCTGGTGTGGGAACTCCAGCTCATGTCCTGCGATACCCTCTCCTCTTAGCTCTCTTATCTCGGCATGGATGTTCCTCTTTTCACTCACATAGCTCCTTACATCACAGTATTGTTTCAGCTTATTAAAGGTGCTGTTTCTAACAGTTGCTTAACCCAAAGACCTTGTTAGTCTCCATGTAAATACAAATGTGTCCAGGGTACAATTACAAGGTTAGATCAAAATCCTTTTATTTGCCATGTACAAAAAGTACAGTAAATTTGTTGGTGACTTGAGTATGCAATTTAAATATATTGCTAAAAAATACAGATATACAAAACAATGTTGGATAGATAAAGAATAAGAAAGTGTCCTGTTAATAAATATTATGGGGCTTTGCAGCTCACAGCACTGCCATGTCTGCTCTCTGTACGCCCTTGGTGAGTTTTTCCCAGGCTCTCTGAGCTTCCCATGTTTGGCCTCCTCCCTACAGGCTCAGAACGCTTTGTTGCCACAGTGTGGTGGCGTTGACGTCCATTTCAGCGGCATGCTGGACTGCTTCCGACAGACAGTCCGAACTAGTGGCTTCCTGTCTCTGTGGAACGGACTCATGGCCAACACGGCCAAGGTACGACTCTTGAGTATCCCACGTGTTCGATATATTTGGCTATATTGCTTTCATTTTTGTTGCTGACTGTTTAGCTCCTTTTTTAAAAGCAAATAAAAAGAACTTGCCTAAATTTGCTATCCAAGACAAATTCATTAAAGGTGATTTTAATTTTATGTACTTAAACCCAACCATAGAGAAACTTTTAGGGCAGCGTTTCTCAACCCCAGGGACTCCCAGACAGTCGATATTTTTGCTCTCTCCCAGCTCCCAGCACACCCGAACCGAACAATCAAGCAGTCAAGAATGCCGAATACCTGGTAGAGGTGTCTTGGGAGCTGGGAGAGAGCAAAAATCTGGACTGTCTGGGGGTCCCCGAGGACTGAGTTGAGAAATGCAGTTCTAGGGAGCTTGTTTTGCTATCCCCTCTGGCATCCTGAGGTGTCAGCCAGAGGAGTGTTAATTCACCGGCCACACCTATTATAAAGATTTATTTCATTTATTTGTTTCAGCTTGAGAAAAGAATGTCCTGAGGTCTGAAATACATAAGCTTGGCAAGGCAGATATCTGGGGGGGGGCTTGATTAAATCATCATGAAGTCTTTCCATAGAGAAACTAAAACATGAGTGATTCTGAGAGCCAGTCAATACCTGAAATTTTAACTTCGCAGTACTGAAACCATCAGGTCAGCTGCCTGTCAGCCTGAAATTCATTTCAATTCAACTCAAATCACTTTAATTATCCCCAAGGGGCAATAAAAAAAATGCTAGATTCACCCATGTGAGACCCCAGTTCTGAATGGCTGAGGTCTCTTCTTGCTGATGGGGTTCAGAGGTGAAGATGCAAAGGAGGCTGAGTCGGTGTTTTGTGTCTTCTCAGATTGTCCCCTATTTCGGCTTGCTCTTCACTTGTTTTGAGGCCTGCAAACAGGTTTGTCTGTATCACAACGGATACATCGTGTCCCCTCTGAGCTTCCAGCCAGCACCAGGCGTGGACCAGAGCCTGGGTCCGAACGAGCTTCAGGAAGTTCAGAGGTACCTGAGCAACAAGGGCTTCTCTTCACAGCAGAACAACATGGACGACCGGTGGTGAAGTATCTGCCAGTGGCATAAACAGCCAGTCTCCTTTTGTCCACGATGTGCACCATTTAAATGAAACACATCTTCTAAACATCCACAGCAATGAACCAGCTTGGAAAATGAGGGATTCCAGTAAACATAAATGCAGCATCAGGACAAATAAGTATAGCACCTCCACACATGGTACCTTAACAGTGGCTGGAGTTTGAGCAGTTGGCCTTTCTGCAGTTCATGCAAGGTCTGCTGATCTTCTTGAAGACCCCGTTCTGATGCTGATCGTATGCAGGAAGCCACTGATATCTAAACATAATGCAAAACTCCCTACTGTGTCATTTTTGTGCTACACATTAATTTGTGCATGTATATATGTATCATTATCAAAGTACATTTTATTCAGGAAGTGCCACATGTTCGAAACATATGTATACCATACAATGGTTATTAATGTGTTATTTCATACTTTTTGATGGTTTTTAATTAATAATTTGCAGAATGTTAATCATACTTTTAAGTATGTTTAATATAAATCTAAATATTTTCACTATTAAACACTCCTTTTGACTGGTGACTGTGTTGTGATTGGAGCTTGCCGGGTTGAAGTTGAAGTATTTTCTTCCCAGAACTATAAATGGAGAAATGGTCAAATTTAATGAAGTAAGTCGTTATTGATACTCCGGCATTTTGAAGCCGCAGTGCTTCGATTGTTGCAGCCGCTTTGATTGTTATTTCAAACTGGAATCTTTGTGACTTCTCATTTTATATAAGAGTGCTGATGAGAGAAATTCAGCCTTTTCTGGGCCTGGAAGGTACAGACATAACCCATCTGCAAAGCACACACGGTTCATTTTTTGATATAACGAGAAATGAAAATCAAATCGTACAGATTTTCCATTCTACGAGTTCTCCGCACGAAATGCATTAAATAGGGTGAGCCACCGTTACGTTAAGCAGTTAAATATTAATAATAAGTAGATGGTATAATGTCGATGTAAATATATGGTATATAATGTAGACAATCTGGACATCCTAGCCTCCGGACGAATGCAAGTCTTACGTTGCTTAGAAGCGTATTCCCTACCCTTTGTGTACAGAAATATTTTCTTTGTCCGGAACTAAGCTGGCCCACGGCCTTGTTCTTGAATCAGTATGCTGAATAAAATTTTGACAAGATTTTGTTTGTGGTAAAATTGGATAAATAGTGTTTTCACTACATATTCTTTCTGTCGGTGGACTTTGGAGAGGGTTAAAAGGCACGTGACAGAAACCGAATGCCCTAAATGGGAGTAGAAGGACAAACCGGTAGCTCTGCGGTGACTCACGGCGCCCCGTGAATGACGTCTTGCTCCGCCTCTGCACCGTCTAGCCAATCAGTTTTTTGCACGCTATTCTCGCGAGAACGCACAACTTAAATGCCTTTCTGCGCGCAGAGGTCGGCCATTTCGACGCAGCGACGCCGCAGTCCCGCCCCGCCATGAGTGAGCAAGCCGTCTCCTTCGCCAAGGACTTCCTAGCCGGCGGCATCGCCGCCGCCATTTCCAAGACTGCTGTCGCACCCATCGAGAGAGTGAAGCTGCTGTTGCAGGTGAGAGCGCGGAGGGGACTGGATTATCTGGCCTCACAGCAGCGCACTGCGAAATGCCGACCAGTCGGAGCGGCTTCCCCGCTTGCTTGTCCGGTTGGGTCCGGATGGCCTGCTTCATGTCTTAGCCGGCCGGTCGATGTGGAGGTCAAGGGACCAAGGTCGCGGTAACGGGAAGCCTCGGTATTGTGATTGGGGCGGCCGCTACGGTGCGGCGGCCTAGGTTGGTCTGGATGGGTTTTTTGGCGCTGTTTCGCAACGGTGAATGCCGTCGACTTTTCCTTTCATTACGAGCTTTGACTGAACCCGGTATCGGGGGATGGGTGGTGACCGTTTGAGGTTTGAGGCGGTGGGTGCGCTCCGGTACCGTCGGCTCCACGTGTCCTTGCCGGAATGTCTTCGGCCTCCATTTTGTCTTTAAGGGCACTAGTCAAGGTGTGTTGCGCTGGATCGTGGTGCTCTTTAGGCTTGAAGATTCATTGAATGCCTTACACATGCTATTTGATCTGGTCCGGAATGACTTTTACATCAAACGTCGATTCTTCATTTGCCTGTTGCCTTCACTTTGACAGCTATGCTCTTCTCAGGGTTCAATTTACAGCCGGTCATGGCCGATTCTGAGTAATCCCTTAATCTTTCTTTGTGCATATAGGTACAGCATGCCAGCAAGCAGATCACAGCAGATAAGCAGTACAAGGGCATTGTGGACTGCGTGGTCCGCATCCCCAAGGAGCAAGGGTTCCTGTCCTTCTGGAGAGGGAACCTGGCCAATGTCATCAGGTACTTCCCCACCCAGGCCCTCAACTTTGCCTTCAAGGACAAGTACAAGAAGATCTTCCTGGATGGTGTAGACAAGCGCACCCAGTTCTGGAGGTACTTCGCCGGCAACCTGGCCTCCGGTGGGGCGGCTGGTGCCACCTCCCTCTGTTTCGTGTACCCACTCGACTTTGCCCGAACCCGTCTGGCAGCTGATGTGGGCAAGGCTGGTGCAGAGAGGGAGTTCAGTGGTCTGGGCAACTGCCTGGTGAAGATCTCCAAGTCTGATGGCGTGAGGGGTCTGTACCAGGGCTTCAATGTCTCTGTCCAGGGCATCATCATCTACAGAGCTGCTTACTTCGGCATCTATGACACTGCTAAAGGTATGTCTGCCCAGATCTTACTCTTCTGTGGATGCTGGGGATGGTTCATGGTAGTGTTCAGTGTACATGGTTTATGCTGCTATGATTTGTGCTTATGGCAGGTTTTAGTAGTGTTAAGGGCTTGACCGCCAAATCTAAATGTCATGAGAGACCCTAAGCTTTACTTTCACATACCCCAGAGCTGCCGAAAGGATTCCCCTCCTGAAATCTGATAGTCTGGTACAGTTGCCTCTGCCTTAGGCACTCAGTGCCTTTCTCTGGTTTCTCAGGTATGCTGCCAGATCCCAAGAACACCCACATCATTGTCAGCTGGATGATCGCTCAGACGGTTACCGCTGTGGCCGGCCTGGCCTCGTACCCCTTCGACACAGTCCGTCGGCGTATGATGATGCAATCTGGGCGTAAAGGAGGTGAGTAGCCTTGGGGTTGACTGCTTCTGCCCTGTCACCATTCTGTGGTCCCGCCATGTCTGGCGAAAGGGCCTGGTCCTGATGTTCTGTCTTCTCTTCAGCTGACATCATGTACAAGGGCACCATCGACTGCTGGCGGAAGATCGCCCGCGATGAGGGCGGCCGGGCCTTTTTCAAGGGGGCCTGGTCCAACGTGCTGAGAGGCATGGGCGGCGCCTTCGTGCTGGTCCTGTATGATGAGCTGAAGAAGGTCATCTAAGCTGTCATCTGTCATTAGTGTTGCGACTGTAACATATATCTGTACATTCACACGGACTGTCAAGCCTCCACCTTATTTATAGGGACCAGCTAGTATTCCTGTACAGGGGGAGTGCCTCGTCCCTCTTCCTGGTCACTGTCATTCCCCCAGCCAGTCAGGTTCTGAAGAGTTACCTGTCATGCAGCCAGCTTGTTTTTAACCTTCACTTAAATAAATAACCTGCTGGATGAACCAAACGATCTCGCTCTGCCCCTGTCATTTTTGATGTTTTGCAGGTGTGGTGTGAGTGCCCGTAGGTCTTTCTGTGGGTAACAGTGCTTCTGTACAAGCCAAGGAGATGTTGGTGCCCAGCGGGTAAAATGAGATGGTGTCACTATGTGTCGGCCTTCAGCCAAAGTAAAGCGTGCAAGCTGTGGCCTTTGAATGGCATGTTTTGGATTAGCAGCATCACATGGGTGATTAAATTCTGCTTCTGAATATTTATCCTGCAGTGCTCACCTCACAGCTATACAGGAGTGTATTTCCCAGAAACATAGTTGCTAACAACGTTAGCAATTTATATAGTTGTAACCATGCAGCTGAATGGTTCCAACTAAGTAAGTTAACGGGAGCTTTTGGGAAACGTTCCCTTGGTCTGCTCCTAACATGCCAATCCTGATGTCAGGCAGCATCCCAGGCCTGGGTCTGTTTGACATGGCCAGAATATGGATGCAAAGTCCAGGAATTTTCAGTGGAAGAAACATTCAATGGCATTTTATGGGGATTATAGGGGAATTTTATACTTCCTGGTGTGTGTGCAGTTGTCAAACAGAGGTAAGTATATACTAATTGAAATCTTGAAGATATTTAGATTTAACTAAACACATTTCCCTTGCATTATTGAACACAAACACAGAAATCTGGAGAATCTGCTTAGTCATAAATCCTCAAACTGTCAAAATCCACACCCTCAGAATCAGTTTGCTTCAACTGAGGAGTGGGGTGTTTGTGGGGGGGGGGGTCAGCCTTAAAGAGCCTAAGGTTTGGTCAAATTGCCACTAGTTTCTCCAGCCACACATTTCTGAGCACATTTCAAACTTTCATGGTCCCAGTTATGCAAAGACCGGTCTAACGCCGCAGTGGTGAGGCAGAAACGCCCCTAAGGCTACAGTAAAACTGTCGGGGAGCGAACATTGTGATAGTGTACAATTAAACATTTTTTTTCCCTTGTGATATTCTTTAATTTATAAATTACATGAAAATTGAATTGCCTTTGGTTTCTTAGTGTCATATGCAAAATCTCTAAAGGTATTGTCGCTTGGTTCGTGACACTGAACATTAGTTCCCCCCCAATTATACTACGCAATAAGACACCATACCCCGCGACACGGAAAATGATTTACATTCAAAAGGTAGAATTAATCCAGAAAGGAGTGCAGTGAAACGCGTGAATATCTGTTTATCGTTGATACATTTTACCACGCTCTTTTTTTGAACATGTTTGCTTGACATAACACTTTAAAGGTTCTTTAAAACTGAATCGACGTGTACGTCTCCCTTGCCGATAATAAAATCTTTGACACACACTCACCATCTTAGGGATACACTCAAAACGAAACTTAATTTCCAGACATGATTTCCGCAGTTTTGTACAGCTTCAGTCTAGTTTGATATGAGACTCGCTGTGGGTGGAGGGGGGGGGTCGGTCCCCACGATATATTTTGCCTGATATGCCAGATGGCCAATCCAGCTCTGGTTTTAGTTTTATTTTAGTACCTTACTTTGTTTAATCTTACGAATATGTTCCCTTATAGTTTTTGATCACGATAATGACAAGGGCAATTCTCGGATCTGACACGTGCCCCCCCACCCCCCGTGCTTGAAGTGTGCCGGTATTCACCGGTACACAGTACCAGCACCTCTTCCTTTCTCTCTTCAGAGTCCGGAAACCTTTCAAAATCTGGGTATTGTATAACAAGGGGAGACGCAGCACCTGTTATTTCCCATTTCGAGTTATGGTGTCCAACGGGATAAAATTTGTCGAGCTTGGGGTACGACATGTACCGGAAAATATACCTATGCGACAAATCGGTAAATGGTTTTAGAATAGGCATAACTATTTTTCAGGGGAGTTGAGGCAAAAAATAGGGTGACTAATCTGCGCCGTTCTCCACCAAACTGGCCGTAGAAGCCTGTTGATGATATCTCAGCTCTCGACACCTTATGCGTTAAATGCGGAAAGAGACTTCCCAGCTGCGGGTGTCCGGGAACCTGGGGGCGTGTTTGAAAGTGCTTTAAAAACGCCGACCGTGGGGCTTAGGACGGAACAGAAGTCATTCTGCCACAAGATGTATCATTTCATTTTGTTTGCTTTGTTTGTCTGTCCATTGGTTTATATTACATTGCGATCATTTGCCCCACACAGGAATGCCACCAAAAGGACGTTACAGGACAGCAGCGCTCAGACGGAGGAGACGCGTCAGGTAGGGTTGGAATGAAGTTTTGCTGGTTCTACTCCATAGTCCTGTTTTTTCCGTGTTATGCACATATCGTACTTTTATTTTTAAAAGGATGCGCGCTAATTATATTAGGAAATGTAGTTTTTGATTTGTGTCATCCGTATGTTAATATGATAGGAATATAGAGTATTAGAAGTACAGATGCCGCCTTGACCATTACTTCTGAAATACAGCGTAAAAAGTGCACTGCCGAAGAAAATTGTTAGAGATATACAAATCAGGAAGTCAGTCTCTTTAACATCAAGTGCTGGCATCTTGAAGTTCCCCAGTAAGTTGGTCTCCACTTGTTGCATGACAGGAGCCCCATGACTCAGCACTTAGCATCCCTGTTGGTGATGAAGTGGACAATGGTGACTCAAGAGAGGCTCCAGTGCAGAACATACAGACCCAGAGTGTCAAGACGTCCCTTCAGCAAGGCATGTCAGACTGCTTCTTGTCAGCACATATCCCACAAACTTCTCACTCTTTGTGGAGATAAGGGCAGTTGAGGGTCTTGTGGTTCAGCAAGTTAGTGACCGAAAATTTGCAAGTTCTAATTCTCGGACGCTTCCTGCTGTTTGTAGTTTAGCGACAAGGGTGTAGTCGGTGTGAGCACTCAGAAGTCAAACCAAATCGTAAGCTAACCTAAGTTATACACTTTTTTTCTGAGAAATTAGTGTCAGATGATCCCTGGAGCAATTGGGGTAAAAGTGCCCTGCTCAGGTATAGAGTGACATAAAATAACTTTTCCCCAGGACCACTGTGCAACATTACAACATACAAACGGAAAAAGGGAGTGTTTCACAATACCTAAAGAGCAAAAACTAAGAGCAACAGAATGGGACTGGGCATAAGGGTGTGTATATACAGTTGTATGCAAAAGTTTGGGCACCCCTGACTTGAAGGGAGGCTCACCGGCAAACAGCTGGTGGTCGGGTCTCTATCCATGGGGCCCGGTCAGACAGAGCCCAAAAGAGTTACAAGGGTCCGCTCTGCTGTAGAGCCACCACCTGAAGTAGGGGGCTGTGAGGATTGGGTGCTATGTGAATCTGGTGGCAGTCAAAGGCAGAGGCCTTGGGGTTCCGATCCTCACATACTTTTCAATTACATAATTTACTAAATATGTAGTTTGGCCAGGGGTACCCAAACTTTCGCATACAACTGTATAGTGTATTGGGTGACTGTCAAAGCCTTGTGGTACTGATACAGTAAACTGAGACAGGACAGGAGGACAGAATCATGCATGGCTGGTGGTACAGGATGTCTAGCGTCGGTTTAGTAGGTGTCTGCTGTGTATGGGATGTGTAGCGTCTATTTAGTAGGTGTCTGCTGTGTATGGGATATGTAGCGTCTGTTTAGTAGGTGTCTGCTGTGTATGGGATGTGTAGCGTCTGTTTAGTAGGTGTCTGCTGTGTATGGGATGTGTAGCGTCTGTTTAGTAGGTGTCTGCTGTGTATGGG
>JAAGVU020000002.1:26913435-26944594 GCA_011763525.2 Mormyrus iriodes
ATGTGTAATGTCTGTTTGGTAGATGTCTGCTGTGTATGGGATGTGTAGCATCTATGTTTAGTAGGTCTCTTCTGTGAATGAGATGTGTAGCGTCTGTTTGGCAGGTCTGTTTAGTGGGTCTGTTTAGTGGGTGTAATGTACTTGTGGTCTGTCTTTGTTATTTTTGTGTTTGCAAGATGACTATAATTTTAGTTTCTCCCTGTGTCATAGCATTCTGTCCTAATTGAGGAGTGTTTGTACTTTTGCAGTGTTTGCCTGTGCATACTCCCAGTTCCTGTCCAGTCCAGAGGTCCCAGAGCCCATGGACGAACAGCCCCTTTACAAAGCCTTGTGGCGAGAGCTTGATCTGGCCACTGACTGCATCATGGGGACTGTCTATGGCCTGGACATCGCTGCCGTCAGCACTGGCTGCATTGACATCCTCACCCACCATCTCCGTGACATGAAGGAAGCAAGGAGGTGGGACTGTTTCCTTGGCAACGGGGGTTTCACTTGGTCTCTGTGTGTATGAAGGACTGTGTGCTTCTATTTTGAGTTTATGACTAGCTGAGAGTTTCATGATCTTCACTGCTTTTGGCTGTTTGTCTTACTGGAATGGTGCGTTTGTGTTTCACATACTGTGCTGAAACAGGTCCTCTAGATGGAGTTAGCAAGCAGTGACCAAAGACCTTTAATTGAAGAAAAACATGCCATTTATGAAACAGGAACAGCAGACTTAAGTCACCAAAGTGAAAGATGTTCCTATAACTGACTGTGTATGAGTATGAATGAACATGAGTAAATATGAGTGATTACAGGTACTTGGCTACATGTACCAAGATGGAGCCAGACCTTTATGGAAAAACATTTCTCCAGATTTCTGTATAAAGACAGGGTTCCTTTGTTCTTTAGGTTCAATCTGGTTTTCATTGGGACAGCATGTTGAATTGCAGAAGAGACACTTTCGTCATATAAACGATTACTTTCTGGTTCTGAATGTGTTTCAGGGAGCTGTTTTTCAGGTCTTGGGAGAATGAGGTGGCCTTTCTCAGGGTGTGTTCAGAAGCTCTGGTGCAGAACTTCCTTCCTGAATCCACATGGAAGCCGGACCTCTATAACTGTGTCTTGAAGGAGATCGTGGCCTTTAAAGGTCAGCCATGGGGATTTGTGCCTGTCCTCTGGATTAATGGTCATTGCTGAACCCTGACAGCCTTGGACCAGGCTGGATCTTAGACTGACGGCGAATTATCCACATTTGTTTAAAGGGTTGAAGATCTTAATAGAGACTCTGATTTGTTATAGTGAGCTGTGATTAGTCATTTTGTGCTATTGACCCTCCCACAGTGCTGCTGCTACTGGTGACGTTGCTGTCAGACCCGGACACGCTGAACCAACTGGTGGTGCGATCCCTGGGAGTTGCATCTCCCTGTAGCTCCACGGTGGAGCTGCGTGAGCCTGTGGATGAAAGGGCAGCAACGGAACAGCCAGAAGACGACGGAGGGTGAGGCATGAGAGCCTCTTCATCCTCGCACTGCACACACAAGGAACAAGAACAAGATGGAGTGGGAGGCAGTAATGCAGCCTGGTCGTGTGACTTTATTGCTAAGATTATATGTCTTGTTTTCTTTGATATTTGCAGGACGACAGATTCCCAAGGAGCCACAGACAACATTGATATCAAAACTAATAGAAAAGGTGCAGACCTTTCTTCCAAAGAGCAGACTGTGGCCTGTATTACAGCAGCACCCATAGCTTGCTCTCCATGGGTCATGCATAAACGTGTATCAGGTCCAAGCCAATGCATGAATATTGTCTCTTTCATCAGGAAAAACGATCAAGGCGTCCCTCGGGATGAAATTTAAGAAGTCCTTTAGGAAGATATTTAGGAAAACAAAAAAAAACAAAGTAAAAAACAAGGAGTCAGAGACTGGGCCGAGCTTCCGGGCCCTGGAGCTAGAGAATCTGTCGGATGAAGAGGATGATGACAGCTTGTCCAGCTCTACCAGTGTAAGTCACCTGCCATCCTGTCTTTCTCAGACAAAGAAAAATTGCTCTCCAGAACCTGCAGCTTTAGTCTATGGTTTTCATCTAGCTTTTGTCCTCTGGGTCTTGCAGGAGGACTCTCCTCATCTCACCCCTGACCAGGAGATAATGATGCACGACCTGCTGAATGAGCTATGGCGAGATGGTCGTTGGATGGTTACCGTCCCACAAGTAAGTCTGAAAGCATAACCTGAGTGGCTGTACTCGCTCAATACAGGGACACATCCAAAATGGGCACTTACAACACACAGGGGGGCATGTCTGACACACGGGGGGCACGTCCCACATGGGCACCTCCGACACACGGGGCCACGTCCAACACGGGCACCTCCAACACATTGAAACCCTACTAACACAGAGGGACATCTAACGTGGGCACTTCTGATGGCCATGGCCAACACAGGGCAACCCCTTCCAGCTTCACAGTCAGTCATATTTGAATGGAATTGTATCAAGTCGCTGCCGAATCAAAGAGCATCAAATTATGATGCTTAAATATATCTTTGTTATATTGTACCATAGACCATGTATCTAGATGTGTTTATCATCTGAGAGCAAGAGAGATACACACCCCTAAAATGTAGACATGATATTTGGCATGAATTATTGTTAGTAGAACTTTTGCTTTGTTAGTGGTGTTTTACGGAGGATTCAGAGTAGATGATGTTAGAACAGAGCAGCCTGTTTCCTCAGGTGGAAGAGCACAACAAGGAGCTGGTGTTCACCATATACCTGGAGGAGCAAAACAGTCCAGAGGACCTTCATTGGGACGTCAGAATGTCAGAGAAGCAACTTCAGGTCCTTAAGAGTCACCTGCAGGTAAGGGAACCATGGGAACAAGACCATGTGTTCATGATGTGGTCTGCATCCGTCTGATGTGTCAGTCTGGGTCGACGTTGCTGCTGATTCATAGAAATTTGATCAAAATTCAAAGTTAGCAGCACCAGAGCTATGTAATGTAATTCCTAAAGTAATGGAGATGGCTGCATTGGACAATCAGCCATTTTTTGTTGTGGACGACAAGGGATTTTGTTGCTTATTCATTACTTAGAAGAGGTGATGAAATACCTATGAAGGGATTATTCAGACTGTATTAAATAAATAAATGTCTGCCTTAATAAATTATATTCCAAAATGTGGCAATGAATTAATGATGATGATGATGATAAAAAAATATGAGCATAAATGAATCTAAGACAATTGTTTTCTTCCTGTTTTTATTTATTTATTACTGGTTTTATTTAATTGTTTGTTTGTTCCAATGATGCTGCATATCACATGAAATAAGTCTTGAAATGCAAACTATCACTTTCACCCATCAAGGTACAGAGGTTTTTAGTTCTTCCAAGAGACCTGCCTCTAGTGGCTGCAGTTTGGAGCAATCGCTAAGCAGCTTAACGCTACGGCTGTCAGGGGCATGTTTCCCAAAAGCTCCCGTTAGCAACTTACATAGTTGTACCAATTTGGTTAGCAACTATGCTTTTGGGAAACGTATCCCTGGGTGGGTCACGCTGCAGTGGGATATTCGTTTGTAGCCTCCTCCGTTGCAGAAGTTCCTCGAAGTTTGCAAACACATTTTTATCAATATTGTATTGAGAAAGAGCTGCCACAATGACAGTTTCTTCTGACAACCTTTCAATCTGCTCTCTGAAATAATAATAATAATAATAATGATGATGATAACTGATATTTTTCTTGGGGGCGGGATGGTGGTGCAGTGGGTAGCACTGTCGCCTCACACCTCTGGGACCTGGGTTCCGTGTGTGTGGAGGTTGCATGTTCTTCTCATGTCATCGTGGGGTTTCCACCAGGTAAACCGGTTTCCCTCCACAGTCCAAAAACATGCTGAGGCTGATGCTGAGTTGCCAAATTGCCCGTAGGTATGCATGTGTGTGTGAATGGTGTGTGAGTGTGCCCTGTGATGGGTTGGCGCCCCATCCTGGGTTGTTCCCTGCCTTGCGCCCGTAGCCTCCGAGGTAGACTCCTGACTCCCCGTGACCCCGAATGGAATAAGCGGATACAGAAGATGGATGGATGGATACTATTATTGATCCCTGTGGGGAAATTCTCTTTACGCCTCCGCTAACTTGTTCTCTGTAGGTGAGATAAAGAAAACTAGCAATAAATAATTAGATAAATTAAAAACAGGAAGACATGAATAGTTTTCTTAACATTTATTTATGCTCACATTTTATCATTATCATTTATTTATTGCCACACTTTACAATATATTTATTAATGCACATATTTCTTTATTTATTAAATAATGTCCAAATAATCCCTCCATACGTACCAGCCCGCGACATGTTTTTAATTCATTTTAAAATTTGTTGTGGATTTGTGTTTGCTTTTTCTCCATTTTGGTTACCATGTTTTGCAGGTTGTAGCTGAATCTTAATATTCTTTTTCTGGCTACTGCCTCGTCACTGTTTTCCCAGGACTCGACTCTGCTCTCCCTACCTGATGTGTCGGAAAGCACAGATAGAATCTTGGATGACAAGTCCAAAGAAGAGGCCAGAGTCAAACTGGAGCATTTCCTACAAGTACGCAAGTGCCCATTAGGGACCAAGTAGGGGTAATGCTTCGTTGCATTTACCTCAGAGCTGGGAATGATGTCACACCAGAGTTAACTGCTTCCCAGTTGCAACAAGATGGAAAGTCATTTAGCAATACCAGGAACCTACATGGGATTTCTTAGCCAGATAACTTGATGGATTTAAGGTAGTCTGGGCTAAATGTAAGTGAACAAAGATAAAAGGTACCTTAGGGTACCTTTAATCCAACAAGTTATCTTGCTAAGCAAGAAATCCTGCTTTCTGAAACAGCCTCAAGTTCCATCCAGATCCATTGTTAGCTATTGTTAGCAATATCAGTTGATAACACATTATGCTGTATTTTGTGCATAAAAACACTGTAGCAACATGTCCACTGATAGCGGTTGGACAGTACTGTGTGAATGACTGATTTATTGAGCCACAAGTAAGACATAAGTGCTAATAAAAAGCAAAAAACTACAGCTTTCACTTCTGTTGATAAAATGTACAGCCATCTTGAATTCTGAGGTCGGGGTTGCAGAAGGTCCTCCGTCTTCATGAGTTGGAACTCGTGGACTTCAGGTGGCATTCCAGCTGAAATTTTCGAATTGGAACTAAGAATTTTCGACTTCGGAGTTCAAATGGAACACAGCATACCAACTGACAGACTGCAGGGTGGGGGGCCCCAGGGGCCTTGCTTTCCACCTGCTTCCTTATAGTTATTTAATTGAAGTAATGATCTTTTTACTTGACATCTACCTTAGTGTTTTGGCTATAGGTCAGTTTCTATCTGAAAGGGAGTTAGAAAAGCCTGCAGAACTCATAGCCCTTTTCATTCTGTATATGTTTTATGTAAGCTGTATGTCATGTTAGTTTAATGACTGGCTTATTAGCTAATTCTCGAAATAAATGCTGCTGAATGATGTGGATGTATGCTTTTCCATGTCTGTCCGCAGAAGCTCATCTCGCAAAGTGAGGTCAGCCACAGTCAAGAAGTCTTCCACCTGCTCTTCGACCCATTCTGCAGTAGCCTGTGTGAGCTGCTGGACAGGCTGCCTTTCTTCTTCAGTTCCACCCTGGATGATGAGAAGGTGTGCTATCCATCTGTCGCTGAAATCATCAAACACCTGTGACCTGTTATGACTCTCATCTCACTTTGAGTCTTTGGAAGACCACCTCCCTCGTGTTACCTATCCAAGTTGATATAAACCACAGTAAATTGTGAGACTTCACTCGCAATCTCTTATAAATTAGCCACTGCAATAATGGCCATTTGCTCCTGTTCTTATAGTTTGCTGTGTATTACAGGCATGTGGCAGTAAATTCTTGGTCTCAACATTTTCTTGGTTTTCAGAGTGTCACTCACATGAAGACAGACCAAGGCGAGCTGAACCCACAAGCTCCTGAGCTTCAAACTATATGTGGGAACAGGAGGCAACCCGGGGGAAGCCCCAACCCCCCCACAAAATCGATGGAGACCTGTGGAGATGAAGAGGTGCAAAAAGTCTATGAATGTGCCAAGAAAACACCGAACATGGACCCCTCCATAAGCAGATCGGACACCTCCAGCTTTCAGTTTAGGCATGGGTCTGTTGGTTCAGCCAGCAATCTGGACCAGCTAGCAAAATGGAGCACAAGTGAGCCCACAGGATCAGGCAAAGACCAGCCACCTGACCGGCCTGCTAACCAGGGCACGGACCAGCCACTTGACCTGCCTGCTAACCGGGGTATGGACCAGCCCACTGACCAGCCTGCTAAATGGGGCACAGACCAGCCCACCGACCAACCTGCAAAATGGGACCAGCCTGCTAAGCGGGGCACGGACCAGCCTACGAACCAGTCTGCTAAGGGGGGCATGGACCAGCCTACGAACCAGCCTGTTAACCAGGGCACGGACCAGCCCACCACCCGGCCTGCTAACCAGCACACGGATCAGCCCATTGACCAGCTTGCCAACCAGGGTAAAGGCCAAATTGGCAACAATGGCACAGACCAGTTTTCCTACCAGGGCAGAGACCAGCCTGCTAACCAGGGCATACACCTGACAATAGACCAGTTTGCCCAGTGCGGCACAAACCAGCCCATAAACCAACCTGCCGATGGGGGCTCAGACCAGCGCACAGAGCAGCCTGCCATAGTTCCCATGCCATTACTGTGCTGTCTCAGCCAGGATGAAGGCAGCAAGACTAATCAAAAGAGTAACCCACCAGCCAATACATCAGTGGGTATCCATGGGAAAGAAGCAAAGAACCAGGGACCAGAGCAGGAGGAAAAGGCAGCCTCACAGCGCAAGGGTGTGGACCAGCTGATGAAAGCTCTCATGGATCTGCTGAAGGAGATTTTCAGTTTGTATCTCCTGCATCTTCATACATCATCACACCTAATGTCGTTCTCATATTCATACACCCAGATATTTCACTAAAGTTAAGAGTTGGATTTAAGGGCCCATTCCAATGCTTCATTATGTCAATAGTGAATAGATGTGATGAAGGTGTGACTGTGACATCTGGTAAATAATGTCCCCATCATTGGAGTGAAGGTTTCAGTCAGCCATTCCTCAGCTAATCTGGTGGGGCAATGTGAAATAAAACTAAAAGCATGAGCACTGTGTCTTTCTTCACTCTCATCCTCTATTTTTTTGCTTTTTTTGCAGGTAATTCGTGGGTTATAGTGACTTTGAAAACTTTTTCGACAATGTTTAGGCCACTAGTGCTGAAGTAAGTATTTTAATAGCTTACCCTGTGTCATGTGGGATTATATGGAAATGGGCACGAGTCACACTGTCTGTATCTTCTTTGCTGCAGGGAACTGATCAGCTTCTTAAACAACCTGAAACTCACAGACAGCCAGATAGCATCTCACCTTGACAGCCTGCGGGAGGCACTGTGGCCCAAGGGGGTGCCAGCAGTCAGGGGACCCCCACTAACCAGCGAGGAGAAAATCAAGATGAAGGAGAAGGCCTGCAATCTCCTCATTGCCAGATGTTTGTGCCTCTTGGTTAACTCTCAGACACGTCTTAAGCCTCACATACCAGAGAGTGCCAAAGGGGAACCTTTGGGCTGTGCACAGGTTTAAACAGGCTCACTTCTTCCTTATTCTTTAGTCCCGTGGATCTTGAGGAGTAACGTGAAGTCTGCATTTGAAGTTCTGCAGGATGCTCAGGAGAACAAGAAGTTGGTGTATGTGAGTAGTATGTTTTCACAGCTGATGCGCTTCTGTTTCAGTAGCTGGTATCAGTGGGCAAAATGACTCCGCCCTGGTCCTACTTTATGGACAGTTGAATAGCTGGTTGCATTTTCCTTTCATAGAAGCTGCTGTCATTCCTGCTCAGGCAGCTGTTTCCTGGTGACAGAGAATTTCATTCAAAGGCTGCACACCTGCTAAAGAGTCCTCCACAAGTGGAAGAGCTACCAAAGAGCGGACAACACAAACTTTAATCATAATGTCTGGACTAAATCCGAGCAACAAGACACAACAAAATGCCTCCATGGAAAGTCTGTTTTTTGTACCGATATAAATGTGGTGCTCTATGCTGTAAAAACTGTTAATGTGTGATAGGTCACAATGTACAGTTTTAACCACAGAATAGGAAACACATTATATATATGTGTGTGTGTGTGTGTGTGTGTGTGCGCGTGCGTATGTATGTATGTATGTATGTATATAATATGTGTGTGTGCGCGTGCGTATGTATGTATGTATGTATGTATATAATATGTGTGTGTGTGTGCGCGTGCGTATGTATGTATGTATGTATGTATATAATGTGTGTGTGTGTGTGTGTGTGTGTGTGTGTGTGTGTGTGTGTGTGTGTGTGTACACACACACACACACACACACACACACACACACACACACACACACACACACACACACACACCAATTCATGCAAAAAAAACAAAGTACATAGTTTGAGGAAATGCTAATGTGGAAATGAATTACTATTACTAGTATATTTTAGCTATTGTGTTTGTCGCTGTGCGTTTTCTTAAATGCTTTGAGAAGGCAAATCGACTTACGGGAGGGTTTGTGGAACGAATTACTTCCGGGAGTTGAGAAATTGCCGTATATGAAACTGTGATATTTTCATAAAAGCAGAGCTGATAAAATTGGAATGAGTGAAATGAAATGATTTTCATGGGGGGCAGCACCCTGGCTCAGTGCATACCACCGTTACCTCCCAGAATTGGAGGCGTAAATCCTCTCTCTGTCTGTAGGATTTGTATGTTTCCCTGTTGTGCGGATTTCCTCCTGTAGTCCAAAGACATAAAGTTAGGCTGTGTGCCCTGTGCTGGACTGGCATCCTATCCAGTGTGTACCCCAGCTGTTTGACTGCAGGGTTGCCGACTTTGGTCAGCTGGCTGGCATGAGATTTTCAAATCGAGACAAGTCTGCACATGCATTTACGTGTATGTTAGTTTTGTTACCTTGGTTTTGCAAACTACACCAACGCTTTTAGATTTATAATGGAATAATATAAATTTGCCATAAGATTTCTTTCGTGGCTGCGCATCTGAAAGCATGAGTGTCACGCCAGAGGCGTGAGAGTTGGCAGCCCTGACCTTGTGCTGCCTGGGATAGGCCCCGTAGTAAGTGGTTGTAAGGTGGGAGGGTGGATGTTAGAGTTGGTACATTTAAATCAGGATCGTCTGGCTTATGTTCAATAAAATGTTACAAATCTACAATATATTTGTTTGCTTGTTAATTTATTTTGTTCTCTAACTTGTATAGATATCTGTCAATGTTATTTGCCTGATACCTTACTAATCTTTAAACATTTTAAGTGACTGGCAGTTTTACTTTTGAATTTTGCGCATTAATCTCTGGATTTTAATATTTATTATCTTTTCTGTTTTGTACGTCGGATAACATGTATTGCTTGACATTCAAGTAATTCTCAAGCTTACTAGGTGGGTTATACCATAAAAGACATTTTATTTTTTGAACCCTAACTGCTCCATCGGAAGAGGTGATTCCTGCCGTGGTTATTCCAGACCCCCTTCGGATCAGGTGGTACGGTCAGTCATTCCCGCTTGGAGCAGGTAGTATAGTCAAACACCCCCGTTCCGAGCGGATGGTACGGCCCCGGTTGTGGCTTGTACGCCCGGTAAAGCCAGACGGGTTCGGGGTTCGGTTCTCAATACTGAGACTGTGAACAGCGTATGTCCGGGTTCGGCTCCATTAGTTAAGCGTGATGTGGACTCCGGCAAGCTGGCGCTGAAACCACGGTAAACCATGGTTACGGAGAGGCTATAGCTAGCTGGCTGAACCCGGTGATTGGGGACTGAGAGGGACGGATCCGGGGAGGATCGTTCATGAGCTCTGCCATGAACACGGCAAGCTGCAGGAAGACCCGGCGGCCGGGGTGATTGCAGCGCCATCCGAGATCACGCCATCGGGTGAGTGTCGGAGATAACCGAGCCGAACCATGAGTCTGTCCGCGATTCGGCTCCTTTTAAGTTTATGCTGTCAGGAGCCAGTAATGCATGACGGTGTAGCTGATCATCAGTGAAGGAGTTTTGTGTGAGCAGTAAAGTAGGTCAGTGACGCTTTATTCCTATTTCCACAGACTTGAGAGAACACCTTTCAGGGCAGGGTGAGTTGAAATTGTAGCTGCCTGGCCAATTTTAATGTATGATGTTATCATTTATATACTTTACAAAATAGATACTTGTAAGCGTCCATCCCTAACCTAACAATATGTATTCTTCTGTTTTAATTGCTTGTGTGACCTTAGTGGCCTCAGTGAGAGGAAATCTAGGCCATGTCCTGGAATGTTCAACATCTGGGTCATGAGTCTGGGTCCTACTCAGCTAAGGCTTTTATCCATATTTGTACAATAAAATGGATGAAATGTTATAGAAAGCTAATATTATTTTATCATATTCTTAACTGCTGCTCCCGCTGTGTATTTTGTATGGCCACACTTTATCTCCCTAATTAGTGAGCAGTGATCGGTTATGTGGCATATTAAGTCATATCTGTCCTTCAGTTTAATCTTTGAGGGTTAGGGTTAGCATAATGAGCCCCTGGCTCGCATGCCTGTCTGCTTGGTAGGGTTAAGGTTAGGATTAGGGTTAGGTTCACCCATGCCAGTCTGTTAGTTAGTGCTGTCCTAACATGATGTCAGCTTAATGGGAACGTGCAAAACTGACGTTTCAGAGTGAAATCAATGTTGCAAAGTTCTGTATGGCTCTGGAACCGTCTGTACCTTGTATTCCTCATGGCTGGAAAGAACAGCACCCTCTAGGCCCCCACACAGGAAGTGTCAGTCATTCATGGGCTGTGCTGCATCTTTCTGTAGCCTGAAGAGAAGGAAGCTGATTCTGTTTAGCTTGTTAGTAGATTCATGTGCTGGCAGGTATCCATTATGGTGCCGGTCTGGTCCTGTGTCGCTGGGCTCGGAAGTGGAGCTCTGTCAGCTTGATCTTTGCTCATCAGTTGTCAGGATAAAGATCAAACTGAATCTCATTTCAAAGCCAATTACTCAGCAGCTAAATTTCATAAAGTTTCATAAAGAGCAGATGTTGTTACACATTGTTTTCCTCTGAATTCTCACATTTCAGGGACCTTCAAGCTCACAACAGAATTTATGGAAGAATACCGCAACAAGCCCCAAAGGTCCAATTTGTATCCAAGATGTTCTATCCAAATGGTGAGTAGTCTGCGTTGTGTGACTTACAGTATGGTTCCATGTAGTGTGACAATCTAAAATTGTCTTTAGATTACATTTAAGGAAGCAGGGAGCAATTGGGGTTAAGGGTTTTGTTCAAGGGCCCTGTCCGCATGCTGTCTGATTAATTATTTAGCCAAGTGTAGCCAGTGGACTATTACAGCTGCTGCTTTCTTCCCCCTATCGGGTTCCTTTAGTATCAGCATTTTGCTTTTCTGCTTTTGGCCAAATCCATGCTTGTGTGCATGTGAGACCACCAGCACCAGGAACTCCAAACCATAAAGGTGGTTGTCTCTTTAGGCCAGGGCTCCTCAGTTCCAGTCTTAGAGGGCCAGTCTGCAAATTGCCCTACTCAAACACACCTACTAAACCTGGCAATAAGCTGATGAGCTGAATAAGGTGTTTTGAGCAGGGAAATCTGCAAACTGTGTTGCACACTGGCCCTCCAGGACCAGAATATTTTGTTCCCTCCAACTCCCAGCATACCCCTACCAGGTATTTGGTGTTCGCGATTGATTGTTTGGTTCAGGTGTGCTGGGAGCTGGGCGGGAGAAAAATATGGACAGTCTGGGGGTCCCTGAGGACTGAGCTGAGAAACACTGCCTTTAAGGGATTAAACTCTCCCCGCTCCGCAGTCCCTGCCGGATGAGCCAAACACCAAGGCTGCAGCCAACAGCCAGGCCATGCAGCTGTACCAGAGAACCTGCACCAGTACGAGAAGTTTCACCATGATGCAGCAGAGCTGGTGCAACTGCTAGCAGCCGGACCGCAGGAAGCGAGGCATAACCTTCCCTGGCAAGAAGTAAATCACAGTCTACACATCCAACCCCCCCAGCCAACAACAAGCTTCTGGCCCTGGACTGACCTCTCACTGTCCCAATTTGCCCTAGAAATTGATGGTAAAAATACCATGGTGTCCCCATCACCTGAACTCCAGAGACTGTCGGACCTATTGGCCTCAGAAATTTATTTTGAACTCACTTCCAAGGTGATTGGGGGTAGATCTGCCCTTAGTCCATGTTCATTCACATATGAAGTGCTGCATTTCACTGAAAAAGCATGACACTCAGCTCTCACTCTGTCTGCACTGGAAATGAGTCAGCCTGAGTTGGTATTTAAAGTTTCGACATATGCTGTTATGGGTATACATAATTAATCAGGGTCTTGGTTGACATGCTCAGCTGCACACAGAGTCAAAGTCAATTTCATGGACTATTGTGGGTCTGTGAATTTCTCTGGCCGTCGTTTTCTTCACCCGTTCTGTTCTGTGGCTGGATGACAGCCTCATGTAACCTCCTGTGTCGTCTGCACATGAACTCTGTAGAATACTGAGATCACTGTTAAACATGTAATAAACTTTACATTCTTTTCTTATAAATATAAAAAACATTTACAATATGGAGATCGGTGGTTGCAGCCATGGCAGCAGGAAGCTATACTGCAAGCATCAGAGGTCTTCTTGCAATTCTTGTTTAGAGCAGGCTGTGTCCCAAACAGGTACCAAAATGCTCTGAATGTGTTAAACTACCAGCTTCACTCCACAGCAAACACACATGCTGCCGTTCTGGGTTCAGATGTGCAACACAGCAGAGCCATTCTGCTTAGTCGCATCGGGGATATATTTATTTGTTATTAATAGTTAATACAGCTGTAGAAACAAAAGGGTCATCTGTATTCACAGAAACTAAACAAACGGACAGTACAGCAGACCGGAATCAAAGTGGCCCACTCACAGGCGGCCTTGACTTTAACACAGCCTTTACCTTCCACTTGTACGAAGAATGTAAAAACAGCAGAGAATGACGTTGCCATTTCACATGTCAGGTTATTCTCTTTTCCGTCTTCAACGTTAAGGTCCAAGCCCTGTTTTTAACATGCTGATAACCAATGTGAGTTCCCCCTACAGGGAATACCTACCTAAGGAACTGGGTTAAGATCCCAGGCAACCCACTGGTAAAGAGCTGATCATCAAAGCTATCAGTCACTTTAATACGGGGTGAAAAGTCAATGACTTCAAATGCAATTCACAGGGAAGCTGGTCTTGTAAAAGGTGGCTCGTGTGAGAAGACTAACCATAACATTTCCACTTCATCTTCATACGAGAACAAAAAGGCAACAGCTACAGCAGGCTGAACTTTGACTAGTGGAATGACAGCTTTAGAGATGGACAGAAGGAGAGCAGACCCATACAAAAATAAATACAAATTTGCCTCTGGTAAACGCATCACTCATTCTTCACTTCTGTAGGATGAGGAATACAGAATGGAGGGCTTTCCGAAAGTCACACGCCTTCGGAATATGCCGTTAGTTTGTGTAAAGCAGAAATGTCTGGCCATGAGCTTCACAAAGTGTTTCCTGTAGCAGCCATGTGCCATCCCAGAACATTTTGGTAAGTCAATGCGAGGCCTGAGGTTTCACGAGCTCATACCGGCCAACCTGGCCCTCCTGTAGGAGCTGGTCAATCAGCTGGTCCTTGTGCACCTTACGGCTAACAATGAGGAAACGCTGGCGGCCCTGACCATAGGACTTGCTGCGCAGGCCGTACTTCTGAGACACCTGATGGATCTGCTTGCGCTCGTCATTGTTGAGCTCTGTGGAGAAGCGCAGGTCGTCCTGCCGGTCTGAGCTGGCGTATTCACGGATGATGTCCTCTATGTCCTTCTTGCTGAGCTGATTGCCTGGTTTGTCTGCATCCAGGCCCAGCCCTTCCCTGGAGAACTGCTCTTTCACTCGGATCGGCTCTGCAATGCCCTCTCCATCCCGGCCGAGCCCGCCGCCTTTCCAGCCCATCTTGCGTAACATTTGGTTCCCAATGTTGTCCTCCTTGATCTCTTGCCGTGATGCGTCTTCCCCAACACGGGCAAGGATCTGGTGGCGGGAAATGACATCCATGTTGCCCTCCTTTCTCAGGTTGGACTTAACCACAGCCTGTGTCTGCCGTAGGGTGGCTAAGGCCTCCTCGGCCGCGATGTGCTTCACCGTCTTCTTGGGCCCTATCCCAGAGGCTACATACTGGCCCTCCAGATACACGTCACACTTCCAGCGGTGATCTGGAAGGACTGCAAACTTGTAGTCGGCGGCGACCTTGTTGAACTGGGCTGTGTCATTGATGATGCAGATGGCGTTGTCCGAGTTTTCCAGGATGACAAGCTCGCTTAAGTGCTTTTTGCGAGTGCCGTAGCGCCCCCCCGACGCTTCGTAGTGGTTTCCTCTAGAGAACTGCTGCTGCTGCTTGGCCGCCTGGTTCACACGCAGCTTTCGCAGGGCTTCCTCAGCTGCTGCATGCTTGGAGGTCTTCTTGTTCCCATTGGCCTGGGCCACCAGCTCATCCTGCAGGTAGACGCTGCACCTCCACGTGCTGCTGTTGGGCAGGAGATCGAACTTATAATCTATCTTCATTCGGTTGAAGGCAGCGGAGTTGTTGAGTATGCAGATGGCATCGTGAGCGTTGTCCACAATGATGAACTCAGTCCAGTGTTTACGTTTGTCGTGCTCGTACTGGCCCCTAGAGCTCGGGGGCGGCTTCTCCTCAGGATTGCGCAGGGCAGGCAGGAAGGAGGGCGTTGGGGAATGTATCTGGCATACCACCATGTCATTAACGTACGTGTGCCTGTATCGGCGCTGGACCACCCGCACCTCCACAGGCTTCATAAAGAGTTTGACGGCCTGCTCAGACGCTCGGTCCCGAGCTCCGTTCTTACTGCCCGAGTAGCCGGTGGCCAGATACACACACTGACAACGCAATTCGCACGCATAGCCATCTGAGGGCACCTTGCGGTTCCTGGGCAGGTCCGCGGGTGGGATGTCCTTCAGGTTAACATAGATGTATTCCGGGTTCGTCTTACAGGCCTGGATGCTGCGGCTGAGAATGAAGTTGTAGTTGGTTGTGTCTGGGCCATTCATGCATGAGGGGTCTTTAAAAGTGGCCATTAAGGCGGATGTCACCCTAGCAATGAGCCTCTGCTTCTCATCTAGTGTGGCCTGGGTAATGGGGGCAGGAATACCAGAAGCAGGCTGGGAAGATGGACTTCCATACACTCTGCTAAAAGCCCGGCTAGATGAGGGCCTGTCCTGATACCCAAAACTCTGCCGTCCGGAATCCCAGGTCCCGGAACGAGGCCCAGCGTACTCATCGAACCTGTGTGCCTGAGAGGGGTACCCAGGCTGCCGGGCACTGGGCATCTCAGGCCGTCCCATGTAGTCCTGCTGCGTATGGCTCATGAAGTTTGAGGCCAACCCCCTGCTCCCGAAGCCCAGGCCGGCAGTGCCGCCAGCAACCAAGGCCCTGTCCCCCTGCTCCAGCCAGGGGTCAGGCGTGTAGGACGCGGCTCTGCGGAAGGCAGGGTACGCAGTGGGCGACCCGTAGGGCCTGCCTCCATGGAAGCTGGGGTTGTTGGCATCCCTCTGCCTGGTGCCATAAGCCTCCCCTCTCCTGCGGTCCTTCTCGTTCTCCTTCTCATCGGTGCTGCCAATAGTTCCTCCGCCCACGCCGCTGCTCACAAAGTGCACAGGCTCAAATCGCGGTCTAGGACCAAACTTGGACACAGGCATCTTCCTCACCGGCTCTTCCCCTAAAAGTGAGAGATCATAATTTAGTGACATCACCCCAGGATCTTGACCACAACCAGTCCAGTTAAACGGAGGCAGAGGAGGAGGAGGGACTCACTGCCATCTGATGTACCCGGCCTTTTTTTTGCTTCAGCACCTGCAGCCAGCTGAGTAGAGGGCATCGCGCCAACATGAAGCCCTTCTGCCATTGCCAGCACCTTCTGCATCAGTTGTGGGCCATACCTTAAGAGAATGGGTTACATTTCAGCACAGACATCCCCACCCAGTACCTGCACAAATGTATTCTGGCCATATGAAAAGTTGTGTTCACTGTTCTGACAAGCAGGCATTAGATTAGTGACACTTACAAACAGAAATGCCTTTGCTGCTTCGACAGCTGTACCATTATTATTCATTATTACGGGAGCTTCCACAACCATAAAAGAAATGACATCACAAGTACAGATGAAGGAAACAAAAGAACAACAAACTCACAGATAGTGCTTCATACAGCAGAACGGGTTGTTTTGTCTTTTCATTTTTTCCTGAAGTAATTTTTTATGTCAATTTAATAAACACAGCGTCTGTGCTGCACGATGAACCAAAGGCTAAAGCAGCATTGTAAATTAACAGGGGGAAAGGGCAAAAATGCCATAAGAAATCTCACAATATTCCTAAAAGCTGTGTTCAGGGGGTAAAAATTGCCCCCAAGATATTCCCACCTAGTGCTGGGAACTATGTCAAATTTTCACAGTATATCGATATATTTTCAAAAGGAGCTGTAGGATGACATAATACCACTTATATCGATATACTTTTTCTTATGTGTTAAATTAGGGTTAAAAGATTTTTTTTATAGAATCCAATAGTATTCCTTCCTGGTTGTAAAAAACGCAAGAGCCTCAGTCATGATGTTGCAAACTCCCTGAATTCACAGTTAAAATCAAACCGTTCGGTAAGCAGCTCACGGGATAGTTCATGAAGGCCAAGAAAAACTGGTACTGGTTTCATTTTGTTTTAAAACATCGTTGAACGGCTTACAGGTTAAAAATATCATAATTTGCAATATCTATTTTATTTTGTTGAAGGGACCAGTCTGCATTTACAGCTGTAAAACACCGCCTTTTATTTTCCTAAATATTTTTAATAGACTTTAAAGAGTTTCTAAATAGGTTGTTTAAAAAAAGAACATAAACTAGTTCATTTGAAAGAGTGATGAAGTTTTCATTTCATCTATAAAGTAATGCATTATACATAAATACAAAGGCTATTAAGAGCAAAATAAAAGCCTATATAAAACACTCTCCTGCTTTATCTCACATACAGATGGTATTCTATATACATATCGGTGATTACACACTTCTCTTTAGAACTGCAATAATATGCTTTTTATTTACTTATATTGGCACAAGGTGATGATTACTGTATGCATTTTAATCTGGGCTGATTTCACATTAAAAACAGCATTATTTCCCTTTTTTGGCCCCCATTTTTAGACAGTGAGGTCAAAAGTTGCCCCCCAAATATTTTTAAAATTTCTACCACTCGGCTAAACAGCTAGATGTTTTCTCTCAGCTACCTGGTAGTAAACTGCAATGGTCAGTAATCTATGACTTAGTAATATGTTAAACAAAAATGGCTCCTTAATTTAGATCCTTCCACAAAGCAACATAAAACCTTAGAACAGCCCAGAGAAACTTCACACACTACTAGGAAGCTGTGGAATTATGATGACCAGCATCTGCCAGTCAGTGCTGGGAGGTGAAGGTACAATTATTAACCATGCATCTCTAGACCTGCCACTTAATACCACTTAACTATCAGCATGCCTCACAACAGACATAATCCTTAGTTCTTAGACAATAAAATATTAATAAAAAATCAAACTCTGCCCTAATTATCATAGGACTGTAATTATCTGACAACTATACATTGACGTATAGATCGTTAACGGCAACAGGCTGTGAGTACTACAAATGTTTTTCAACTGCAGTCGATGACCCTGGGTCCTAGTGACTGCAGCTTCCAGAAGAATGAAGTTTAGACTTAGCAGACACACTTCTAAAAGGCTCACAACGTCTAACCAATCATGGCATTAAAATGACACTGCTGAGAGCTGTCTCAGCAGATAATGAGGCAGCTACAATGCAAATCTTTTAAATGTCATACACTGTTATGGCAATATCTATGCTACATCCCTATTTGCTAAATTGATGACAGCTACAATGTAAGACGAACTATGAAAAGTAAGCACCACAGATCAAACTCCACCATTCCAACCTGCTCCCAAGAACTTCCACAATGTGGCAAAAATAAGACACCTTTCAGCGTGGTTTTCTAATCAATGCAAGCAAAGGAAAACTAAAATATCATCTTTGAGGTCCGCTATCTATGGAATCTCACTCACATTCCATTCAAATCAAATGATCCATGAGTGTCTAGCAATGAGATCGGAGGTGAATAAGCATTAACCCATGCTTATGTACCACATGCTGCACTCCTCTCCGGTTCCTGGAGAAGGCCAACCGGCACCTTTTTCAGGTCATGCCTTATTCCCCATTATGAATAGGACGGCATAGTAAAATCGTGCGGCTTTTTAAACGCTGACCGGCAACATGTGAAGCATATCTCATTCTTTAAAACAGTTATTGTGCGCATGCTGTCACACACGAGCGGAGGGAAACTTGGTGTAACATGCTGCTTTCTGTTTAAATTATGCAGGAATACATTTTCCCGAGGACTCCAGTACGCCTGCGGGAAAGACCTGCATCTGGGCCCATGTTTATGTTATGGGGACCTAGAGTCTATTTTGGTTCCACTCACACTGTCACGGGTTAAATATCTACTGTTAAAACACACGCACATTTCATCCTGACTGATGCCCAATACACTCCACAGTGGTTATTTAATGACCAATAGTGCGCTTCATTACAGCATCAACAATAACGTTGTCTGACCAATAAATGTTTTCAAAGCCGTCGGATGGAGTTCTCGCCTGCAGCCATGCACGTTTCACATCACAGAAAAGAACATATCTACGTTATTATTATTAATAAATAGTTTAAATATGCTTAATAATGAACTTAATAACAAATTATTATCCTAAGTGTCGCCGCGAAATGCTAAACGGCGCAGAGCATTGTGGGTACCAGCACCAAATGCGTCAAAACGGACATCATTTATCACTAAATTTATACCATCTCTGACTTTTATGTTAGAGTTACACCGAATTCCCCACTCTAAAATCCATGTTAAATCATGGGCTGCATTCAGCGCAGTTTACTACCTCAATGAGCCGTCGGCCGGCCGCCATCACGAGCACACGTTATGGCTTTGTTTTCTGTTCCTTCTCAAAGCACCAAAGCCACACGTTTTTAATAAATTGTTGCCAGCGTCAAGTAAACTCCGCAATCCTCCGCATCTTAATGCGCTAGCACGCTGGACGCTCGGTCTGGCCAAGTGACGCAGTCTCCGCAGCCTCGGCTAACAGGCTAGCTGGCTGACAGACTAGCCGGCTTGCAAGATATGTGGCTAACAGGCTAGCACCGCCGGCGCCGGAGCCACGCCATGTTTACCGCTGTAGAACCTTAGCAGGTCCACAGTGTGACCCTCGCAACTGGCCTTGATTCTTCAGTCGCTGTGGTCCAGCTGCGTGCCCCCCGTGAGACGGCGGGACTTACCGTGGAGACGGACGGCCGCCGGGGGCTGGCGCTTCAGCGTTTTGTGCGGTCCGTAGCGCCGCGATGTGCAAGGTAGCTGCGCCAGCAGGCGTACTGAAACTCGACCAAGCGCGCCGCCACCCGTCACGTCTGCGCCTCAGAAGCACCGCATGTCTGCTCACTTCATTCTGGAAAGAAGCAGTAGCTCCCGACCGCTCTTTAGAGATAACAAGGACAACAGGAGAGATTATGGCAGTGAAAATAGCAGGGATATCATAACATGGACGACAACAAGGATTGTAGGAAAGATGTAGGAGGGACGATAGGAGTGATGTTGTAGGAAAGATGACTGCAAGTGTGGCGGGAGGGATATTATAGGAGGGTTGGTAGCAGTTATCATAGCTGGAATATCATAGGAGGGATGATTGTAAGTATGGCAGGAGGGATTTTATAGGAGGGTGGATAGCAGCTATGATAGCTGGGATGTCATAGGAGGGATGATTGTAAGTGTGGCAGGAGGGATTTCATAGGAGGGTGGATAGCAGTTATGATAAATGGGATATCATAGGAGGGATGATTATAAGTATGGCAGGAGGGATATCATAGGTGGGTGGGTAGCAGCTGTGATAGCTGGGAAATAGGGGGGTGATAGCAAGGAAGGTAGGAGGGATATCATACCAGGGATGGTAGCAGGGATAATAGCTGAGCTATCATAGGAGGTATGCTGACAGGGTCAATAAAATGTATGAAAAACTTCAAAATTCTGCCAACTTAAGATATGCTGGAAGATGGTGTGTCTCTGGTTGGAAAAAACCTCTGAAAATAGAACTATATTGAACCCTAGTGCATGCTCAATTTTTAGTACTACCCACTTAATTTACCAGCATTTTATTGTCACTCATTAATCTGCACTTCACTTAGAGTGGACTTCTTACAGATAAAAATGCAAGGGCATGTAGTTCGAGAGTATTCAGATTATTATCTGGTTGGTACAATGGTTAGTCCATATGTGTTTATATACAAGTACAAAAGTATTTGTTACACTCATGGCATGAGTCTTTTGGAAAAATATGAAGTGATCTTCATCCCATCTTGAAAATATCACCAGCCACAAGATGTTTTTTTGGAACCTAAAAGCCTTGATTGATAGTGGAGTACATTATGCTATGTGGAAAAAAGTGGAAAAATGCCTGCTTCACTCATGAAAATTTGCTGTTTTGTATTATTTTAAAAAAAGACTTATTATATAGGGTAGCAGCACTTTTTAACCAGAATATTTCATAAAGTAATGTATCCAATCGCTGAGCTCCCTGCCAGATAATCACTGAAGATCACTAACTTGCTGCAACATAATGTTGGCATTGAACTGTGACTTAAGGGGCCCCACACAGCACAGCACACAAACTCATTTTAAAAAACACACAAGCAAGTCCAGCAATGAACATACACTAAATGATAACAAAGCTAGTAAGTTACGGCCATTAAAATCCAAAACACAAACAGGACTCAAAGCCCCAACCCTGTAGGTAACCCTGCAACTCACTGTACACCATGGCTTATGTTTCATAATTACCATAATTTCACAAATCCTGTCTTTTGTGCTTAAAAACCCGTTTGGTTAATGCCACAATTGAGGTACCATCTCCTTTGCTGGATTCCTGAACCAGCAGGTTTCATAGCAATAAAAGAAGCTGATACCTTTGTATTTTTGACAGTTTTATTGAAAATGTACACTACTGGAATCATACTTCAGCATAATATTTCACACTTTGTGGTTTGTTACATGCTTAGTAGCTGCAGGCTGCTCCTTACAAGCCATAACATTTAACATCACCACAAAGCTACACAGAAACAATGTCACTGGAATCAATAATCATTACAGGAGTCTCCACATCAAAAAACATATCCATACACAAAAATAGATCCATATATGATACGAATATAAATGACTGTCAATTTATTTAGATTGGAAAATTGTCAATATCTAACTTAACATTGCAAAGTTAACAAAAAAGGATGCTTAAAGTCCAGCTTAACAGAAAAAGGCGATTCAGTCAAGACTTAAGTGGAGTTAAGACATGTATTATGGCGGCACAAGTGATGAATTACTGAGTTATTACTGAAACACAGATGCTTGGAAGACGTTAGAAAACAAATTAAGAAAGACCATATGGGGCCAACATGGCATTTGATCACTTTTCGTTAATGGCAACCCTAGAATGGAAATAAATGAGAAATAAGTGACAGTAAACATTTATGGATGAAGGAATCAGAGATTCCGTGTGAGTCTGCTTGCTGTAGTAACACCAGAAGTGTGCATCCTCAAAGCATGAACCAGAATTTCCCAATATATCCAAAATATTGCAAAGGGTGAGTAAAATATCATGATGGATGGATAAAGGAGTCCACAGCAGCCAAAGGGATCTGCTTACAGGGACCCATCGCCATTGCAGGAGCTTGAAAGGACCATTGCGCTGAATCTCTCTTTAAGGGAAATGACTTCAGACTCTCCCTTTGTAATGTAGCCTACAGAGAAGTCTGACAGCACCTCTCCATTTCTCAAGTATCCGTTTCTAGTCAAAATAACCATGTATAGCCCACATGTGGTTGTGCTGAGCTGGACAGATGGAATAAAGAGTCTGTTTTATTATGCTAAATCAAAAGAGAGGAGAAAAGTGAAGAGCTGTCTGGCTCTCAGGAAAGCTGCAATCTCCTCATTTGGATGCATTAAAAGAAGCTAGAGAAAGAGACAAAAAAGCAGGTTAATGGAATGGACTGAGCAGCCAGTTAGCACAATCATGCTTGGTCATTTTAATGCAAGGGTCAAAGGTCAGAGATTACCTTGGGGGAATTTCAGTTAATGCTCTTATTTCCAAGTGGACACTAATTTTATGTCATGTTTATCTTTAATGTTTATCTATAAAATTTACAAACATAATTCTTTCCAGTAGTTTCCGAGAATGACACTGAGCAACTTTTATTTTGACAAAAGGTAAAACATTGAATCTTTGCTGGACAAGCTGTCCATCTTTACTGATATGTAAAAACTCTTACACATGTTCCTGAAAGGTTAAAGCTGTTATAGTTCAGTCCCCTTCTGGGGCAGGTTAGATATAGAAATTACACCCAGGAGCACGACAATCCAAAGATAATGGTGTTAATGTTGGCAGCAAGCAGTACACAATAATCAACATGTAAACACCGCGATTCTGTTAGCCACAAGTTGGAGCGTTGCAGTTAATTAATCAAAGTACTGTGGGAAACAGTCAAAGCTTAGAGGAACAAAAAAGAAAACATCATAGTGACTAACACAGAGCAGCATGCACAGCAGCATGGCTGACAAACATAGTGGACGTGGGAAGCAGCACTCCTTAAGCTCATGTGTGCTGCACTGGGGGTCTGCTCCGCGTCACCCTGCCCACAAGCCAAAAGGCCAGCAGAGTGCAGTGTTTCCAAGAAGGAAAGTAAGCGCACAAAAAACTGTACCTAGAAAGGCCAGTAGCTGTGGAGGGTCTCTTATTAAAGCTGAAACACTGGAGTGCTACATACAACCCTGTTTCCAAAGCAGTTGACATCCTATATCAGGCAAGAATTGGACATTTCACTTTCAAAACTCCAGCAGCTGGTCTCCTCAGATTCCAAACGTTTACAGAGTGTTAAAAGAAGAGGTGATTCAACAGTGGTAAACACGCTCCTGTCCCAAATTTTTAAAAATGTGTTGCTGGCATCAAGTTCAAATTGAGCATATATTTGTTATAAAACAATAAAATTTCTCAGTTTCAACATTTGATATGTTGTTGTTCTATTTTCAATTTTCAATTAAATGTTATTACGATTCTGTTTTTATTTATATTTTGCACAGCATCCCAACTGTTTTGGAAACAGTTATTGTTTACAGGATGTATTACCAGAAACCCTGAGAAGACAACCAACAGGACAGAGTTGTTCAATCACAAAGCAAAACTTTAACTGAGACACAATCTTATCTACTCAGTCTCACATTAACTACATCTTTAGTTATGGGAGAAATTAAGGTAGGATTTTTAACTTTAACTTGGTTTAAATCAGCCAGTAACTAACAACACACAATCAAGTCACAGGACAATCTCAGTGGCCTTGGATTAATCGCCCCCTTGCTGACATGCTGTTAACGCCTCTTCTGTGTACACAATAAATATCACATACGCTTCTGTTTTACTGTCTGACAGAGTCCGTCACTGCAAAGGGCTGGTGTCTATAACACTTTCATTCTGAGTAGCGGGTTGGGTGCTTTTTTTCACCTGAGCTTGACTGGCTGAACACATCCAATCAATGAATAAAGCTACTTTTAGTCTGACCCCTGAAGGAGTGCAGCAATCTCATCTCACTTTCCCAAACTGCCAGATAAGTTATATCAATAAATTTGGGCAACACATACAGTCACAAAAAAACAGGTCTCTGATCTGCTGTTACTTTTAGCAACTGGGACCTTCGGGAGAAGCATAGCATGAACATGTATGAAAACACAATGATTGGCTAAAAAATGATTCCCGGTCCTGGTTACACTCACACTCCACAGGACTCTTCCCGCTAATCAGACATCAGCTATGTTAATATAACTGCACATGCACAAAAATCTAACACAAAAGGGTTTATTTTAAAAGCAAATTCTGGAACATGCCATGAAAAGGTCTTTAGAACAGTATCTAGTAGCATCTGAACAGTTACAGTAGCATGTGTACAGTAACATTTGAGTCCACAATTCCATTCACAGTTAAGCCTAACATCTTCCGTCAGCGCGAGCTAGACAGTGAGTGGACATTGGGGTGGGGGGTGGGGAAGGGGTGAGGCTTGGGCAGGACTGGGAGAGAGCTCATTCACTGTCGGCAGGGGAACCCTAAACTGGGGAGGAGAGATAGGAACGGTTATGTTTTATTCTGGGTTTCACCAAACTGTAGGAGAAAACAGTGATGTTTAAATGATTAAAAAAGAGTTTGCATTTGTGTTAATGACAGGTTACTAGAGGTTCTCCCACTTTGGTGACAACTAACATGCCAACACTTCTGCAGATGAAATGAATGTATAGTATCAATATCAACCAAGCCCATAATTCCACGCACTATTCTCAATGTTGAGCTCTTGGTAAATGTGCTTATCATCTGCATCTGACAGCTAACAAGCTGCTGTGGTTAGTGACTGCTATAGAAATAAGCATAATCTTTAACTATTAGTATAAATTATAAATGAATGATCTGACTGTGAACAGTGTGAAGCCTTAAGGGAACCAATGTGGGGCATTTGGCAAAAGCTTCAGGGGGATTTAGTGAAAAAGCAGATAATACCAGTACGGTTAGTCATGGACAGTTATTGCATGATCCATCAGCAAAGGGCTTCTGAGGAGTCTATAGGGCAAACACACTCGCAAAGGTGTCTTACTGGGAGGTCACATGACTGGCGGGTTGTTAGGGGGTGGCCTTACCAGTACGGTGTCTCTCATGAAGCATGCAGTGAGCAGTGGTTAACTGGAAAACAGCACACGGCAAACATGAGGCACTAGAACATGCATGGCACATGCGACACGTCTCACAGCTCACTCGGCCGCTTTAGGAAGGTAACTTCTTTTCAGAAACAGGCAGTATGCAATTCTAACAGACATAACAGTAAACATCTCATTATGCACCTGAAGCACATGTGAATGTTTTAAAAGTTCAGGGTGTCTCCATATGGGCTGCAAGCTACATTACATCAGTAGGGCGCTGAAGGAGAAAATAACAATGGGGAATAAAAGAATCCAAGAGCCTTCAGTCCATTCTGGAAGAGCAGGATAGAAGAGACAGCAGAATTCCAGTTGCTGACGTGCTTGCAATAAGGTGGGAAAATGGTCAAATGAAAGAAAAGCACTGAAGACTGTGGGGTATCATTCTTCAGCTGCAGAGGTGTGTGAAGGGAGGCGTGGGTGGAAGGATGTGGGTGACCCCTCCTTCTGGGGAGTTTTGGTCACAGGCTCACATCATAACTAACAGGTATCAAAGCACCCATGATCCCTCAGAGGAACTCCTGTCTGGCAGTTCACCCAAATGCCCTTGTTATATGTACATATGTCATTAAGAGACCTTGAAGCTTGACATCAGGGGTGCTGATACTTACTTTTTCCTCTCCTTGTCCCTCTTGAGTGTGGTAGTGCCCCCTGCCTGCTGGCCCTGGGACTGCAGCAGCTCTAAGGCCGTCTTCTTCTGCTTGAAGAGATTCAGATCGTCATCCAGCTGCTTCTTTCTGTCCTCAAGTTTCTTCTTCTCTTCCTGATGCAGCTTCTTCAGCCGGTCAAACTTCTCATGCAGCTGAAGGTTAAAGATTGAAAAAGAGAAAGTTCAAGGTGTCGCCATGCCTTGCATACAGCTCCTGAGTGTGAGCAGTTTGTGTTGGTAACTTTGCTTCAAGACGTGCACACTCACACACATGCATGCTCACACACATACATACACACTCTCTCACATGCATCCACACTCTCACACACCTCCTTCTCTGCTTCTTTTAGCTCGGCCTCCTTCTCTTTGACTCGGAGGACAAACATCTGCCTCATCTCCTCCTCCTTCTTCTGAAGCTCACCCATGAACTCATTCCTCTTGGCCTCGTAGGTCTCCTGGAGGCTGCAGGTCCACAGGGGCTGTGAGACGAGGTTCCCCTTCCTCATACACCATAAGTTAACCCCGTAGGGGCACCACCGCTGCCCCCCCACCCCGCCATCTCCCAGCTGTGTGTGTGTTAAACCCTTTTACGGCCAGCAGGGGGCGCAGCTCGGTTTCGGCCACCTGAAGGGCTTGCTGTCGGGGTCTGTGTCCTTGAAGCCCATCTCCTCCAGCTTACAGCGGCGGTACAGCTCATAGTGGCGGGCATGCGTCTGCTCCCGCAGGTCCTCCATGTTCACACGAATCAGCATCTCCCGCAGCTTCACAAAGTCGCAGTGGTTCTCGTTTTCCACTGCGGACCAGACAGCAGGGATGAACACCCTGAAGGCCCCACCCGCATCCCAATTAGTAGCCTCCTACATACGTGTGAAATCCCACATCGCCCATGTGTTGCACCCACTCACCCTGCACCGTTCCCCAGGGATACTGCCTTGCCTTCATCATCTTGTTCCCAATCTTCAACTCCTCTGTACTTCCCACCACAGCAAATGGCAGGTGACCCTATCGACCGACAGACACACGCTCCTGTCACACAAAGAGCGCCACCTACTGCACATTGTGTAACTACACACCTTCTCAGGTGGATGGTCTGTGTCCTCACACTATTCACACACAAATACCCATCTACTCAGCTTCTGTCAGTGTCCCCTGTGTCAGTATTTCTGTCAGTTAGTGTCCCTGTGTCCCCTGGCTCTGCATTCCTGTACATCCCTTTCCCCCAGTGTCTGAATTCCCATGCTGCTGTCAGCTTGCCAGCCCTAATGTGGGCCTTTTCCCACAGCTGACACTTCCTGTAGCAAACATGGTCTGGTTAGAGCGCAGAGGCCGTTTCCTGTCTGCAGGCAGAGGAATGCGGCACACAGCCGTTTTACAGCCAGAAGCTTTGCCTCTTTCGTATACAACATACTGCGAGCCTAAATGCACTGGACGCATTCTGTCAGAACATACTGGGAGACAGCTGAGATGTACCTCCCTTGTCCTGTTCAGTTGTTATTCACAGTTACCATGATGACTGTGAACAGGGCGTAACATAAGCTCGCAAGCCGGGTGACGATGGGTTCGGAGACTCACATTCATCGCGGAGTTGATCTCGGCCACCGTCTCATCATCGGAGGGGAACTGATAGATCTGGACACCGTTGCTGACCAGCTCGCTGGATATTTTGATCTTGAACTTGGCAAGTTCGGTTTTGGTGATGGCGTCTGACTTGGCAATGATAGGGATAATGTTCACCTGAGGGAGGTATGGGCTGTGCGTCACAGGTCTACCAGAATCATGGGCGTGTCACATCAAAATCAAATATAAACTGAGCGTGGGACACACTGGACAGGACGCCAGTCCATTGTAGGAAGCACAGTCACACATTCCAGGCAATTTACTGACACCAATTCACCTAAGTGCATGTCTAAGGACTGTGGGAGGGAGCCAGACCACCTGACTGAAACCAGCGAATCAGAACATGCTAACTCTGCATACCCAGAGTTGGGAGTGGGATGTGAACTGCTCATCCTGCAGATGTGATACCCACTGAGACATCATGCCAGTCTTAAACACCCCCTCAAAACAAAATATTGCTGGAACTACAAGTTTTCACCGTAAGTGGTCATACATTGATTACTTATAGGTGTGCTCCTATTACACTAATGTAGTCCTACCTATGAGCTACGTCTGTCACGCTCATTCTGTGATGGGTGTCCACTCGCTGCTAACTCTAGCCCTAACCATAACCTACCCCTTACATAACCGTAAGCCCACCTTGCTGTCCAACTTCTTCATGGTGACCAGGTCCAGGGACTTGAGCGAGTGGCCAGTGGGGGCGATGAAGTAGAGGCAGGTGTGGATGCGCGTATCGTGATAGTTGTGCAGCGTCCGTTTGATCTTCAGCTCCTCTTGCAGGTAGGCCTCAAACTGCGCGTCGATGAAGTCCACAATGGGTTTGTAACTACAAGAGGCAAGAGAGTTCAGAGGAGATTCCTATCTCCATCCACGGCAATCTGACTGTCGAAGTCATTCTGACCCATTCAAAGCTCACGGGTATCTTTGATTTCCTGGTCATAACATCAGACCGCAAATCAAATCGTTCTCATTTAATGAGCAGTTAATGAACATGGTCTCAAGGCCATTTTGCGCTGTCATGCCCACTGACTTACTACATATGATTTCGCTCACTTAGAAACTGAGTAAAAATATGAAATATTTATTAGATGAGATAACAGATGGTCTGGGACTAGGACTGAAGATATGACACAGACAGAAACATCTGCCAGAAGCTCAAAGAACAGAACAGGCAGAGATCCAAAGCTGCTCAGACTCAGCAGCATCCCCTGTTGTGAGTCCCACCTGTCCTCCTTGTTGATCTGATCACCAAAGCCCACGGTGTTGACCACAGTCAGCTTGAGACGGACGTTGCTCTCATGCAGCTCGTAGGTACTGGATCTCAGCTGTACACTGGGCTGGCTATGCTTGGTGGGCTCCCCCTCAAACTTGGTGTTGAACAAGGTATCCATGAGCGTGGACTTCCCCAGGCCAGTCTCACCTGAATTATGGATATGACACACACAAATGCACGGGGTCACAGGTGACTCTCATGAAAATTATGCTTGTGTTTAATACTACCTATTCCTCTCTGTCTCCTGCTATTCTGGCATCCCCTGCTTCCTCCCTGATGCATGAACTTTACTGGAGAGAAGCCCACAGTGGTATAGGTAACAGGATGTTAATGTCCTAACCCCATACCTCACTAGTAAGACTGAGACTGATACCTCCACAGGTCCCTGCTGACAAATATGTAACAAAAAAGACACCACAATGGTCGGGAACAGAGCCCATTTCTTTTTTGCCTTTGCTATTATCTGTCTAAAACTGTCACCCACTATGATGTTCAAAAAGGTGAAAATGACTGTGGGAACTATGCTCACTTGAAAAGACCATCAGAGGAACACGTCATACCTCCAGTGAAAGCTAAAGCTAACAAATTAGCCTTTATCTTAAGATGCCTATACTAAGAACTCACTAAGACATAACTGTACAAAGCAGGACTAGTCCAGCACACGTCAGAGTATTAGCTTGCCAAACTCCACAAACAGCTTCCCAGCAGACATTAGCATCAGCTTCACGCCCCAATGTGAAACGTATGAAGGCCTCTACGTTACTCACCCACACAAAGGATGTTGAAGCAGAACCCCTGGCTAACGGACTTGTTGACCAGCTGGTCGGGCATGCTGTCAAAGCCCACATGGCCAGAGAGAGGGACGGAGCGGACCCCCTCTGGCTGTGAAAAAAAAGAGAGAGAGCATACATATTCCTCCATTTACTACTCCACTTTGATCAGAGGCCGATGCAGCCTACAGCTATGTATTCAGCTTTGCAAATGTTGTGTCGCACCTTGGAAACAGTGCATCGCCACCTAGTGGGCTGCTGGGACAGGGCCCAACCGTTAACTACCATACAACCTACCCTCCAGTCACCCAATGTAAATATGAATATGGAACCAAAGTGCAGCTTGGCAGGAATAATAAAAAAAAGCTTGGCAGGAATAAAGACAAAAAGCCGCTAATGATATTTCATTTGGTGACAACATGAAAGCAGCTTATACACGAGGCCTCTCTGCTGCAGCCTCCACTGAGCTCAGGTACGACAGTTTACTTCCTGTTTCCTGCCCACAAACCCTCTAGATAGCAATAAGCAGTGAGAAACCACAATGTACATATTTGGAAAGCTTCAGTTACTTCTGCATCAAGGCTGCTGTGCATGCATTCCTGTACAAATATGGTGGCTGGGGACAGACCCCTCATCAGCTGCACCTTAGTGTCTGTCCTCAGGATGTCCCTCAAGTGCCACCATCCATTCCTTATTGTCTGTATGTATGTAGAGACGCAGATGGTCGGGCCAGACAGCTGGCATTTAGTCAGAAAGCAGCGAGTGCCAGTCAAACAACTGTCCCCCCAAAAAATAAAACACACCCTTCAAACTTCAAGGCAATGAGGAATCCAGCCTAAAATCAAGACTATGTTTTTCATTACATTTTAATAGGTTAAAAGTAACTGGCACCCCATCCATGGTGAACCACAGCCCTGTGCTGCTTGGGATAGACTCCAGCCCCTTAGCAAGCTTAAGTAATTAGAAGATAGATGGATGGTTAAAAGTATTGCATTAATAGAAGAATAAAAATGTTCAAGGACATCATACACGCAGTTCTACCTATACAGGGTCAACTCGTAGCCCCAGGAAAAGGTTTTGATACCAAATTTTTGGTTTTTGGTACCAAATGTAAGGGGCTCGGGTTGCATGGGCCGAGGGCCTGTCTTCAGCTGCCGTCCTGTCTAGCATTAACAGCAGCCTTGAAGGGCACATATGCCGTTTACGCGAACCAGCCCCACGGCCTTGGGGGGGATAAACATCCCCCGGCCCAGCCCCCCGGACACTGTGCCGGGACTGTCCCGTTCACTGAGAGAGCGCCCAGCAGCTCTCCGGGCGGCTTCCTCAACCAGTCTGCCTGGGTATCAGGCTAGATTCAGTCCAACGAGCTTTTTCGTCAGGAAATAATTCAATCGTTTTTCATTTATACTCATTCTTATTAATATTTAAGCATATGCCGTTCTAAATTAAAGCCGATTTTTTATCATCTATACGCCACTTTCCCTTATTTTACGTATTTTAAAACATAACGGAAATAACGGTCCAGAGCATAGAATAACTCGCCATAATTCGCCCATGAAGCTGGAGCAGTAAACGCAGCAAAGCCGAGGAGAGCTCAGTGACTAACGGCTCGCAGCGCACAGCCCAGTGTCTGAGGGCTCCCAGAGATGCGTAGAGACTCACCGCTTGCCGAGCAACCTCCGCGGTGGACATACTGCTTCGGAGCCGGGATAGGAAACGGCGCCTCCGTCTGCCAGAGGGAGGAGAAGAGCGCGGCGGGGAACGCACCACTGCGCTGCACTGTGGGGGGGGGGGGGGGGGGGGGGGGGGGGCAGCGCCCCGAGGGGCGGGGCCCACCGCGCGGGGCCGTCAACCCCGCATAGCGTTTCTTAAATTACCTAGCTTAAATAAATATAATCG
>JAAGVU020000002.1:26944694-26977254 GCA_011763525.2 Mormyrus iriodes
TAGGTCACAGAAAGTACCAACACCGCATAGCATTTCGTAAATATCATAGCTTAGATAAATATAATCATATTAATGTGAGATGACATTATAGCGTTTTATTATGAAAAAGCAACGCCTTCCCCTTTGTTTCTTGAAATGGTTCATTCTGAGCGCTCTGAAATTTAGACAAATCGCCCAGTTCCGAGATAAAGTGTTAATTCGTGTTAATGGAAAATGCAAAGATCGATATCTTTTTTTATAGTGTGCTCGAATTAATGTCATAATTAAGTTTCTTTAATTTGAACTTCTTCAGAGTATGAAATGATTCAAAACATATTTTCAGAGTTCTTTCTGAGGTGCGTCAGTCTGAGAGGAAATCACACAATTAAAGCAAACTTGTCAAACATCCAGATTTCTCGGAACCTTATGAATAATATGGGGTCAAGGAGCCGTGATGATGACGTTCCTGCAAACACTGTCAAACGTTAAAAGCAGCTCCCGCGAGCGTGTGAACATGGCCAAGAATATAATGCTTCGTAAATATTAACCATTTAGTGGTGTGATGCAGCCAGCCCAGAAAATATAAGGAGGATCAGAACATGACCACCAATCGGATGACCGGATGGGGGTTCGGGGGTGCCAAAGACTTCCTTTGATATGCATCTTCCGGGAGTGGTGTTGACACTGGAGAAAGGCCAGTGTAGGCATAAAGCAGAATTGAAAAGCAGATGGACTGTCAGACGTTGGATAAATGGAAGATTTAACAGATTGCATCTACTGCAATCTCATAATGATTTTACCCATTATCTTATATATGGTAATTAAGCTGGGAAGTGGACCTGCACTTCCTCATAGAACAGACGTCAAAAAATCGCCTTGAACAAAATTGTCGGATACACAATGAAAACAAATTAATTAATGAGTACCCTTTACCTGAAAGTGAACCTTGGGTGTGTCTGTATGACGTATTGTTGGTATGGTTATGGTAGGTTGTCTCCTGTAAATGCAGGGCTGGCAGTGAGTGTCCTTCTCATTCTTGTCACAAGCATGCTTAATCACTTCCAAATGGCATTTCATAGGCAACAACACCTGATCCTGATAGCACAAAAATAGGAACACACTCTATCATTGTGATATGTAGCTTTAATCTGCTCCCACATACTGTCCTCACAGGACCATGAAGGCTGCGTCATAGTTAGGTTGACTTGCAGATTGCAATGACAGGTCATAGCAAAATCCGAACACCCTCGACGGCCCTATTAATTACAATATAATTTATTTTGTTGCCAATTGATTATTTCAAATACAGCAGTAAGATACAAAATTGTACGTATATGATTTGCCCTTCGTTGAGGAAGTTGGTTAATTTGCATAGCGCACACTGCTGTTGGTCCAAGGGCGCAGCGCAGTCATTTTAATGGGTGATATATTATAAGTGACCTAAGGCTGTGACGTTCGAGATGTTTCCACGCATTAACAGTGAAAACTGTAAAGCCGTCACATGTTGAATCGGTTTGGAGCTGAACTTCGTGTTAGTGACTCCAGCAAGAAACAGAGCAGGGGGGGAGAGAGAGGGAACAGAAAGGGACATAAAAAGGAGAAAGAGGGAACTTGTACTGAGAAGATCGCTTTCCGAAGACGCAGCACTTCGGGCTGGAATTATGCACAGAAAAACAGTGTCTTCTCCGCTGATTTTAAGAGAACTTATTTCTTAAGGGTGCAGTGCCAGCTTTGACCACGGAAAAATGAAGAACTCTCCCGTGTCGTTTATCAAGCTGTCCTCAGGTGAGAACGAAGAAAATATCATTATAAATGAATTAAGGGGAGAAAATTAATAATTAATAAAGTTGATGTGGTACCGCGTTAGCGTTTTTGGGGAGAGGTAATGAAAGTAACAGGAGTGATCAAATTTGTAGTAACATTTATATACTTCTTATAATTTCTTCCACTATATAATCCAGAACTGCGATTTGTTTTGTGGCGAAAGTGGAGGCGACGGTTGAAATGGGGAAGAGCGGTTCATGGGTGGTGCTGTTTGTTTTATTTAAAGAACTGAAATTCGAAGACTTAAATATCTCAATAGCTGGCCTGTATCATAACAGCTGCACTACAAGAATAACTGCCGCAGGACATAGTTTTTATTGTTGTTCTAGCCTGATATTTGTTCTATTATTTGGAAATTAGGCCTACCCGTTTGCTCATTTCCAGTGGGAAAGTTAACCTTAATGTACAGTAAATGACCCATGGGAAATGGTTTACCTTAACGCATTAATATATGGATTGATATGTGCGTCTGGGTTCGTCTTATGAAACAGTCAAGCTGTTCTTTCATCTTGTTACTTACAGGGGTAAAGTGCAGTAAGAAGCCGCCAGGGGACGGGTCAGTGTAACTATTTCCTCAGTTGCAAAATAAACCTCCGTTATCGCATCGCAAATCTCAAACTAAAGGAACTAGGAACGAGCGCCGGAAACTCCCAAACCCGTATGACAGTGCCAGCATCTTCACGATGTCGGGCTCCCATTTAATCGCCCCACCTCCCCTGCCTCTGGGCGAGGAGGAGGAAGAGGAGGAAGAACCGGCATCCATGACAGCAAAGAATGATCGGAGAGACTCCTGTGCCCCTGTGGGAGCCGGAACAAGTAACGACAGCCCCGCTGGACAGTGGTGTAGGGTTGGTGTCCGCGCGTCTCAGCCTGTCTCAGTCCGCAGGTTGAGATTACAGCGGCAGAAGGAGGTGAGCGACCCCAGCTGGGATCCCTCGGAGAAGGGATCTCTCACTACGGCCATGCGCAAAAAATACCTTAAGGAGTTGTTCTTGAGTAACAATCTGAGTAGTGGTTTTGGAAGCATCTTAGAGTCACCCAGAGACTCCTCTACCTCCTCTTTCAAAGAGTGGGACAGCCACCCGCCCGACACCACTGAAGAGAGCAACTCGTTTTGGGCTCTGGATCCCACAGAGCACGCTTGGATGATCTCAGTGGTGGACGGCAATTACGACACCATCATGAATTACCTTTCGGAGGATTTCAGCCTGTTGACCAAAAAGGACTTCATCAGCGGCTTTACTGCTATTCACTGGTTAGCTAAGTATGGGAAGTACGAGACTCTTGTGAAGCTCCTGAGATATGCTGAGAAAGAGGGGTCTCCAGTCAACGTGAACCTGAAAGCGGGAGGAGGTTTCACACCCCTCCACATAGCTGCGATGCACGGGCAGAACATGATCATTAAGCTCCTGGTGGGAGCCTTTGGCGCTGATGTGGATGCCATGGACTACAGCGGAAGACGAGCTTGGCAGTACCTCAAGGGCAGTTCTTCAGTGGAAATAAAGGAGCTGCTGGGTGCGCCGGACTCTCTCTGTGAGACAGTCGGGCACCAAAATGCCAACAACAACAGTTCATGTGCCGTGAATCTCACCAGAACGAAGCCCCCCGACGATGAAGCGCAGACAGACTCCTTCTTCAGGACACGTGACTGGTGGAGGTTTGGCTCTTTGAAGAAGCTGTTTGCCCCAATACTGCTTATTGGCAACAATATCCACAGTTCAACTCAGAGTAATGAAAATGACTGTGGATTTTAATCATGCTCTGACTGACTAATCAATATGTGTACGATTAAAAAAGGATGCCAGCAAATGTTTCTTGAAAATGAGAAGAATGTTTGATTTTAAATGACGTAAATGAAGGGGAAAATACATATTGTTAAAGGCTTAAAATTTACGTATAAGTACATCCTTACCTCATGCCTTTTTCATTACATGCACCTTGTGTTTAAATATGCACATTTCGCACTGTAGCAACACGGAGAATGTATGTCAAAGTCTCGGGCATAGGAGGGGGGGATACTCAGAACAAATTATTCTTGAAGTATTTGGAATCTATGAAGACAGGTCACTGCGTTTGGACTTGTACTACTGCTGTCTGAATGGATTACAAGTGCCATTAAATAAATGTCCTCTTTGAAACATATCCCTCAATTTAAAAAGTATTAAGACAAAACTAAGTATTGCACAATCCATAAACCAGCCAACAGTAACTATTCATTATTTTTTTAGCTACAGGTGCTTTGATGCACAGTAAAGTTTAACGGTACTGGGATCTCACCTGAACATTCCAAATCCTTCAATCTAAAGTAAGACATACAGAAATGAGCGTTACAGGTTCCAGTAAGTGGAACAGTATGGCCTGTGTAACACTACTTCCCAACAGTTAATTGGTTCACACATATGGTCTTTTGGACCAATGCAAAATGGGGCACAAATGGGGGGTGTGGCTGTAATGTGACAAGTGCTTCAATCCCCCTGTGTAAGGCTACCATGGAGGAAACAGCTTTGGAAGGAATGAAGGGTGTGACCAAACAATTTGGAAAGATATGGACACAAGGATAGCATCATTAGCCTGAAGATTGCTGGCAGTAATTAAATGCGGGCTACACCGAGTGATCAGAGCAGAAAGAGGAGGGGGAGTAACTCAAAAATATAAAAACCACAGAACCAGAGACTGCGGACTGAAGGTCAAAGTGACATTATTTAGCAGATGCCTTTATCCAACGTGACACAATCAAGAAAGCAGGGTCAGCCAATCCTTCAAGCTGGCAATTAAGGTCCTTACTCAAGGGCCCACAGACATGATTATTCTGTCATGGCTTGAACTGGTAACTTTCCAATCACAAACACAGAGACTTAGGTGGCTGAGCCAAAGCTATGCCCCATACAGCCACACACCAAGCTGGTTAACCCCAGACTCAAATCCAGGTCTTCTACACCGTGGAACAACCTCAAAGGCTTGAGCCAACCATCTCCTGTCTGAAATAACATTTTTATTTACTCGCATTGAATCCCTAGTGCCCTCTACTATACTGCAATTTAGTGAGAAGACATTTTCATGTCAGAACCCATATGAAATCACAGAGTTCCTTAACCCTAGCACTAGTCTGTAAGGCAGACATTCACAAACCAAGGACCAGTATCTCTTCGAGGTCACCAGAGGCACACGGCTGTAACTTTGTGTGAATCTATTATAAATTCAACATCTCCATTTTATGCTCCCTTTACTACTCCAAAAAATCCACCATTTACCTATAAAACACACATGAAGCTGAAACCAAGTATCACATCACATCACGCTCCACTGACAGTCTTTAAAAAGCACACGTCACGGTTTGCTCACTTTCTCACTTTATTGTCGGCAAAGTGACAAGCAAGATCTGTAGAAAAAGTGGACACCACTTCCAGAAGGATGGCCATGGCTTCTCTGCAGGTCTGGGTGCAAACATCTCACGACAGATGGAGGGGAGCCTGGGCTGTTGGGGACCAGTTGGTGGCCGATTACAGCCCCAGCTTGGTTCTCCTCCAGTGTCTCCTCTTGGAGTTGTACCTGTGGACAGGAAATCACATTTCACCGACATGACTCTCAACAGCACAGGAGGTTGTTTGATATAGGGGGACAATTTAAATACAAAGGTTTATTTATTGGAGTACATGAATCAATCCAAACTAAATACTGGGGAGTACATGTCTCCCCCTTCCTTGATTCCTATGCCCATGGTTACTCCCGTGCATCATTCTCGCACTGAAATCGTTACCTGGAGGGCAATCTATTCCATGTGTGGTTTGATTTGTTAAAAGTGACCTAGAATAGCCGTTTTCAGTAATAATAAAAGACACTCCCAGTAATTACGGGTTCTGGCAGAATAAAGTTCAGTCCAATACTACAAAAAGTCGTCTGGGTTAAACCAGTGACCTGCGACCGCTCCCCGAATTCGTGATGAATCCTTACCGAGTGTAACGTCGCCAAAACGCGTCTGGTTTCGAAGACATTAAAGCTGTAAAGCGCCGGTCTATTGAATGTCACTGCCGCGGAGCACCTTGTCCGAGGGACCGGCCAGGCGACCGTAACGCCGCAGCAGCCTGTTACTGTCCGCAGGGTAATGGCAGTACTTCCACATGATGAAGGACTGTAATTGCATCCTGCGTTGGACATGCTGCCACCGCAGCCGGACCTCAGGCCCCCGCCACCAGCGGCCTACCTGATCTTGTTGCCGGTTTTCATCCTGATCCACTGCGGGATCGGTCTGTTCTGCTTCTGCTTCTTAGCCAGGAAGCGCTTGATCCGAAAAGTCTTGTGCGACGACTGAACGAGAAATGTTGAAGAAACGTGAATATCCCAAAACTTTAAACCAAAAGCCGGTTTATTAAAGGTGCAAACGGCGCTTGTAAACACGTTTATTTACACAAAGCTATGGCTGTTCTCCTGCACACAAGCTCCAACTTTTCGTTTACCTAATATCCCACTCTTATTTCCCTCATCCGGAAAATACATGTACCGACCCTCGCGCTAAAACACAATCTTTATACTCAGTCCATTGTTTAACTAGCACGAGCCGAGAAACCCGAGGATGTTAGGCGATATTTTCTCACCATGGCAGATAGACAGTCCTACGACCACAATGGCGCCTGCCGGAGAGAGAGGGAACTCTGGGTAACGGCCCGAACGTGGAGGCCTGAACCGGGGGGCGTGTCCCGCCTTTCACAGCCGGCGCCTCTAGCACGAACACGCTACTGCCCCCTGCTGGCTCGATAGCACTCCATTTATAATGGCGCTTCCGGAACCGTCACATACTATCACAAGGGAGAATAAGACCGCCAGGTTTATACCGGGGTTGATATTTTATTTTTGTTGCAAGAAATTAAGCGGAAGTTTGGGTGCTCTTCTTGAAATGAGTGCACCCACAACTGCTCTGATGCAGCGTCCTTAAACTGTGCATACAAAGGTTTTCTGTACCTAAGTACATTCATATATAATTGAATATGGAAAAAAAAAAAACTACACTGATGCCCTCTATATGCATTGACAAATATTAACAGCTGACGACACTAATGAACTGGTTTCCTCTGGACTCCTAAATTAGTAAACACTGGAATAGCTGGAAATATCATTTCCCTAGCTTGCATAATAAAAGTTCATGTGTCACCATAAGACTTTATTATTGAGTCACACCACACAGTAGATGCCCCCCATCTTTACCCGGCCTTCTTTAACGGTTTTGGGGTTTGTCCAGTACAATTTGCTTGCGTTTTTATTCCTGTATCGTCTCCTTCTGTATCCCTGCTACCTTGCTATACTTTTTGAGTTCACCACCTTCTTACACGGTGGAATTATTTCTCCATGAAGATCGATCTTCAGCTGGTTCCTTTTAATTGTGGGAATGACACATTGCCTTAATTTATTTTATGTGACTACATATTAAAATTACTAGTACAAAAATCATGTGGTAATGGTTGGGCGAATAACAGAATATTCATGGCCGGTACAACAGTATATGAATAGTTCCACTCAGCTCTAAATTCACATTTTGATAAACCAGATTATATAACTGCATCTATCAGTGCAACAAGCACACAGACACAGCAGGTAAAACAAACGCATTTATTAGTTTTTTGCATCCCTCCTAAAATTTTGTAGCACACAAACAGAAAGTGCACAAGCACAGGTGACCATGCAGAAAGGCTCTGAAACATTAACAAGATCAAAGTAAGCTTCAGTTCCAGTACAACTATCATCTCATCTGAAAACAAAAACAGCTGGATGCTTCACTGTAGCAAACTGGCAGCAATTCATGGCCTTGTCACAAACTAACCACCAGAGAGCAGCACAGAGTGAGTAGTCTCCACAATCTCCCTACAAATGAGCATGTTGTGAAGAAACAAAACATACAAAAGCCTCAAACAGCTAAGAAAAAAATTGGCACAAAGCATTTTAGCATTCCTTAGCGAAGCAGCGCCAACAGCAGCCCCTGGAAATCCAGAACAGGCTGGCATCAATGCTTTACTAGAATCATTCTTTGGACAGTAAATCATCTCACCTGGCATTTCATCTGCCATTCGGGGGGGGTGGGGGAAATATTCCCCAAATCCTGAAAGGCTGCAGCTTTGAAGAACTGAGGTTGGCCCCCTGTCTTGCAGAACTCAAACTGAATGCAATTATGGAGTTAATGTGAGAAAGGAATATTGCTGTGGGAGGGTGTTCTATTCCTACACTCTGACAAGCCCCCTGTGAAGGTCATGTGTGCTGCTCACCATGGAAGCTTTCTGGATGCAGCATGTACAGCCCAGAGCTATGCTAGTGCAGAGTACAGCCATAGCCTGCATGCGTAATTTAAGGTCACTTTTGGTTTGCTTGGTCCTGCAGTTTGGCATCTCGTTACTGTGCCCGTGTTGCTGAGCCCTTAATATTTGCTTCCCCCGACACCATTGACAAAAGCCAGGGTAGCTTTTCAGGCACTGGAAGACGGCAGGCTCTCGTCTGTGCTTCCCCGGTGGAGGGACTGGCAAGGAGCGAAGGATGGCTCGATTTCGGCAGTCGTCTGCACAGGCCGTGCCCCATGCTTGCCTCGCTTGTCTCCTCTGTATGCTCTCTCAGTGGTCTGATCACTCCTCTCCTTTCTCCTGGGTGCTCTTGGTCTGGCCCTCTGCCTTCCTCTCCCCAGCCTGGACTTCGACCCCACCTGCCCGGTTGCGGCTTCGGACGCCCGGCTGGTACAGCTGAATGGCAGGCCGGTCCTGTATGTGCAAACAAGACACTAAATGCAAGGTAGGACAAGCAGCAATGGGCAAAATGGACTGAAGTGAACAGAGACTCTCACTAAGTGGGCCAGCAGTAGGCATTCGGAGGGGTGATACCTTATTCCTCACACGGTCCCTTTTGGAGCCGTCCTCCTTTCGGTCATCTCTGGCAGACCTCTCCGGTTTCTCTACATGGGTGCCCAGCTCTGCACCGTTCTCATTTTTCCTCTTTTCCCAGGTGCGGTCTCTCTCTTTCTTCGCCTCCTCGTCTCTCTTACGGTAGGAGCTCTCGGCCTCATAGCGCTCCCTCTTCTTCCGCCGCTCCTCCTCCTGCCGCCTGATGATCCGCTCTTTCTCCCTCTGGCGGCGCTCACGTTGTTCCCGGTCCCGGTCCACATCCCAATCCCGGTGCTCCTTCCGACCGTCCTCATCCTGCCTGCTTTACATAAAGGGCAGTGAGCTGTGCAGATCGACACCAAGTACTGGGTCAGGAGCTCGAGTGTGAAATGCCAGCGAATGGGAATTACTCACCGTCTCCCTCTATCCTCACGGTTTTCACCGTTTGGCCGTTTCTTAAACTCCATACCCGTAGACCTGTCCTCAATTTTCTTCGGCTTGTCTTTGGACTTGGACTCTGTCTCAACGTCATCTCCTTTCTCAGGTTTCCTCAAAAGCTAGAGAAGAGAAAGGCATTTCAAAGATACAGCACAGTACCCTGGAAAGTACCTGCACAGAGCAGGGACCTCCAGCTTGCATACCTTGATCTTGGGCTCATCCTTGCTCTCCTCCCGCTCTCTGTCCACATTCTTCTCCGCTTTCTTCTGCTTCTCTGCCTCCTTGCGTTTTCTTCGGTCCTCTTCTCTCCACTTGCGTCGCTCCTCGTCACGAAGACGCTTGCGCTCCAGCTCCCTCTTCCGCCTCTCCTCTTTCTTCTCTTCACGAATCCTCTGAAATGAATTGCAACCAAAGCCTTTATTACCATGTGAGGTGAGAGGAACTTACACAACCCATAAAAGGGTCTTTAAAAATCAGATTACCTGTTTATTTTTCAGAAAGTCCAGAAGAGGAGTTGTTTTTTTAGCTGGAGAGAAAAATTACATACATTGAAACATCCTCTTAACACATCAAAAACAAATAGGTCATTTGTCAAGTACATAACTAGTTTGTAATTGTGCTCACTGCAACACACACCCACTAATTCCTTTGTTTTGGCCTCTATTTCCTCGAGCAGCGTTTCAGGGGTGGAGGTAAACTTCTCATCATCTCTATTGTAGTTTTCCAAGAACTTCTTGTAATCAGCATCTATTAAAGGAGAGGGGAAGGACATGTAGTTCTGGGTACTCCCTTTAGCCAGAATGCAGTGTGGGTCTGAGTCAAGCACCTCCAAACTGTTACCTTCGTCGATGGTGCCCGCCTTGGCATCCTTTTTCTTATTTCTCTTTTTGGCAATTTTCTGGAATGGCGCAAACTCCACGATTGCTGGGTATTCCTGCCCTGTTCAAAAACCAACAAAACCGTCACAACAAAGTCACGGCACTAGAGAAAGGAGAAAGACACCATTAAGAACATGGATGTAAACATCGCAGGCCACACCTCTGTTATCAACGAACACATATCCATCGAAGCGGTCTCGGAAAAGGACAATGTCATCCTGATTCTTGAAATTGATGTAGGCTCTTGAGAAAAGGTGGGGGTACAGGCTGTTTGGGTCAATCAAAACACTTAGTCAGCCGGCGTGTGGACAGGCCACGGTCGCTTTCATTCTCTCTCTCTCAACTGGCCTCCGTGCCTGCAGGGTACCTGGTGTCGTTGGAGAAGAACTCCAGGTAGTCGACCTCGGGAAGGGGCTGCAGCTGCTCCTCCAGCTGCTCCTTCGTCAGACTCGGCGGCAGCCTCCGGATGACAATCTATAAGTGAAGGGAGAGGTTAGTGTGCAGAACAGCGACACGGAACATTTCTCAGCCACCAGATCACGGTGCCCAAGCTCTGCTCCAGCCTGTTACTGAGCGTTGACTGGCCGGTGCCGTCCGGGGAAGAGCGCACACCCGAGGCCCGGGCCACAAGGCCGCCGCTGACTACCTTTGTCATGGTTTCTTTTTTCTCCTTGTTGGGCTTCTCAAGCTTCTCGCTATCGTCACACCGTATCTCAACCGCTTTCTTTTCCCGTGGTCGGGTGTTCTCCTTGTCCTCCTTCATAATTAAACTCGCTTTTTGTTAGATATTCTGCACCACTCTGCGCCTCAACTTTTTTGTTTTTTTTTTCTTTTTTTTGATCGGTTAATAATTTTTTCTCGTGGCAACAGGCGAGTGGCGCATCTGATTGGCTATTCAGACCGGAAAAGTGCATACATCACAGGAAGCGAAACCAAATCAGTCGAGACGTTCGAATGAGAGGGTGGTTGCTGTTTCATTAAATATATTTCGTCTGAATGATTTTATTTGTTGCACACATTAAATTATATTTTAAGCATAAGCATGACATATGTTGAATAATTAATATATATTATAATTAATCTTCCTAGAGAATGTACTACTTATACGACCACTTTATCGCATTCGCATTCAAACCCTTTATAAAATGTGTAGCTGTAAGCTGCTTGGCTTCACCCAAAAACTAGGAAGCTGTCGCAGGTGGCGCTGTCATTTTTATTGTGATGTCTGTTGACAGAGCGCTCCCTTTGCAACGGAAATGGCGTAACAGGAGTTCCGATTGACCGTCAGCCTCGTAGGACGAGGGATTGTAATTTGGTGCTCGCTTATGGGAATTTAGGTTGTTAGTACATCGCTGTCTGGATCTGTAAGTCCTTTACGATCATGTGGTACGAAATCCTGCCAGGTTTCGCTGTCATGACCGCCTGTCTCATCATTCCGGGCGTCGCTACAGCGCAGATCCACAAATTCACAAACGGGAGGAAGGTGAGCTCTGCCTCTGCGCTGTTTATCTGCCACAACAGTGGCCTCTACACCGTTTGCTTCCAGAGACGCATTTTACATGTCACATGTGTAAGTTTATAAGCCGTGACCACGTTCTTTATGCAGGAAAAGAGAATCGCACGGGTCCCTTATCAGTATTACCTGATGGAGAGAGACAAGAGAGTTTCTGGAGTTGGAAAACATTATGTATCCAAGGTAAATTGAATGGGTTTCAACACTTCGTGACGTTTTAAACGATCTGTAACGATTACAATATCGCACTTACATAAATAAAATTTGAGGAAGCGGGGCATTAATTTTCAAGTGTTTCTATGCTGAACCCTATTTTATTTCTTTGACTTGTAAAGATTTACGTTTTAATCTTTACACAGGGACTGGAAAACATTCATTGAAGACCCCAAGTTTCCTGTCATGATACACAAGTGGTTGCTTATTTAATATGTATTAAACTTGTTTAAAAATCAGTTTGTTGTGTTTTTATTGCAGCGTAAATATGATAGTTGAGCCGTGTAGCAGATGTTAGCTTTACCGAAAGTTACAATCCGTTCTGCTCACTGTACCATGTGGTACTTTTTGGAGTCAGTATAACAGCCAAAAACCTGCTAAAGCCCGGATACTAGATTTAATGTAACATCGAGCCATATATTAGTTACTAAATATGCAAAAGAGACGTAAGTCCAGATATGGGCAGCAACACCAGTGTTTGGTTGCCTAACCTTGACCTCACATTGTGTTGTTGCGAAGAGACGGCAGTGTGTAAAAAAACTGTTCAGACAAGCACTTCTCCACATTGAAGGTGATCTGTATCTGTGGGTTGTATCAGGGATGCTGTAGTGGTTTGTGTAGAGGATACACTGCAGTCCTTGTATTGCTTGGCTTACATGAGCCTCGGTGCAAGAAGGCCCTGGCATTGCTGGCCTGTAGGTGGGCTGATGGAGCTTATCCATTAAACAGCCACCCTTCTTGTAGCAGAGCACACTTTGAAGTTGCTGTCACCTGCAGTAGAAGAGGTAGAGGTTGGTTCCTTACTGAGGACTCGGCTCTTCAGGTTTGCAGACTGGAATTGTCTCATAATATGTTGAGGCATTTATAAAGATGAGTTTGTTCTCCTTTTGGTGTCATTCTTGTGAATTATGACCAGGGTCCTGTAATAATTGCACCTTAATATTTTTTGGTGAATGTGGTACTTTTCTGTATTAAAACCTGAGAAACCTCATGACTCAAGATATGAACTTACCCAGCTGAGCTGGTGTCTTCTGTCTGCAAGGAAATGGTATTATAAAATTCTCTAAAGCCCTTTCATTCTGGACAAAAAGTGAACAGCAGGAATTATAATAATATAAACTAAGGATGTTAGAAAAGACAGCAGTGGTTTTGATTGACAAATGAATTAAGGTAACAAGTGTCTCTGGTAAAAAGGAGCCAGGTCTAAGTAATCAGCACTGAAGTGTAACAATTAACAAAGACAATAGGGTTCCATCAGGTATGCCACTTGAACTACCCAAGTCCATAAGCAGAGGCGCATTCACCCCTCCCAGCCACTGCAGCAATGGACCAATTAGCTGCTTTGTACCATAAAATCTGACCTTGGGTTGCCATCCTACACAGTGGGCTGCACATCATTCAGGCCTCTGGGAATTCACCCACCCACACTCCTCCAAGAACAAGACCCAAACCAGTGCCCAGGCTTCTCCACCCCAGATATACCCCATCGAGGGTCAGTGGCTCTACCTGGATCCCTCCCTGCAAGCAGCAGGTCTTTCCAGTGCCTTTGAGGGGCAGGTCTGTAAACTGGTGGAATTTGGGATGTGGGCATCAGTCACCAATAGTCATACAACTTCACGTTCCACCGAGGAATTTTATATCTGCAATTAACTGCTGAAATTTAACCACACAGAGTCATACATTTTACTTTTTATTGAAATTTTAGACACAAGCAAAAGTCCCCCTTTCAACCAAAGAACATAACAGAAGTGGTACAATATTATACATTATGATTTTACAAGAAAACTTAAAAATATGGAATGAACTCTGAAATGATCTGACTCCCATCACCCTTTCTAGGTACATAGCCTGTGGCAAAAAGTCAAAGCAATCTAAATATTCAACAAATATTTACCTGAAACAAATCCAAAAACAAATTTCTGCTCTTTCTTTGCAGTTGTTAAGAAACCGAGACACAGCTTTTAGCTTAATATTCCATGTAGGTGATACAGAATATATGCGGCTATAAAACACTCTGTACAGAAGAGGCTGCAGTGTAGCTCTTAAACATGCAATGAAATAGGTCAGAAATCATTTTCGCATGCTGCCCCTACACCCAAAAAAAAACATGGGCTGTGTCCTGCCTTTTTATTACTCGGGTACAGCTCAGCAGCAAACCTTCACCCAATTCTATATGCTTTATCATTGGACGAAAAGCTAATAGGACACCTGTCTTTCAAACTTGTCATCCTGTCTCTTTTCCCTTAGTTCCCCTTCATAATCACCTCCGAGACCTGCATTTTCCACCTTTAGCCCCAGACACCGAATGTTACCAGGCAAGAGACGGCCAGCAGCCCTCTTCTGGTGATTTGAAGTGAAAGATCAGCATCCACGCTGAGGACTTTATTATTACCATCTTGCAATTAAAAGCACATTCACACATAAGTTAATGAGAAGTTGCTCTGACAAACACTCTACAATGCTCTCATGTCCACAAAAACATCTGAACATCGTGGGGTGTCCAGGCTGCGCGAGATGAGTATCAAATGGAAAGCCACTTCAGTGCTGAAACATTTTTACTTGCATGAAATATTACATGCATAATCGTACTATTTTAAAGGTTTAATCTATAATTTAACTGTATTGAACTGGGTATTGCAGAATTTAAGAGTGTACACAAGAAGTCATTTTGATTCCAATGAAAATGGTCCCTCTTTTACTAGGGGCAGGAGGAGGTTGGAACATAGTAAGCAGTCACATCAACATCGAATAAGGACACTCACAAGAGGATCAGAATGTCCTCCCTCAGATCATTATGATATCATACAACAGAACCGATCCCTTACGATTTCGGGCAGGAATTTGATTTATTACAATTGCAAACATTCAGAAATAAGTGTCAATTTTGTACATGCTCCCCTGTGCTCTGTACTGGATGTCTTGCTAGGTCACTCAACGTAATCTTGCCCATTTCACTTAAAAGCTTTAATCCAAGCAGGTTCTCTGTTCACCATGGAGACTAACAAGCGCACTAAGCGGACACTCAGATAACAGGATCCAGCATCTCGAAATGCTGAAAATCACAGCTGACATTTTCAAAACATGTTCACACAGATACTGTTGAAATGTGGGGTCACTTCTCCTCCTTGCCCTTGGTCTTCCTGTAGACCATCTCCCGAAAACTGGACAGGATCTTGCTCTCCCTCTTCCTGCGCTCCTCCTGGTTGAAGGAGGCTAAGGCCCTCTTCTCATCTGCACTGTAGATCTGGTTTTCCTTTCTCAGACGCACAGCCTCCATGCGCCGATGTCTGTGGGGAAGGGGGTGACAGAATTCAGGGCCAGATTAAAGTCACCCCCAGTATAACACCCTGTACTAGTTTACCCTACAGCAACCCATTTCCAGTGGTTATGTTATGATTCACACACCCAGCACATGAAGGCACAGTGACGCACGAGGTTCCTACGGACTTGCGTACCTGCTGCCACTCATAACGAACCCAGATTTCTCAAAGTCGGCGATCTGGTCGCTGGTCAGCCCGATTTCACCTCTCCTGGGGATTCGCTTGCCAGCCTTCACGTACTCTGCCATGGCTGCACCTTCTCCAGGTAACAGAGCGTGGCCAAAGCTGGCAACACAAGAGCAAACGTTCCCATTGGATAAAAACTGACTGACACAGTGCATCATGAGCTGAAAAGGAGGATAAACAGGGGGCATCTCTCGGTCAAGTGAGCACTTAAGTAGAGCCCTCATCCATTAGCAGCTACTCACTCCAGGGGTTTGTCATCCTGGGAAAGGTGTGTCAGTGGAGCCTCTGGTCCCACCAGGTGTCCCTCTGTGCAGGTCCTCTCTACCCATAAGTCCCCATTCAGGTCATCCTCCTCTTCCTCTTCAGAGCTATCACTGCTGGAGTCACTGGATGGCTTATGGCTCTTTCTGCTTCTCTTCTTCTTGGACTTCTTCCTGGAAGGCAAAGGTCACGGCAGGAGCAGTAAAGTCAAGGTTGTTAAGACGCGTGTAAATGAGTCCCCGTGGAGAACAAAGGCATAGCTTACTTTCTGCCTTTCTTCTTTTTCTTTTTCTTCTTCAATTCCTCTTCTGAAAAACAGAAGCACAGACATCAGCAGGCCAGAGAGATCGCTGGGTCGTAAGCAGTGAATGGGCAGTGATCACAGTACCATCGGAGTCACTCTCTGACTCGCTGCCTTCAGAGTTCTTCCTGTGCTTCTTCTTCTTGGACCTCTTCTTCTTCTTTTTCTTCTTCTTTTTCTTCTCATCTACAATGTGAGATGCTTGGTCCTAAGTTACTCTACCGGGGACATTCTGGAACTAAGAGTCGGACCAGAAAGCTCCACCACAAGTCAGCTTACGGCACAGCCCAGAGACAAACGCGGCCCCTGACGTCTCAGACTGACCTTCTGAGCTTGAATGCGAGCTGCCGCTTTTCATGTTGTCCTCCACAGGAGTGTGTTCATCCGAACTGCAAACCAAAACAACGACAATGGAAGACCTGCAAACACTGGAACGCACAACTGCCACTGTTTCCTTTGCACGGGGTCCCTCACTGCACAGAACCCACGGTGCAAAAAAACAAGTCATTAACTCTCCCTCTGTTTTTATATCATAAATGACAACGTGTATAAGATCACATGTTTAAAAACAAGTATCTACTTACTCAGGTTCCCGGACTCTCGGGGAAAAGCCCCAGACCTCCGGAGACCCCAGTTCCCCGATTCTCTCCCGCTCTTGCAGACGCCTGGAGATGGGAAACAGATATACATGATCATGTCATCTTTTAGAATGGGATGTTCTTCATTCCATCCTTAGATATCATATACATAGATGGTGTATTTGGGGGGGGAGGGGGAGTTAAGACGCGTAGTGGTGAGCTGAGAAACTAGAATGTAAAACTCAGTAAAACTTATTATCATTGCAAAAATTAATAAGATTATTGTTGAATTGTTTGGAAAGTTTTAGAGTGACTGCTGAAGATCGTCTGGTTTCATTATTGTACCACTTTTTTGGACTGACAAAGCTGATCAATGCCGATTCAGTCAATGCTTTAAACATAAAACAACAGTTGCAAAGTAATAGGCGTACATATTGTACTCGGCAGACTGCATGGAGGACATGATAGAAATGGATTTGGATGCTACTAATGGGGAAAAAAAAAACGCATAAATGAAATTCACTCAAATATGTGCAAAGCTTCTGACTGTAGTGACTGTGACTCTACCCATAACATGCCAGTGAAACACCCCCCTCCTCCTAAAAAATCCAAAAATGAGAAAAGAAATGAGGCAACTTTAAGTGAACTACAGGAAAACAACATTTGTATAATGATTGCAAGAATCGACGAAAGGTCTGAACAACTGGCGAAAGCAGTAAAACAAAATAGTTTACAAATTGAAGGGCTGAAGAATTCCATTGATAGTTGTCATCAAGATGTGGCAGATTTGAAAAAGAGAATGAAAGTTTTAAATATCAAGGCGCTGAATTCAAAAAGAGAATTAAGGCGTTACAACCTGCGCCTCTACAGGGTGACAGAAAAATCTGGTGAAAATGTAAAAGCTCTTGTGAAGTCAACCTGCAAAGAAATAATTCCACAAATGGAATACAGTACTGTACTTTTGGCATTTGATGTAGTGCATAGACTGGGTGCTCAGAAGCAAACACTCCGGCCAGTGAACATTTGATTCTTGTGTAGGATGGCAAGGGAAATTGAGCAGAAGTTTGCCAAAGGGAATGAATATCTGGACAGTAAACGTTTTCAATTTAAGGAAGATCTCACTGCAACTGACCAAGACTGAAGAAAATGAAAATTTAGCCGCAAGTGGTGAAGGCTAGAAAAGAAGTTCAACTAAAGTAAAACTAATTTGGCATTACAAGAGGAATCTGCCTTATCACTACACATACAATTAGACAATACCTATCAAGAAAAAAACAAGAGGAGCTTTCATTAGATCTCGAGTTTTTACCCCGACAGCGTTCCATATCTTCGATGGTTCTTTAATGCAACTAGATCTGACTTCAGTCACTGCGAAGACGTTGGCGGAACACTTGATCCAATCACAAGCTGGATCCCACCCCCCCAAAGTGATTGACAGAGCGCACCATCATAATAAAAAGTGGCATTATTAAATAAAAAGCTTGTTCGGAAAGCATCAAATACATCGGAAATACATCAATGTGAAAGTTCAACTTAATTGTGAAATCAAATTTGAATAATTTAAGTAAAACATTTGCATTATATTATGAAATGCAATACCTTTTATATATATATTTAAAAACAAAAAGGACATTTAATTAATTACTGAAGTATTTATAAATTTATTTCTATATTCCTAAATTTATTTATTGAGATATTTATATATTGATTTATATTTATTTAAATTTTGAATATTATGGCGTTCCATAACAAAAAAGCGGTCTGGTTCAACTCGTAATTTTCCCCCATTTTATGAAGGAATTTGCTCAATATTGAGAATTTCTGGAAAAAATGTAAAAATAAAAAAGCAGTTAATCCCTATAATTACTAAATAAAACAGTCATCAGTAAATCGATAACTTAAGACTTCTGGCTCTATATTCTTCTCTGTTATATTGATATATAAATGCCATGTCTTTTTATTTTAATTGCTGTTTTAATATACGTTCGGCGGTACCTTGTCTAAACCTATTATGCATTTGAAAATCCGTATCTCTATTGTTATCGTTTTAAGCAAAAAAACAACACTAAACAAAAAAACAAAATAGTTTGTTACATTTGTGCTGCTTACGTGTGTTCTCATGAAAGAAATGATAAAACTAAACAACTGGGAAAAACATTTCACGTCATTTTGTGGTACATGATACACTGCCCCGTACCAAGATGGCGGCTGCATTTACGCGTTGCTCCAGTGAATAGCATTGACCAAGGCGGCATCTATGTGTATATCTATTAATTCCGTCACTCTTAAAAATTATGTACACTACATTGCATGATATTCCGCATCTCGTCTTGAATATAGATTAATTATATTTAATCTCCAAATCCAGTGAGTGTGACCAAACTAAAGCATGACGCCTATTTGTGTCGTCACCTGGCGATGAAAGCTTCTTGCCTCTGTCGCAGAACATCATCACTTCTGTCGTAGTGGTCAAATCGAGAGCCGTAGCTGTGCCTTACGTCCCGCTGGCTGGACCAGGCGCTCCTCTCTCTGGACCTGGAGCGACTCCGTGGGCTCCCGACGTGAGACCTCACACTGGATCGTTCCCTGGTGTCGGGCCACCGGGAGCGGCGTTCCTCCTTCACCAGTTTGCCCAGTCTGACAGAGGGACTTGGGTCGCGAGAACGGCTTCGGTCACTGCCACTCTCCGATCTACTGGGCCGTCTTCTTTTCGAGGTGGTCACATGCTCCGCACTGCGGCTTCGTGACCGATGGGCCGGAGGCATGATTCCGTCGGTTATAATGGAGGCCCAGTTGTTTGTTACTCTTCGATCTGCACAAGAAACCCGATTTTCATTACGCATGCGCAGAATCACGTAATTTCCGCTCTGTACTTTGATGGAGCTGCTCGATTTTACGATTTGGTTTATTGCCGTTCATGTAAAAATTGTTTGTAGTTATCACTTATTTGAATTATTATGTGTGTATGTATGTGTTTATAAATTATAAAAATTATTTTATTTAAAAATAGTTTCTGCTTATCACTTAAATTATATAATTGATGTATTTTTAAGAAGCGACAGCCCTCCAGCAACTTGAGAGCTCCGCAATGAGAAACTGAACCGATTCACATGACGCCCCTAAAAACAGCGAAAATGCAGCTGCGTCGCTTGCATGTACAAAAGTCTCGCGCTCTGTTAACGCGGAGCTCGCGAAAAAAACAGGCCGGATGTGTAGGCTGAAGACAGCTTAGCTTTAGCTAATTGGGCTAATAGATTTGATAAAACTAAGAATAATAATAATGTAATAATTATTACACTATAATAATTATAATGTAATATAATATAGCTAATATAAGCTCGGGATAACTACAAAAATGAGCTTCTCCACTTCCGTGACAGGTTCAGGCAATACCAGAGTGGATCGCTGATTGGTTGTTTCCCGCACGTGGGACGCGGTGTGCCAGAGTCTTTTGAAAAAATTGAAATATTTTTATCTGTTCGCGTCTCGCGCGGGCACAGAAAAAAGACGCGTTTGGGCGCGAGCGGACCGCGCTCCATAGACAATGAGGGAACGCGCGCGCAAAAGACTCATCATTATACAACCATACTTTTTTCTTATTTTATTTATTGAGCAGAACAGCAAATACAAACCACAAACAGCGACCGTGTGGCACAAGAGGAAGAAGAAGAAAAAAAGCTAACAATCTATACTAAAGGATTCACAAAGACGCGGTAATTTAACAGCCGTTGTAGTTTTTGAAAACTTAATACTTTCCAAATATTTTGAAAGGTCATTTTTGAAATCCGGAAAAGGGGTCTACATTTACAAATTTTTTATTTATGAATATAAAATTTGGCGAAAATAAAATGTATTATAAAATAAATGTCATCTTCCTCCTTCTTTTAATCAAAGACCCAAAAGAGAATGTCTTTGAAGGAGAAATAAAACTCATTATAGAACATCTGCAAAAAGACAAAAAACATCTGACCAGAACTGTTCAGTATGGATACACGTCCAAAACAAATGCACAGTTGTTTCAGAAGAGGAGTTACAGAAAGAGCAGCTGGAGTCAAGATTTTTTAAGAAGTTTTAATGCCATGTGTACAAAGTACAGTGTACAGAGTACATTGAAATTCTTACTTGAATGCTTCCTTCCGAGACTAAACAATTGACAATTAACAGGGCACTGCAACGTTTCAATAACTAACATTAAATAAACAACAGACAATAAACGGCTAACAAATGCCAAATACTATTGGCAGAGTGACCGTAAGAGTGCAGGTTTGAAGTGTTTTTAAACGGTCTGTAGCATTTGTATTGTGGGCAATATTGCACATAAGTTTGTTGAAAGCACTGTTAGCATATATTGCACATTAATTATACATGATGAGCATTATTATTATTGCTATCCCCTGAATCTTGTGGTGCGTGTGCAGATTGTCCCGAGTCTCCTACCAGAGAGCAGGAGAGTGAGAAGTGGCAGTGCAGGATGGCTAGAGTCCTTCATGATGCACTTAGTCTTCCTGTCGCAATGTGTGGTGTAGATGTCCTTCATTGGTGGGAGTGGAGTGCCAGTGATCTTCTGTGCTGTTTTTACCACACTTTGCAGAGCTTTCTTGTTGTGTGTGGGGCAGCTGCTGTACCAGGACATTATACACCCTGTGAGAATGAACTCCACAGCTCAACTGTAGAAACTGGTGAGGACTGTGGTGGACATCTGGGCTTTTCTCAGATGCCTGAGGAAGCGAAGGCATTGGTGGACCTTTTTGGTGACAGCTGCTGTATGCTCTGTCCACTTGAGGTTATTACTGAGGGTGACTCCAAGGAACCTGAAGCTGCTGACCATCTCCACAACATTTCCTCCAATGTAGATGGGGGCATGAGCTGCACCTTGTTCCCTGAAATCCATGATCGGCTCCTTAGTTTTGCTGACACTGAGAGAGAGGTTGTTCTCCTGACACCACTCTGCCAGGAGTCTCACCTCCTCTCTGTAGGCCGTCTCATCATTGTCAGCGATCAGGCCCCTGATGGTGTCGTTGTCAGCAAACTTAATGATGGTGTTGGAGCTGTGACTGGCCACGCAGTCATGTGTGAACAAGGAGTACAGCAGTGAACTCACAATGGCTCCCTGTGGGGTGTCTGTGTTGAGGGTCAGCACCAACATAAATATATTTTGATTATGTAAATGTGCAAAGGCAAGGCCTGCTCCCGGTCCATTTTTTTCTGTCCACCCCCTCCCCCATAACTGGGACCTGAAGGTTCTGACCAGCAGCGTAGATACATTCCGTGTGTGCATCACACATACTAATCCAAAGGAACCTGCAGCAGATATCAATCTTTTGTAAAAGCAAATAATTTGTAATGCGCTTTGAATCTTTAAAAATAAATACCCACTGAATGAAGTTGCACTGCGACACAGCCACCAGTACTGGGTATGACTAACTGTACATTACACTGTTTAATATCACCATTAAATATCAAACACAGTTTATGCTTTTGGCAAACAAATTCATTCTTTCTAAAATATTCGACTGTATTTGGCTTTTTATATTCGGCTATTATTATATCCAGCAAGATGCATTAAGTGTTCGTGCAACACATACAGACATCAGGAGGGGGGAGTGTGTCCAGTCCAGTCATGCTCTTAGTTCACTGGACTTCCAGCCAAATGCTCCAATACCCCGAAAGAGTTCATTTTCCTTCCGAGGGAACTAATGGACGCTGATCTCAAAGTACTTAAGTTGTCACTGGTCTTAAAGGCTGAAAACGCTACATATTGATGGGTCCACTTGTACCATGACTGGGGAACCAAAGGCTCGGTTAAACCATACCTAGTTCCCCGACATTTGAAGGTAATAGCTGGCCATGGTATAAATGACCAATTTCTCCAGTCTCTGCTTCGATACACCGCTTTTCTATGCATCCTCTCTGTGATGTGTAGCTCTGCCTTCCTTCAATAATTATACCATTAGCAGAGCCAAATGTTTTAACCCGGTGGCTGACGGTTTGAGAAACGTGATGTTGAACCAAACACAAGGCAACTCACCGTTATCTAAATGTTAGAATTTCACACCACTATATTTTACTGAAGTGATTCAAGTTATAGCCAGTGCTCAAGGTTACAGGAGCATTCCCTTCTATCAGATATGGGAGGTTTTGTCTGGTCTGTAAACTGTACATCTGTAGCAGCCAGCAGGGAGCTATTTATAATGATCATTGATTGTTCAAACAGCAAAGAGACAGAAGGCATGTGGTTTCCCTTTATTTTGTATTTTAAAAACAACAAATGCAAAAATAAGGTTTTAATTCATTCCCAATTTCACTTAGATTCAGACAACTTAAACAGCTGAATTTAATTACAAACGCAGAAAATGTGAAAACCCAAAAGAAAAATCACCCCAGTGGCCTTATAATTACAGCATAAAAGTCTAGGAAGCAGGGCTGACCCATAAGAACAGCAGAGTGGATCAGTTACATTTTCATTATTTTTCCAAATTACCTGTGTGAAGAAAATGAGATTAAATTCTGTGAAAACAGCAGGACAGGGCAAAACAGTTACCAGCAGATCAAAAAAAGAAAAGCAAATGGGATTTATGCATTATTGAGCAGGAGCTGAGCACCACCAGTCTCATTAGTGATGAGCGCCCCCTGCTGTTAATCACTCACTGCCAGGCCCAAGCCAGCCTCTCATTTCACCACGGAACTAGAGAAAACGTAAACGTCTTACACCTGAAATATTTACAAATGCTCTATTCATAGACATTTCTATCAACAGATTATTAGCTAGAGTTATGTGCATAAACAAGCCGAATAGAACAGGCCGTGCTATCCACACACAGGGCAAAGAAATTAAGCCATGTGACCAAGGAAAAATTTCCGAGAATCCAGACAGCAGGTGTGATGGATACATGTTAATACGCTGTAGCCCCCTGCAGACCCCCCCCTTGCCAAACCACAAGCCCATGGTGATCACTGATATCTCAGTTGCCATGTTTCAATGACCTTTTAGGTAAACAAGCCTCAGTAACTTTAGTTTTTGCAAGAGCTAATATATAGTCACCAGATATTTAAAAATTACATCCAGTCCAAACCAACACTCCTCAACAAGATCAACTGAAAACTTAAATCTAATTTTAAAAATTATACAAGTATTTCCAAACCATAAATGAAAGATGTTTTTAAATCAACGGGATTAAGTTTTTGGCAGCTGCTGACTTCTTAGAATCAAAGTTTGAACCTAAGACCAAAACATGTCTATGACAAAGTTAAGAATCCACTGAGAAGAAACTGATGTAATTCTAGGGTGTTCACAGTAGAAGTACTGAAACCAACATCCCAGGAAGAAAGATCTTTTCTTGAAGATGGGCATCATAGTAGACAAAAACAGTTTTTAATAAAATTAGCTTCAACCCATAAACAAAGTATAGAAATTCCATTAAATTAAAAGGTGTTTTGTCCATGTCTCAAGTATAGAAATGTTTGTAAAAAAACAAAAGGGCAAAATACTTCAAATTACATCAGCAAGTTTAACCAGATTTATAACAGTTTAAGGGATTTTTTCCTTGAGAGCAGGATACAGAAGCCAGAGGATGACATGTCCTGCCTTGATAGAAATACACATGAAACTACTAAACAAGTTTCTTGGCCTCAAAGAAGCTCTTGAGATGCCTCATCTGCCAGAAGCCAATGGCGACCAGGATCAGTGTCTGGACAATGGACCACCAGAGGACCCTCTGGTTGGTGCTTTCACTGGTTTGTCTGAAGCGTTCCTCACGGTACTGGAAGGCAAGAGGACACCTTAGAGACAGCCCACAGCAAAATGGCCACCCCATCATTCTACATGCTCTCAGTAACACCTATGACGGTTCAGATGGAGCTACTCATGCAGAACATTAAATAAAATGCTTTCAGGACCATCAGGAAGCGGAAGCAGCATTTCCTCAGCTCTTCGTAACATTACAGAAAAACTCTGCTTCCCTCTCAAAAACAAGAGGAATTTGCACTACATTTCCCAGCAGGTAAAGCCAGTGGGGTCACATTGAGCTTACAGATTTCAAGCTTATACCTTCACACACAAAAAGAAGAAAAGATAATCAGCAAAATGACTAAATAAATAAATAGAAATAAGGGTGGACTAAACTCACAGGACATAAAAAGCAAAATGACAAGGAGCAGCTGACAATATTAAGACTGGATGACATAGAAGACAGTATATGAAAAGACAAGTCAGGCAATGAAGCTCCACTTTGGGGCACAAACATCAGCTCAATCAACTGGAGACTACTCACCCTCTGGTAGTTCTGTTCTTTCTGGATCTGGTCCACCTGCTCGACAAGCTGTCGAACCCTCAACTGCAGCTCTGTGAGCTTATCCTTGGCAGCGATCTCAGCATAGTTATTGGTGTGCTCCCCAACCTGGATGTCCAGGTGAACCCTCTGGTGATAGTGGGGCGGTGGCGACAGATGAGGAAGACAAATCATTTTCCACGTTGCAAACAGTGTTAAGGATTTATGTTTAATCACAAAACAGTCCAATGAGAAATAGCAGTTAAGTCTGAACACCTGCCTGCAAGGGCAAAGTAGTAACAAAGAAACATGCAGATGTAACGTGGAATTTCAGCTCACCAGCATCCCCCCAGCAAAGAGGGCAAACTTTGACGAGTTGGAGTGAAGGCAGATCTGGTGTTCGCCAGGGGTGTGCGACGTGAAAGTGAATCTGCCCTCCGAACCGTACTGACGAGACAGGATCACCTGGACACAAGCGGAGTTAGCAGGGGCTAACACCACCTACACAGTCAGGGCTCAACACTTGCTGTCGTTGACAGAGCAGAAATTACCTTTTCATCCGGATCTTTCACTTCCACAAACATGCCAAGTCCTTGCGTGGCAGGTAAATACTCCTCTCTCTGCTTGTCATACAGCTGCGTCCTGTAGTTCCCTAAGAAGGCAGATTTAAGCGCAATGGCATGATCGATCATTGGTCCTGAGCTAGAGTAGTCCCCTTTCCTTCTAACACGCAGTATAGACGACCTTTTTAAGAGCGCATTAAATGCTGCACCAGATGCATGAATTAGAGATAATCATACAGTACTTAAACATCCTGTGCGGATCGCAAAGGGCAGCCAGCCTACAGTGTCCAGCCGTGGACCTCGGAGTGGTTCATTAAAACCCAGCTGACAGAAGCGGCTACACGGGCTGTTGCACACCATTTAAAACGCAACCAGCAGCAGTCAAAGCCGGACATGCTGGGGTCGAGTGATCCGGCCGCAAGCCTTGAGTGATAGAGACAGGAAGTAGCCCCGCACAAAAAGTACACCGTGCGGTGTAACTGCTGCCATTAACCGGGCTAAAACTCTCAGCACACTCTGCTCTCATGCACCAAACTAGGACGGGCATCCGGCCATCGGACTGGCAAAAGCTCATAGCTACAGGCGCCCGGACCTCCCCAGCTTTGGTCGCGGACTTGAGTACGCCTCAACCATTAACTAGCACCGCAACGAAAGCATTACCTATGATCATGGTTTCGTCGGGGATTTCCTCTATGAAGCATTTCTTTTCCGTTTCCCCAATATGAAAATATAAAGAATGCGTAATTCTACACAGGAGGCTAACCAGCAACACGGACAACACGCCACTCTGCATTTTTAAGGCCACCATCTTGCTACCGGTGCCTGAGTGGACGGCTGTAACGGAGCATGCGCAAAAAGCTAATGCCACGTTAACCATTACCGGGGATCGTCCAACCACCACCGGCGACGTTGAAGCAACGGGATTGTGGTCTTTGTAGTTTTAAGCATAGTTCATGTTCCACTTGTACGTGTGCCATTATGGTCCGCGCGCAGTGCGCATGACGTAATTCCGTCCCCGGGACTGTCCGCGCGGACTGTAAGAAAAGACTAGTTGTATTATGGGTACTCTCGATGAACGACTGTGTGAGGTGGTGCGGAGGTATCCGCACATATATAATTCGTCATTGAAAGGCCATAAGGACGTATTACGCTGCACGGAAACATGGAAGGAGATCGCCCAAACACTGGGCAAAGACGAGAGCTTCTGTAGGCAGAGATGGAAATATCTGAGAGACAGATACGTAAAAGCAAAACGGAAGACGGGTGGAAGGGGTGGTGACGCGGGTGGCAACGAACGAAGCCCACATATCATGACCATGCTGAGCTGGCTTTCGAGCTTTGTGAGACACAGAGAGACGGATTCCAGCGTGGCAGGTGATATGGTAAGTGGCGAAGTGCGCTGCCTCAAAAGTAGATGGCTATGAAACCTGGAGCCACACAGCTGTTCCATTGAGCAAACAAAAACCTCTTTGAGTAGTACTTTGTGATTCATTTTATTGGTTGATGCGACTAAACAAATGATGTAAATATCGGCTGTTTGAGTTCGTATGATTGGAAACAAATGAGCTTTGTGCACTGTACGTAAGGTAATGCAGAAACAGTTCGTTTAAAATCTTGGCGATCACTGATGCGACTGGAAACAAAGAAATCATGTTAACTTTTTAGGTAGTGCCGTAGGTCAGAACTGCGTTTCAAACTGTTAGCTGGTGCCTGTACATTACTTAATGCATCGTGTTATCAACGTTACAGACGGAGTGCCCACCGCGTAAGATTCCCAGGCCCGGGACAAAATTACTACAACCAGGCCCCCAAGACACGCAACCGCTCCCACCAGGCCCACCCCTTGGGTCCGGGCCCGGGACAACTTCCCCAGTTGTCCCCCGAAGACAGCAGGCACTGGAGTTTGAGTGCATCGCCTCTGGACCCTCTATCGCCGATACGGAGCAAGAGACGTTTTCGGGAAACCAAGGCCAGCATGCTTCGTCCGCTCCATGGTCGCCGTCCCCGTCTGAAATCTCAGACCAGCACTCGTCTGAATCTCCACTTCCCAGCTGTCAGGGATCAAGAAAACGAAGGGAACCGCCGGAGTCTGCGACTGAAACAGTGACGTCACAACCGCAGAAGACCGTTCAAGAAGGCGGCTGTGAAGAGTTGTCCTTTGGACAATATGTCAGTCAGGTGCTTTTAAAAATGGGCCAAAAAACAAGATCTTGTGTGAAATTTGAAATCAATCAGGTGCTACACAAGTGGGAGATGGAACCCCACCGCGACGACGTTGTCTGATACGTCCTGCATTACAGGCACGTCACTTACGCTGTACTATACTATGTAGATAGTATACGAGTTTTTATGTACTTTTATATGAAATAATTAGGTTTGTTTTTTTTTATTTTGCTACATTGGTTATTTAACTGTAAAACCTTTGGTTCTTCAAAAAAGTATAGCTATTTCACTCTGCTTATTTGTGTTTATTGTAATGCATCCTCTTGGATAGGTTGTCTACAATGATTCACACACAAACACAAGGAGTTCAAGGTTACCAAAACGGTAATGTTGGACCTTATTATGTTTGCCAAAATTCATTTTAGAAGGAGGAAGCATATGGGCTGATTTTAAATATGATCATCTTGAGAGGGAATGGAGAATAGACCTCACAACTCCTTCTTGCCATGGTACCAGTCTTTGAGAGTCTGAAAGGTCATTAGATTGTGCTTTGCAGAGGGTGCTACCCATGATATCCTGGCAGTAGACAGTGGCATGGGATCCAGTAGGTTCTGTAACCATGGGCCACCTCCACTCCCCTGGCTGGGTGTGTCCATTCAAAGCTGCATTTACTGTGTAGTTGGGAGCAATGTACACTGTATCGACAAAAGTATGTGAAACCTGGCCATTACTCCAACAGGAAATTGTGACATTCTATTCTAAAGCCATAAGCATCAATATGGAATTGGTCCCCCCTTTACAGCTATGACGGCTCCCACTCTTCTGGGAAGGCTTTCCACAAGATTTTGAGGGTCTGGGGGAGTTTTGCCCATTCATCCAGAAGAGCATTTGTGAGGTCAGGCACTGATGTCTGATGTGAAGGCCTGGCTCACAATCTGTTCTAATTCATGCCAAAGGTGTTTGATGAGGTTGAGGTCAGGGCTTTGTGCGGGCCAGTCAAATTCTTCCACACCAAACTCACCCAACCATGTCTTTATGGACCTTGCTTTGTGCACTGGGGCAGTCATGCTGGAACAGAAAATGGCCTTCCCCTGCAAAGTTGGAAGCATAGAATTGTCCAAAATGTCTTGATAAGCAAAGAGTAATTTGAGCCTACAAGGAATTACAATCAACAGCAATTTAATCAGGCAGAGGAAAATATAATTACACGGCTGAAAAAATTGAACATGCATGATTATCCCGAGATCCCCCCCAAGTGCATCGATCGTGGTTGAAGATCCTGGCATCTGTATGCATGTTTCACTGAAAAATGCACCACTGAAATGTGGCTAGCAAAAACTCACCGAAAAAGGGGCATCAGATTTACACATAGTGGGAATCCATTTCCCACAACGCTGTAGGAGCTAAGGACTTCTGCAGCTGGTAGCACAGTTGGTGGTAGCAGTCCCACCCCCAGGGTCGTGCCCTCTAGTGGAGTAAGCTTTATACACACCCAGCAACATCACCAACAGCTAATAATTTACCCTCATCAGCAGCACATCATCTGTTAAAGCACTACGGGTTAAATATCTTTCATAACTGAATTACCTGGTAAACCCACACTGAAAGTCTTATGGTGAGAATAGGTCTACAGATCTTAAATCTCCTAAATGCTAGTTTGTGCACCAAACCCAAAGAGAGGAACGATTACATGTAGATTTGCATTCAGCAGGTTGGTAAGATCTCAGAATCCCAACTATAACCATCAATTGCACAGCTTGAGTTAAAATAACCACATAAAATGCAGAGTATGAAGGATACATACATAACAGGAATGAGAAGCGGCAACCTACCCAGCAATCCAACATACTCTCAGGAAAAAGCATTTTCCATATATTTTTAAAGGCACAGTTCATACAAAATAAAATCAAGTTAAAATAGACAAACCAACGAATCAAAGTTACTTTATTACATTGGAACCCAACAACGGAAGATTCATTTAGTACAACAGTGGGATGCGACAAGCCTTCCAGCACTTGGTTAAGTATGCACTCCGGAAAACCATGACCATGTTTTTGGTAAACTGGTTTCAAAACTAATGAACTGATTTTTTACTGCTACAGACAAAGTCCAAATGTTGTGAGATTCCTCATGAAGGTTTCTGACACCATTAAAAGCAGCTACAACCTTTGGCAAGTTTATTTTACACCTATATATTAGTTTGCAAATTGGCCTCCTGGATGGTTGTTCCTTAAAACAGAAATCAGATTGCAGTGCAGACTTGGCTTAGGTGGAAAAAGGATCATCTTCAATACTGAACATCTTCAAAGGGTTTATAAGAACCTGGCACCTGTCACATGATGAAGTTATATTATACGCCAGTGAAGCAGTTTCACCCCCGACAGCCAAAGTACGAGTCACATGTAGAGCGTTTAGAATGATGCATCGTGCCACCCGACAATACGGGTTGAATGAAACTGACCGACAGATACAGCATTCGTGTGAAGGCTGCCGTGGTGAGGTCAGCAAACAGGAAGAGTCCCACACAACAAACACCTTTGAACGTGTGTTGGGGCTTTGCTCTGCCCAATACTGCCAGCACTGAAATATGTCCAGGTCCATTTCCACCGTCACCTGTAGAACACCATACTGGTTTCCCTACCTCTCCCTCAGTGTAAATGAAGAGAGGGGGAAAAAAAAAAAAGCAACGAGTGCTTGCAATCTCAAGGTAAACAAAATAGATCAATCTCATTTAAAACCTAAAATGATTGGAGAACAAAAACCTCTGGCATAAACAAGCGCATTCAGAAAGAGGAGATTAGAAAAATATATAAACAAAAAGGACATTCTTTATGCAGCTCCCTGGGCAGAAATGTCAGCTAACAGGCCCAATCATTTCTTTCCCACTTTTTGTTTCCAGGTCTCCAAATACATATTTTCACCTTAAATGTCACTGCAACCCTAAGAAAAGAAGAAGAAAGCCCCTTTCACACGGCCACATTCACCATGGCATCACCCAGCTCTCCAGTTCGACACAGGGCACCAGACCACTTTCAGCACAAGAAACGTCACTGCTGTCACCTCCATCCAGGACTTCAGAGATACAAACATTAGGATTTCACACGACCTCCAGCTATTCACATTGATCTCTGCAGCACACGCTGCCCCCTCACCCGCTCCCCCCCACCCTGCAGGGCCATCTTCTAGTAAAAGCGCTTGTTCCTCTCCTGGCGTTTCTGGAAGACGACGGCACCAACCACGGCACACACCACGATGCCAAGGAGCGCGCAGAGCAGAAGCAGGAACACCTTCCAGCCTGTCAGCGGTGTGCTGCGGAAATTTCCGGTTGGGTCGTCGATGTTGTCTGTGGACAGAAGGGAACGGGGGCAGAATTAAGGGTCTGGATATTTCATTCACGTTTGGGCTTCATCTGGCACTTTCTAAAAGCTTGCCAAAATATAAGCACGTGTAGTGAACGCCAACGATTTACCCCACACATGCCAGCAGCACGTGTTTTAGGGGCCAGCCTGGTTCCATACTGAAGGTGTGTGAAAGTTCACGTGAGCCCAGTTATCTGCAAACACCGCACTGTCTCAGCACCTTTGGGTGACTTCAGCAAGCTGACGCTGGGCTCTATCTTTGTCCAGTCCTGGCTGTCCTCCTCAGGGGTGTGCTCCACCATCAGCTGGTACAACTTCATGGAGATGATGTCGTGGTTATCTGCGATGGTGCGCGCACACACACACACACACACACACACACACACACACACACACACACACAGGGTTAAAAGTCAGAGTATCATTTATTTTCATCTTCAGGAATATGATGTGTGGAGTCAGAGTGGAGATGCTGTTCTCAGTCATAGTACAAATGAAAAATTAGTAATAAACAGAATATTAAAACTAAGACATATAAACATAATATAGACATAACACTAAACCATGACATTAAGACACAGTTAACCACCTGACTGGTGAGGAGAGATTGTGCAAATTGGTACAGAAGTTCGGCGCCAAAGCAGAACATGCAATAAATAAATAGATATAGATATAGAATTGTGTATCCGAAGTCCATTTAACAGTCCCGGATTTAGGCTGGGAAAGGCCAGACTATTCAGCAGTTGAATAGTCTGAGGGAGAAAACTATTTTCTACACTTCACCGTCCTGCAAAACTTCCTGACAGACAACAGTGGAGCAAACACATCCCAGTCAGGGTGGCCTGTAACATTGCTGGTAAGGAACAAGGGAGGTTTATAGCAGGCACGGGCGAGGCTCTTACCAGCCAGGTCCCCAGTGGCTGAGGAAGCTCCAAAGTAGTACCCAGTGGGCATGCGGACGCCCGCGATGTCGATGCACTCTTTCCATTCGTTCTTGTCGTCGACATCGATCATCACCTGATGTCCAAGTGAAAGGAGACGTGAGGTTTTTGGGATTGAAAAATGGAAGATGCAGACACGGTACGACAAGGGCCGTCGACAACGGACGCCAACGCGCTCACCGTCAGACGGCCCTTGGAGTAGCGGATGGCCAGGTACGTGTCATGGTCCTTGTTGCGGATGTCTGCGGAGCAGCCTCCCAGCTCGGAGGGCCGCCCATCTTTGCTGTGGTCATAGGGCTGGGAGCCATTGTTCACCATGGCTGAGATGTAGGGGAAGGACCGCTGGGGGGTGTCAGAAGTAGGATCAGAATCGTTTATCTGATCAGCAAGTACTTTTACATACAAGGAATCTACACTGCAGTGTCATGCAAAACAATCACAGACAATCTTTTTTTTTTGCTGTAAGTTAACAGTTTTTGTTTAGGAAAGGGAGATATGGTTATTTTCCAATTTTGTTTTGCTTAGAGTTTGTTTTCATTTAGTTTGTGCTTTTTTGTTTTTTTTTTGGCCTCTCATCTATGAGCGCTGGGCTTCCCTTTATTAAAAAACTATTTTTGTTACTCATAATTAAACACTGTGTGATCCGTTTTGGTCTGACAGCTGGAAAGTAAGAGGTTGGAAGATTTTTGTGTTTTATTCTCTCTGAGATGGGCCATACTACTATACAGTCATATGCCAAGTCACGCCTGCTTGAGTCACGTGCTATCACATTTACGGGCAAGGTCCATAGTCAATAAAATACACTGATCGAGATACGTCTGATAGTGGACGTAGTAGGACATTAGTGAGTGCATCGCTTAGTGTAACAGGTAGAGGAGAATGGGCAGCTTAATGTGATGGGTGGGGGAGGGGGACGGTCAGT
>JAAGVU020000002.1:26977354-27010457 GCA_011763525.2 Mormyrus iriodes
GGGGGGGGCCGGGTAGTGGGCGATTTGGGGAAATGGGGGGGGGGGGGGGGCAGGGAATAGTTTAAAGACAGACTCTGAACATGAATTTACACTTCCTGGTTTCTTTGCTGGATGACTTATGTTTGCACTGGAAGCTTGTAGGGCGAGTTTACATTGACTTTCAAAATGAAGTTTGTGTTCAAAGTGCAATGGCCAAACAAATGGGACAAAGTAGAAGACGAACATGCTGAAATGAAGCCGAAGCAAAAGCCGTCCAGTCACTTAATGCCAGATATGCAGACCATGGATGCACATCCAGCGCACCAGGCTACAAAGGTGACATTAACCAAGCTGCTCAATGGCAGCAGATCAGACTATGCACAGAGAAGCTCCAGGTCACAGCATGCAGTCTTTACAGTGGAAGACTACAGAAAGCCAGAACTAGGAATTGTTGGGGCTGCACACGACAGCATTCAGTGAGGTTCGGACACGTTTCCCAGGTGGTGTTGACTATGCTTAACATCAAAATGGAAATACTATTCCATTAATAAGGATTAACTCTTCTGCTGACAAAGATACAGGGCAATTCCAGCATTATGGATGTGACAAATAGACTCATATTGGCAAATAAAATCCCTCAGGGCATGGACAAGCTTAGCGTCAATGACTCAGTTAGCATATCTTTTCGTGCAACCTCTTGGGTTGAACGCAGAGAAATCTTCAAAATTCTTTTATTAATGTCAGAAATACACTGCATTATGGGTGTGTCATCAGACAAGTGTGGAATTAGGCTACCCTACAAGTTTATGAAAAAAGGTCGTTATAAAACCTAGGTGATAAACCCAGTGACAGCTTGTCTCCACACACAAACAGGAAACTAGGTCAATCGACAAACTCACACCAGAAACTTAATTATTAGCGTCCATTAAAACTGCCAACCAAAGGATAGTAGCGCTTTCAAACACGAGCCCCTGGAGAGAGAGAGACAGCACTTACATCCATCCCATGCTGATCATTGCGGAAGGTGTCCACAAACACAGCCAGGCCAACAAAGTGGTCTTGGTTTCCAAAGACAGGGCCTGGGTGAAGGCAGAGACAGTGTTACGTGTAAAGGAAAAAGTCGTGTAACGTGAGATCTCTGCCACAGGACCACAGCTTTCAAAGCTAAACGGCTCAGACGGCTCTTTAATAGATTACCGGGCTGCAGCCTGTCTTTTGTGTACCAGATGGCGACGCCGTCGCCATGGAGATTTTTCTTCCCGGAGCCGTGCACTCTGAACTGGACGTGCATCTCCCAGTCCTTCAGAAAGCATGGCTGCAAAGAAGAGAAATCCATCCTAAACAGCCCAAAGCGCAAGAATCGCTTTAGTGTAAACGGGTGCAGTCGAGTCGCCTGAGTTTACGGGCGCGTTGCTCACCACCGTGTTCCAGATCGAGCCCTGCTTGCTGCGCTCGTCCGGGGTCAGGCGGACATACTGGCTGGTTACCAGTGTGCTGCCCCAGAAGTCCCACTGACTCGAGGGGCTTGTCCCGACACCTGAAGAAATGCAACGCGTAAGGCCCAACTCACCGACAGAAAGACGCTGCAAACGTGGTCTACCTACTAAGCGGTTACAGATTTTCCAACACCAAGACCACTAACTCCTCTCAACAACAGTTAGACCCAGACGCAAGTAAAAACAAAGCAGCATGCCACCTGTCCGCGGCTACTAACCCTGGTACGGCTTGGTCAGTGAGTGTTCCCGTTTCATGTGCTCGCTGTTTCCGTCCGTGATGTCAGCACGGACCGGCAAAGCCATCAGAAGCACGAGAAGCACAAGCACACAGCGCAGACCCATCATCGTCCTCTTAAAGCCACCCCGAAGCTGAGTGCGAGGTACTCCTCCGTTCTTTGCTGACGCCATCTTCCAGGTCGAGAATCTCATCAATTTCCGGCTGGCGGCTCAGTGTGTCCCTCTAAGTAAATGCCCTCCGGAAATATCAGCACCGAGCTGGAAGGTTCTTGCAAACACGGCTACCCGGCATACTCACGGCCCATTTGTTGTTCACTAAAACCAACAGAACCAATGTCACTAGCAACAGCACACGTTAATTGAGGCAAAATTTTACGATTTCTGGTAAAGAATCCATGATGTTGAAGTGACACAAAACAAAGGTCTTCAACCTGTGTGCACGGCTGTTGTAACACGGATCTATTCGACTGTAGGATCGACATTTTGAGACCAATCAGGAACGCGCACATAATACTGCTTTGGGACGTAGCCGAACCCTTAAAGAAAAAGGAGTTTTGCTCATAGGGGACTTGTTCTAATTATGCTTTAGTATTAAAATCGTACCAGCTTCTCTTCTCGACCTAATAAATGCGTATACCCATCCATCCATCCATCCATCCATCTATTTCTTCATGTACCGGGTCGCAGCAAACCCGGAGCCAGGAGTATATTGGACCCAGTCGCAGGATGTACACTGAATCGCATTTGGAGTTACAAATAAAACATTGTAAACCCATTTTTTTGTGGTAACTAAATTGAAAGCAATGCAAAAAGAGAAAATAATTAATGTGTCGTCCTTCTTCCCTTGATGTCGGAATTCTTTTTATATTTTTCATTTTACTTAATTATACTAAAAAATAGACCCAATGGTGCAAATATAACCCCAGAACAGTTAATAGAATCAAACTAAGCGGTGACTGAACTGGACATTTGAACAGCCAGTTCCATTTATTTAATTAAGACTTCCCCAAGGTTGAGAAATTTAGATGACTTTGTATCTTCCACTAGGTATATAAATTATTCTGTCATAACTGGCCAGATGCAAAATCACATAGGAAGAGTTTAGGGACCAAGAGAGATCTCATTATGTAGAGCAGTATTTCCCAATCCAGTCTTCAGGGACCCACAGACAGTCCATGTTATTGCTCTCTTCGGGCTCCCTGCCAGACAGTCCATGATTTTGCTCCCTACTAGGAGCTCAGGGGGAGCAAAAACATGGACTGGCTGTGGGTCCCCAAGAACCTGGATTGGGAAACACTGATGTAGGAAAACAAGCCCCAGGTCCTGAATGGGAGATTTTCTTGTCTGCAGAGAAGAGCTTTCAGCACTGGAATTACATAGTACACTTAAACAATCATTATATGTTTTTGGTCACATGCAAGTAGGGCACATTAAAATCAGAGAGCAAAGTCAGCCAGTGTCCCCAGTTAAGAGCATTCCTCAAGGGCCCAACAGTGATATGATTACTCTGCTAACCAGGGGATTTAAACTCAGAATCTTCCAGATACAGACAGAGACCTCTGTTCCGCTGAGCTATACACCACACTAGGAACAGAACCTGGTTCCAGTTCACTCTCAGAACCAGATCATCTGACAGAAACAGAAGCCCAGCAGAGGGAAAGGAAGATAACTGATAATGAAAGCTTTTCACTTTCACTGGCTGGTCCTGGAGGAGAACCACATAGCCAGGAGTCTGAGCACCATGACAAAGTGAAAGCAAAACTTTAATTATTTCTAACTCTCAATGCATTCTAATAACTGTATGAGGATCCTGATACATTGATGGGACAAAGATCCAAAAGCTGTCAATTTTAAAACAAGCTTCATTTTTTTTTTTTAAATTAAAGAGAAACCATGTCAATTTTTCCAGTAGGTGTCACTATAATGTAAGTCAAAGGGAAGTTTGATACAACAATGATTTTGGAATTTCCTGAATCTGGGAAATGAGAATCTGGATGACATCGATACAAGAGGTCCCCTAAAATGAGAAACCTAAACTGTAGCATAAGGCTTCAAATGGGTTTTCAAATGAAAGTGTTGGCAATAAACAAAGTTATATTTGTAGCCGAGCTGGACTGCTTTGCGGAGACAAGCATTCGGACTCCTTAAAGCTTGTCTGAGTGAGATTTTTTTCCTTCTGCTTCATGTAAACATCAATAAATATTTACCTCACAGGGAAACAGACAATGCATGTTTCCATAGCTTAAAACAATCCAGGTATCAGCATCTCAAATAAAAAAATGTTTCCTAAAATTCCTAAAAAGGCTTCTTTGTTCTAATACAAAAAGCTAACAAACCATCCATATGCAGTCTGAGAATTTCCATCATCATAATCTTCATCATCACCATCATCAACAACAGCAACAACAACACAGTGACCTGGTTCTTTTCTCCTACTGTCCTATTAGTATTCTCACACACTAAAACCAGAAATCATTCAAATGTGAAACTGCATGATGGACCACCTGACTCGAGCAGAATGAACGACATCTACAGAGTCAAGATAAACGCTAATAACTGATATTACTCTCACAACCGTTGTTGTTGTGCTGTGCTGTAAATAAAGCTTGTTACAGAATGGTTCTGCAGACTCAGGACTGATCTGGGGATTAACAAGGACAGCGGCAGGCAGCTGCAGAGTGCCACCCTCCCCCCAAATCGATCACAGGCCTCCACACAGGTGGCGCTGCTGCAGATTCAGAAGCATTTCTGTTTTTAAGTTCAGCTCATGTCACATCTATGCTGCCCTACAGCTCCTCACCTCTGATTGGACCTTGACAGCCTGTCAGGTCCATCAGCTACAGCGCACATGTGCTCAGAAAAACCTAGAAAAACAAGAAAAGCTCTGATTTGGGGCCGGAAAGAACATTACAGCATAGAAGCGAGGATTCGCGTAATAGGCATAGCTGCTGATCACATAATTCGCAGGTTACGAAGGAAGGTCAGAAAAATGAAGCTGTGAAGTACGATTTACAGGCTGCTGCTTTTAACGCTGGACCACTGAGAGGCTCGGCTTGACCCCTGTAACGCCCCCTCCGTGAGCACTAATAAAATGAATTCACTGTCTGTTGTCTGGACCATGAGTCAGTGATCCGCAGGACAAGCCAAGCTCAAAAGCTTGCCAAAATAATGAAAGCTTTGCGTAATTTGTGTTACGTTCAGATGCGATTAAGAAATACTTGGCAGTTCATAAAAGCCAGTAAATATACACTAAATGTGTCCAATTACACAAAACAAATATGTTTTAAATTAGAATTACGCTGACAGTTTTCAGAGGGTAAGTAATGGGTAACGCTGTTTGTAGAAGAACACGTTTCTGGATGATATGTCAGCTCCCTTAGCTTCACACAGGGACAGGTATGTTGTTTGTGGGGACCCTGCTGAAAAAGTCACTCAACTCTCACGCATCTGGTGTGACACTCATTCAGACTTAAACGCTCCCGCAAGAACTGTTATGGGAAATCGGTATTATTCCATTACGAACCTAAAATTAGATGCACCAAAAGCATTGGGCAGTTTGCAAACCCTACAGACTATAGGCAAGGTAATAAAATTGTTACATACATGTAAATCTGTGTGCAGACTTGTCTCGAATTGAAAATCTCACTCCAGCCAGCTGACCAAAGTCGGAAAATCTGCCCACCACCCATTCTCGGTTTGGGTTTGTGAAGTTTGCTGCATGCTTATCAGGAGGTTCATTGTTTGCGGGGGAGAAAGATTTCAGCTCAGGCAGTTTTTCTTCATGGTTGTATATGATGCTAAAGTTTGCTAGCAAGTAGAGTCAGAAGATGGTAGCTAACTAGCTGGTTAGCAGAGCATACTGCTTCAGCATTTCCTAAATAAGGAATGTATTTCTTTAATTTTTAGTGTAGTGACTATTTGTGATCAACAAGGGGTCCTACACAAATGTTTGGTTTAAGTGGCGGTAAACACCCGCGCATATGAAACCCAGACTGAGGCCCAGTATGCATGATGTGGAAGTTCATGCTAATTTAGAAACAATGTGGGTCAGGGCTGCCCCTGAAAGTTGGAGGTTAGGGCATATTGATTCAGTCTTTCACTTGTCTTAGACAAACGGGATACCTTTGCTGTAGGGATAAAGACGTTCCTCAGTCTCTGTGCTGACAAAAACAATGACGCCATATGGACTCAATTTTGTTAGGCTCTCAACATGAACGCTGCTACAGATGGTAGATCATTTGTGGGTGTCCAGTCCAAATCTCAACAAGTTGCTCCTATTTGCAGCTTCCAGGAGGACTTCATAGTGGCCAAGAGCCACACTTTCCAAGCCTTACCGGTTTCTGCTCTTTTATTTGTGACTCACTGTGTGTTTTCAAAGAAACAATCTGAAATTTTGCTCTGGAAAATGGTGCTGTCATTTCAGAGAGTTTTATGTGCCTGCCGGGACCTTCAATGAAAAGCAAGACGACTTCAGTATCTGCTGGACTTTAGACTTGGCAACCGCATGGCAAATCCACATCAAAATAAAATGAAACACAAGAACAGCATGCAGTCACACGCATGACCCAGCTCCCAACAAAGGCTCAGTGATTCTGGTCAGGTTGCTGCAAGTCATAGAATAAGTTTAAACAGTATGATACCTGTATATAGCAGCATGTTACCTCTTTGGGTTTGAATCTCACCCGTGGCTCTGTGTTTGCATGGGTTTCTCCTGGGTTACTCCCTACAATCCAAAAATATGAGGTTAGACAAACTGGCATCACTGTGTTGCCGATGGTGTGTGAGTGTGTGTGCCCTGCCATGGACTGGCATGCTATTTAGGGTGTGTCCTTACCTGGTGCCCTTTGATGCCTGGGACAGAGTTTGGGCTCACCATGACCCTGTACTGGATAAGCAGTCTGGATTGTTGTATGTGATATAGAAGGAAATGTTAGTGTAGACAGCCTCAGTGAAAACTGACCTGGTCTCAGTGTGTTTATAACAGTAAACCTTCACTATACAGTAAGCTATGTTAAATTAATGTTTGGGTGCCATGCTCAGCATCTCGCAGGCTGGATTAGGAACATCATCAGCACACGTTGACAATGGATGAGAGGCTGGGGGTGCCTGGGGGTCCCCTTAAGGCCAAATGATGGAAAGTGCTGCCCCCTTTTGAGGATAGAAGTGGCCTTCTTTGAGGATTGAAGTGCAAAATTTACCCGAAGCTACCCCCAGTTGGAGCACCGGCCCCTCGGATAGTGTGTGGATGGCACTTATACCTACTTTGAATGACCTGAATAAGTTGGTAACTGCCCTTGGTTTGTAGTTAAAAGGAAGGTAAACCTTACCAGCTTTTGTCACAGGTCCTAAGGGCTCCTCATAAATACAGGCCCAAAGTATTGAAACTCATTTCCAGATGGTTGTGGAGACTGACGGCTGATTTGGAGCTTAACAAGGAAATTTATTTATTTGGCAAACACTGTTATCCAGAGAGACATAGAACTGAAAAAGCAGGGTCAGCCAGTCCCTGGAGCAATAGGGGTTAAGGGCTTGGCTCAAGGGCACAACAGGGCCATCACTACCCACAACTTTAACTGAACCAGTGACCTTCTGATCACAGGCACAGCTCCCTAACCCACTGGGTCACACACTGCTGCTAGTGGCCAGAGGCAGCTGGCTGCACAGTGTCATCACCGGACCTAGAAAGACGAGAGAGACGTTGATGGGGTCAGTGCCTGAGGGGCATCAGACAGGTGCCATGATTTAGGGGAATGTCAGCGCAGGCTGTGCTCCTCCTGAAAAGTTGTTTGGGCAAAAATAGGCTTTATATCCCAAACAGTGATGTAGAGAACACCCACCTCATAGCTAAAGTCCCATGGAAGATGCTGTGGTACACAGGACTGTCAAACTTCACCGCTACACCTGACCCTCTGAGGGGAACAGTAACAGGGACATTCCAGAAGCAGCCATTTGCATCTCCACTGGTCACCATTTAATTAGCATGGCCTGTATATCACTGCAGTTTGGTCGATGGCAACTGGGTGGTGCTTCAGGAGAGAATATTTGTAGTTGGGACTTGAGCCATGACCCATGCAACAGTGAAAATAAAAAATGCAAATGATTATGCTTTTTCCTGGTAACACCCTTACCACAACTGGCCAAGGCAAGGCTATCGCTGGGACATGAAATTTGAGCCAATGCTTTGCCGCCAGTTCCCATAAGCTACTTAGAGGGCAGTTTATGATAATGATTTATTATAGATAATACATTCTTTTTATGTATTGGGTTATAACCAATATATTACCATTTCATAGTACTGGCCCAAAAATTGCATGTGAATAAAATAAATACCTGTACCACTCTCTGGAAAAAGCATTTAGTTTTCACATAAATCTGGTGTCCAGCCTCCTTTCTGACTGTTAGCTGCACACCCACCTCAGGGGCCTAAATGCTGGACAAACGGCCCACTTAGAGAGGCATTAGAGCATGGATCAATCTTACACTGTTTCATTGAAGCCCCATCATGGAAAATTATTAACTTTCCCTTTTGCAGTTGATTGCTGGCATTGCCAACCACTTTCCAGATGCTTAACCAAGTGCTGTTCACCTCCTGGGCACTATTTCAGATAACACTAAAAGTTGGGCAAAATGGACAGTGAGCGAGTACCTGTGCTGACTGCCCTAGTGGTTAGGGTGGTGGGAAAGCCCCCTCCACCTCCCCCATTCCTCCTGTTACCCAGATTCCCTTTCACGGCTTTACTCGGTCCCCTTCGTTAAAGACCCGATGAGAATGACTCTCTCTTCACTTCCTGCTACTGTTTGATTGGCGAGTTGTGCTGTGAGAGAACGGCATGCTGGAATTGTTTGGCTGGGCCGTGCGGGGTTTGTCCTGTAAAACCCCCTATGCTGGAGCCCTGCTTGGATCTGGTCTGTACTGTAGTGGAGAAACACGTTTGGTTCAATCAGTGAATTTGATGAATATGCAGATTTGTAATGTATTAAAAGCAAAGGTGCATTATAGAGGAATCGATGTATGCTTGGGTTAAAACAAACTATCAACGTGCAAAACTGTTATTTGTCTTCTCACAGACAAGTGGGATGCTGCATACAGCCATTTAATCACTTGTTTTTTTTTAAAGGAATTTTTCATGGCTAATTTATCATCCCGTAGAGTTTTAGAAGTGTTTGTCTTTTTTTATCTCCCAGCTCAATCAAGCATCTTATCAGGAGGCATTCATAGCCTACCGAGCTCCTTCAAGTAGACTTGACATGTTCAGCCATTTCAAATCAGCACCTTTGATTTGCACTGAAGGAAGCAAGCGTGTGTTGCTCAGATTAAAGTGCGACTCATGTTCAGACACTTGAACTTAGCAAGCTTCCGCAAGACAATTAAGGGAAATGGTTCTTCAGCCAGTCCACATAAATCCAGCCTTGTTGCAGGACACTGTGATGGAGCCAGAACTAATTCTGGCAATCAGTCTGTTGCGGGGGAAATGCAGTAATTTAAAATTTAAAGAGGAGCAGAGGACATTAATTGTCTTGTGGGCTCTAGAAGGGTGCTTGGACACAGCTAGGAGAATGTCAGCCTGTGCTACCAAAAGCTTTTATGATCAAGACCCTAATCTCTATAAAGTTATGAATGAAATAGTAAAACATTAGCAATTTTTGCTGCTTTATATGTATATCTGAGTGAGTTTGACAAGGGCCAAATTGTGAAGACTATACGACTGTCAGAGCATCTCCAAAACAGCAGGTCTTGTGGGGTGTTCCCGGTATACAGTAGTCAGTACGTACCAAAAGTGGTCCAAGGAAAGCCAGTCGGTGAACCCATGATGGGGTCATGGGTGCCCAAGGCTCATGGATGCACATGGGGAGCATAGGCTAGCCTGTCTGGAAATCTAGTGTAGCACAAATTTCTTAAAAGTTAATGCTGGCTATGACAGAAAGGTGTAAGAACACACAGTGCATCTCAGTTTGCTGTGTATGGGGCTACTTAGCCACTGACCGGTCAGAGCGCCCATGCTGGCCCATGTCCACTGCTGAAAGCGCCTACAGTGGGCATGAGAGCATCAGATCTGGTCCGTGGAGCAATGGAAGAAGGTGGCCTGGTCTCATAATAGACTAATAGGTTTGGTTTCAACATTGGAATGGGGCAAAGCAGCCCTGAACTCCCAACCCCCTAAACACATGTGGTGCTCCCACAATACGGGTAGGGACATGTCCCTAACCTATACACCCAAATCTATGGCCTTGTAGAGCACTGTATTTTTATATGTATTTTTAATTGCAGAGATGAAGAAGAACAAATGAAACTGTCGGTCTGTGAAATACTGTGTGCAACATAATAAAATGGACATTATCTGAGACAGGTGCAGGGCTGTCATACACCGTGAGGGGGATGCACTTCAACATCACATTAGCCTTCATTACATTACAATTCATTACATTAACCTTCATTACATGACCCCCAGCTTGCCCCTCCTGTCTCCGTATGGGATTCCCGGCCATCCCGTTTCATGCTCCACATAGCCGGGATTGTAATTGCTTAATTGGTGAAAATGCACGGCTTGATGTTATGCTTTTAAATAACACTCGTATCTGGAGTGGCTTGGCGGTATTTATTTTCGTAACAGATGCCTTTGTCCAATGCAGAGTGCACAGTGTATGTTTTAACATGCTGATACAGCTGGTCGCCGTCTTAACGTGGCACTGATTAAAGGGCTCCTGGTCTACAGGATTCAAACCGGTGCTGGCAGAGATATTAAATAATAAAAACGAATGAATTCATTCCCCGAAATAATGAAGCTATTTTTCCCCAACAACAACGTCTAAAGTACAGGTAGAGTACCAGATATTTGCCAAGGTAGCTTAAAAGACCTTGATATGAAATGTCAGGGGCTCAACTGTATACATCATAAGGTTATTGTGTGTTTGAGTATTGGGGGATGGGGGGGGGGCTGAGTGTCATTTCATCCAGGGTTTTTCCTGGGCTGGAAACCCTTTAGAGCAAGAGCAGTCATAGGAAATAGATGAGTAGTGTGAGTACCACTTCAAAAAACATTGTAATTGTGTGTCCACCACTCAGGCATTCCTTATGTCATATGGTTGACATGGAAACCAAACACAGTCTTTTGTAGAGAAGAAATAATTATCCAAGAAAAACACTGGGCAGGAGATGCTCTGTTTTAGCTTCTTGCTGGTGCATTTAGGTGTTGCGGACACGGTGTTTTAGAAGTAAAAATAGGCGATTCTGCTGTTTGGGCGGATGATACATATTTACCGGCAACCAAATGGGCAAAATACCTCTGTCACATGCAGGAGCCTCAGAGGGGCATGGAATTCTGGGGCCCAGGACTTTATAGGGGTCCTAAAACCTACTGAGATGAGACATAACAGCAGCTGTGCCCTGGTGATGAATGTAAAGCTGAAGGATTGCTGACAAGTATGAGAGACTTTTCCACTCTTTCTCAAAGTAGCAATACTACTTCCTGTTAGCAATGCTACACCCTGTTCACTGAGCCCGATCCCTTGTGAATGTTCATATAGAGTGTCTTGTTGAATGCATGCCGTCCTTCAGATTAATACTTGCTGGAAATATTCCCAGGAGGTTATTTCTGTATTGCTTATAAGCATGTATTGCTTTCAAAATACCAGACGTGGTCCTGAAGCACAGCGACTCAAAATGAAATGAAACGATGACGATTCACATTAATGCTTTAATTATCATCATTTATTAGCGCTGTCACATAGCAACAGAAAAAGTTATACATATAGCTCCCTGAAAGAGAAGCTGTACATGAAATACTCATCTTATTCCATCAAATAAATACTGAGCACTTTACAAAAGTTCCTGTACAATTTCTTGGGGGTTTTACAAGGCGTTCACGCTGTGGATTCCTACCTTCTGAACCGTGAGAGCAGAGGGCAGAGTGCAGACGATGGGTGGGATATGCGCAGGCACGGTGTCCATGGACAGGTCCGGCCACGCTCACATTCATACCAGAGAAGGTCTCTATGCCGTGAACACCAAAATATGACTGTGCTCACCAGCCAAGACCAGCAACATCTGAAGGGTCATATCAGACTGGAGAACACACACTCCCATCTATTCACTGCTTGATCTCATGGCTGCACTTTGTTGGTAACGACAAAAGAACCAGTTACACTGAAGTGTTATTTCACCTCTATAAAAGCTCCCTGGCCTGGATGCATTTTAGTGTGGAAATTGTTGAGCTTTAGGTTGAAAAGATCTGATTTCTACTGGTATCTAATTTTTAAGAGTCTCTTCAGTTTCCCTTCCAAGTCTGTCTGTCATCTGGTACCAGGCAGTGGGGGCCTTTACCCAACAGTACCACAAAAGACATCCCCCCCTGGGTGGGGCACTGGGCGGGCGGGCTCAGAAGCATGTGCTAAAGTCTCCATCAGGTTCAGCACAAATGCAAAGAAGCACCATGAGAAATTTCTGAAATGACCCAGGGCAACCATTCTCAAACCCACCCCACCCCAAAGAGCAGATGCAATGGAGACGGGGGGCCAGTATGCTGTAATCTGGAAATCCTTGCACAAGCACAGAGCACAAGAAACAACAATTTTACCAGATTCATTTAACTTGGCACAGCACAAAAATACTGATTGGAAGGAGTGTGCGACAATGTGGCTTTTATGTTCTGCTTTGGGCTTTTTTCAGAGAACAATTACTGCAAAAAGTCAGTAAACAGGGAAAATAAGCTAGCTCTGTGCGGCCACAGATTCAGCTGGCTGCAGTACATTGCATCACGTATCCTCAATATTTCTTATCATAATCCAGAAGGACGTTAAATGAACATAGCTGCTGGTTAAGATCTACTGATAAAACACAGGACTCATATTACAGCTTGGAATAAAAATATTTCAGTATGTACAGAGAAAGTACCAACAATTCTTATATGGAGTACTTTGATTTTATACAGCATTAAAACAATTAAATGGCATATTGAAGGCTTTCAGATAAAAGGGACAAAAGTCAGATAGGAAACAAGCATTCAAAACATCTGGAAACCTTTGCATTTCTATGGTGTTCGCAGACAAATGTGTGGGACTTTGTTGCCAGGGTAACATAAGCCTTTCTGCTGGCTTCTCTGGCCCTGTCGGGCTGTGGGTATCGCAGAAAGGAAAGTCAACGCTTTTTACAGAGGTCTATGGACAGGAGCGATCACGTGCCCAGAGTAGACCAATACTACCACTTTAGTTTAACTACCGTGCGAGGGTGTGGCGCAGTGCTGTCGCATCGGCCAGATCACAGACCAATTGCAAGCAAAAAAGGTCAGATCATAATTTAGAGATGTATGATAGAGGAGTGAGGAATCCTCTGACCAGTGCAGTAAGTGGAGAACCGCTAGAAAAGACTGATCTGAATTGTGGGATTACGGTTTAAATGAAAGATCAACACACACCAACAGAAACAAACAGAAAAACAGAGCACAGGATGATGGGATGGCTTCATAACTGAAGATGCAGGGCTTGTGTTTATATATAGGACCAGGAAATGCAACTGAGAGCATAACACAAATAGTACTTACTTCTCAAAAATCATTTTAATTACAAAATTAGACCCTTTGTCTATAAATGTAGACAAAATGTTTTTTTTGGTACTGTCTTATTTCCAGATCGCTGTCTCAGAAATGGAAACTATTAATTTTACTTTAACTTAATAAGTCGGTTATTTGCATAACCTGCAGATATATGTGAACTTATTAGGAAGCAGAGAGTTGTAATTAACCATCTGGAGTTTATCCATAATTTTTAAATGGAAATGTTGGCAGGGAACGAATACACGAAAGCAGTCATGTGACGTCAACCTGTGACAAAAGGCGATAATGGAACGAGAAGGTAAACGGTGAAGAGCGCTGACTCTTACAGCAGACCCCAGCAAGCAGACGTCATCTTCTCCAAACCCCTAATGGATTCCATGATTGTTCCTGACTTGAAGATTGATTTGACCTGAAATGATTAACTAATTATAATATTGATGGCAGTTCAATTTCCCCACATAGATGTGTTTAGGAGAGGAATATAATGGGGCATCGACTATGCAAAAAAATTAAACCATGTGTAATTAAGTCTAATCACTGCTGAGAGAAACTGTGAAATTGGTAATTTGGTAACTATTTATGGTAAGCTGATAGGTAACTCCCCGCGTTCAGGGGAAATTCAAGCAGAGACAAGCGATGGAATGACAGCTCCGTGCTGCTCTCATGTGCGCAGTGAGTTGGGCTCACCTACAGGGGGCGCCCAGCGGGGTGTATGCAGCTCTGCCAGCGTGTTTGCAGGTGGGACGGTCTTCCCAAAGAGGCAGCACACAGCCATTGTTCATCCTCCATATAGAGCTGTGGGAAGGTGGTGGTGGGGGAGGGGGGCTGCTCTGTTAGACACGGATTTCACTGACCATGTCCAGAGAGTGCTTCTGTTTATTTGTTTATCACTGGTTGGATGCTGCATTGACTCCTTACTGGCACCATATTTCTGCTGCTTTGATCATAAGCAGAAAAACATAATGGTTTTCTAACTGTCCCCCAAACCGGGCCACCCCACAGGGCCACCATCTCACCGGGTTCCAGTATGACTTCAGTGTGAGGTTTACTTTCCTTTGCTGTCAGCTGCTATTTCGGAAGAAGACACACAATATCGAGCGTGTCACCTCCCCCCTCACTTTCCGTGGCTCCTTAGCCAATCTCAGTCTGTCCTTCTGAGTCTGCACTCACGTTTAAAGGGATCAAATGAAATATTTCATAACTAAGATGAGCTGAATCTTAGAAGAAGGTGAGCTGGGTTGAGTTATGAGTTCAGTGAACAGCTCTTCCATAATATTGATTTTCTCTGGGCTTATATGAGATAGCAATGGTGGCATTTGCAGAGGGAGTCCGACCTATAAGCTGCCATATTCTGCTGTAATAGCAGCTGGCTCTAGGTAGTAATACTTCGGGACCCACAGTGGGCGCTGTCTGAAGCCACAGTCACATGGGCCTCCCACGTGGATCACGTGACACATGGGGGGATAACGGCTACCCCAGAGACCTGTGAAGCACCTTGGCGGTGATGGACAAACACAGAGCCTCAAGCTGTTGTAGGGCAAAGTGGCAGGAAGTTCCTCTGGATGGGCAGCACCCAAGTGCATGATGGGAGGAGCTCCCTGACCGAGCTGAGAGGGATTGCAGGAGGACCAGAATCAGCAGCGCCTCACGAGCCACACACACAGAGACAGATATCCTTTGCTTCTTGATAAAATTAATTTCACCGATGTTAAAATACTGTAATACAAGTATGTGGGCAAGCATGGCATTATTTCCCTGAAACCTCCTGAAGATAATTCCTGTCACATGAAATGGAGCATGGCACATGGAAAAAAGGAACAGAACCAAGAAAAAGAAACAAAATATGTCAAATAATTGTTCTGACACCAAGCTTCTTTGCATTATGAAATGTACTAGTACTTTTCTCTAGGGGCTGCTATCACATGACTTGTCATGTGACCTCCCACCTGCTGGGCTACAGTGTGATCCCCCTGATTAGACCAATACTCTACTTCTTCGCATATCCAAGGTTGAGTCATCTGAGATGCAAGGTGTCAGACATGAGTCTGTCTGAAACATCAGGAATTGATAAAGGCAAGCCATTCTGTCTTCGATCAGTCTGGTTCATTCATGTCACGGGTCTTTTAAATGGTACTAGGTAGCGGTCCCAGCCACGAGCTGGCTGACTGTGGGCAGAGGAAGCGACCTGGCCCCAGGTCTGCCCAGCTGGTCCTAGGTCTGCCCAACTGGCTTCCTTACCCAGCTTCCTTCATAAAGCAAATCTTTGTGTCTCACAAGCCACCTGAGTCACCTGAAAGGCGGCTTATGAGGACGAGTAGCTTTGGCAACATGATGCACCATCCAGTTCTGTTTCTCCTCAGCACTGTTCTGGGCCAGCTCTTCCAGGGAGACGTTTCTTTGCGGGGGAGTGTTGATCCTGACTCGGTCCGTTTCTCTGGGGTCAGAAGCAGGACTCCTGTGACTCTGTGTCATTCTGCACCGAAAGGCCCTCATGTTCTGGGTGATTCCCATTGTGCAGGACAGAGTACCTGGAATTAGACACAGACAGGGAGGGGTCACATCTGCAAACACACGGAACAGACACACCCAGAATATAATGAGAATACTCATACTTTATTAATTCCCATTCTCTTCTCACCTCCTCCATCTTGCTCTCCATGAGATATACAGGCACATATGCAGGTAAGAGCAAGCTTGGGGGTCATAGCACAGGGTCAGCCAGCATGCAGCACCCCTAGAGCTGGGGGTTAAGGGCCCTGCTCACAAGCCCATGGACATCTTCTGGTCACAGAAGGCACACAGGCTTAACCCATTAAACAACAATGCCCCCAGTATGCACCCAGAACATGCACCTCCAGGACACAGACTGAGATCACGCACATCCAGGACACAGACCAAGAACACGCACCTCCAGGACACAGACCAAGAACGCACACTTCCAGAACACAGACCGAGAACACGCACCTCCAAGACACAGACCAAGAACACGCACCTCCAGGACACAGACCAAGAACACGCACTTCCAGGACACAGACCAAGAACACGCACCTCCAGGACACAGACCAAGAACACGCACTTCCAGGACACAGACCGAGAACACGCACTTCCAGGACACAGACCGAGAACATGCACCTTCAGAACACAGACCAAGAACATGCACTTCCAGGACACAGACCGAGAACACGCACCTCCAGGACACAGACCAAGAACACGTACTTCCAGGACACAGACCGAGAACACGCACTTCCAGGACACAGACCGAGAACATGCACCTTCAGAACACAGACCAAGAACACGCACTTCCAGGACACAGACCGAGAACACGCACCTCCAAGACACAGACCGAGAACACACACCTCCAGGACACAGACCGAGAACATGCACCTTCAGAACACAGACCGAGAACATACACCTTGAGGACACAGACCAAGAATGCGCACCTCCAGTACACAGACCGAGAACACACACCTCGAGGACACAGACCAAGAACACGCACCTCCGAAACACAGACCGAGAACACGCATCTCCAAGACACAGACTGAGAACACGCACCTCCAGAACACAGACTGAGAATGTGCACCTTGAGGACACAGACCAAGAATGCACACCTCCAATACACAGACCGAGAACACGCACCTCGAGGACACAGACCAAGAATGCGCACCTCCAGTACACAGACTGAGAACACCACCTCCAGGACACAGACCGAGAACACGCACCTCCGAAACACAGACCGAGAACACGCATCTCCAGGACACAGACTGAGAACACGCACCTCCAGAACACAGACTGAGAATGTGCACCTCCAGGACACAGACTAAGAACACAAACCTCCGGAACACAGACTGAGAATGTGCACTTCCAGGACACAGACCAAGAACACGCACCTCCAGGACACAGACCAAGAACACGCACCTCCAGGACACAGACCAAGAACATGCACCCAGAATTTGCATACCTGGAACATAAATCCAGAACATCTTTCTATTCCTGTGTCTATAGGAACTTCCTTTTCAATTTCCTTTTAATGTCATTTTAATGCTAAAGTTTCATCTTTCTTATTTTATGCTAGAACAGGTACTTGGATGAAAGTTGATATTAAATGAGGATGAATTTGTAATTGTCACTTTGCCTCTGAACAGATGAGAGTTTCTGGTTAAGAGGAAGCTGGTGATCCGGTGCATGGTGCTGTTGGCTGTTTAAATGCTGCCCCACTCTCTGTGTGTGAAACCTGCATCATGCAAATGCTGAAGGCCATTTTTCCATCATAAACACGGAACGCTGTTCTATCTGCAGCACAGACCCGGTTCTGCTGCCCATCATCATGAACACGGAACACTGTTCTATCTGCAGCACAGACCCGGTTCTGCTGCCCATCATCATGAACACGGAACGCTGTTCTATCTGCAGCACACACCCGGTTCTGCTGCCCTTCATCATGAACACGGAACGCTGTTCTATCTGCAGCACAGACCCGGTTCTGCTGCCCATCATCATGAACACGGAACGCTGTTCTATCTGCAGCACAGACCCGGTTCTGCTGCCCTTCATCATGAACACGGAATGCTGTTCTATCTGCAGCACACACCCGGTTCTGCTGCCCTTCATCATGAACACGGAATGCTGTTCTATCTGCAGCACAGACCTGGTTCTGCTGCCCTTCATCATGAACACGGAATGCTGTTCTATCTGCAGCACAGACCTGGTTCTGCTTATTCCCTCTACTTTTTAAAGAGGCACTTCTTGGTACTCCTGCCTGCTTCAAAAACTGCGTCAAAGCCCATAAAGCATATCGTCTCTGTTGATCTGCTGTCTGTCTGTATAACATCTGTACTTTCAAAGGTGCCTGGATGGGGGCCAAACAGCTCCGGGACACAGATTAAAATACAGACTGGAGGACCCATCCAGCCACCTCCCGAGCAGCTCATCATTTCAGCAGTAAAAGGCTTCGCACAGGTAGATGGTTTACAACCAAATGGTAGATGGTTTTTCGCTGCAGAAATAAAATACCTGGCTATTATTCTTCCTAGGCACTGTTCGGCTTCAGTGGCACCCCAGAAAATGACCTGTTTTAGTCAGGAATGGTGCTTTATTTCATTTCTTGTTTCTTTAGGCTTCCTTTCCATCTTATGATCACCTAATTTCAAATAAACAGCATCAAAATGAGGCCTTTCGAGATCAGAAGCTGTCCTCAGATACCTGACATCTCACCAGACATCTAAAGCCAGCTTCATAATTTGCTGTTTGATCATTTTATCCATCTATTCAGCCATGATATTCACCCAAGCAATTTAAGATATGTGCCCTTATTCAAGGTACAACTGAATTATAACACAGAGATTAAATATAATTGGGCTCTTTGAGGACAGTGCATTGATTCTGGCAGATTGCTAACATCTTCCATCCTTTCAAGAGGCTGAAAGAGGCCGCAGAGAAGATCTGCTTAATGTTCCTTGTAGAGTTTCCTTACATGGACACTTAAGAGGAGATAAGCATGACTTACAAGACAGGGAGAGACTTACAGCCAGCAAAAGGCCCCTCGAAAACGCAATGAAGCAACAGGAAAGCTAAGCCGCCCATTAACAGTTCTGACACAAGTATCTGAATCTATGATCACGGGAATTTTTAAAGCTTCACTCTGGACTGCATTTTCCAGCCACTGGGGTGATGAGGAGGAATTCAGCCAGTTATCAAACAGGCAGAGGATTTGGTGGCCTTGAGTTTCCACACTGCCACACAGGATCATTGAGAGTCAGAGAGAGAAGACCGCCCCCTACTGGCCCAGGTTTCCTGTCCATCCATCCATAAGATTTACCTCTGTTTGGCAACAGGTGTTTAGTACACATTTCTGTGGTATGACTAAATGTTTTCTTTTCAGTTTGAGAGCAAGCTAAATACTTATTTCGTGATAAAACAGTAAATGTCCACAGAGATACTTTTATCCAGTTCTGCAAGCAGCAAACCAACATTTTCCAGGTCTGGCAGTTATTTCTCTGTAGGATGGAAACATGGGTATCCTGGACACATTGGGCATATCACTATCTGCTGAACACAGGTTCATGAGAACTCGCTACGGTAAAGTTCATTAAGGGGGCATGTGAAAAGTGGTCTGCCGTCAGCATTTAATCAGCCTTCACTGCAAAGCTGTTCTTTTTCAAGATTCACACAAAGGGCAAATTAGCGATAAAGATCCACATAAACCACATGCCTTTGGATTTTGGAGAACACACAACACAGAGATAAGACGAAACACAGGGAGGACAGGCATCACAGGGAGAACACACAGCACAGAGATAAGACGAAACACAGGGAGGACAGGCATCACAGGGAGAACACACAACACAGAGATAAGACGAAACACAGAGAGGACAGGCATCACAGGGAGAACACACAACACAGAGATAAGACGAGACACAGGGAGGACAGGCATCACAGGTAGGGTATGCAGCAGAGAACATCAAACCTACAGCCCTGGAAGTGTGATACAACTACTGTCAAATTACTTAATTTATGCTAGAATCTTCTACTATTTGTAGTAATAATTTGTATTATTGTTTCTTTGAAAATGATTAATTAAGAGGTAAATGGATCGGCCCTCCAGCCGCTTTGGAGCTCATTCCTGTCTGATCAGACACCACATCCACCCAAGATATCGGCACATTATTATTAAGACATTTAGCAGCAGGATTTGGGTAAAATACTGTTTATCCTTCAAATAAGTCACTATGACAGAGAAGCAGAGCCCCTCATGTGCTTGAAGAGCACAAGCAGCCCTCTGGAAGGTCCCGGCTGCTCGCTGTGGCCCGGCCGTCCTCCCGCCAGCAGACCTGTTGATCCAGCCATGCACTAAAACCATTAAGACTGTTTACAAAAACAAGCAGAGCAAAGGAATTCTTGCCAGGAAATTGGCCTTGAAATGTACCCTGAGAAAAACTCTAGGACCCGACACTGAGGGGGCAGGGGCGGGGGGCGGGGGCACAGAGCCAGATTGGTGCCACATGGCAGTATGTCTGAACTGTGCAGCTGTGGGACGGGAACCAGCTGTGTGAACTAAACCCACCGTGAGGATCAAACTACATCTGTTGTGTGGACTAAGCCCTCCATGACAGAGATGGGCAGTCTTAACCGCAAAGGGCCGGTGTGTATGCAGGTTTTGGGGATAACCCTTAGGTCAGCTTAGCCACCCCGGTGTAAGGACTCTTCAGCTAATCAGTCCTCTAATTAGTAATCTAATTTTGGAGTTGCAGCAAAAACCTGCACACACAGCGGCCCTTTCTGGGTAAGATTGCCCACCCCTGCTCTACGAGGACTAATCTTAATCTGCTGCGTGGGCTAAACTCACTGTGCACACTAGATACGCTATAAGGGTTAATCCTACCATCAAGATTAGACCCATTCTGTTAATTTTTAATTCTTGTGTGATCGTTCATTATTTTCCTGATCAAAAATTGTAAACACATTTTCATTCATGTAGTGTAACAGACTCAGGGTCACTGGAGGTCAACCTGTAGTTAATATGTGTCAAGCTCATGGACCCCTGCTACATGTAATTGGGCTTCACCCACACTCCATGCTGGCTCAGCAGGATGGTCATGTGACTTCTCTAGGTGAGGCCATGACCTTGCACCCCCTGATCCCCAAATCTCACTGTCTGCATCAATGCCTGAGTCTGAGACGCCCAATTATCTCAAGGTGTCAGTGACCCTCTTTGGTGGTTTGACTGGACTGGCATGACATAACCCCGCTGAGACGGGAAAAACAGGAGAGAGCAGAACCCCGACCTAAAAGCTGCCATTGAGATGGACCCTCAGCAGTGATGAGCAGCTCTTTGCCAGAAGGTTCTGAAAGAGTGACCCGAAAAATTCTGCATCACAAGAAAAAAAAAACAATTGATAATTCATACATTTTTCATGGATCATTTGCTCACAAATTACATTTCTATCCATTTCATTGAAAGGCTCTAGATCATTATGGGTAATGTGCACAATTTTGTTATGGGACAGAATTGCATGTGAGAACAACAGTTCTGTCAGCTCCTGACTGACACATTTTTTTGTGAACAGCAGAGCCCAAACGCCCCACCAGCCCCGACAGACCAAAGCATGCCATTGTTCCATAAATGCGCCAGCGCTTTAAGAAAATTCATGTGAGCTGCCTGTGATATGGGAAAGCGTTAGTAACTGCTCATAAGAACTGCAGACAACAATAATATCCACTCCTCAGACGAGCTTCAGGAGAAAGCTTTAAGTGGCAGTCCTCTGATAAAATACTGGAAGAAACACCACACAGAGGCCACCACCCTCTCCTCTCTTTCACTGCCCGCTGCCGACCTGCCGTCTCCTTCGTTACTGTCACATTTCTTAATAATCACATCAAATCTCCTATATCTGCAGCTTCATCAATGTGCCTGCAGGTTTGCAAAAATGATGAGGTCCTGATGCTGGTCCTTTGGGGTTCTGGCAACTCAGAATGTGCTGAAAGTAATTTCTCAGTTTCCATAAGGGAAGGAACCAGCCGGAAGATCACGTCATACAACCTGAGCCCTTTCTTAAATTTACTGGCACGCCACTAGAAGGATGCTAACATATGGGTTTGCAAAGCCCCTAAGCCCAAAACTCAGCTGTCAGGACTGGCGATGAGTCTCATTAACAGACTGTTTTTCTTGTTGCAAAGCGCCGTTCATGCTAATATCATGACTGGCCTGCATTTGGCCCCAAGGGCTGGGAAATACAGCTGAAGGACAAAAAGGGATTTGCGTAAACATGGCCATGAGAGATCACAGGGATTCTGTCCTACCCTATTAAGTAAGACCGTTGTCCTGCAAAGCTGTCCGGAAACAGCAGGTGGCACTACACAGAGAAAGTTGCCTCAGCCCCCCCCGACACAATCGGAGATTTCTGGCTGGTGTTGCAGGAGGCAGGTGTAATCTCAGAGTCTTCCTTCCCAGCAGCCCCGCAGGATGCACAACGGTGCTCTGCTGTTACGGGGCCAGGCTTCTGGGTCAGCGTTTCCCCTCGCTGTGCCCACTGCAGGCCAGCTGCCCTGTGAGACTCAGCAATTAATCTGCAGATGAAGCATCACAGGGCTCCCACAGAGAGCCGTGCTCTTGTTTCATTCATGTCTTCTCTGAAAAAATAACAGCCCTTCACTTCATATTATCCGTATTACCTCATCCTACAGTTATTATGCAGATCCAGTCTGTGTAGGTCAACAGCAATGTGCCTCTATTCAGCTGAGAGCTTTTCCCCAGGAAATTTACATGCAGAAGGCCTCACGTTTCTCCTCAGGGACGTTTTTCGTTTTTTTCTTTAGATACTGTTTATAGGCTCCAGTAATTTTAAAATCTGTTTTGTACTACTTAATAAAATGTCTTTGAAAATGGTACCAGAAGTATTAGTGTTCGGTCTGAGCTGAATCAGGTTGCGTCTTTAGGTGTTGCGCTATGGTGCTAGAGCGCCCCCCACAGGCCAGGTGTGGGGATCAGGCTCTCACGCCATCCATGAAGCAAGAGGACTTCAGGGCCAGGTTGGAGGATAGTCAGGATTATGTTCAGGTTTTGCTGGGTAAAGTGATATTACAGGTGGAGTTGTCAATCTCAAACATGTGGCCAAAGTTTCAAGGGCTGGGGTCTATGGATGCCATGCTATGGAAGCGGTATCCCATCAGGCCCTGCCCTATGCATTCTGGGAGATACATTTGAAAAAGAATGCTCAGTGTGTTAAATTTCACCAAAAATGACATCCGTATCCACTGAAAAAACAAAGACCAACTTTCTCTGCCACACTTTCTTTGACCAGCAGAACATATTTTATTAGAGAAAATCAGTCACATCACGTAACAAGCAAACTGCATAATTTAATGAAGATACCTTCTTTTAAAATCTAAAAACTGACATACAAGCCTGGCAAAAGATTATGAGAGTATGGAGCTAATCCAACACAGCTGAGAGCAATGTAAGGAAATGACTGAGACTACCCACAATGCACCTGGAGGAAAGATGTCACTTGTTACTTGTGCTGCGGTGTATTTATAAAGACCCCGGCAGAAGAAAACAAACAAGACTGGATGCCATGTTAGACGATCAAAGGCAGCGCACACTGTGGAGCGGAAACATCTGGAAAGGAACTGCTCCGGCGCCTGTGGTGCTGTTGCCTGCCCTGACGGTACCTGCAGTGGCTTTGCTTCTCCTTCAGGGTGACCTTAGACGCTGCAAGGCAACGCAAAGGGCAGACGTTCACTCAGAAACTCCACAGGTCTCCCCAGGACTTACGAAGGAGTGTCCAACCCAACAAGACCCTTCATGCCGAATCAATAAAACAGCTGTGCACCTGCTCTGTTGAAGAACAGACACATCCACAGCGGCTGAAGCTTTACGCCCCCCCCCCACAAAAGCACACTATAAAGTAACACATCAGTTTGTGGTAATAATAATCTGCTCCAGGCCCTTCAGCAATTAACGTGGTGGCGGAGAACAGTGATGTGAAAGTGGTCCTTGGAAATGTGTCTAATGTCATTTTTGTTATTTCTGATGGTCTGCGGGGGTCGTAAATGTTAGCATTACATTACAGCATTACACTCAAACTACACATGACATTCACCTTGAACTCGACTCCAAAGCATGAATGGGGTGAGAAGCTCTGATGCTAAAGTTCCAGTGAGATCCCAGTCATTCCATACCCAGAGCTCCTAGTCAACCTATACCCAAAATTGAACAGTAGTTTCAGCAGTCACAAAGTACCAGCCTGCGACATGTTTATAATTCATCATTTTAATTGTCTCGAATTGAAAATCTCATGCCAGCCAACTGACCACAGTTGGCAACCCTGCCACAGATCGAACATTCTTTTCCACAGAATAAAAAATGACACGTCCACTAATTGTCCCCTGCAAGCTCGGCAAGTTTCACAGACAGCCGACTCACTGGCCTTCCTCTAATAGACATTCACCATGAGATCAAAATCAACAGCAACAAAATGCTACAAGAATCTGATGCATATGGAAAGCACAGAATCAACTTCAAATAGGTAGGCAAGAATGGAACTCAATAATAGGTGGGTAGATGTGGGTGTATGTTTGTGGGGTGGGGGTACCCGGAGATAAAATCCTGCAGATGCACCCGATACAGACTATCAATTTGCCATCAAGTTAAATTTCACTCATTTTTACATTACAATATTTATTTATGGTTTAATCCAGGTTAAGCACCTTCCTAAAGTGGTCATCATTAAGGGATGATCATTCTCTGCAGCTATACGGACAGCAGCCTCCCCCGAGTGGTTATTTGTGCACTTTCCTAAAAACAGCAGGGAACCGTTAAGGTAACGTTGTGGTGGTGGTGGGGGTCTAACCTTCAGTACCATCAGGTCTCCATAACAGAAAGGCAGCATTTGTGGGCCTTTAAAAGCCGTAATAGCAGCTGAGAACAAAACTCTGCGACACAGTCGGGGGCGACCCGAACGCATGGTTCCCAGCTAGGGTCAGCCAGCCCTGGCTAATAATAGAGATTCTGTGCTGGACTTTATGAGCCACCAAGTCCCTTTGAACACACTATTCAAGCTGCTTTATTGCATTTCACTGCTGCATTAGTACACTGTGGCCCTGACAGAGAAGTACGACTCCAATGGGGCCACGTCCTGCCTGACCGAGGTCCCTGCTTACTTCATGTTTACTAGTTATTTATATTTTATTTATTTAGCATGCTTATATGCTTTTATCCAAGGCAACATACATTTTTGAAAAAGCAGGGTCAGCCAGTCCTTGTAGCAACTGGGAGTTAAGAGCCCTATTCATGGGCCTAACAGTGAAATCACTCTGCCAACACTGGGATTTGAACTGATTGACGTGACGCTGGGGATGAATGACCCAAGCGCAGGCATCATGGTGAAATAAAAAGGGGTTTTATTGAACTCAATGGAACAAAGACTGAAAATAAACTGGATCACGAGGGATCAAACCGGGAGGACTGGAATATGAGAGGGCACACGCAGCAAGAAGGTTCGACTTCAATGACCGGACTAACGAAGATGGGACAAACAGGTACTGTTATACATAGACTAATAAGGGGCAGCAAACATCAAGTGTGGCCCATCGGGGCCATGTAAGGGAGGACACAGGAGGGTCAGGCGGACGTGGCGGGCAGCACGTGACAGTGACTCCCTCCCGATCACAGGCACAGCATCTTACCCTACCAAGCCACATGTTTATTGAGGCAGACCACTTATTTTAGGACAGAAAGGAATTTGCCCTTCCTAAGGCTTAAACAAATGCCCATCCAACTCTCACAACTGCTATACTTCACACCAGCTCCATTCCCAATGTTATGACCCATATGATCCAGGAAGACTGTCATCTTGGAAACCCAACCCGAGCGGGGAGCTGGGAGGCAGAGGCAGGCGTCCATGCGGGGTGGAACTTCAGCACGTACGGCAGTACCATTCAAAGAGCTATGACAACCATGATGCTTATAGCTCTGTAAATGGCGCTGCCATCTGTGCCACGGATGGTCCGGGATGAGGTCGCCGGGGCCTGGCTCTCCTTGGACTCCTGTTTGGTGGAGCCCTGGCTCATTCCATTTGCCACTGAGGGATGAAAGAGGCCGCCAGAAATAGGAAGTGCTGTTTGGCAGTTATAGCACTACAAGCAATCAACCATCCCATCAAAGCATACAACCACACAAAATGTCTGTGACAGTTCCCAAACCTTCACCTCATCAGCTCTATCCAGCTTTTAACCTCTCAAACGGTCAATAATTCTAATTTTCAGCTCATCAAACTGTTAAACCATCAACAAAGAAACCATAAGTTCTTCAGTCTTTCAACCCATCTGCCAACAAGTGATCAAGGCATCAATTCATCAAACCCTAAAGCCGCATGTTGCCAATTTACAGTATCCAAAGTCACAAAAAAAGAAAAATATACGCATTACCTTAATTTGCCAATAAAGCGACACACAAATTAAGACCAAGCAGGGTCAGCCAGTGTCTTGGAACAATTGGGGTTAAGGCAGGGGTGGCCCATCTTATCCGCAAAGGGCCGGTGTGTATGCGGGTTTGGACTGCGACTCCCTAATTAGATTACTAATTAGAGGGCTAGGTTTGACCAGCTGACCTAAAGGTTATCCCAAAAACCTGCATACACACCGGCCCTTTGCGGATAAGATTGGCCACCCCTGGGTTAAGGGCTTTACTCAAGGGCCCAATGGTGACATCACTCAGACAACCAAAGGAGTTGAACTGGTCATTAATTCATTGACATGATCATGGTCCACTGGTAAACCACACCAACCGTAATCCATCCCCAGTAAACCTATCCCTGGTAGACCAACCACTTATAATCCACCTTCTGGTAAACCACTCTCAATAACCTTCCCCCTCACTCTTGCCACACACTGGTGAACCAGCTACACTGCAGGGAGAAACAGAAGGGAGTGCCTCACATGGACATCAGTTTGCCATCAAAAACGATTTAGTTTTCATGATAAATTTTACCAGTGAGGAAGGAAGTTTAAACACATTCAAGACAGTTGATAAATTATTATGAATATTATTTTGAAGATTCGGTGCAGATACAAGTAGATAATTCTTGTTTTTAATGTCAGAAAAAAATAACAGAGTAACAGTGATATCAGTCAACATTATGATCAATTACACTATCAATCTCAATAAAAATTAATAATACATAACGCAGTCCTTTTAAAGCAGCGCTACATGTGCAGGAGGTACCTAAAGCCTTGGAGAAGCATGTGGATATTTGGTATCTATTCTTCCTCCACTGTATTGTCAGTATTGGGCATATAAGGTCCAAAAGCTACAAATCCAGACCAATAATTAATTTTTACCAACCAGTTGAGCATAAAGAGTCACAGTCACAGAGTACTTACCTGGTTGGTAGAAACAAAATCTGGATTTGTAGTTTCTGGACCTGAAATGCCCAACACTGTGTATTATTATTTTTTATCAGGTTGGGTCTCATTGATGGCATTGAGCATTACCAACTTCGCAACCTAATATCATTTAAAACTCACGTCGGTCTTTCAGACCGACAGAAATGTTCCCTTCAGATGGCACCACCGTGGACAGGTGGCTTAGGGTGACCTCAGCAGATAAGTAAATATGCTGAACAGAAGACAGATAACAGCTTCATTAACAGATCAGCACCCAAGCCTCATGCCTGCTACGATACTCAACACGCCAATTCAAGAGATTCAACAGCTGACGGCAAACTACGATGACAGAGAATGACACTGATATGTTAGAACAAGGAAACAATCAGTCTGGACTCATTCACGGTCTGTCCAGAGTCACACACATACTGACACTTTCACACACTGAAGACACACACAGGCTCACACACAGGGCCGACCCAAGGCATAAGCAAACTAAGTAGCTGCTTAAGGCCCAGTGGTCACCAGGAGGGCCCCCCATCTAATCAGCTAGTCAGGCTGGGAAGGAGGATGACCAATGACAACTAGGTGAATCAAATTTTGCTTAGGGCCCTGAAAAAGGTTGGGCCATCACTTTGCTTACAAATCCAGAATCACAACCCCACAACACTCAAAGGGCGAGAATGGACAGGAACCCAACCGAGTGGAGGAAGCAGGAATGGGGTCTGCACTCACCCCAAAACAACACTAGACTGGAACCGGCCCGGTGTTGCAGAACCAGAGCAGGAGTTTGGAGACAGAGGAGCAGCCACTGGACCCAGGACCAGGGGAAGCAGGTGGAAGTAAGGATGAAGGAGCCAAGTAGGCCCAAAAAAGGGAGAAGGAAGGGGGGAGCAAGGAGAAAAGAGGAGAGGACAGGAGAGAAGAGAAGAAAGTTAATCCACTAATACACACATTGACTAATGCAAGACTCACTGCATGTAGGCAGCTGATTTGAGGAGCAGGAGCTAAAAGTGGGAGAATATTCCAGAATGCGTATTAATCACCGTGAGTTTCACACATTTCACTGCATATATCTCAAGGCTGAGTTATCAAGGCAGTGAGTTACCCAGGCCCTGCGGCCTCCACACAGAGCACGGTGCAGGACGGCTGTAGGGGAGCGCACTGTCCACGCGTCAGGCAGCCAGATCTGCACGTCACTCCCAAAGGTCATTAAAGCTTCAGTGGCTAAAGCGGGCACGCAGGCCCTCGGCTGAGCGCAGTGACGCACTCTGGGTTTCTGTTGGCGCCTTTGTCTGAACTTCTGTTGCGTAAAAACACACTTCTTTGTCTTTTTCCAGACGTCACGGCTAGTTGAGCAGAGGCTGATTCTGCAGCGGTTACAGGAACACATTACCCCCCTCCCTGGCTGACTGATGGCTCTGTGGGAGCCACTGAGGCGTGATACCCCAAGGCACCATGACCAGACTGCCCCCCCCCCCCATGTGACGGGATGCTGCATGACATGTTTGCGAGTGTCTGACTGCAGCTTCTGGGGTCTGGGGTTGAAGAAAAGCATGGAGATGCCAGGCGCTCTCCCAAAAAGAGCCAGACTGGTTGGGGGGACTGAAAACATGGTATTTAGACCAGATGCCAGCCCCGGGGAGGAAGGGTTGACCGGTGCAATCTCTGCATTGTGTCTGAGAGCAGGGCGTAGGCAGGACGTGACACTCTTAACGCCAATACATCCTATAACCCACTGAGAGATGGGGGGAGGGTGTTATACCCCCGACCTGCCCCCATGGACGGCTGCTGAGTCTCCCACCAGATGTCCTGGGCAAATCCACAGCCTCGTCAACGAGATAAAGTGGGCATGATGTGGATCGCTGGGCTTTAATTAAGTACTAGTTATTAAAACATGAAAATAAATAAGCGAATATATTCATGACTAAGCACAAAGGTAGAAGCTGGGGCACAGGACAGAGAATCTCGCGACGCCCGTGCACCGTCCACACTCACCAGCACGCTCCTGCCCCACCTGCACTGTACTACACGTTTTCTCATCATTTATTTAACACTTGCTTATCTATTTATTATCTATTCATATCTTTGGGGGCTGTCGTGCTGGGAATTATTTATTTTTTAATGTGATTTTTTTCATGCGGTGCATGACCTTCTGCCTGAAGGCACTTAAATAGATCATACAATACAGCACCATCTTCTAGATATGTGGCATATTCAATCTTTTGTCATTGGGTAAATGATACAGGAGCATACATGCCTACTCAGTCAGTCTCAGCAACAGCTTCCACCCCAGAACCAATGCCAGGCTGGATTCCACCTACCATCGCCAGGCCCATCTGCTACTGCACACTACTTCACCCATCCACCCATTAACATTGAATGCTGTTGCACTGACTCACCTCTGCCCCACTATTACGGCACTTTGCATCAACCGTACGATAATGTTTCTCATATATCCACAAATGTTACTGCCCAAACATGGCACACATATTTACAGTACTGTGCAAAAGTCTTAGTTAAATAAAATGTTTAAAGCTATTTATCTAAGTAGGAAGGGCACATTTGCTAAAAAAAAGCACAATTTAACATTAGGACACATGTAAATGAACAGTAACTAAAACTAACATGAATTTCTTCTGTTCTCCAAAAAGTCTGATGCTAGATGAACACCACTTCGGTTCCCAAACCTCTCCTCAGGGGCACCCCAACCATTCCATGCATTTAAATTAAATTTAATTTAATCACCAGCTCAATCAATTCAAATAATTAGTTAAATAGCTTGATGAGCCAAACAAATACTTCAGTGTATTCTATGGTTGCTATAAATACTGGGATCATTTTAGGAATGGTTATAGCTAAGCTGAAACACTTTGAGATACACGCTATTGTAGTTTTACACCAACAAGAAGATCATGGAAACAGCCTAAGACTTTTGTACTACACTGTATATGCATATATGCTATAAGATTGGTGTGTCATAGGTGTAAATATGTACATAGGAAAATTCTATAGATCTAAGTCATTCATTTTATGGAAGCTGCCAGTAAATTTCACTGCACTTGTACAGCCCACTTGCACAATGACCAATAAAAATCATTGATCCCTTTATGTGAAGGTCAGATGCACAGATCTGTCTAAACAATGACATGTGTTACCACACCTGAAACAGGACACTGTTTTATCTTTGGCTCTTTATACATTTCAGACAGCTTGAATGGAAAGGAGTCCAGGAGTTTGGGTGCCCAGGGGGTGCTGAGGACATCCCATTTTCCATTTATATGCCCTAAAGCAGTGATTCCTAACCCGGACCTCAGGGACCCCCAGGCAGTCCATGTTTTTGCTCTATCCCAGCTCTCGGGAGGACCGAGTTGGGAAACTGTGCCCTTAAGTAACCACATTGTTCATCTGCAGTTTAGAATGTCAGATTACCTTTTTAAATTCCATGCTATGACATTCCTGCTGTGCGCCCCATCACACGGTTTAAAGCCGCTTAAACTCTGAAAACAGATGTGGCTCGATCCTTCAGCTCCAGATTCGTGCTGCTACAGTGATTCTGGGGAGCAAGCAGGGACACCCTCCTAAAAGAGCATCCATCCTAAAAATCCATCAGTGGCATGAGGCCGGCGCCTTCGCACTGGGAGGCCAACCCTGCAGCTCTTTGCTGATTATCTAGGTTCACATTTTGAGAGCCGCTAGCCCTGACTGCTACAGTGGACACTGTTTGCTGAATGTCACCGTGGCTAAAATTATTTTTTTAATCAAAAGATTAACAAGCAAAGGTCTTCTGTGGCACATTGCGCGCACACACACACACACACACACACACACACACAACGAGTGCCTGTAGTTCTGGGGATTTATTGTTAAGCGTCAGCAAAATGCTGGGCAGGCTTCGCTGAGTGCCCAATAAACCGTTTGTTATTCATTCTCGAGAAAGGAGGCCATTTGCAATTTCATCTCGGTCTAATTTGCCTCACTGGTTATATAAGTGGCCCTTCCATTAAGATCCTGCATTAGATCAGGAGGTAAACTTAAAAATTTTTAAACGTATACGTCTGAAAACACGCTGGCTTTGTGCTCATTATGGCTGTCTCCACCTGGGTGTTTGCTGAGAGCTTCACTGGGGTGTCATGGTAGCGGGAATGTACAATCACACACACACACACACACACACACACGTTCTCACACCCATAAAATATCCCATGTTTATCTGTCCCATTTCTTGTTACGCCTCTTGCTTTGCCAGCAGCCCAGTTTCACACTGATATTTTCCCAGAATGCATTGTTTAAAGCAGCTGGTTCTTTCGCCCACTTCCTGCAAATATTTACCAGTCAGCCAGACCTTATTACCTGCGGCCCTTCCTGATTCTTCCCTCCTGTTATACGATGAAATGCTGGTGCTGTTTATTTGCTGACTTGCGAAGGATTTTAATGACAGAGAGACAACAAAGTGGTCAGAGACACACGTGTCCAGCATCGGGCTGGGGTCCTGCAAACTGGTAACGTTGGGCCAGGGAGCGGGGCTGTCATGTGATTGGTACATGAACTGTGGCTCTGCACTGCACTTCTGTGACTTGTGGGCTTATTATCACACGCTTAATGACTGACATTTTGGAAGGCAGCAGCTGACCTCAGGAAGAGTGAGTCCTGGGACAGGACCCTCCAGAAGAAACCACGATCCTTCGGAATGTTCACTTATGACTAAGGAGTATTGCCATGGCCATCCCATGTCGGCATGGCAGCCTTTGCTGCATCACAATGGCAGTACTAACCTATTGGCAGGGACTCTCTGATTGGTGAACCTGGAGGCTATCTCAGAAAGTACGTTTGTGAAAGTGTCCATATGTTCTGCTGTGTACCTGTATATATTATCAGATTAAATATTTACATCACATAACCATCGCACGCTATCCTGGCCGGGGCCATTTTCTATGATTTATGAGCCAAATTACCCACGGACGAGATTGGGTGCTTGCTGACTGCTCTGTGGTTTTCCTCACTATTTGTTTGACTAAGCGGAACAGGCCACATTCCAGAAGATTCTCTTCGCTGTGGAAGGAGGGAAGGAAGACGCCCCTCACTCCTCACGCCTCTGCTTTTCATCTGCGCGTCCCGACCCGGATGCCCTGTGGATGGGATGTATCACACAGTGTCTTCCTGCTCACGGACCAGCCTGGGATCCTCTCAGCAGGATGAGATCTCTAAAGATGAGAAGCTGGGCTTCTTCTCAAACCCGGTAACTGCAGGAGACCGACAGATGCCCACAAGCAGTCCAACTCATACACTTTACTTTTGTTTTTGCCGACACTTTTATCCAAAGCAATGTATATTTTTTGAAAAGGCAGGGTCAGACAGTCCCTGGAGCAATTGGGGTTAAAGGCCTTGCTCAAGGGCCCAATGGTGAAATCACCCTTGAGATTTGAACCAGCAACCTTCTGATCACAGGCACTGAGCCACACTCTACCCCAATAGATACTCATGTGCTAGGAATGTAAAAATGCACAGTGAACACTCCTCTTAAACATCACCCTGAGCCACGCACCAACCCCCTTCTGATGTGATGGCTCTTTCCCTTGGGGAGTCCCAGTGTGCCGTTTAAGCCTTGCTAGTGCGTCTTCGTGGGAGGTGTCACGTCAAGTCACAACCTCTGTCACAGAGATGGGTGCAAACTAACAGGAGCGGGTCACCGAGCCTGTCACAGAACATTAAACCGGCTCTGGGGCAGCGTAGGGACACTGATACAACATATCAGTAACATACCTTCTATCTACGAGGGCGACGAAAGAGTGAAACGCTTTTTAATGACAATCGTCTGTCCTTTTCCTCACATATCGCCAACGTTTCCCGCTCTTGTCGGTTTCTCCTGTTTAATATCAGAAGGATACGTCCATTCCTTTCCACACAGGCTACCCAGATACTCGTTCAGTCCCTCGTCATCTCCCGCCTTGACTACTGCAA
>JAAGVU020000002.1:27023485-27037680 GCA_011763525.2 Mormyrus iriodes
GTTGTTGCATTTTGTTGCGTTCGTTCTGGTGTGGTGGGGAGTTGGGGTGCGGGGGGGGCGGGGGGGGGGGTTGGGGGCGTGGGGTAATGCAGAGTACTGTCAAATGCCCAAGGACGTAGCAAAGACGTATTTGCACATAGGTTGTCTGCTAACACTTTCCCCCAAGAGCAAAAGCACACAGCTGCCTCATGACCTATCCACAGAAATGTGCTGCTGATGAGGGATGGGGCATTTAAGGAACTGCTGGTTCTGCATTACTTTCTTTACTCTCCTTCATCTGCTCAGAGGCTCAGTGAGCAAACTTTGCTCTCTGTGTTAAAGAGCATGCTCTTCTGCCCATTCACGTTCTGCTGACTTGTGCCTGAGGATGCTGCCTCCAGCTAAGACCTGCTCGCATCACTCTGGAGGAAGCTCTTGTCCAGGTTATGAAAGACCAACTGCTCTTGGCTTTCAGGAAGTAACACAGAAAGACTCGCCCACCCCACCTAACATCAGGCTCATGGAGCCACTTCATGTTTGGGAACAGGACCGTCATGTGATTGCCGAACTGAGGAACTGTCACATGATTGTAACAGGCTGGTTGCAGCACTGCTAATACACACTTATTCATCATTGCCCATTTATGAATTCTGACTGCGGCAGTAGATGTTGAGAACTTTGCTCTAGGGATATGAACCTCCTGCTTAACCACACCGCTACCTGCCGCCCTAATTAATGTGCTCATTATTATGCTGATAGCATGACATCTTCAGTAACATCCCATCGGGCATCATTACTGAAATTTACATAGCCTCCATCCAGCGTGTAACACTGGTGCAGGTCCTTCACCGCCAACCAGCAACAGAGAGCTCAGAGATGCAGCTAGAGACTAATCCGCCTCTTAACTCAAGCTGGGATGTCTGGCTGCTTTTTACTCGATGCTGGAACACGGGAGGCTTCATGATCAAGGTGACCTTTAAGTCTCAGATCTGAGTGGGGACCTTATCTTGCCCTGTGGATTTCAGTTCTATGCATTTCATTCATGGCTGGATTAGGCCAAGGCTCAATGAGTCTGATCCAACTTCTGATAAACTTGCAATGCTGCAAACAGAACAGGTAAAGCTGACCTTCTGTGCTTTACAGGGAGCCAAATGACGGCAGCGAGTTTCACCTTCCTTTGATAGCGGTGAAATGTCTCTTGCATTATATCCTCCTCATACAGAATGTGACCAATCAGGACACACCTGCTGACTTGATAGACAAGCACTCTGCCCAATGAAAGAGGAACAGCACTGTATGACCTAGATGGGTTGCTGGTTATTTCCACCACACCTGCTATGTAGTGTCAGCAAGGTTAATAAACGAGGTACTCGTGCTTCTATGTCTGTTTTGGAGAGTAAGTTAGGAGTGGGATTTTGGACAGTGCTGATCGATGGCTAGCGGAACTGAACAGTACAATGGGTCATGTTGATTTAAGGGCTCGTTTTTATCACCGGACACCGTCTCTGCGTAGCCTCCGGCGGCCCCATGCGTAGGCCGTAAAACAACACTCAGGGCTTGCGGGGGGGGGGGCGCACAAATACGAGGATATGTGCGTCTTCGGAGAGCAGTGTGCCTCAGAATGGCTGGCTTAGCCAATCAGAGCGTAAGAAAAGACCGGAATAGTTTTGCAGCCACAGGTGGTTACATATAAAAAGCCCTTGATGGCTTTCAGCAGGACGGTGGGCATCTCCCATCACTGAAAGTTTCTCCCCCTGAACTGATCCAATAGTCCCCTCCTTCTCAAACATCTCTAGCAGTTCAGGTAGGGCTACAGTCGCTACTGCATATTTGCATCTCATTATTACTGATTCAGTCACTGGATTTTGGAGGAAAGATTAAAACTCGAAGGCCCCTTGCAGAGATAACTTATGTAGGTCACAGAGATCCACGTCTAAAATGGAAATGTGACTGTAATTATTTATTATGAGTGATCAATACAGCTGTGCTTAAATGCTGTTTAACCGGTGTCAGGCATACAAACACACAACATTTGGGGTGATTTCAACCGTATCCGACAAGCTGACACCACGGGAAATGCTCACCTATCCAAGGATATACAACACAGGTGCAGGATGGAAGCCGTGGTCAGGAGAACGTCCAGCGAGGTGCGGACCAAGCAAAAGGTGTCTCCGTAGATCCAGTTCTGGTGGATGAGCTCGATGGCACCAAACGGCATCACCAGTACCGACACCAGCAAGTCCGCAAAGGCCAGCGATACGATGAAATAGTTGGTTTTGATTTTTCTGCCGGGGGGTGGAGAGAGGAACAGTTCAGACCGTCTCACTACAGCCGTAGCAGGTGTGACCAGTTGGGTCGCCATGTTCCGTTTGACTGACAGAAGAGAGACCATGGCGAGGAAGGCTTGGGAACACTGAGTGACCTGGGGATTATCTGATGCAGAAGAAAGCAGCCTGTGATTAATGTTACAGCTTCTCTCCAACATCAGTGGGAACTCTGCAGCAGAAGCAAAGTTCCATAAATACTTGTATCCTTCCACTCGCTACCCACTCAGCCCCCTGCTGGGAGACATGAAAGCCTGCTGGCCCCAGCTTGTGGCACTCTGGGAGTGCTTGGGGGGAGGGGGAGCTAATGACCATGATAATTACCCAGCCATCCACATAGAAGGAGCACAAATCCCCTATGATGCCCCTCTAATGGCGTGTGGTCAGTGCGTGGGATGCGAGCGTGTCAGATTCGTTACTTGGTTCAGCAGCCTGAGCCTGGATTCTTCCTCACAGATAATGTGTCATGATGAGAGACGCCTGTAGTCAGCAGCAGGAATCATGCAGATATTAACTGCCGTTTTTTGCTGCGGTTGCATCACTAATATGACTCCCTGGTGGATCTGAGACAGGATGATATAAGCTAGATTGCAGCGACGTTTCCAACTGCAAGGGAAAGCGCTGACTAGAGGAAAGATGTCACTACCCTACAGGCTTTGCGACTCACCTAAGCTGCCGATCCTTGCAGACGGCCACCATGACTAGAAGATTGCCCAGGACGCTCATGAGCATGACGAGGGACAGGAAGGCAATGAGGGCCACTCGCTCCACCAGGGTGTAGCTGTGGAGGCCGTGGGGGGCCTGGTCCACGGGGAGGCTGTGGGGTGTAGAACCTTGTTAATGAGATGAAATAGTGAAGCACTACTCTGTGACTCTGTGTCACCTGGCATTAGGGTTAGGAAGGGGGAAGGAGGCCTTCAGGCCCATGGTGGGTGGGGTTACTGCACAGTGTCAGTCAGAACCTGGAACCAATATATTACCCAATGAGGGTAGAGCCAGCCGGTGATTGACAGCGTGAGATAATCCCTCCCACATGTGCCATCATTAGCCATCTGCACCTGTGGCCTTTTTACTTATTCACTGTTATTTCAGTTTGTGTAAATCATCCTAAAATGCTAAAGATACAAAGGGCAAAATCTTATGACGAGAAACAGCCGTGTTCTCATATCTTTGTCTTTGCGCACCACTAACGCTCTCATTATGACAGATTGTAAGGTATGTGAAATTCCAAAATGTGTCCACAACGAGGGATAATGACCTGCCAGGCATACGGTATTAGCAGGAGGTCCTAAATTTCCCCTGCGATACAGCCTGAAAGGGATTACCTACCCCCCCACCTGTCCAGCCCTACAACCAACTCAGCCGCTCAGCATGAGGTTAGCCTGAATTTCATTCTTTTGTCTTACTTGAAACCACTTCCCTTTGCTGTAATCAAACATATAAATGCAAACATATTGGATTTTGCCTGTTTTCTGTTCAGTTTGCTGAGGTCTTTTCATTAACTGCTTTAAAACCCTACACACCATCAACGAATGTCTTTGCATGCAAATGCATCAATTATTTAATTCAGAAGCCCCCAGAAAGCATGGAAAAACAGGCTGCCGCATGTCTCTATAGAAGAACGATCACACGATCACACATTTGTGGCAGCATGTTAAACTTGTAAGCAATTAGCAATCCTTAGTCTGCCTCTCATTCCCGGGCAAGTGGGTGCTGGTTGCATCTTAGTCTGTTCATTTCCTCACGCCTGTTTTGTTTGTTCCCAAAGAAACTGAATTTTGCGGTAACATGCGGAAATTTCATGCCGTGCATGAAATCCTTTCTCTATAAGCAGCAGCTGATCATTGAAGGGCTTCAGTGATCATAAAGCCTCCTTCACACAAGGATTTTGGGAAAGAGGATGGGGATTGAGTCTGAGTGGTTTTGGAGCTCTCTTGAGAAACTAGTGCATTTTAACTCACATGTCTGTTAATCCCAAAAGCTCCAAACACAACAACACTCAGCATCTGTCAGCACAGAGAAGAGCATTTGCAGACCCAGACACACCACGAATGTTATTTCCTGTCAGGTGCCAGGTCTGACAGGTCTCATTTCCTGTCTGGTGGATTGAGATGAACATGCTTCAGAACCACTCTCAGTTTTTTGTTTGTTTCTGACTGAAAACACTGGGGAGCCTAAAAAAAGCACAATTAAAAAACCCTGCTTTTTGTTTGCTTCCTATTCACTATCAGACTCAGCTTTCAGCAGACCTTCCCACCTGACAGGAAGTGGAAGTAGGTCATGTGATCCCATGGCTTGCGAATGTGTAACAGACCCATGGGGAAGGAGGATAAGTCATGCACCAAGCAGAACCATTGAAAAGATAAACTTGCCTAGATAATGATATGCTGAATAACATTGTTATTAAATAAACTTTGCCAATAATTTGCTTTCTCCATTGATTGTATACAGCTAAATTTAATCTGAATCTGTTATTCTGTCTAAATATTAGATCTCTAATGGTACGTGTATCCATCGCGTACAGTTCAGTACATTTTCGGTTACATCATTTGGTACGCCCAATAAAACAAATGTAAAATACATTTGCTGACATGGGTGGAACCTAAATTCACAAGTAGTAATTCCATGCTGTGGATTCGTGGCTGTGAGCTGGTATTGGCTAGCACCGGTTACAGTTAGTCATAATTGGCGGTTTGGGAACATTTCGTTTTCCCAATAAACTGCACCAGCACTGGAGAGAGAGTAGTTGATACGACTAAGACTGTCTGTCGGCTGTGTTATAGCAAGCTTGGATATGCTTGAAATGCTACAACGGCATCTTATTGTGTATGTAGGACCGGAGCAAAGGCAGAAACGGCCTGCAAGTCAGTCTCCCTTGTTGCAGTATTATAGTTCTGTTTTATTTATTTTTCATAATTGTTTTAACAATGTGCAAGTGAGTGTCTCGTAAGTTTTGTTATTCAGACGCGTTGACAGACGCATTGCCTTTGGATTGCAACTGTTTCTCATTGTGTTTGCAGTTTTAATAATAAATACTTTCAAAACAAATTCCGTTTTCCCTGCTGTGCCAAAATTGTGCTGAACTGTGAACCCAAAACTGAGGTTTGTACTGAACTATGAGTTTTGTGTGCTATTACACCCCTACTAAATATTCACTGGAAATACATTTAATTGAAATCCTGACTTGGACATGTGATCACATAGCCCAGGCTAATGTAACCTGCAATGCCACCCTATCTTTTCACACTAGCTATTGCAGAAAGGTCACACTGCAGACTGTCAGCCATTGCTGAGGTATTATTCTTCATTATAATTGCATCTATATTACAAAACTGCAGCAGGCATAGTGATTCCCATCACTTGGGTTATGCTGGCCTCAGCTGGGGCCACAAATACTTAGGCCTGGGCCCCACCCCTTCTGAGAGACATGCCTGGTAGCAACAAGACCCAGCACTCTTGACCTTCCGACAGATTAGTACCAGTATTGCTGCAGATGGGGGAGTAGGTGAAACAGCAAAGTTATCTAAATTTACATTTAAAATGATATTAAATGCCAACTAAATTGGCTTGTCTGCATGAAAATGGCAGTTAATTGCAAAGTCTTCTGTGAAAGCCATAAGCCAGACTTTGATGTTTTACACTTCTATTTTAAATTATTTTTGCTATAATTAGGATGAATATTAAAATTTGTAATCATTTGCCATACTACCAAAGGGAAGCAGCTGGACCTTCTTCCTTAAAGAGGTCATCATCGGCTCAGTAAGCTTTGCATGTCCCAGCCTGATGGCAACGCAAACCAGACAATTGCCGTAAAATCTGCCATTCGTCTGTCCAGAATCCCACCGGCTGTTTCTTACCAACTAGTCATTAACATCTGTATTTGGGTCAAAGGACTGCTATATGAACGGTATATCTGTCGAGGCAGAAAATTTCCCTTGGAGAACTGGGCCGGCAGTATCGATATGCCCGGCCTATCTCTCTGACATCTTTCATTATACCTGGATTTAAAGATGACTCAGAGTGGCTTAGGGAAGACCATCGCTGCTAAATCTTTATGACCAAACTCCCACGCTGATACATATAATTACTGGATTTTTGTTTTCTGAATGTGATGGCAGAATGTGTCAAGTTCCAAACAGAAAAGAGGTTTCTGCTATTGGCAGATGGGTTGAGAGCTCTGTTAGTGGGACTGTCACCATGCCCTAACAGGATGTAACACTTTCAGAAGCATAAATTGTTCTTCCTTGGAATTTATGCTGTCATCCTGTGTACTCTGACCTCATCGAGGACTGATTCCGACGGCTTGTCTCAGTAACTCATATCGATCCGTATTTATTCCATGTGTGCTTTTTTGCACAGAAACCACCCCACCACTGCCCCCTGGCTCCAACAAGAGCCATGGCACCTTTCTGTTGCCAGCAGACACCAGATCTGTGACTGTAGCATGTACGTGAGCCTGTTTGTTCCCTGTCCTCTCTACATGGGGTACAGTGAGCGGCAGGATATGCACTGGTGGCCCAATTTGTGGTGGTAAGCTTTACGGCCTTAGGAAAAGGCTGTCTGCTTCCAGCAAGCAGTCCCAGGTGCCCATAAGAAAACAAAATAGCTCAAGGCTATTTTGTTATCTCAGAAAAAAACAAATATTGATTTTCCAACTCAACTAAGTATTTCTGTTTTGTGAACGATTTCTATTCAACTGGCTTTGTGAGAAATACATACCATCCATCTATCCATCCATTTTCTGTAGTTACTTATCCCATTTTGGGGTCATGGGGGGTCTGGAGTCTATAGCCACAAGGCAGAGAACAGCCCAGGACGGGGTGCCAACCCATCACAGGGCACACTCACACACCATTCACACCTTTGGGCAATTTGGCAACTCCAATCAGCCTCAGCATGTTTTTGGACTGTGGGGGGAAGCCAGAGTATCTTGAGGAAACCCCACAACAACACGGGGAGAACATGCAAACTCCACACACGGAACCCGGGTGGAGACATGAACCCTGATCCCAGAGGTGTGAGGCGACAGTGCTAACCACTGCATCACCATCCCACCCCCAATACATACATTTGTATAAATACAAATATTTGTAGATGTTATAGTCACAATTGGACACATGTATGATCAGGGAAGGTCAGGAGAAGGAGCTTTTTCAAAGGACCTTCAGGGATTCATTTTTTTAGATCCATCTTAGCCTTCTGCTACCCTGGCAAAGTTAATTTCTCAAGAGAAAAATCTGAGAAATGAAAGGTCGACCATTAAGCCTCGTCTTTGCTTTAGTGATCCAGCCCAGGGCTTTTCAACCTTTCTTAAACCTCCCAATGAAAACCACATGGGTCTGTTACGCATACCACTAATGCACAATCAATTTCCGAGACTTTGGGCCCCTTGCTACTTCTCTGCATACTCCCAGGAGGTCGTGGACCCCAGTCAAAAGTCCCTGATCCGGCGAAAGGGAAGAGAGCAGCTATAGAAGTCCCCCCTCGTGAATCTGCGGCAAGCCCATTTCCAAACCACAGTTTGGGTCTCAAACTCCAGTCCTGGAGTTTTTGGTTTACCCTCATTTAACACACCTGATTCAATGCCACACATCTCTTGAACTGAATCATTTATGGTGAAACAGGGAAATAACTAAACTACACAGGGCTCTGGCCCTCCAGGACCTGAGTTTGAGACCCCTGGCTCAAACCGTTATTACTACCTTCAGGAGAAGCGTGTCTTAGGCATGTGTTCATTAGTGACTCCGCCAAGTATAACTCAGTGGCAGAGACAGGAGGCGGTATAATAAAGTTATTGTAGGACCCAAAGTCCCCTCAAGGATCATCAGCTTATCACGGTGAAGGGCTTTATTTGAAGGGCGGCGTCAACGGCAGGTTGGTTACAGGTCTGTGTGGAGTAGCCAGACAAACCATCAGGCAGCAATGACTGGTAAAGATAAATACCAAGGAAGGGTACAGATAAATACCAAAGAAAGGTACAGATAAATACCAAAAGAAAGGTACAGATAAATACCAAAAGAAAGGTACAAATAAATACCAAAAGAAAGATACAGATAAATACCAAAGAAAGGTACAGATAAATACCAAAGAAAGGTACAGATAAATACCAAAGAAAGGTACAGATAAATACCGAAGAAAGGTACAGATAAATACCAAAATATCAGGCTCAGACTACAGTTACTGGGACCCAGACTGACAGTCGTGGTGGTGGGGTTTACTGGTGATTGCTCGGCTGAGACAGCCATGGAATCCAGCTGAGTTCAGCCCAAAATGGCTGTTTGGGGTTGGGGGGTCAGATGTGGTGCCATTTGGGAAGCAAGCATAAATAGGAAGGACTCTGACGGATCAGATCTTGGCAATAGACTAACTCTGGAGGCATGGGGATGGTGGAGGACCCTGAATTAGTGTGGGAGATAGAGAGCGGGTGATTAAATATAGTATTCCATACCTCCATTCATAGTGTGGGCTCTGGATTGGGGGTGAAGTTGCACTCATACTCTGATGATCCTCATGCTGAAAGACCTCAAGCAAGTGTGGGGATGCTCACAAGTCCCAGGCTGAGGTCTGTGCAGCTGGAGTTTCTCCCAGCGGAGAAGAGGAATGCATCAGTGAGACTGCGAGTTAGGGAGAGGAAGACTGCGTGTACGTGAGGGAGAGTGGAATTGACAGCGGGCTCAGCCCAGCGGCTGTGGCTCCCAGGGCACTGAGCAGGTCCATGGTGGGGAAGTGGGAGCAGAGTCGTTAGATGATGCCCGCCTTTTACTGGCCAATAAATCTTTGATGAACCCTGCCATAACTTTTGAATTTCCCACAGATAAATGGCCTCCCTGTCACTCCCAGCTCACCACTGGAGGGTTCATAAAGCCTCTGTACACCAAAAAATAAAATTACTTTGCTTACCTCCCCAAAAGAGTAACACTGAGAGGTGCAGGATTGTTCTTCCCACCCAGACTCTCTGTGTGGGTTTCCACCCGATTCATTCCACAGTATCCTCTGCCTAGAGCACTGTGACAGACTGGCATCCCATCCAGGGTGTCCCCTGTCTTGTGGTCTGTGATAGACTGGCATTACGTCCAGGGTGTCCCTGCCTACCAGTGTATATTACTGCCTGAAGCAGAAAAACTCTCTTCTACTCCAAAGAACTGAGAAGGCCTCATGCTAGCAATAAGGTCAGAGGTCACGTTTCACAATCTTGGACAGACAGACTTTCATTCATGGCATGAAGAAAAGAAGGACCTGAGAGCCTAACCACATCAGAGGTCAGAGGTGTATCGGGTGCTATCACAGATACGTGAGGGAGCCAAATGGTTGTCATGGAAATGGCTCATTCCCAACAGGTGGTCCCACAGGCTGGTATGCCTCACAGTACACCATCACATAGCCTCTGAACGCACCATTATAAATAACAAAACTGCTCTCCATCAAACTTTAAAATAAAGAAATCTTTCAATAATCCTTCCATTAATACACCTCCACCCCAGTGATGACACATGATGTCTCCCCCAGCCAGCCAAGGCTTTTTAAAAATGACCATTGCACTTCCAGTGACCTTGAAGTGAAATGGAAGTCAGGGCAGAACCAAGAGCAGCATGCTGACTGCAGCACTCATATTTCAGACCATGTGACCCAAGGTTCGTTAAGGAAGCACGCGGCGTCCAAACGCTGACCAATGCCACCTAATGTCAGGGTACGACAGCTTAATAATGATACTCAAGAGTTCTTCTTCTGAGCTGGGCTGTGACTGCCTTCCTCCTGTTGGCCTTGCTGACATCTCCTGGTGAATCACCAGGTGATTGTGAGGCCTGTCCATGTGACAATTGTGACAGCTGCCAGTCACATGTCTGAATAACACACGACACTCATCCTTATCATCACAGACTGTGTGCTGCCAACAGGGACAATTTAAACTCGTCTATGGGTTCAAGTTAACGTTACAATACAGGGTAATAATACTTCCTCTGTTGAAAGAAATAAAAGGAGTTGCCTAGCAACAATCTTGTTTGAAGACACTGTAACGTTAACCTTATCAAAATGATGACCTGCTGTTTAAGAGCCAGGTCTTGCCAGAGCTTGGATGATCAAGTGAACTTTGAACTTTCGCACACAAAGCAGATGCTGCTGGAGGTGCCTGGACCACACGAGCTCCATGGTCACTCTCACGCACCATTAGCCACCTGGAGCATCACCCAAGAGCTGTGGAGTGTTGGGGAGTAGCTAACAAAATTAGTAATGCTACTAACTGACCTATATTTTTCAGTAGCTTATCGGTAACGCAGCTACTTTTAAAACGCTGGCGATGTATCATGGTAAAACGCTAAAATCTTAAAAAAAAATAAATACCACAGGTCGTCATACCCATGCGACTTATGACTGATTGACTTTACGACCGCTCCGACACCGCAAATATGCGGCTGCGACTGCTCTGCGTCTGGCAGAGCGAGTGGTGCCCAGCGTGAGTGTATGACAGTTTCCGCGCCAACTGCCGGCAGCTTGAGCGTCCCTGTGAGATGCTCATTCATTCACCTCGTGCTCAGGCTACTGTTCACAGCGGTCACAGTACAGTATACATTCATATCCGTTTGTGTCTTAGCAGCTTAAATGGTGATAAAAAGGTTAAAAACACCAAACAATATGATTTAAAGATGATATCATTTTATTATACAGTATACTATACATATTACTATACATATAATACATATATTATATATACATATAAAGGGCCGACTTACGACCGGTCAGTCAGAACCGATCGAGGTAGCAAGTCGACGATGACCTGTATTATTTTTCTCTCATTACAAAGACGGGTGTTTCTGATTGCTGTTTTTTGCTTGAATACGCTGGGGATGGATGTTAAAGGCCTAAAAAATACTTCACGGCAAACAATATTTTAGACACTTTCATTAAAATGCATAAGAGCACTTTGGACAGATAATCAAAATCTCTTTTTTTTATTGCAACCCTTATAACTTTCACACAGCATTTATGAAACACCAAATACGAAAACTTTTTTGAAACCTTACTGTGTTTTGACATTACATTGTTAAAAAAAAATATGGATTTTCATTTTAATTTTTAACATCATGTTTCACATTTTTAAAATTAATTTGCTCTAAGAGTATCCTACAGCACAATTGTTATGTATTACTGGATGAAATAGCTTTGATGTAACTACCTACTTTTCCTCTGGCTTGTAGTTTAGCTAACTACTATATTAAAACAGTAGCTTGGCTGTTTCTTAGCTATTTTTAATCATAAGTAGCTTGTAGCTCGAAAAGCTACAGTATAAAAGCAGCTTCTCCAACACTGGAGCTGTGAGGGGTACGGTGACAGGATGCTTCCCTCAGTACCCTGGGAAGAGGCTGGGGGGCAGCAAGGTAGTTGGAAATTACTGCGGAGAGAGCATGACTGACGGAAAGTAGATGATGCGGAGAAATCCCTAGACACAAAATGCCAGGAATCTCATACCCCTAAGAATCCAGCAGCTCCCATGGGACAAATCCCACATCTGTGCACCCAGTGAGAGGGAGAAACAGAGTGGGTTAGAGTGAGAGATCCCCAGACAAGCTTAACTGTTACAGCTGTGCCTCAGTTTTGTGGCATAATCACTCTCAGTCAGTCAGAGTCAGTCCCTCCCTCTCTCAGCCAGTCAGAGTCAGTCCCTCCCTCTCTCAGCCAGTCAGAGTCAGTCCCTCCCTCTCTCAGCCAATCAGAGTCAGCCCATCCCTCTCTCAGCCAATCAGAGTCAGCCCATCCCTCTCCATCAGTCAGACAGTCTAAGAGGGACTGATACTAATGCTGCATTCCATTTACCTCAAAGGTTGGAAGTTGGAGCTGGGAATGACGTCACCCAAGTTAACAGTGTTCTAGTACAGCAAGCCAGAAAGGCATTCAGCAATACCAGGGACCTGTTTCAAAGAGCAAGACTTCTTGCTTAGCCGGATAACTTGTCGGATTTACCCCAGTTTAAATGACCTTTATCCTTGTCCATTTACATTTAGCTCAGACTATCTTAAATCTGAGAAGTTGAAATCCTGCTTTCTGAAATGAGCCCCAGTTCTAGCCTGGTTAATTGTTAGCCATTATTAGCAATATCAGTTGATAATAACACATTGCATGGTATTTTGCACATAAAAACACTGTAGCAACATATCCACAGGTAGCAGTTGGACAGTATTGTGTGTACGACCCATTTAATGAGCCACAAATAAGACGTAAGTGCTAATAAACAGTATTAAACTACAGCTTTAACTTCTGTTGACAAAGGGCGCAGCCATCTTAAATCTGAGATCGGGGTTGCAGAGTTTCCTTTGACCTTCTGAGTAGGAATTCCAACTTCAGGGGGCGTTCCATTGAAAATTTCCAACTAGGAACTCAGAACTTCCGAGTTACATGTTCAAACAGAATGCAGCATAAGACTCAGTTCCTCCCTCTCAGCCAATCAGACTCTGAGTTGGCTCTGACACTAATGTAGATGCCTTATTTTCAGAGATTGTGGTCCAGCAGCACATACTGGAGACTGGACAGCATATGGAAACACGCCCCCTGGCACTGTCACACTGGGTATGCATATTACCTTTTTAATTAGGTGGGCAGCAGGCCCCATAATTCACCTAGAATGTATTTCAATTGAACAATACAAGTGAGGGATGGTAGTGAATTTTGTCACCCAGGAAAAACTGCTTAAGTAATACTTAAATACCTTTACTCTGAGTTATGTGATGTCAGGGCAGACCAGTTAACCTGACCTTCCACACTTCCTGCCTGTGAGGAGCAATGGTTTTCTAATGTGTGTGGCATCTCCCAGAACACAGTCTCATCTGAGAACAGTCTGGGTTGAACTGAGGAGGGGAACACTCGGGCCCATTAACACCAATCAAACAGCGAAAGCCTTCAAAGCTGCACGCTGTCTGTCTCTGGGCCTTGGCAGCCATATTCGTTTTTCTTGCCAACTTGCCATATTCTTGATAACTAGATAATTAGCTTCAGGGCTAATGGGATGAGAGTGAGCAGCAAACGAAGGCTGTGAACCAGATTAAACTGGAACTGAACACTGGGATCTGTGGGCGAAGATGGTGCAGGGAGTGAGAGGAAGAAAGGGAGTGATCACCGCACTCAACACCGTCGGGGAAACTCTGCAGCTTTGCCACAACTCAACCTGTTTGCCAGCTAATGTGAAAAAGAACGGAGAGGACTGGAGGGGGAGGTGGATGGGGCTTTCAAGGAAGCCGGTTAGAAACGTGAACTCTATCTGACAGCTACAGCATGGGAGAGCAACATCAGAGCGACTGGCCAGCCTGAGTAATCCTGTGAAATCACACCGGCCTTTGTCTAAAGTCTTTATCCTGAAACTTTGTTCCATCAAAAAAATCCTTCCATACTAAAAGGAAGAACTGTCTCCATTCAATAGATTTGTGGGGAAACAGAGTTTCTGATGACATTTGCTAATTCAATTACCCAGGTTTCTGGGACAACGCTGTTAGCTCTGGTATCAGTGGAGCTCTTGGGGAAAAGCTGGTTCACTGCCACATTTTCAACACCTCGAGGCAATACTCTCAGCCTCTTATCCCATCAGATCTGACTTTTATCAAATAAAACTTCAGCTCCCTTATCAAAACCTGGATAGTAGTCTCTGAACAAAAAGGACAAAGATACGTGAATAAAAAGTCTTGAAAAGATGGTGTATGGAGATAGACAAGCACAGACAGTTGGGTACAGGAAGAAAGGAGACAGAGGATCACAGACTGCAGTGTACTGGAAGTAAGGAGACTGAGGATCACAGACAGCTGGGTACATGAAAGGAGACAGAGGATCACAGGTGGCAGCGTACAGGAAGTAAGGAGACTGAGGATCACAGACGGCAGTGTACTGGAAGTAAGGAGACTCAGGATCACA
>JAAGVU020000002.1:27037780-27057310 GCA_011763525.2 Mormyrus iriodes
GACAGCTGGGTACATGAAAGGAGACAGAGGATCACAGACGGCAGCGTACAGGAAGTAAGGAGACTGAGGATCACAGACGGCAGTGTACTGGAAGTAAGGAGACTCAGGATCACAGACAGCTGGGTACATGAAAGGAGACAGAGGATCACAGACGGCAGCGTACAGGAAGTAAGGAGACTGAGGATCACAGATGGCAGTGTACAGGAAGTAAGGAGACTGAGGATCACAGATGGCAGTGTACAGGAAGAAAGGAGACAGAGAATGACAGACAGCTAGGTACATGAAAGGACACCGAGGATCACAGACGGTTGTGTACAGGAAGTAAGGAGACAGAGGATCACAGACGGTTGTGTACAGGAAGTAAGGAGACAGAGGTTCACAGACGGTTGTGTACAGGAAGTAAGGAGACAGAGGATCACAGAAAGCACAGAAGGGTATAGGAAGTAAGAATACTGAGGATAACAGAAAGCTGACGCTGAAGGTTCAGTGACTAATCCATGACAGCTTGTTAATTATCAACAATGAGGAAGAGAAATTTCAAACAAATTGTTACACATATGACTCCATTCCAAGGCACCCAACTTGGTAAAATAGCACAGTGTCCAACGCTGCAGTGGGGCTCTTAGATCTGAGCAAATACACAGCTCCCCACACCAGCTGTAACGCCATGTAAACGACATGCCATCCAGAAGGGGGCAACCGGTATCCCACTAATCTGGCCAAAGGTACAAGAGCAGCTCTCAACTCGAACCTACAACTCTGCTGTGATAAGGTCGGCCTGCTCACCTCTCATTGATTTCAGCTTGGTCCATTACAGGCAACAGGTCTGGCTGTCCTACACTCATGTGCCCATGGACACGCCGGGTCCCTGAAAGCAAAAAGGACGAGGAGTTACAACAGGTAGGAGGATCTTCCCCAAGGGGCTACTGCAGACATAGAGGATCTACCCTGAGGGGATACAGCAGACAGGGAGTATTTGCCCTGAGGGGGTGAAGCAGGCAGGGATGATAGCAGGTAGGGAGGTTCTGCCCAGAGAAGGTGCAGCAGACAGGGAGTATCTGTTCTGAGGGGGTGCAGCAGGCAGGGAGGATCTGCCCAGAGGGGGTGAAGCAGACAGGGAGTACCTGCCTCGAGGGGGAACAGCAGGCAGGAAAGATTTGCCCCGAGGGGGTACAGCAGACAGGAAGAATCAGCTTGAGAGGGTACAGCAGAGAGGGAGAATCTGCCCGAGAGGGTATGGCAGGCAGGGAGGATCTACCCTGGGAGGGTCTAGCAGGTGGGGAGGATCTGTCCCGAGAGCAGACAGCAGGCAGGGGTGATGTGCCCCGAGGGGGCACAGCAGGCAGGGGTGATCTGCCCTAGGGGGGTAGTACTAACTAGGAGGACAGCAGCACGTGGAGGAGGGGAGATTCAGGAAATTTCTCATGTTACCCTGTTAATGGAACACTTGGTGTATGTCTGTGTGTGTATAAGCCTGAGTGTGGGTGTGAGTGTGTTCATGAAAGCGTGAAGTTTGATTTGCATGGAGAGAATCACCCAGAGATGAGGGATCTCCTCTACAAGCTCCACAGGCAGGCACAGCAATGATCAGACGGCACATCGCCGCGTCTCACAGCGGCGGAAACCAATGGGGGTTAGTCAGCATAGCTTGCGGCCTTCCTAAGGGATTGGACACCAAAATACAACAGGCTTCCCTTTCCCAGAGAGCATGTGAAGTTTACAGATGCAGGCATGTTATGGATCCTGTGAGAACCCAAGCGCCAATGAGAAGTTGACTGCAGGAACAGGGAGGTTATGGAAAATGCCGGCAGACATAGACAGACTGAATGTCCGGGGAATAAGCTGCTTGGTTGACTCCGTACAGCTGGACAGCAGATCTCTGGCCATGCAGCCGGAGCAGAGGAACCCCAGATGGAGAGATGAGCCTGGACCTGAGCTTCGTCCAGCTCCAGGTGCTTTCCAGGCAACCCGCTGGGGTCTCAGGTAGGACATCCTGCTCACACAGTCTGCTCCTACAGACCTGGCACGCCTGCCGGCCACTAAGGACGGCTAGAGACGCTGGAACAGAGTGTCAGCAGCGTGACAATGGCGCTGGCCGGAAAAGCAGCACGTTTCCGTGTCATATGTAAATCTCTTCCTCTCCTGGCAGGCAGCTTGCCTCTCCATCCATGCACAGACTCTCACTCTTCATTGCGAAATCTGACCAGACTCCCAGGCTGAAGGATCCAGTTCTGCTCTGGGGTCCGAGTCAGGCAGCAAGGGCAGCCCAGATACCACGGAGGAAATAGGCCAGGAGGTGTGATCATTTTTAAACATCTCCCGTCTTACATGCTGATGGTAATGGCTAGCAGTGCTGTGTATTTTAAGATGTTTTCCAGTAAAAGCTGGACTGTTTCTCTTTGGGATGATGTCTTATTGTTGGAGACATGGAGCCTAACCTTGTCGAGCTAAAATTTACAGGATAAAATGTCAAGTTGGCTAGACAGCACATGATGAACGGATGCTAACTGGCACATTCCTTCTGTAGCTCTCTGAGCCATGCAGCTCTGCTATTCTGCAGTAAATCAAACTGCGTGAATTACTGGACAATGATGTCCCTCCTTCACACATTAAATACTGACAGTCTGACACTAATGTCAACCTTGTGTTCATATATCAAATCACAAAACAATCAATTTTATTCCTTCTTTTGAGTCCGTGGTCACTGAGGGCCATAATATCATCATCCTTTTGAAAATTATTACAAGTATAAGCTTCTCTGCTCTCCATATGCATGTGTAAAGACCTGGAGGGAGGCTTTGGTACAGCCAGTGAACAGAAAAGTGTAAATATGACTGAAACACTGCTACAGGCCACGCTGCTCTCAAGGAAAAGCAAGTGCAGACAGCACTATTCATTCCCACTAACAAATACAGTGGGGGTCCTGTCCATCATCAGAAGGGGGTGTGTCCTTCACTGCATAGGTGGACGTGTCCTTCACTCAACAAAGCCTACCAATTGCTTGGCTTAGGAAAGTGGCTGGTATTACTGTGATCTACCAATCAACCAAGAGAAACCTATACAGTGACTAATGGGAAACAGCTCTACCAAGTGAATCAGAGCAGAATATAAATGATACTTATGAATGACATTTAAACCGTGTACAATCTAATGTTACGAATACAAACAACACAATGTCTGGACAGTGGCCGTGTCTATCAAAACCATCCAGCTGGCAAATCGATGTCGTACTTATATCTGCTCCTCGGAAATGGAAAGTAAATTTAATTCCAACAAATGCTGTAAAATGATGAAGTTATTTCACAGTCTCAGCGATTAGATGGTGCTGCAGAGTAGGTAGCTATAAACCTTTTAAAAGATTAACTAACAGGGAAAAGTTAAAACGACATCAGTGCCATTATTAGGTGGAGAAACGGAAGACGACTCTAAGAGGGCTTTCCAAGGTTCTAGATGCACGTTACGTAACAGTGTAATTAGCTGGCAAGGCAGTCACACCCCTGACGTGGACATTGGAGTTGGTCTGTAGAGAGAAACCCTGGCAGGTACATGGCATTCTGATTACTCCTTGGAAATTCAAGGAATAAACGGACAAAGTTCACCTAGATAATCTGGGAGACCAAAAACGGACGTCTAATAAAGTCAATGATTAAAGCCTTCCAAACTTGACTGTTTAGCAAGGTGGAAATACTTTCCCGATTATTAATCCTTTTTGACACGTATTTTTCTCCTGAAAATGGAAGCTGGAAGAATTCATTTCAGTATTGGGCCTCTCATTAGTGGAAAGGATAAAATGGAAGCAGACACAGATATTGATTTGGCAGTGGAGAGCACCAGCTGAACATCAAGTGAGAAAAAGCTAACGTCGCTGGCTAGCAAGGCGAACGTTACGTGGGCCTGAAGCCTCAGCAGAAAGGGGAGAAGGAGCTGACGCTGTGTCGCTGGCTGCCGCTCTGCACGGCGAAGCGTGACACCCTCGGGATGAGGGGATGGGCTGTTTAAACTCTCCCTCGTCTAAATGACAGGGCTCGCTAATAGAGACGCATCTGCTTAAACTCCAACAGCCCTGTCAGCCAGTGACGTCTCCAGCCCACGGAGGTGTCGCCTGAGGAAATCCGGAGCCCTGGTGATTCATTCCCGCTGCCCCGCAGCCCCGTAGCCCCACCAGGCCACACTTATCCTGACAGCAGGAGCTGAAAAACATAATCAAACATCTTCTGCTCTAAATGTTTGCAAAGTCGTAATGGCGACAATGGGGGAATGTTCCGGATCCTCATTCGGAAGCTGGACATTAAGGACGTGCGTGTTTAGCATAACCTCACAGAAAGGCTGGGGCACAGCTAGCCACACAGACTAATATGAAGCAGCTCTGTGTCTCACCGGGCTTGTATTTTTATGATGTCTTGTTCATCTTCTGAGATAATTATTCAAATCAGGCCATTAAAGAAGAGTCACAATGACAGGCTTGACGCTGAATACGGTTAACCTTCTAACCTCATTTTCAAAGCCCCCTTACATGCGTTTACAGGACACCATTACTCCACATCAACTACTTGTTGATTGACGGGCGGTGTTTCGTCCATATTGATCATAAATAGTCATATTATTAATTTCAGCACATTCAGTTTGTCTTTAACCTCTGTTCCATATAGCTGAGCAAGACAGGCAGCACTGAGGTTTACATTCCTGAGGAGAATAACTGAGAGTTAAGATTTTTTTCTCTCCTTTAGTTGGAAAAATGTAAACTTGTGTTCAGTTTCCACTTTCCTGTGAGAGTATCTCAAGATTCCTGGAAACCGACATGGTGGCAGCAGCATGTTGTCCTCATGAGAGGAATAACTGTCACCAAGCAGCGACGGTGCATGCAATGCCCCCCTGCCACCGTGTTCCTCCAGCTAATGTGAACTGCGTGGTAGCCAGAGAGAGGCAGCATGCCACGTGAGCACTGAGTGTCCCGCACATCATAAGAGCTTAGCTCCTCTGAGACTGCACGTGACAGCAGATCAGGGTCCACCTAGGATTTATAGACATCATATCCCAAAGTCCTTTTATATGAAATACTGATGGGCCACCTAGAGTGAGGAACAGTAGAGATTGGTTTGAGGAGGACGCTGGTGGACGTTAGTGGTTCACTATGGGTATCCAGAAGCAATAAATTGGAAAAAAGCCTGGTTTGAAAGATGTGAAAATGCCAAGCCAATGTGAGTGATTTTCTACAGGAGAGTGCCGCGTCTCTGATGAGGCTCCTGACTTGCTCTGACCAGACTGAGGATTGCACGTTATCTGCTGTTTTCCTCACTTTCACCAAGGAAGATGTTAGCGGAACATCACACGTGCCACAATTTAATATACTCTGATTGGTTAAATCAGTGTATAACAAATCAAGGAGAAGATAAATCAAACTCAGCCAAGCGTAAAAGTGCAGAAGGGGTCCGGCTCCCTGAAATAGCTACAAGATCTTGGGTGATGAGTGTTTAAGTTGCCGCATGTTGGTCCATGCCAGCAGGTTGTGGTGCAATGCGTCAAAAAAGCTTTGAGAAACTGGTGTCTGCCTGGGTTTCAAGGGGAAACAAAAAATGCTGATGGGGAGCACAGGGCCCCCCCAATTGAATGTCAATTTTATTTATGCATTAATTGTCTAAGCAGATTTTTGAGGGTGATGCCCGAGGTGACCTTGGTCAGGTTGCTGCAAGGGCAGATTAAGTCATGCCTATGAATGGGAGTGACAGCAGGAAAGGGGGGTGATTCTCTGAGAGGAGGGGCTCTGCTTACATCCAGTGGCTCCCTTAAGCTTTATGGGAGTCAGCAGACTAAATGGTTATATTTGGGAGGAGAAGGAGGAGACCCAGCTGGATGTTTCTCATCAGGTCCGATGTATGCCCAAAAACAGCCCCCTCTCACCAGCCTCTCTGCCTCAAACTGTACCCCAAAGTTCCCAAGAGGAGCTTTTCCCACTTCTCGTAACAGATCAGGGAGCTGAACATCTCCAGGGACCAGAAAGCCATTTGGGACGACTTGGAGAGTTACGTTCTTGAAATATTTCAACATGAGCCGAATGACGCAAAACAGCCACGGAAATGGCTGGGCTATTCTGGTACAATCTGACTGAAATTTAGCCACCAGAAATGATTTTCCTGCACTTTACACATACGCAAGTCTTCTGTCGATTATACGAACTTTTTTTCATGCTGTTAAATGGATCAAATTAATCCCAACGCTCAGCTTAGCTGCAATTATTTCAGCCATTTGTAACTTGAAAAGCTTTTGACGTTTACTGTGCGAAAAACTGGAAGCTATTTTGTGCTTGCAGGTGCAAAGCTGAAAATATCATCTATCTATAGGTGTGTACTAAAGCATAATCTTTTCAATGGATCAATAGAAAAAATATTCTGAGACTCCTGAAAAAAAAAAAAAATGGGATGAAAGATAATTGAGCTGAGTGCTGAATGGGGAAATAAAGGGTTTTAAATGGCACGCATTCCTCCTTTCTTTTGGCATACACTCTTTCCTTCACTTTCCTGAACAGCCCACAATCTGCCTTTTCCTCACATACAATGCATGGGAAATATCCTGTTGCCATAATTTTTGTAAAACTGTGTTGCTGGTGGGTGGGAAAGGGGGATATGCTGTCCCGGGGGTGGGGTGGGGGGGCTCCTCTTGGTGTTGGAAATGACTGGCTCGAGTGGTGAGGAGTATCCTGGTGGACCTTTGGGGATAGACCTCTCTGGAGCGGGGGAGGAAGCCTGTCCAGACAGACAGAAGGATTGTGTGTCCTAAACTCTGACTGCAGGGGGGTGAACTTTGGCTCGTTAGAAATTCCCTCTGTAGAAGCACTGCTGATTCTTTTGTTTAAATTCCTCTCCTGCTAGACACTCTTCACTTCCATGTTCTGATTGCTGACTACATCCACTCTGCCACTGAATGAATAACAGCATAAACTAGAAAAAACCTTTGTTTTACGTTTTGAAACACTAAAGTGTACCCTGTAACACTGTAACCAAGTGCACAAGTAACACTGCAATACAATGAACAGGTAACACTGAGAAAGCAAATGTAACTGAACAAACAAGTAACACTGAAAAACACAAGTAATACTGAGGAAGAAGATACTGAACAAACAAAAAACACTGTCTGAAAAAAAACAAATAATACTGCAACTGAATAAAAAGTGGCACTGAAACAGAAGTAACAACTACTAGTGTAACTAAGGAAGAAAACACTTTGAACCCAAAAGTAACACTATAAAAGTGGCTGCATACATCAAATGATGTCCGGACAAAAGTGAATCGAACACATTGGCAAGAATAATCTGTCTCACACTCTAAACAAAACCAACTGGTTCGTTCTATGTCACGCCACAACACTGGAAGGAGCAGAATGTTTTCAACAGCAGACCCGCACACAGAGCGGAAATAAACATACGCTTACTTGCAAGTTCTACCCATAAACTGCAAGTTGTCTGCAAATCTTTAAAATCTCAATATCATCTATCATATAAATGTGGATAACTTCACACAAGCTCAGCAAGTCTTCCTTCCATGGCATTCATTTTGTTTACTAATTTATTATTATTCTTTTCTGAAAATATTTACTTCCATAATTCTACAATATTCTGTTGTCAGGATGCTCTATTTGTGTACTTCTTTAATTTGCACCACGTTTACTTGTTTGCACTATGTGCACTGTCTTTGCACTTTTTCTGTTTGCACTATAAGTATTTTTGCCTGCGCACTTGCTGCTGCATGCACCAGAATTTCCCCCTGGAATCAAAAAAGTCAATCTTAATCTTAAAAATTGCAAAACCTTTTGATTTTGCTTCTGGAACATTGCAGGGAACTAGTGACGCACGAGACTGCGTCTTTTATGTAGCCAATCGTAGACGGTGGGGGCGGATCACAATAAATGAAAAACTAACTAACTAAGATCACTGCTTATATGATACTGTATTGAAAAGTGATTATATTGATTTTGTTTGAAGTTTGTAAGCATCTTAACTTTGCATGCTAAAGCTAACATGCTAGTCCCCAATCTGACAGTCTAATGGACCCACAGACGTGCAACAAGTAGCCATTGTGCTGTGCGTTTATGTCCCTGCAGACAACCTCTTGGGCTGTGAAAGCGGCGCTCATAGACACGGCTGCTTTCTGAATGCCTGCAGAGGAATAAACTCACGTTGAATCTCTGCACCGTGAGTCACTGGCTTTTAAACTCTGCCCCTTAGCGCAGGCTAAATGGCCGCCTGCAATCTCTGGGCATGTAACACACAGCCTGCTCAGGCTGAGAGCGTCTTACACAGAATGTAAGGCACTTTGCTGGTCACCTGCAGTTCTCTGTTGTCTCTTTGGGGATGGGAAGGAGGGGGGACTAATATCTGAGCCTTCTGCCTGTGGTCACTTGGCACAGGTGAAATGCGCAGTGAGGGCATGTAACTGCCCGTTCACTTGCTTTCTCCTGACTGCTTCAAGCTGCATCCAGGGAAGGAGCCAAGCCGGACTCAGACTCCTGGGGAGGAGATCTGAGTCTCTGCAGTAGGAGTAGCAGTGGGGGGGGGATCTTGTGTGGCTCATTAGGTTAGGACACTGTGCCTGTGAATGGAAGGTCACCAGTACAAATCCCAGGGTCGGCAGAAGGATTTCATCACTGGGCCCTTGAGCAAGGTCCCTAACACAGAATCAGTCCAGGGAGTGTCTGACCCTGCCTTCACAAAATAAATGTAGTAGTAACCTTGCACATGCCTCCATGAAGGCATTGCAACAGCTCCATTACACCATTCATGAGATGTTTCATGTCGCCATGGAAATCTTACAGAAAAGTGTCGAAGAGGTCCATTTCACAAGGTGGTCCTCACAGCTTGATAAACAACAGATTTTTTTCATGGTCACTTCTGATCTGAAGGGAGGTATGTGGCTTGTAAATACATTTGGCTTTTGCTAGGGTGACGTGTTCCCCCCCCACCCCCGCCAACCAATTCCATCTCCCGCATAACATTTAACGGACTGGCTGCCATATTTTTGCAGTCCTGTGCCCCCTAGAATTTTATGATTCATCGCAGACTGTCTGACTGCCTTTCCTCCGTTAAACCTCCAGGCACATTCCCACCATTTATTCGCTTAACCACCATCTGCACACACACCGCTGCTTTCATTCACACCTTCCCCAGAGTTCACAGTGATCAATATCTCATAAGGAAGACGAAAACTCCCCAGGGACTAAAATTATTAATCTGTCACTGCAAAACAGCTCAACCTCAAAATAGCCTCTTTTACCAAGGATTTCCTCGCCTTCAAAAACGCTGTGTGGGTTTTTTTTTTTGTTCGATCTCACATAGCATGGCATGGAGCTGGACTGGAACAGTGGCCAGACGCAGAAAAGCAGAGTGACAATACGACCGGAGTGAGTTATTATCTACAATGAGATGCTGCTCTGTTCAATAAGCCTCTTAGGCATCATTTCCTCTCTATACAGAAATGGGAGGGCAGACTGACTCCCTGAATCTAAAACGTCTGACAAGCCAATCAGTCGCTAGATCTGCAGAGGTGTCTTCAAGGAGCGGAAAATACCCGAGTTTTAATGCATGCGAGTTGCACGCAAGTCATGACCACAGCTTCGCAGGGATTTGAAACATGGGCTTGTGTGTGTATGGTTAAGGACAGAGAAAATTGCTTGGAGAAGATAAGATAAGATAGGAAAAGATACGATAATAAGATAAATATACACACAAGCACTTAGGCTATCCATAGAGGAGAGTGTGCTCATGTCACAGCTGTCCTGGATACCCAAACATACACATGAACACAAACAAAGTCCTCAGTCTAAAGCATGGAGGTTCTTCTGCAGTCCTTGCATTTACGGAAGCAGTGGGAGTTATAATAAGTCATATGGAGCCATCTGCTATGGCTGTACCCTGATGGACCATGTTAGCTCTTGGATCTTCACAGCTGGATCACTATGCACAAGCATGCCCAAACTTGGACTGGGGACCTACCTGCCTTATGACTGCTCTGGGTACTCCAGCCTTCATGGCGGCTGTCAGAACGCCCCATAATAACCCTCAATCTCCCCTACCCCTACCCCCACACCCCACAGCAAAGTAACAGGAATGTAACACCATCCAATGCCACTTCTAGAAAAAACAAAGACCAGCCAACCGACTAGACCACCGACATGGACATAATCACAACCCAAAGGCTCTCAAGAAATCTAGAGTTGGTTAAACTGTTTGTTTTTCTAAACAAATATGGGAAAAGAAGTCGAGAACGTCAAATGCAAGTCCGAAATGAGCAGCAGAAAGCTTGAGTGACCTCAGGGTACATCTCCCCTATATGAAGTTTTATCTTTCAAATAAAATAGTCACCACTATGTCTTCTTCATATAAAACAGCCCAGAGAAGACACTGAATTACTGTAGTGAACATCCTTTTAATAACACCCCACACTGTCCACTATATTAAAATAACGATAAATACCCATGAATTCTGGTTTAACATATCCAGCTGGGATTCTAAAGATATGAATATCTAGAAACGCAATAACCTTGACATTAATTAGTTAAAGTCACAGGAATTTCAGAGGAAGCCACACAAGTAAAAATATATACATATCACACAGGCCGGCCTGTGACACGATGCAGACACTTTCGCTTAATATTAGAAAAACATTTTAACTTGATAAGCTTCATGGTTATTGCTATCAACTCCATTATTGAGTTCAGTGTCAATTATCTATGGAAATGGTCCTGGCAAGCCTCAGGCAAACCTCACCCAGTCCTTAATGTGCACTATGAATTGTGGGTATTGTGAAAGCCACTGAGGAAATACATGTACAGCGAAGAATGTCTGTGGCCTCTTGCCTTTGCTAGTAGATTGCTACTGGAAGTGGGGTTGGTATCTCAGAGTGTGGTACCTCATGGTGTGGTGTCTCATGGAGTAGCATTTCATGGTGTGATGTCTCATGGTGAGGAACCTCAGTGTGGTACCTCATGGTATGGTATTTCACCGTGTGGTATGCAGACTCTCTCACACCGCTGCCAGCTTAAAATATCTCATTCGCTTGCTTAGAGTAAATAGTTCAGTTTGTGGGCTGGCTTTCATAGACTCTTATGTCTAAGTGTTATATCTGGGCCACGCAAACCCAAGGAATTATTACTGTACATGTCCTGTCTGAGCAAATGAGACCCTCGGAGTGGGAAGGGCGGGTGGCGCCCTTGCAGCCTCAGAGAAGAAGCACAAAACAGGGGTAACACAGCGCAATTGCCCTGATCCTTTCTGAGGCCGTCACTGACCCAGACTGTTAGGAGGACCATCGTAACAAGATGGCTTTTTGCTGAGGCCTCACTTGATTTTTGCAGCCGATGTTTATTATTGATGCTCAGAAATATACCAGGGCTGTTCGACACTCTCAAAATCCCGGCTCTAAATCAGAGCCAATTAAGGGAGGTAATAAAAGCGGCTTCAACGAACATAGAAACACAACGGCCTCCTCGGCCACCCGACGGCCTCCTCGGCCACCCGACGGTCTACTTCAGTTTGCACACATCATTGGCTTTCCTTCTCACTTTAAGGTCCGAGAAACCATGGGCCTGTTTGCGCCAAGCAGCTCATAACTGAACTGGGAGTCCACGAGTGAACAGATGAAGCTGAGATGGACTTTTCCTGTGCCAAAAACACCCCGGCAAACACGCAGGTCTGCGGCACTTGACTCACGCTCCTTAATTGCTCTTTCATTGGCCACACAGAGCTGGGCTTCGGTGTGGATGGTCATTTGCAAACGGGTATCTGTTCAGCATCACACAAGCAATGTGCTGACAGCCTGGCTCCACCGCTGGTCCCATCCTACCCATAAGTCAAGATGGTGATGATGAAGCAGACAGTCGACCCAAACATCCTGAGGAATTGTCCTCTCTGTGATGGCCTCCTCCTGCAGTATGGCGCTCTCCAGGCACCTCCAATCACCTTTGGGCCCTGCCGCTCACCTGAAGCCAGCGACTCCCTCATGCTCTACATCTTCCCTGTCTAGTCTGACAGGTTCAGCAACAGCATCTTACCAGAGGCTGTCAGGGTGCTAAATGTCCTGCTGTCCATCTTGCCCAGTCCTGAGGTCACTCACAACTAATTATTTATCTTTGTCACTATATCTATTCCATGCCGTTATGCTGCTGCTGTACGACTTATTGTTTACATACACATTGCCCTGTGTATACGAACCCTTATGTATGTACATAAACCCGTTTCCTGCCCCCCGTTTTGTACTGTCAGGTGTTTTGCAATGTAAGGACTGTGAAAACCACCCCCCTTGCCACTTGGTGTCCGTATTTCACACTATAATCCTGGGGGAACGTTATTTTGTGCCACTGTACACTTGTTTATTGATGGTATGACAATAAAACCCACTTGATTTGACTTGAGGAGCTCGGCCCTGGTGACGTTATAGCATCTCAGTGACTCCCTGACAGAACCTGATGGGATCTGACCCCGATCCAAGCAGAATCATGAAGACAGCAGGTTTTTGTGAGCTGTGCGCAGCAGGTAACCACATCACGCCAGAATGGAGCAGACACAGCTTCTAAAAACAACTGCACTTATCCTTATAACTGCCTTCACCATGGAAATAAAAGCCATTTGACATAGGTGGTATAAAATCATTCGGCATCAAGTCTCCTAGTACTTTTTTCACAGAATAACAGTCAATATTAGCCCAGCAGGTTACGAGACTGTGTCTGTGATTGGAAGATTGGCAGTTCAAATCCCTGGGTTGGCATAATAATTTTACTTTTGGGCCTATAAGGTCCTTAACCCCCGACTGCTACAAGGACTGGCTGACCCTGCTTTCTCAAATGTAAGCATGTTATTTTGGATACAATCGTCTACTGAATAAATGATATATGTTGGGTTTAACTCCTGGTCTTAACTTGAATGCTGGTTCCACCATTCTAGGTGTACCTGACAGGGTGAACTGATGGGTAGCCTCTCACTCAAGTGCGTAAACTAAACATTATGGGATGCCAAGACCATGATGACTACCCACGTAAAAGAAAGAAATCATCTACACTGCACTGGATGGTGCCCCTTCCTTATCTCCCGAACATTCCAGCACTCATTTTCTTGTTATGATTACGTTGCTTAGCAAACACCCAAAGACATTTGTACTTCCAAATATATGCTTCTTTAGAGCTAAATAATTTGCAGAAGAGCACCTCCTGAGACTTGAACCAGAAATGATTCGCTAAAAAGAAAACGCCACGGGGTTCTCCTGCCGCCATTTTGGTAATGAGAAGGAGCGGTCATTCAGCATCACCGGGGACCTGGAGAGCGGCCAGCGGCCCAAAGGTTCCTACCTAAGTCATTGTCCCCGTGTCCAATAAAAATGTCTAAAGATAGACCAAAGGCACCATCTGGACATGCTCAGTGATGCTGAACAGCTTGAAGGCCCCACGTGCAGACCCCGGATCCTTCATTCTGAATGGTGAGAGCATAAAAAATACATCATGCATGAAAAAAAAAACACAGATTGCAGCATATGATATACTGAGACATGTCACTAAAGATGTGCACCAACTGCACACTATTTATGGATGTTTATAAGTTTGCTTCAGTGTTTACTGTTTATCGTATCGTCTCTTTGTATGTATGTCCCCTGTTTCACATTCTTGAGCCAGGCAACCAAGCGTTTCACTGCACATTGAGAATAAATGTGTATACAATAAATAGATATTCAAGAGAGGGGCAGCATAGTGCTACATTGGTTAGCACTGCTGCCTCACACTTTTGGGACCAGGGTTTGAGCCTCCGCCTGGGTTCCATGTGTGTGGAGTTTGCGTGTTCTCCCTGTGCACCCAGTTTCCCCCTCACAGTCCAAAAATATGCTGAGGTTAACTGAAGTTACCAAGTTACCCATAGGTGTGCATTTGTGAGTGGATGGTGCGTGTGAGTGTGCCCTGTGATGGGTTGGTGTGCCATCCGGGTTTGTTCCCTGCTTTGCGCCCATAGGCTCCAGACCCCTGTGTCCCTGAATTGGACAAGCAGTTTCAGAAAATGTATGGATGGAATTCTTTGTAAGACTGATAGATTGACCTTAAACAGTCAACTAAAGGCCTCAGGTTTAATCAAGTGAAGAAAAGACAGTGGGTTCCCAAAACTCCAGGGATGCCCAAAAAAATTTTAATCAACCGCTGAGACTTCAGAGTGGAGAGTGACTGGCATGTTGGGGCAGAGGGAGTCTCTAAGTCACAGATCGAGGATCGTGAAGTGAGGGACTTGTGTTTTCCGCACAGACTTTGCGATCAGGTGCGTGCCTCGCTCTCTGCTGCTCATAAATCTCCCAGGGCTGTCAGTGTCTCCAAGCCCACATTATGTAAACTGAGGAGAGCCATCGCCTGCTGCTCAGCGCGATTCGCCTGCCGCAACGCGCGATTCGCCTGCCGCAACGCGCGCGCCAGGGTAAAGGCAACGCCCTCCTTTTACAGGACATAACTCAGACAGGCTTTGGCACCCTGCAAACTCTACAGTCCCCAACCAGAGGGGGACAGTGCTGTCCTGGGGTAGATGGAGAACAGGGCACAACACAGTTCCTGCCATGCCCCTAACATTAGTGTTAAATGCCTTACAGCTTTTCAGATATAAAACGAGTTACATCATTCAGTCACTGCAGCATTTATGCATTCAGCAGATGCTTTTATAAAATAAAAAACTGACTTACAGCTACGTCAAACACTGCACAAATATTGAAATAATGTGCTGTTAACCTGAAGCTATTTGTCAGCAAGCAGGTAATCAGTCCCTTACCCAGCCAGCTACCTGGCAGTAGGTAACCAATCCCTTAACCAGTCAGCTACCTATCAGTAGGTTACCAGTCGTTAAATGTGTCAGCCACCTGTCAGTCAGTAACCGATCCATTACCCAGCCAACTACCCGTGAGTAGGTAACCAGTCCATTAACCAGCCAGCTACCTGTTAGTAGGTAACCAGTCCCTTATCCAGCCAGCTAACTGGCAGTAGTAACCAGTCCCTTAACCAGTCAACCAGCAGTTGTATATGAGGTTGTAATCTTTGCATATTTATGACTTTTCCTGCATATTCAACTAAAAGAATATTCAACTCTCAGAGCTGCTGAAGGACCAGCTCATGCTTTTCAGATTATAAATGAGTCATATTCTTTTAAAAACGCCTGATACGTCCAGCTCAATTAACAAATGACTATAAGCGAGCGCCTGGAGAAACCGTAGAACGGTAACGGTTCAGTCTGTGTCTGCGAGTGATCAGACAGGACACAGGAAAGAGCCATGAGCCGCGCGGTAAGTCCTCAGCACTCACGCCCGTGCCTAGCCGCCTCACTTCAGAGGCAGCGAGTTACACCGACAGCTCCTTTTCCTGGCAAATCTCAAGTTCTCGCATTCCATAATAATACACTGCTGCCTCCCATCCGTGATAACACCCCCCAGTGAATATGTATGCCAGCAGATAGTTTTTACCATCTTACCATCTAGAGCGAAGGTAAAAGGACCCCTGACCACAACGGTGACATTGGTCTGCTCCCATTTGAACCTGACTGGGGGCCCAAACAGAACTGAAGATAAAGATATGGAGGGCTGGTGGGGTGGGGGGGGGCGGTGCACATGGCCAATTTTAGTGCACTGGGGCTACGTTCAGAGGTCAGAAAGTCGACATCTAATCTTGGCTGTAATTTGTTTAATGTTACTAGATATTTTTGTACGTTACCCTACATGACATGAAAATCGAAGAACCACAGACTGGGAATGTAAGAAATATCTTCCATGAAGAAATGAATTAATGTTCTTTTTCTGAACTGGACGTGTGTCTTATCATTCCTGAATGAAGGGGTGGCATGTCTCCCTCTGTGCTCACCCCCCACCAAACCCAGGCAGGGCGTTATGATCCCCAAAATTCGGCTCTCATCAGGCTGCAGAGCTGTAATCTTGGCGTGACGGTGACCCGAGCCGGCTGGGGTCAGAGGTCATGTGCGACCCACGGAAAAAAGCCACAGTTTTAGCCAAAGCACCAACATGTGGGACGTTAGAGCTGATTTGGGGGCGATTACAGCCCTCATTTTGAATTAAAGAGAAATAACACACAGAGGGAACGTTATCGCTAGGATCACTATTGTCATTAGAATAAAAACTCATTGTAAACATAATGCAAACTTCCAATAATTTTCCTCCAAGCCAATGAGGCAGGAAATAAACATTCATTAGTAAAAAACAAGAAAAACACGGAGTCGTATTTAGCGCAGACAAAGATATCTTAAAATCAATACACAAAACACAACACGATACTATATAAGGTATGGAAGCGAAATTACTACACTTATCTCCAGAATAAATCACCTTATTTTTAAAATGGATGACTCATCGAACCACGGTACCGAGTACACAATGCGGCATTTCTGTAAGCATACCTGTTGATTTAATTTCAATTTGAAACTGGAAAAATATATGGATTAAATTAATTTAAAATGCAATATATAAATTAATTTGAGTAACTAATCTGCTGTACCGTAACTCATATTTTTCTGTAAAAATACGCTCATTGGTTTATAAAACTAAATGATTCTACAACTGAACGCGAAGCAACATTTATAGCAGCCCGTGACTGTGTCCGGTCATTTATAAGGCAGGAATAACCATGAATCACTTGTTTCGTAGCACCTGTTGATTTTTTTCAGGGAAATCAATTCTTTCATGAATCAATTCTTTCATAAATTTTCCAGGCACATTATGGGAAGACCAAGAATATAGTCAATTCACGTTAATATCTACATATATTTTACTCTAAACAATAAAAAGATATATTTTCTATAAAAATGAACTACCTGTTTATTAATAAAATCTGACCGTTAACGGACCGTAAGTTTCAGAGTACTGTTTTGCAATAATAATTATTATTATTTTTAACAAGTAATAATAATAATAATAATAAAAATATACATTGCAGTTTTAAGTTAAATCAGGAACATATATAATTTTTCCCCCAAGTATCCAGTTATATACACTAACAGAAATGTTCACGCATTATTCGGGATCTTCCAAAGTGCAGCTACAACCTGCAGCCTGCCTCTGAATGTGCACCAACGTCCGCGGCTCTGACTCTTACCATCTCGAAGCGGCGATCCCAGCTTTCAGGACCATGTTACCGAGCGCACATCTCCTCAGCGCCCGTCGTAGAGGCTGGGGCTGCCCGCAGTCTCTGCGCGTCTTCAACCCGTTTCCCGGCTCGCGGTCTGCGCATCGGTCCGACCGCAATGGACCGGGTCGATCAGCGTCCCCGCAAGCCGCGCCTTCAAGTCCCTCCCCCGGCGGAGCGGGCAGCCGCACTGGGACGCGCCGACCTGGGGCTTCGTAAGAGCGGACCTTACTCCCGGGAAAGCCGGGCTACCGCTCGCGTTTTCAGGCTTGTGGAGACACGCGTGTGTTCACGAGAGCATTAATGTAATTAAATAAAGGTTAAATCAGGGTTAAACGGAAAACAGTCCGTGCCGCTCAATTACTACAGAGTTAGTTTGTACGCATTTAAAGCGTCCGGCAGCTCTTCGAGGGACAAGCAGGGCTCGTAACATTTTCAAAGCCATTAAGATACACGATTAAGATAGAAAGCTCACTGTTAATGCCAAAGGAGATCTGACATTCCCCACTAGACCGTATATTTACTGCAAGAAACTGAAACGTACGACTAGGTACATTATTTTAATCAAATTATTAAAATTACTTTTCAAAATAATATATATGTAGTATAAGTAAAACATTTTAAAACATTTTGCACATCTTTATGGTTTCTTGGTGTCTTCACGTTTACTTAAGGTACAGCTTAGTTTTTTAATTTTTAAACTGTTGAAACTGAATTTTCAGGCGTGACTTCACGTCCCGTGGAAGACATTGGGAAACGAGTGAAATAATCAAGCTCATGTATAACTTTTTGAGAAACCAATTCAATGAGCTTATATTTCATTTAATATCAGTGACAATTTTAAAGAAAGGGGCGTCTGTAGATTTAGTAGTATGTAACTTGCTCATTTACAGTATCTGTGCCTCATTGTACGAAGAGTGGGTGTATGCCATACATTTTCTTCTGCATTTATTTCCAAGGGGTTTGGAAAACCGAAGTGCTGTTTGTAAAGGGACAGCCCCACCTCACCCTACACGGGCTCACCTTGCTGTGCTTGTCTCTTTACCACGCCCACCCAGCCAGTTCAAAGGGACTTTTATCCGCTGTGATTGGAAGAAAGCTCTGCCTTTAACACTGCCAATAACGTGACCTGTATGGCTCCTGAGAGAGACTGGAACCTGGCAGGAAGACCTGGTGTGTGCGTGTCACACAAAGTGTTCAATGTCTGTACATTACATACATGTAAAGTATCTACCACAAGGCACACCATATTAGAAAAAGAACAGATGCCAAGGGTGAGGACACCATATGCTGTCACTCACAGTAGGTTTAATCCACTTCTTATTGGTTAGTTTATGAGATTCCATTGGGTCAGACAGTGCACAGAAACCCAAGTCGGCTCCTCACATCTCACTTGTACGTGGAAGATAAGACCTTGTCAAAATCACACTGTGCTATTTGTTACACAACATTGTAGCCAGCTTCCTGTAGACCTATGATCCTGCACTAAAAATATATATATTTATGAAGCACCGACTGAGAACACGGGGCAATAATCCCTCTAATTATGTGTGATCTGTCAGATATGTTCTTTGGTGAAAATGCAAAGAAAAATACATCACAACAGTGGAGCATTTTGGGGCTCAGAGTTCTGAATGAACTGTGGTGATTCCTTTGTGTTCAGACTCATTTTCCAGATTTTTCCCATTTCACATTCTGTCCCTTTTCATTTTCCAGCCCATTTTTTTAAATAAACTTGTTCCTGGGAAGAAAATCCTACCCACGTTTGAAGGCAATGAACCCCACTGTTCAACCCACAAATGTATGCGCTGCCCACTTACTGATCTCTCAGTTATCTACAACAGCAGCCCTTGCCAGTAAACGGCACACAGATAACACTGCCTTTTGTTTTATATATTTTGTTTTTGGTTTATAGACCCATGTTCAATTCCACCACAAGGTTTTTTATTTTTTTCAACCAGAAAGGAGAAACCTGTGGTAAAATATGACTGCTGGTTTTTGTGCTGAAGAGGATAAACATGAAACAGAAAACTGTACTGAGCCAGATGGTCAGGTTTAGCCATTTGAAGTTTCTGGAATTGTAAAAGGCTCAATTATATAGAAATATTAACCTAGAAATTGCATATTAATGAGACACGTAAAGCAAATCACGCATTCCCATTCCACATGAAAATGCAGTGTGTCCATGACAGGAACATTTAGATATGAACTGAAAAGTTAATTATCATAATTATGACTTTGTATAACATGCAAATAAACGGCGTATCGGAAATAAGTGGCACAGTTCCTGCCGTTTTCACAACTCATAACCAGCAAGGCAGTGGGGGGGGGGGGGGGGGGAGGGGGGGGGCATTGGGGGGCGGGTGTGGAATGAGGGGGCAGTTTGGGGCAGGTGTGGAG
>JAAGVU020000002.1:27060929-27085839 GCA_011763525.2 Mormyrus iriodes
ATATACACACACACACACACACACACACACATATATATATGACTGCATAACGCATATACACAAGACATTAAGACACAGAAGACAGAAGACATTAAAACATGGACATAGACAAAAGACAAACACCTGATCAACAGATGCCACCGAATAGGAATGTGCACTAATTAATAGGGTAGTTCCTTCACCTGATATATTAGACGTAAATGTTTCCTCTAAAGGTTTCTGAGCTCATTTATATTCCTAGAGCTAATATTGCCAGTCCCAAACCACGCTCCATTCCAGACTGTCTGTAAGGTGACCTCTGGAGGCTCCGTGGAGCACAAGGTGCATATGTTCAGCCCAGCCTGGTCCTGATGCACTAAACCAGTGTTTACCAAACCAGTCCTCTGGGACCTACAGACATTCCACATTTTTGCTCCCTGCCAGACAGTCCATGTTTGGAGCTGGGAGGGAGCAAAAACAAGGACTGTCTGGGGGTTTCAAAGGACTGGATTGGGAAACACTGAAGTAAATACCGCATGGTCAGTCCGGCCAGTCGAGGCCCTGACGCAATCATGCACTGGTGTCATGGGGGGGTTGCCAGTTGCTGAAATACCTATCATCATGGCAGAGGTATTTTTGAACGTCTGGGTGTTTGGGTTCTGCTGTTACAACGGTGATGGGGGCTGACACCCCCCGTTGAAATCAATGCCTGCAATTCTGTTCTTGCATTTGTACTGTGTTTGAAGAAAAAAATAGAAGGAGATTCCTCTCCTCGGAGGAGATTTGATGGTTACACTTCAATTACGGGAAGGTAACGTTCATGGGCTCAGGTGATGTCGGTGGAATAGCTTAAGCTCCAGAACAGAGGAACATGCCAAGCTGTGAGAATAACGATCCCAGCTGTATAAAAACAGACAAACGAGGACACCCATGTTTAGATTCCATCATTTATTCATAGTCCCCCCCTTGCCTTCAGCTGTAAAATATCAATTTATTATTTGTTATTATTGTTATTATTGTAGATTTGAACTACATGTATCACACTCACAGAAGATTCATCTCTTCACTGTACAACACATTATTTACTTCTGGGCCGTTTCCATGGAATTCCATGCAATACTTTCTCTGACATTTTTTGCACTGTTACTATTTATTGAGTTTATTAAAATAATTAAGTATTATTCATTGCTACTAACCACTAATGTGTAAATGTTTTTTACTGTCTAAATGTGAGCTGTGTTGCTCTAAACTGGAAATTTCCTTTGGGACTAATATAGTACCTATCTAATAATAATAATAATAATAATAATAATAATAATAATAACGATGATAGTATTAATAAGCTGAGAGTCATAATGTTTTATGGAACAGTGTAACACTGCATCACTGATCAATCCTCAGACTGCTGGGCCTCTTGACACCCCGCTCGACAAACTGAGTCTCTCACACGTTCCTCAGACGCCCATCTGCCATAACTGCTTACCCAGCACAGGGCACTGTGAGTCTGGAGCCCGTCCCAGGAAACAGTGGGCACAAGACGAGCGGCTCCGGATGGGATTGCCGGGCACACGGTGCTCAGTACCGCCTGACAGTATGTTTTTTGGACTGGGGGAGCGAGACTGGAGTGCCTGAAGGAAATCCTCACAAACACCACGCACGCAGAGCCGGAGATGGGATTCAGAAGCAAGGCCCCAGAAGCACGAGGTTGTGAGGCTACCCATGGAGCCACAGCTATTCTCAAAGAGGCAAAGCCCTTTAATTACAAAGGCTTTAGCTAAATGAATCGTTAAAATAAAAACACGGTGAGTCAGAGCAATTGTCACGGGCTGTACTGATACCCCCTAAGAGCAGAGAGCCATTAGTCCGACCGGCCTGGCCGTTACGGAACGCCCAGATCCCTCATGGCAGTCGGGGGCCTCGGTGAGAGCCGCGGGGGTGCTACACGGCCACATGTCCTTGGACATAATAGCACAGATCAAAAGAGGTGTGTAAATAGGGGCTAGAAAAAGCTACGCACTGCCAGGGCAACAGGCCATGAACTTTGAACACCTCAGCAATAATCTAGCGCTCCATAACTGGATAACTAGATAACCAGAAACCAAAGGGGTGGAGGGCCAAACACTCTTGTAAAATCATCTTACTGATGCCGATGGTGGCTCACATTCCAGATGACAGTTCCTAATTGCAGGTAGCACCACCTACAGGAGACATTTTATTTAGCTTTTATCCAGCGTGACGTACAGTGGGAAGAGCAGGATCAGACTGTCCATGGCTAAGGGGCTTATTTGATTTGACATCTCTCTGCCAAATGCAAGATTTGATCCAGCAACTTTCTGATCACAGGAACAGTTCCGACCCATTGAGCCACACACCCCACAGCCACTTTGTTCATTGGTCTGTGGCTTTTAAACGAGTCCCCATTCAGGGGTGACGTCGTCTTGCTGAGGATAATTCCTCTTGAGATTGCAATTAGAGATCATTCTTCATTAATGCAGACATTACAGCTGATTGTGGGCTTATTGGATGCTCTTCTAGCCCAGCGGTTCCTAGCCTGTTAATTAAGTGTCACAGGCACGTTAGAGGAACTTTACTGTGTGTGTGTATGACAGGAATTGGCTGGAAACGTAACTTGTGAGGATCCTCCTCTCCAATCACGTTCACCATCCTCCGAAAGGCTTTTATGTTTTATGTTGACTGGGCTCAACATCATGATGGGAGGAATGTGAGGGTCACGATGTGTGGTCACTTTTGTCATGGAGACTGGAAACTCACAAGTGGGGATCGAGTCATGGTGTCTATTATCATGAATCGAATCGCAAATCCGAAATCAGAGATGAGGGTCAGACAAAGGCAGGTGAGGATCAAACAGGGCAACAAGGACAATGAACAATCGTGAAATATGAAATCAAGCGAAAGCGAGGGGATCCAGAATCAAGTCAAACACTCAAAGCTTAACTCTAAAGAGGATGAGAGTTTGACCTGCAGTGAAAGTCTCGTAGTTTAACGTGAAAGTCATTGTGGACACACCACAGCACAAGGTACACAACTATGAAGTGTATCCTCTGCATTTAACCCATATGTGACACAGTTATTGTAGTGCCTGGGGAGCAGTTCTTGGGTGGGTGGTACCTTACTGGTCAGGGACTCAAACCAGCAACCTTTCAATCACAAACATCGCTTAGCTCTACAAGCAAAGAAACTGCGGCACAAGCAGAGTGTTACAGTGGGATACAGTATTCCACTCAACACATCAACTGTAAGAGACATCCGGACCAAATGAAACATTCAGGGACCAGTAAAAGAAAACACTCCTGAAATATTAATGGCTACTTTTTGAAGGTCCTTTTAAGGACAAATATTAAGTTGAGTAGGTACCAGACCACAGTGCAGCCCGGCGATAATGAACATGTTACCCCTGTTGTTTCTGATGACCCGTGACCCGTGTTGATGGGCTGGGAGAAAGCAATAGCTTCACAGGAGCGCTTTAATGGAGTACCACTTCTGTGACTCTCGCATGCCTAGCTCTTGTTTTTGCATCTTTTGGCTGTTATGAATTATTACATCTGTGCATATATTCATTGCTGTAATTGCCTTCCATTTGTGCTTGCAGTGATTATGTTCTCGGTTATTAACAAGGCACAGCATGCGGTTTTTAAGTGTTAAATCATCCATCCTTCATCATTAACTGGACTGAACATTTTTCCAGAACACAGAAGCTGTACTTGATCTGTTTCTGAAATTAGCTCCCATCAAGCTGCACCCTGCGTGCATATTGAAGTCTTGCTCCGTTGTCACTATTGCAAGGGGAAGTTAGAAGGTCACATGATCACTGTCCAGCCTATCAGCACTCAAGGCTGTGACTGGGCACTATGGTCAGGAAAAGTGCCTGGGATGTCAGATGCAAACACTTTCTATTCGCTCGAGCTCGGCTGCAGGCTGCCAAAACACTGGCAAAAGCAAATTTGCTCCCTGTTGAAAAAAACAGCACAAACCAGTATAACTGGTTACCAGCATGACCAGCATAATGCATGTGGTTATACCAGCATATTTTGTATTTTGGTGCTGGTGGACCAGCATCCTTAATGAAATATTGCTGGTGGACCAGCTTCACGTGCAAGTAGACCAGCACAGCTATGCTGGTCCACCAGCTACACCAGCACCAAACCAGCACTAACCAAAACAGCACTACCCAGCAAGACCTGCACAGAAATCATGCTGATCTGTGCCATTTCTTTCAGCAGGGCTGTAATTTCACTAAACGTATTAACAGGGGAAGCATTTTAAAAGCAATGAAGGGAAACCATTGCACTGCTGAGAAAAGGCCTGTATAGGCAGTAATATTTATCTGCAGTCATGTAACAGGGACCCACGCAAGGCATCCAACCCCAGCCGCACTAATCAAAAACCTCACACTGTGCCTGATCAATTACACCTACTGGCTCTTTCTGCTGGAGCGGCTGATTGGAGGATGCAGAGCTGTGATGTCCTCCATGTTTACGAGCTGCCGGGCCGCAGGCAAGACCCCCGCCTTTGATCATGGCTACCAAGCAATGGTGTCCCTTCCCAGTCACGGCCTCACTGTGGCCAAGGCACCCAGTTGAAAGCTGAGGAAACATCAGAAGTCTGCCTTCAAAAGCCTGCTCCCCCACACCAGGCTGTCTGTGCTCTATAGCTCATCCCCTCGCAGCAGTCTGATTCGTGCTTTTCTTGCCATTTGTTCCAAACTGCCAGTTATTCTGTGATTAATAGACATTTTTAAAAATAGCCAACTATTCTGAATTTTTGAACAGAAAGTCAACTGATCAGAGATAAACTGAGATATTTTGCAACCCCGAGTGTCTTTGTCTGAATAATAGCATCACTCTTATTTGTTCAGTTATAATGTTTTTTTTGTTTAAATAAAAATGTTTTCCTGAAGATTATAGATTATACCAGTTTTGAAACTAAACAAGCAAATACCATTTTTGTTGTAGCAGAATTTGAAGAGAATCTTTCTGGAGCCTAGACATGAGGTCAGGGGCGTTGTTAGGCTTATTTTAGGGGGGGTTTATGCCCCCTAAAATGCTTTTAGTCCCTCCCAAATAAATGTGTATTTATTGGCTTAAGTCATGAATCATTTGCCATCATCCCCCCCAGGAAAGACTCAGCCCCCTATCCATTCATTTCTAACAACGCTCCTGCATGAGGTCAGAAGCACTGACCATGCAAAAACCCCAAACTAACATTTCTACAGTCTTGTCCAGGTTCAAAATTTACTTTGTCACTGAGCTCTGAAATACCAAGTGTATTGGTATAAACGCTAATTTAACTCAGCTATTTTAGCCAGGCCCGGGGTCTGCGCCATGGAGATGGTCTATTGAAATGATGGCTCATTCAACCTGGCTTTTCAGATGCAAAAAAATGGTTCATTTACAAACAGCCCCATGCTAGCACCAACCAGTCCTGCAGCCTCATTTACACAAACCCTTCATCTGGTAATCACAGAAGACCGCTTAGAAGCCAACAATAATCTCAGGACGAGTCATGCCTACAACGTGAACAAATAGACTGGGACTGACGGCCATTCCCAAAGAACCTTTTCCCGTCTGCCCAAGTGCCTAAGTTCCTGCCTTTTCAGGTGCACAACTCCCTGATTACCCCTGATTACCCCTGATTTGCATGGCAAGCAGCACACAATAAACACAGGCAACAGGCAACGTGGTTCTGTTTCTGTGACGAGGATGTCTGGGTGTTGTTGTTCACAATTACCAGTCATTCCCAAGACACCAGGCAGAAGACCCCACGTTAAAGCTGACAATTCCTGTGCACGGCATGTGGATTCAGAGCCAAGATTCAGTCATGTGACCCTCTGGTACAGAGGTAGACTCAGCTTCAGCTGAGAGGTCCAGCTTGGGGGAGTTGGAGATAGATGTGGATGTTGGTCACTGGAAAGAAGCATGGCTCTGGGGGACTGGCAGCACTTAGAGCACTTTAAAGACTACATGGCTGAAATAGTGAAATAATGAGACTGATGCATTAGGGTCATTCATGATGTGTCCAGCCCCTACAAACCTTGGGTTTCGCACTCAAACTACTGAAGACCATGTCTACACTCCAGGATCTCCTATCCATTCCCGGCACAACTGGTAATTAATCAAATGCACTATTAAATCTTTAGCGCTGGAGTAAAATAAATAATGTAATCACTATACTTTATTATTCTACAGAGTGGGAGGGCCAAACCTGATGATCCTGTGCTGCTGATCCTCCCATCAGCAGCAGTGATGCTCATTGTACGCAATGTGCATGAATGTGAGTCTCAAAGGACAGCATCTCACATGTCTCAAAGGAGAGCAAGACGGGATATGTGAAACTTAAAGAATTCTGATGTACCCGTATTGGTGCATCATTACATGTCAGGAGCAGAACTGATATGGGTAAGCAGAGATCATCGCTAACCAACTGAAATGGTTAGCGGGTAGCTCAGAGGGTTAGCAGCTCATGTGAATAAACCGGTTAGTGGGTAATACAGAGGGTTAGTGACCTTTGTACAAACCACTGAATTGCTCTATGAGTTCCTTCCTCCTTCCTGTTGAGCACCTACGTAGCATGTCGCTAAGCGTTTCAAGCAACGGCTTCAGACTGACGTAGGAAAGAAAAAACACTGTAGCACAGAAAGCTGTGCACTGACTGCTGCTCCCAGTGGAGGTTTTATTTATCAGTGGTCACAAATGATGCTTCTCTGAAATAATTACCATCCATTTACATGCTAGAGCAGATCACTCTCATCAGCCATCCCTCGCCAATCTCTCACGCGGCATCATGTTGTTTTGTTACATACTTCCGCTGCCGGGAACAGATTGGTGCAAGGCTGGCACTGGGTTCAGCTAAATGGCAGCATGTGACCCGAGTCGGCCAATGAACAATGGGAGCACCCTGTAATTACCGGCCCTGCTCTCGTCACCAAATGAGAAAGCTGAACACGCAGCGTCAACGATTCCTTAGACATTTACGCGCTTTTCAGAACGATAAGGGGAGGGACCAAAAAATAAATTAATGAAGAGCGTTAAGGAGACAGAGACTCGGGGAGCCGCTTTCTCACAGTGAGATGCAGGGAGAGTGTGTTTGCAGAAAAGCAGGTCTGAAAGAAAGCCTGACAGATGCTTCATTAGTGCAGCCTTAACTGAGAGAGGTGCTGCAACTATTCTTAGCAGTTTTATAAACCTGCTGGGAATAAAACACAAACCCAGGAACCAAACTCACTGCTTCATGCAGTTACACCTACTTCTTCTTTCACCTCCGATTTATGCATAATGTTGACATTGAGCAGGCAAATGCTACAACGCCGTCAGCTAAACGGTGAATGAAAAGCGCCCTTCTCGATTTTCCTCTTTTCTGGGAAGTTGCCTTTGTCCTTGGTGTCCCTGCTTGCCTCAGGAGATCATGACATCCTGGCAGTTCTAAATAGGACAGGTCTCTCCAGCCTGAAGCCCAGACCTGCTTCGCCCTGCTTTGCCAACCTCTGTGATTGGAAACAAATGCAGGTTGAGCTGGTCTCTGGAAGCGAATCACCAAGCTCTTCTTTGGTTCCCACTAAGGACATGCCCCCGTGATCACGCACCATCAATGCCCTTGCCTTCAGTGGTACATAGCTTGTGATACATGCGCACACTGACCTCAACGTGTCTGTATCAGCATAGTGAAGGTCTCAGTGTCACAGAGAAACTGTGAATTATTCTTTATTTTCAACTCCCCCTCCACTCACCACTCTGGCAGCTGATCACCACCATTAATTACACATTATACAACCCCTTCCTAGCCCATCATTCCCCTCCTTCAACCCTCTCACAAACCATCTTTGAACTTCTCATGAACAGCCTTCTTCATCCTCTCCAGCCTGGCTTCAGAGCTGGACACTTGACTGAGCCTGCCCTCTTGGCTGTTGTGGATGATCTGAGAGCTACAAGATCTGCATCTTGATCATCTGTCCTGATCCTGCTAAACCTCTCTGCAGTATTTGACATAATGAACCACCAGATCCTCCTGGTTGTCTCTCTTAACTTGGCATTGTGGGGACTTCTCTTTGCTTCTTACCTATCAGGCAGATCATTCCAAGTGTCTCTGGATGCAGAGGTGCCAGAGTCCCATCCGGTAACAAGTGGTGTCACCCAAGGCTCAGTCCTTGGTCCCCGTCTCTTCTCTCTGTGCATCTTTAGATTCAGGCATCTAGTCACATGGTGTCCCCTGCCACTGCTATGCGAATGACATCCAGGTGTACCTGACCCTTCCTCCTGATGATACCACAGTCTCTACTCGGATCGGTGCATGCCTCGCCAACATTGCAGCCTAGATGAGGGATCATGTCAGCGGAATCTCTCTAAAACTAAGCTTCTTGTCTTCCCTCCGAGGCTAACTTGTGATGTCGCTGTACATCAAGCTTAGATTGCCTTCATCAAGGACTGCCTGAACCTTAGGGGTAATGATAAATGACTAGCTATCCTTTGCTGAAAACACAGGAGAGATCACTTGGTCTTGCAGATTCACCCTGTATAACCCAGAAAGATCAGGCCTTATTTGTCAGAGTATGCAGCCAAGAACTTTACAACTCATAACTAGACCAATGCAACTCTTTGCTGACAAAGCTACCACCCTAGGCTGTCCAACCACTGCAAATGATTCAAAATCACATCTGGTATATATTCATCTAAAATCTGTCATGTAACAGTCCTTGTTTCTCTTCATTGGCTCATTATAGGCTCTCACATCAAGTTTTGTATGTGTTGTGCAGCATTAGAACCATTTGTCAATGTGCATTCAATGGAAGCTCAGCCTAGCTGAACTTATGCCTAGTTGTCTCCTTGATAGCTGTGTGTTTGTAACGTAATCTACCTTGCATGTGTCACTTTGGACAAAAGCTTCTTCTAAATGAATGCAGATGTAACTGCAGAGAGAAGCTGAATGACACTTTACGCGGAACTCCCCCACGGCGTGCCTTGAAGCTGCTTTGTCAACAACGACAGCAGCTAGAGGTATTTGTGGATCTCTTCCGATATAGCCAGAATATTCTTAAACCATTCAAAAGGTTCATGTGTACTCCAGAAAAAGCTGCACACTCATTGCAAAATTACTGGGGTAATCAGGGGCACGGATAGGCAGGTCGAACTGCTATGGAAGTACCTGAATGTAAACACAGACAGCAAAATAGAATTTCACTCTCTTTCTTTCTTGTGCTGGATAATTGATACCATTAAAGTCTAAAAACATTTTCTTTTTGTTCCCAGTGGGGGATCACTGCCGATCAGTCACCAGCTGGCTAACCCTGGTTTGCTACAGTTAAAGCAGCCTGTGATTGGCAGTGCACGGTACCCCTACTTCCCCCCATCACATCTTCATCAGAACCACCACCCCGCTGTACTAGGCCCCCCACAGACAGCTACTGTTACACATAAACACTCTGACATCTTCATCTCGTGAAACAGGAGCATGAAGAACTCAAACCGCCTGACCTACAGCCTCTCTGTCCTCCGGGGCTCTTTAAAGCACCATCTGTCAGCTTTAACATAAAAAGATACTCATTTTACTGGAACAAAAGCATGACAGCAAGCTCCTGGGTCCAAATCATTCACCACTAAGCTACCAGCAGATGCTTAAATGTGTGTACTTAGTCACAGGAGACTAAGCTGTGTACAGCAAACTCGGCTGTCGCTCGCAGAGTGAGTGGGAGCAGGCTGTACCTACTCCTCTTCTCATTTTCCGAACATGTAGCAGGTAGCCCGTGCTCCTCACGATGAAGGAAGCCCATCCCCATGGAGGCGGTGTCCTTCTCCAGATCGACTTTAACATGTTAATGAGCTCATTTGACATTTGCTGTTGAAATTCCCAGGAAGCACAGAGAAAATCATACTCAGTGTGACGTGATCCTAGAGCAGGAATTTTAAATGTCAAGTGTCTCATATGAAAGACTGCTGATACTTCTGTGTGATAAAGTGCTTCATCGTTCAAGAAGGGGCTACGAGGCAAACCTGCACACACACACACAGACATGCTTACAGTCACAGCACCTGAACACACACACATACCTTAACACATACACACACACACACACACACACACACACTCACATTTGTATTCATATCTTTGTGGGGACCGTCCATTCATTCATTCCAGCTCCTAAGATCCGAGCACTATCTACAGTCAAGCAAGCATCCATCCATCTTCCATCTAGTTATCCTGGACAGGATTGCTGGGGAGCTCAGACTGGAAAGCGTAGGGCATATGGCTGAGGTAAAAACCGGATGGGATATGAGTCCATCACAGGGCACATACAGTCATGCTCACAATCTTACACTATGGGCAAATTGGAGATGCCAGTTAGCCAAACTGTAGGTCTTTGGACCGCAGGAGGGAACTGGAGTACATAGAAAAAACCTGACATGGCGAGAACATGCAAACTGCACACACACAGTGCAGAGGCGGGATCTGAGCACCCTACCCTGGGGGCGTGAGGCTACAGTGCTGCTCCAGATTGGGTTGAGAGATATGGCCATAGATACCGAAACCATCTCCTTATGCTCACTTTCCCCCAAGAGGGAAAGTAAAACAATCAAAAAAGCTCCCGTCAGCTAAATGAAATAATAATCACACCAGATATTAAGTTTTATCCAAAGCTTTGCATAACCTTGAGGTAATGGCACAGGGACTTGGTAAATTCTGCACACATTAGAGTTCAAAATCTAAAAACATTAACTCTGAAAAAAGGCAGCTCTGGGAGGACAGGAGGTGCTGTGGAACTGGTCCAGGATGATATAAGTGATGGTATAAGCTGGTACAGGAACAGGTACAGGAGCTAGTATTGGCAGGTACTAGAGATGAACGGAAGCTGGTACAGGAGCTAGAATAGGCTGGTACAGGAGATGGTATGGGAGCTGGTATAGGCTGGTACAGGAGATAGTACAGGAGCTGGTATAGGCTGAAACATAAGATGGTACAGGAGTAGGTATATGCTGGTACAATAGATGGTACGGGAGCTGGTATAGGCCAGTAGGAAAGATGGCACGGAAGCTAGTAGAGGCTAGCATGGGAGATGTACAGGAGCTGGTACAGGGTGGTACGGGAGATGGTACAGGAGCTGGTATAGGCTGATACAGAAGATGGTACAGGAGCTGGTATAGACTGGTACAGGAAATGGTACGGGAGCTGGTATAGGCTGATACAGAAGATGGTACAGGAGCTGGTATAGACTGGTACAGGAAATGGTACAGGAGTTGGTAGAGGTTGGTACAGGCAATGGTATGGGAGCTGGTCTAGGTTGGTGCAGGAGTTGGTACGGGAGCTGGTATAGGTTGATACAGGCCTCACTTGGTCAGCAGGAACTCGGTAGGCCTTTTGCAAGTGTAGCCGAGTGGTGGCCAGAATATTTATTTCCTGCGGGCCCAACTCCACTGATAACTCAGAGACTGGAAAATGTGCTTGGCTCATAGAGGTGCTCAGAATAATTCCTCTCGTTTCATTAGGATGCAAGATGGCATGACTCTGCTTTTCGGTGGAAGCCCAGGATCAAACGAGCAGAGAGCCCTCTTATGTCCCCAGAGTTAGCCCTTGCCTGATCATAGTCTGTTAGATGCCTCAAGCATTGCAGCAATCTCTTACCAAGAAGAAAAGTATTTAGTGAATTTGGGAGGAACCTGTTTTTAATGTTAACATTTCTTTTGAAGCATCATTCTCTTGCATCACCTGTGACCTGTGTGAGATGATGGAGTGAAAGTCTGCACTTCCCTTGCAGTACGTAAATCAGCTTAAAAGAAAAAGCCGCGGGATTCACGGAGCTCACCTCTTCATCTCTCTGTTCACGTTGAGTAAGCTGGGATTCTGAAGGCTCCTTGGTGAAGTGTCAGATTCCAAATCCTGTTGCGAATCACTAAATGTAATCTTTCTATGGCATATCAAAACACTCCTGTCAAACATCACAGCACCAGAGAAACTGTCCCTATCATAAAGAGAAATCCTCTTGTGCATTTCAAAGTTGTCCTTTGACTATGTGACACTTTATACCCTGCAGAAAATTACAAAACGCTAGTTGTTCCATGTGGTTTAAAAAGCCATTTACAGGAAATGTCCCACTTGGGCTCCATAATTTTCAGAAGCGCTGCTTCCATGTCGAGGATTTCCATATGCCATACACTGTGGCCTTACCACCGCTGAATCATTCAACTACGTTCTCTTGTCAAATAAAGGTGTTATTAGGCTTGGGGACGTTTACAATGACAGGGGTTGTCTCGTTTACAAGCTGTAGTGTATTTTTCTGCATCAACATTGGAGATCCCCTCTAAGCTCTGAGTGACTTCATGTTTTCAGCATCCAGATAAAAATGGTCACCCTATAAAGATTTACCTGACAGAACAGCATCGGAAATGCACAGTACCTGAATATCATTAAAGACACATGCAGCCAACAGGACGTCACTCCTGTCTGAGGGAGACAGATGTTAGGGAGGCAGACATGGAGGGTGTTCTCGTTTTTTATGGTCTATTAAAAACTTAATTCTCTCTAAACTTATTCAGAAAGGTTATGGGTTATGATACTGCTCTTATAAAATGTATTATGGGGCCAATTACCTCCCATAGCTGTACTAAATGTAATAATGTTAAGGGCGTACAGATGCTCAATTCAAACTGGCCATATATTTCTGATTTCAGCTTTGATGACCCAACATTTATTTCCCTCCACATGAATTTCTGCTTTATTTTGAGTCCCGGGGAGCCACCAGAAGGACACTGGGTGTCCCATTCTTAGAAGGCACCACCATTGGCTAGGCCAGCATAGGTCCTGGCCAGTGTGCAACTATTCCCATAAGGACATGTGACCCTCACTATCTAAGGGAGCTGGGGCAGGGTGTAGCTCAGCAGGTCAAGATGCCATTCCTCTAATAGGAAGGTTGCCAGTTCAAATTCCAGGGTTGCCAGAGGGACTTCATGTCAATTCCTTGCGCAAGGGTCTTAACCTCCTTTTGGTCCAGGAATCAGCTGACCCTGATTTCTCAACAAATATATATTACTTTACATATGACAGCATCTGCTAAATAAATCGAAAACAGAAGAGCTACATTTGAGTTTAAAAACTACCATATCAAGAGGTCCTCAGTGTTTCTTAATCATCTTTTACGCGTTTCTGATTCTGGCAAACAGAGGGAGATTACAGTGGCTGTAGCAGAGCTGCTTCTCAGCCTCTATTGTCTTGTTCTACATACGTGCAGAGATGAATGGCCACTTGTGTAGAAGATGGACGGCCCGCCATGTGTTGGGCATCACAGTGATGCAGCTCTGTGATTGAAGGTTAATGAGCCGGATCGGACAGAGGCAGGAAGCAAACAAACACGCGATCCACGTCACAGGATTCCCGTAAAGACCACCGCAGTAACGCTGCCCTGTTTGTCTACCACCGTTACACTCAGCGAGCTGTGACTGCTTCTGGAGTCGGATCAGTACCGACTCGGAGAGGGCAGCCGCCACACACGCACACGGAGAATGTCTCGCCTGTGTGACATATTCGTGATGGGAAGGGGGGGGCAGCCCATGCATGGGGGAGGTGGAGGGTCAGAGCAAATGGGAGGAACACAGTGGCTTTACAGACCGTTAAGCGGGGGCAGATTAATGCAAAGGCATCTCTCTGCAAATTTTACTGCCAGCACCCCCGTAGATGAAGTGGCCCACTTGGGGGGCCCCCCAGCCAGGTCAGCCTCAGGCCCCAAGCAGTGTGCCATTAAGGGCAATTTCAGCTTCATCGATGCTGCACAGACTGTGAGCCGTTGCCGTGGCAGCATCATGAGTCGGGACCAGAACAGGGCGCCGTGGCAACGACAAGTAGGTCTATGGCGGGAGTTTCCCTTTTTGGGGGTAGGAAGGAAAAAATATCGGGGACAATCATGTACAAAATAGTGGACTGAGGACGAGCATCAACAATTCAGTCCGGAATAATCATGCAGAATTTCAGAGTGAAATTCAGAGAAATCGCTAAGGAGAGAGAAGAGCTGCAGGTCGAGAGAGATCACCCCCTTAGTGTGGCCCCTCATCTGAGACCCCTCCATGGCTTATACACATCACAGTGCGGCTTTTCATATGAAGGACACACCCCTTTCCAACAAGACTGCAGTCATAAGCAGAACTGCCTGTTTAGAATGAGCTCAGTGCATGTCAATATAAAAAAGTGTTACCATTGAAATGCATCGGTACACTTCCACAGCTTAGATTCTAGTTTCAGTGCCACTTGTGTGTGGAGCCCGTCCTCATTTGTGCCGTGATTCTCCACCTCCATTCGAAAATCACTGCGCCCAGGGCGAGTGTGAGACCCCCAGACTGACTGGGGCCCCCTATAGGAAGTGCATGTCCCTACATCATAAACCTCCTGGGATTCACTTTAAATCACAGGCACCCCGGGTGTACATGTGGTTACTGCACTGAAGGAAATCCCCCCCCCACCAGTGGGAGGAGAGGTCAGGGGAGGCAAATGGTGTCAGACAGCCAAACCAGCCAGGCCTTGAGTAATTGTTTCAATAAATGTGTCAGATTTAATGTGTTATTTTCTTTATATGTAATACTGTGCTTATGTTTGATTTAGATGTCAGGTGTATCGATGCTTATGTAAATATTATTTTACAGAAAGTGACAAAAATCATGGAATAGCAGGAGAGGGCATTAGTATGTTTAAAGTAAGAAGGTGTGAACCCCCCCATATGATAGAACAACCCCGTGTGTCAGGGGCAGCTTTGCTGAGGGGGCCCCTCTACAATTTCCCCTGGTCATGGTGGGGGGGGGGTGTTCTACATAGTCGGCTGGCTGTCAGCCATCAGGAAACCAGCTCTGCCTTTTGATCTCTCGCGCAGTCTCTTGATCGCTGCGAGCAATGGGGGCCCACATGTCTGCTGCCCATTTCCGGAATTTCCTGCAGGGCTCGCGGGTACCGGGGTCCTGCACACCGTCTGTGATGGAATGCACTTGAGTTACAGACGCGATTCAGAGTTCATGGCTTCCATCTCATCAAATTTACAGCCTTCGGCCGAAGCCAGACTCTTTCGCACCTGCTGCCAGAGTCTCTGTTTGCATCTCAGGGAACCAAAATACGGTTTTGTGTAGCCACCCCTCAGCCAGGCCTGTCACACCGCTGCCCCTGCAGGTCAGGAACAACACCACTTACATCTACACTAACTAACTCTCTCTCTCACACAGGCGCCAATCCTCAGAGGCCGTTTAATTATCCCCTGCCAAATCCGCTAATTAAATCCCCATCTCTTCACTGCAGCTGAGGGTTGAATGGTGGAGGCTTCCTGGAGGCACGTGTCCACACGCTGTAAACTCCTGAACTGCACTGACACGCTACATAAACGCACTGTAAATAAAAAACGCAGCAGGTCCTGGCTTACGCTCACGGCAGGTCGGGTGGGGGGCACCCGCACCTTGATCCCCATTCCTGTATAAAAAAACCACAGATCTCCTGCCTTATCACCAAAGCAAAAAGCGATGTTGAGCCATTCGTTTCAAGCAGAGCTAAATTATAATCAGGCAGCGAGCAGGGATTCGCGTCAGATGCCTGTGGGAGGCGCAGTGAATTCCAACAACAGAGATCCTCAAGGTGTGAGCATCTCATCCACATAATCAAGTCGTCAGGCCAGGCCTCTGTGGCCCCTGCGCTCAGCATGTGATTAGAAGCACATTACCGTTATTACAGCAGGGGGTGCACAGTATATAAAGAAACTTTTTGTATAAGTTATAAAACAAGAATCTAAAGAAGCTGTGGAAGAGGAAGACAGGATGTAAGCTGCCATGACATCGCCCAATAGTCCAGCTGCAGTCCCCCATAGAGCCCCCACCCCACTCCACCTCCATTCCAGTTCGGAATCCCAGTGGTCTCCAACTGGTTGATCTGCAAGATATTCCTAGTCGACTGCAACAATCGGATTATCTTCACCCCCCCCCCCCTCATCTACAGAGGGGGAAGGAGGCAGCATTCAGTAGTTCCTCAGATTATTTTCTTTGTAAAAGTAGCTCTTACTGTAGAAAAAGGTTGCTGACCATTGGGTTAGATCAGGGTTTGGCAATCTTACCCAGCTTTTTGTATGCGCAGATTTTCACCTCGGCTCCATAATTAGGTTACTAATTAGAGGACTGTTTGGCTGAAGAGTACTCACACCTGGGTTTGAACAACTGACCTAAAGGTTATCCCAAAACATGCATACACACTGGCACTTTGTGGATAAGACTGGCCACCCCAGGGTTAGATGGACCACAGTGAATGTAAGATGCTAGGATGCCAGACTCTGAGGATACTAGTGAGACATTACACTGTGCTGGCGGTTACACCAACAGCCATTTACCCTTCTTGGTCTCTGAGGCAAGCTCCAGTGTTTGAAAGCTCAGAAGGCAACAGGAATGAAAGGACGTCTAAACAGGTGCAATTCAGAGACAGGCAGGCAGGGGGAGCCCTTGCAACCAATGGCCACAGGTTATTTTTCTGGTCTTCGAACAGCAATGATCTTACATTATTCCGTTGTGACAATATTCGCTGTTAATTTTGTGCCACACATATACTTTCTTCTCTGCTTAAGCCCTGGATAGGATGGCAGTCCCCAGAAATCCACCCAATCCCAAAGCCAGAGACACTGTAAATCCATAGCACTCAGATTAAATTAATATCAAAATATCTGTTATGTATAATTCCCTGACTCTGGAAGAGCAGTGATTTTGGTGAAGGTGATAAATAGCTCCCAGTCTCTCCTTCACTCTAACCAGCTTGCGCCTGTCACATAATGAAAATTTACTCCAGGTTTTCTGGGTAAGATTTTTGCTTTTGGGCCATTTGCTCTACTTCACCGCATCCAGATCCAGATGTATCTCCACTTCCATGAGAGAGTGATGGCAACCATCACACCCTAAGGGAGGGAACTTGGTACAGTCTACAGGACAGTTTATCTTAATCAAGTGGCCCTTATGGTGGGGAGACAGGATGCGTTTATAAGCGGAAAGGCAGTGGGTATAAACGCAGAGAGAGTGCTCCTTTAACGTCATCGCATAGGAGCTGCGAGATCTCAGGGCCTGCAGCAAGTGGTGATGGACACATTGCAGGACATCTCCAGGAAGGAGCTGAGGTTGGGGGGGTGGTGCTGCTGCTGCACACACCATACGGGCCTCATGGGACCGTACGAATGCACCAAAAACCTTCCTGCAGGGATCTGCTGGATAACTTCAGAAAGCGGATTATTTACCTGAAGAAATGCTCTTAAACAGATGTCAGGGGAACCTTCACGATCCTGGGCCTGTTCCCATACAGTCGGACTTTCAGTTATTTCTATAGCACAGAATCAGGTTTGGTCAAACGAAAATGATGCATTATAAGGTCCTGTTGTGCATTTTTCCCCCAACCGCATACAGGTTTTATTTAAAGTTCTCTGAACAGGGAAAACACACAGCTCTGTAATTAACCAGCAGGAGTATATCTGCAGTAGGGACATAAAAATAGAGAATAAAAACCAGTACGCAGTTAGACACACAGGAAATGACCACAGATCGCTGTTTATCCTCGACCTGGGCGCACCCCCCCCATCACAGGAATGCATGGGGGGTTTCCACAAATGGTCGTTTTCCACCGAGAGCTCAGTAGATAGCTAAAGCCCTTGGAGCATCACCACACTCTGCCTGCAAAGTAAAGACTCGAACCTGAGTCCCGACCAGCGCTCATTTTCTGCCTGGAACTGGCATCCAGGCAGCCCTTAACACCAGACGAGCCAATTATTTCCCATGTTGGGCTGAGTCCGTGCTTCATCGCGTCAGCAGGTGCCATTATTTACGCCCAGTGGAAGCCACAATAATATAACTTATACATTTTACTCTTCCCTTTTGTGAAGATAAATGCAGAAATAAATACAACCAATGCATTTTTCATATGTACACTTCAAGTATTTATTCATTATAGAGTAAAAAAAAAACGATGTGCGCAAAAATCTGTCTTCATAGTTTTGAGCTTAAAAAAAAAATTATGACGTGCAGATTTGTGAAAACAGCTCCACGGGCGGCTTTTGCCCAGGTCTATGGATACATTCCTTTGTTGACGCCAAACAAAAGCAACCGTCCAATAAATAAACATATTTATCCTCAGAACGGTCCAGCATCCCACGCCAGGCGGCACGGTGATGTCACCGCTTAAGCTCGGGTCCCCCTTAAAGCCACTGCAGCCGCTTCCTGCCTGCCCGACTCGGCAACCTGCGCAGCACTAATTAGCGCTGCATTGTTTGAAGCTCGCTCCGATTGAACGGTGGCAGACACGCCCACGGCCACCCCGCGCCGCGCAGTGCAAGGCCACGTTCAAGCACAGCGAAGGTGAAAACAACATTCATTCCTCTGATTCATTCCTGGTGCCATGGAGACTTGTATTAGCACATGAATCAGTGCCGCTCTTAATAAAAAATAAAAAATTGTAGATGTAGAGGAGAAGCTAGTGGATTGGCCCCCGACAGCAAGAGGCATCATCCCCGTTCGAGCCCAGAGCCTCCATGGCCAGCCTGCAACTGCTCATTTAAAAGAGATATTAACTAATATCTTACTTTATAGATGGGTGGGGGGTTACTTTTGTGCCTGTTTTCATAACCCCCCCCCCCACCTGCACTGCCTAGATTGAACTGCCTGTTTATTTCTGTACATGGTTAGAAACAGGGACGGCAGGGGAAAAAAAGTCACAAAATAAAAGCAGCACATTTTCTTTCACATTTATGGCCATAATGTCTTGTGCGTGTGTTAGTCCAGAAGTATCACAGGGAAACATCTTCTGCTAGTTTCCTCGTCTTTATTCAATCATTGTCAAGCCACTGCACCGCTCTCCATCTGAAGCAGCAGCCGCTCCTCCTCTCCAAACTCCTCATTCCAGCACACATACGGAGCCCAGGGAACCTGCAGGGAAGCCTCGTTTTAGTCACTTATGCTAATGACCTTGTTCTTTCGGTCGTCGCCCATAGCTTATGACAGAGCACTGCGAGCCACTCTTGGGGGTCACAGTGCTGGGTCAATAAGCATGCAGCGCCCCTGGAGCTGAGGGTTAAAGGCCTTACGCAGGGGCCCAATGGTAGCACCAGGCTGCTGGCCCTCACATTTGAACTTGCAACCTTCCGATCACAGGCACTGAGTCACACCCCAAAACTTAGATGGTTTGAGATCCGTGAAATATAGAGCCTATTTTAATCTATATTTTTAAATGATTATCACCATCATGTGCCTAATGCCTTTGTAGAACTATTTGGAGTGCATTTGACTGCTACACAGTACACTATGCCTAAGACCTCAACTATCACTGGTCAGAAGCAGTACTTTTAAAAGGGACAGGTTACCCCACCATTATACGAGTTGTATCTTTATTGTAATTATCATACTCAACAATGGATTGACAGTCCCCTCCCCCACTGTTAATGCATAAGGACATGTGTACTGGTCGGATTACTGCGCCGTTTCTGAATTTTAGCCTGAAGTGTAAACATTTCATTAATACTTCCTCACATTTCATTGACTTTGTGTCACACAACTTGACCACGACAGCGAATTTCAACACAACTTGCACCAGCCTCCCTCTCTCTACATTCAAAGTGTAATCTGGCAATCACCTGGGTCATCGTTTCACAAATGCAGTTATCATCTTCAGCTTTCCTCTAAAGCTGTGTTCACGTATCTGTCAGAGAACGGGGCGTGGAGAACCTGCTGTGACATCCGTCAGCTGGCGAGGGAGATGTCTCCTGGACGTCTACCTGACATGACCCCGAGAGCCCAGATCTTCTCTGTCTGGCAATCATCAGTCCATTGACGACTCAGTGACCAGTCCTGGGCTGACAGGGTAGTGTGCCTTGAACAAGACGTTCTTCACGGTGGTCAAAAATGAAGTGGATCTTTCAGTTACGAAGGGGATCTAACCTTAGGAATGTGCCTAGTGGTCATACTGAAGCTTAAAGTCTCCAGAGGATTTCATACTCTGTTTGTTTCTACACGATCAGCTGGATTCAGCACAGGAAACGGACACACAGGTCAGGGCAAGAGCTATAATAAGCAACCTTCATAACATGCTTTGGGATTAAGGGATTGAACATACTGGTAATCATCTGCCACCTGCCTACTAGGCTAGGAGCCAAGAAAATGGCCGTCATTGTTCAGGTGTGTTTTCCATAGTGTCTCAGGCCCATTGTTATTTGCATCATTAGATCTCATTGCTGCCTGTGGTAATTACACCCTGTCGCCCATGAGGCTTGCGCGCTGCTTTGAGGAGCTATGCAGGCTGATTAAAGTGGGCTGCCAGGCCATACACGTGCCTGTTACGGCGGCTGCCGAAGCAGATTTAAAAGAAGCCTCTGCCTTTTCAGAAACATCGGTCGCCTCATTCATCTTTAAGCTGTGGCTTGAAGTGCGGTCAGTTGCACTAAGACCGCTAAAAGTTTAGATGTACTTCAGCAACAAAGAAATAATAGCACTGAGACGGCGACATTTTCCTTGCAGATTGACTGTGTGCAGCTGTACTTTACACTGAGTGCAGTATATGACTGAGGAGACCTCCAAATCGTCTGAAGGATCATGTCACATGTAGATGAGTGTGGAAGGGCAGGACAAGATCTCCACAAGGGCAAAGTACAAAATAATTATAAAAACTTAAAATGAGTAACCTTCGGCTGTAATCAAACACACTAACCAGGAAGTAACCCTGCCTGACATAAGATGGGTAGCTTTATAATAAAAGTGGCCCTGAGCTCTTTCAGTCAAATATCCCACAGTAAAAGCATTATCATATAACAATGACTGCAGGTTTTTTTTAGACACAAAACTCGAGCCCGGGTTTCTGAAACGTCCAGATTGGATTGCTGCACTGATACCCTAATGCTGCTCTAAGGCTTAAAATAGACATCCTTATAACATGCAGGAAAAACTGAATTGTGAACCAGGACTCACATCCCTGCTCATGAGTCATAAGACCCCATTCACATTTACTGGGCAGACACTTTTTTCCTAAACTGACAAACAATTGAGAATGCTGGGTTAGCCAGTCCCAATAACAATTTGGGTTAAGGGCCTTGCTCAAGGGCCCAACAGTGAAATCACTCTGCTAGCCACACGACTTGAACCAGCGACCTTCCAATCACAGACACAGTGTCTAACCCACTGGGCCACACACTGCCCCCAAGACATGGCCAAGCGCTTGAGATGGTAACAGTCTGACAGTGACTCCTAAAGTCCAAACAGTGCTTGATTAGAGAACTAGAGTGGGACGTTCTGGTCTATCAGGGTCACAGGGGTTCATTTCTCCTCAACACTCTGTGGTGAAAATCCACTGCTCTGTCAGTTAAGGTGCAAGACACGAATGAAAAGGCAGCTCATAGGCCTCTAACACTCAGGTAGGCAAGAAGGTTTCTGAAAAAGGAGCACCGTAACACTTCCACAGATCCGAGGTGGGTGTGTTGCCATTTTGCCCTGTCTTTTTCCCCTTTGTGCATAATTACAACAGACACTACCAGACACTGATTTTCAGATAAGAGCATTTCAATGTTTTCTTCTACGAACTGACAATGTATTTTGTATGAAAGGGCTTATAACATACATTCATCCTTCAATCCTGTAACCATTTGTCCCGTGCAGGTTTGTGAGAACTGACTACATTGATTTAAACATTATTCTGCAAAGATGAAACAGGCAGAGAGAGGCTCTCCACTGAGACACACATGCACCAAAGCCCCATTTCATTTGATTAATGGAGCTGGAGCAATACCCAAGTAAACAATAATGGGTGAGTTTTTAATACTGATGGAATAAAATATCTACCAGTGGACCAATAGGAGAGAAGGTTGGGTGACATCAAGAGTAAGGAGGGTGAAGCCGATTGGCCAAAAGTGTGACAGACTGAGCACATATCCAGAGCCACATTCACTGCTCATGAAAAAATGGCACAGGACACACAGTGAGACTAAGACTACTATCACTCTCTCTCACTCTCTGAGACTGCCCCACCCAGATTATATGGCTCTAGGTATCACATAAGACTAACCTACTTCGTAAATCTACAGAGGAAAGGTGATCATTTTTTTCCCCCAGAGTTAAAAAAAGCGAAAATCCTAACAAGTAGGACTTATCTACCAGAATCTGTGACTGCTGGTCCCCAGCCTGATCACGTTGGTCACTTTTGTCTGCCGCCCAGGTGTCATTTTGGACATTTACTGTAGATACCAGTACAAAGATGGACATTCAGTCTTGATTAATATATTAAAATGTAATACTTAGTTTTAAATCTGCTTGATCTATTTAAAACATTTGCTTGTACCGGTTTTATAGTCAGAATCTATGAATATTTAATTGGTATATGATTAACAGACAGATCACAGGGCTGTGAATGCTTAAAGAGCATATCAGCATAATTCAAATAGGTGGAGGAACTGTGAAGTCAAAAATTACTGGTAGCTGCAGATAAAACATGCCATGTTAGTAAATCTAACACATTTGACCCTTCTCACTCTTATAATGTTATATACATGCATGGGTCATCTCTCATACTCTTTTGCTAGAAATTCAACCCTGTACCCGTGGTGCCACCTTCCGGAAAACACGCGAGTCATATGGTGCTGTTCCTGCAGCTTCGGCATATTTGATCCCCTACAGGACAGCTGCAGTCTGTCCACTCTGACAGGTTATTGTTTCCGTTGCTGACAGAGCCTAAACACAATTTAGACAAATTTCCTCCAAAACATTCCAAGTCCGGTTCTAGTTGTTCCTTTGGCAAGAATCGCCCTCACATGTGGATGGGGAGTGGACTAAGGCTGTATCTCTCCTTCTGTTTGGGGATATTAGCTATTCACAGCCCTCATTTCTCACATGCCTGTAGGAGATACTGTTGAAGTTACTCTTTGAGATTATCCATGCCACTTAGAAGTTCATCGGCACTACTGCAGCCAGCCTGGAGCATGCGTGGTCCCATCACACCAGTCCTGCTCCAGTGACCACTCACAGCCCGGGTGTTTGCACGGACTGTGGCTAAACCAGTTAGTGCTCTGTCCTGAATATTTGCCGGGAAGGGGGTCCTGAGAGCACGGGCTGCGATGCGGCCTCACTTTCAACTCTCTGGGTGCCCATGATTTCCAGCAATGCCTGGAGATGATTACAGCCTAACAGGCGCCTTGCCCCAGTAATTTGCCCTCCTCCGCACATCGTTGCCGTGATAAGCGGCGGGTGCTCTGGGTCACCATGACTGCGACTGCAGGCAGGACCACATGCCGGCTCATGGCCCCTGGCACCCACACGCCGCTCACATCCATTCAACACCCGGCTCTCAGGTCAGATTAATGCTGAGCCTCTTTGATCATGGCCGGCATCAAGATGAGTTATCGTGCAGCCATTACTCCAACCCCACCTCAGCACGATTAGACCCATCAACAGATTGCTGAGGTTCTCAGAAGAAAGCGTGTTAAATGGGACAGGCTAAGGATGGGGCGTTGTAGCCCAATGGGGAAGGCCGGGGACATGGCTGAGAGCCGAGTGGGGCAGGCTGGAGACAGGGCTGTGAGCCTTTCTGTAAAGGAGAATGACCTCCTAAGGCAAGTTTAGATTAAATATGGAAATTTCTTACTTGGGGATCAATGCAGTATATTAAAGGATGCAAATTCAGAACATAAGGCACATGTGAGCCAGAGCTCCAGATGGAGTGATGATTCAGCAAGCCAGTGACTTATAGCACAACCTATACCCAGCACCTTGATAGAACACACACACACACACACACACACACACACACACACACACACACACACACACACACACACACACACACACACACACAGTTAGAATAAGCGGCATCATACCAGTACAGAGCGGACCGGACACCCAGATCAAACAAGCCCCCTACAGGTGGGAGGGAACAGCAAATTAGAGATGAAAGTAACACACCAGAAAGCACTCAAATCATTAACAATGGTTCACTCTTAACCACACAATGCTACTTTATCAGAAGCCAGTCTGAGAACTGAGAAGGCCCCCAGAAGCAAAAGTCCTCTCCATTCTTCCTAAAAACAAGCCAATGAGCTGCTGGCCCCTGCATTTGAGGAGTCTCTCCCACAAGCCTGTTTCAGGCTGAACAGCAAGGCTGCAACGCAGCAGGTGAGCAGGTTCCCGTCAGCCTGCCGCCCAACTGAGCGGCTCAAAGCGAGGGACACCCACCAGGGGCCCTTAGGGGGTCTGCTGTCGTAAACGCCACAGCCCATTTAAAATAGTCCCACAAAACCTCCCACACAGACTACATAATACAAGACAACAGGTGAGCCCTCATTTCAATATGGCACTTTGGCTTTCATTAATTTTCATGACAAATGTGCTTACAAAGAGCAGACCTTCTGATATCGGGGGAAATTATACAGGTGTGGCAAGTAAGAATTTGACTCTGAAGTAGGAATTTTGACTGTCATCATTATGGTGCTGAAGAGCTGAAGACTCTGCTGGGGATGAATAGGGTTAGGGTGACACTCCCGATTGGTGACAAAGGAACCCTTTTACCTTCTAATGGTGGGGTGGTCACGCAGGGGCTGGGGGAGAGACACCTCCAGCCTCCAAAGGTGCAGTAAGGTGCCCACACATGCAGTCTGTCAGATGTGCCAGGTTGAAGCTGCACCTCAGTGGCATCCTACATGCCTCAAGGGCCGGGGGGGGGGGGGGTCATAGGAATGGTTCTTATCTGATCCATCTTCTCATTTCACTGTATTTAAAACCCATTAAACAAACAGCAGGGGGGAAAAAAGCAATGAATCTACAGAAGCAGGAACGGTATTTTAAGCATTCAAATCGATCTGGAATTTACTTAAATCATAGAGAGCTTGTTAACTTTAGTGTAGAAGTGATTGTAATGCAGTTGGCAGCAGTTTCTTCACACCCTTGGAGGCTGGCTGGCTGGCTGGCTGGCTGGC